>JAJOZX010000279.1:82500-705000 GCA_023014485.1 Bathynomus jamesi | reverse complement strand
AATAAAAAATGTTTTATATTTTATCAACTTAGTTATCAAAATCAGAATTATCAGAAATCAACAAAGTTTTTTCAAAATTAACACACACACACACACACAGACACACACACACACACACACACACACACACACAGATTTTTGTCAGAGAAAGTGAGGATCACGCACACGCGTGCGCACACACACACACACACACACATACACTATATATATATAGGGTGGTACAAATTACAGTAGTAATAATAATAATTAACTCCTTTTCGCCGAATTGGAAAGATTAAGCTTTTCACTCCGGCCTTAGACCTACAGTTTAACGTGGAAGCCGAATCAGAAATACATCTCGTCAGGGAATCATTGCTCACTCTTTCACATCATAAGTTCAGCATTTAAAATAACAGGATCATTTGATTATTGATCCGGATTTAAAATAACAGGATCATTTGATTATTGATCCAGGGACAGTATGTCTGCAAAATGTGATATGTACAAAAACAATGTAGATTTTTCTCTTCAGTAATAATATTAATAACTAACTCCTCGCCGAATTGTAACACCGAGTCAGAAATGGTTAAGCTTTTCACTCCGCCTTAGACCCACAGTTTAACGTGGAAACTGAATACTCTTTTCTTTTTTTAAAAATATAATTAAAGGAATGGATATATTTATAATTTCTTTATTATAAAATCCTCTCGATTACATTAGTGACTATTGATCCGGGAATAGTGGGGGGAAAACCAAGTATTGTCGCAAATATTGACATGGTAAAGACAGCAAGGGGTAATACGAGCATTAAATCTATTGGAGAAAATATAAAGATGCCATTAGTCGCCAAGTATTGTCGCAAATATTGACATGATAAAGACAGGAAGGGGTAATACGAGCATTAAATCTATTCGAGAAAATATAAAGATGCCATTAGTCGTCCAAAGCATGGACCCGTTATAGCGGTGTTACGATTGGTACACAAACTTATCATAGCTCCACCCAGCTACACTGACAACCAATCACTACGAACATCTGCTCTTGATCTTTTGGGGCGGAGCTTGGCGATTGTGCATATAAAAGGAAATATTTTTAACTTGGGGGTAACAGTAGCTATTTTCGCGTTAGTGAATAATCATTCCCTCTGCCAGTAAATAAACATTCCCTCCGCCATGGAACACGAACTTTACACTTTTCCGGATTTGTATCAATAAGGTGACACTGCAGCATTGACTGCAATTAATCTTTTTAATGCGATTGGCCGTGATGGATTATTTCCAACGCAAACCGTTGAAGATATTTGCAATGACGCTCGTTACAATTCGACGCAAGGGACTACCATAGAAATGTAAGTGTCTATAATTTTATTTTTTATTCACAAACTGTCCGACACACTATTTTTCTTCTACGCTAGAGAATACACATCTGAAATCCACGGCTTGCACCGCTCAACTGAGTACGCAGGCGTAGAGATATCCCCAGGTAGTAGCAGGAGTCACTTTTTTATGCGTAAATGGCTTGGTCAGGTTGAGTTGTCAGATACCACTTTTTATTTTAATTGTTCAGGTATACATTATTATGGAGAGTTGCCAGATACCATTTTAATTGTTCAGGTATACATTATTATGGAGAGTTGCCAGATACCATTTTAATTGTTCAGGTATACATTATTAGGTTGCCAGATTGTACCATTTATTTAGTTAATTCTTAAAAGTTGGCTTAGAATTCCGCTAGTAGGTTTAGAAGACGTAACATGCCATTTGGTATAATTGTTTCCAACCAAAAGAATTAAATAAAACAACATTGCATCATTCTGTTTATTATAAATATATAGAAAACAGATATACATTTGAATGACCAATTAAAAATAACAATAGTACAGGAGAAATATATATATATATATATATATATATATATATATATATATATATACACGCAATTATGGAGATATATAGAAAATAAATATACATTGGAATGATCAAAAATAAGAAATAAGAAATAATATAACCATCAACATAGTAGAAATATATATACACAACTAAATAAATAAATACATACACTTTATCTTCTCCCGCGCAAAATAAGTGTGTGTGTATGCAGAGGTGAAAGACCAGCAACGTGAATCATGCTACTACCTGGGATTCCCTGCGTGGAGCTTGATAATGACGTCAGAACGACATTGTATAAAGGCAGGCGAAACTTTCACTTTAATTCATTACAAGATTGGAAATAAAGGATGGAGTCGTGTTAGTTATCTCTCTGTGCCTTGACCAATTCCTAAGTGGTGAACATGATATCTGACGTTTCAAACGGGTTTGAAGCACACAAGTTGATAAATATATCGCTCGGTAAAATTGCATCCAGACGTTCCAGAAGAGCTGGTGCATCTTTGTATAAATCATTATTAGTTGCCACTGTGTTACATAAAGCCCGTTTTGTTTACTTAGAAGCAGCACATAATTACCTCCACACAATATTTTCCCCGCCACAAGGGCAACCTGAGGAGTTTGCCCCCGACCCACCTCATGCACCCGCACCATTACCTGAAGTGTCCGTTACCCCAGTGAGCCCTCTCGATTGTGGTGTCAATAATACCAACCAAGATGATTATTCATCCATTGAATGCATTAGTGAAGAGTGTAAATCTAGATTAGAAGACAACGACAGTGAAGTAGACTCGAGCAGTGAATATGGTTGCAACGAAACCTTGCACCATACCAGAAAAAGGCGGAGAGTTTCTGATCAGGAAACAAAGGCAGCAGTTTACTCAATTTTACCAAAACGAATCAAAGATAATTTAGAACAGGAACAATGCTCAGGCTGTTATTTTAGCGACTCTAAAATTTTGTGTTGATGTGGATTCGATCTCACCTCTTGTCGGTGTTCTGAGCAGACAGGCGGACGACGAGATTTTGCAGCATGGAAGATGACTACATAACTTCTCTCGTGATCAACTTGGAATCCTTGAATTTCTAAAACTCAGTCCAGACGGTCTTCGTCTCGTGACTTCTTAGTAAAAGCGTTTTTTATTAATCTAGTTTGTACGTACTCATTCATGCACAGTGTAACTCACTACGTGATAAAAGAAATTGTATTTAAGGTTGCGTATTATATAAACTAATTATATATTTATATGAATGACGATGAGGTACAGCACCCCATCATCGACATCACGGATGATATATATATATAATAGTATGGCCTCCTTTAGTAAATAAATAGATTTAGCGTCAACTGCTTCATTTACCGTTTTATTTGATAGTCGTATATTCTCTCGTATATACCATCAAATATGAATAATTCAGAAGTATCGGAACAGATCCGTGTACCATCATCATTTAAATCCAGTTCATTGTCAGCACAAAGAAAAAATTGCCTAAAAAATCCTGAGACTAATCATAACATTGTTTGCACTGATAAAAGTGACTTTGGAAGTGATGATAGACGCAGCGTTGCAAAATTGCAGAAGAGTTAAAATTCGTGAACCAAAGATGGAATGATGAAATTGGAAACGTTTGGGTTGCACCAAACCCCCCAAAAGTAAAATTCTGTGACAACGTTCTAACTTACCCCGTTGCTGATTGCTGTAGAAGGGGACAATGGGAAGAGTGCGCTCGGGACAGATTAAGATTTCAGAGACGAATTGAGGAAACTGAATCTATTTTAAAACCGGTATTAATTCGTGAACATAGGCTAAAAGTATTTAATAGAATGCACTCTTTAAAGTATTAGGTTACTGTTGTTTGTGATCACCAAATCTATGCATTTGTTTTTTCTTGTGTTTTCTGTTATTTCTTGTGTTAACATAATTTCAATTGTTAACTTATTTATCACACGTATTTGTAAATATATATATACTTTGAATATAATCATTGATGTGTCTATTGTTAACTTATTTATTACACGTATTTGTAAATATATATAACTTGAATATTTCGTTTATTAAATAAATCATGTTTCAATTAGCGTTTCGCTTTCTCCTTGTGTGTGTGTGTGTGTGTGTGTGTGTGTGTGTGTGTGTGCAGGTGAAAGTTCTAAGCTCCGTCCCACTGGAAGACCAGCAACGTGAGTCATGCTACTACCTGGGAATCCCTGCGTGGTCAGTTGATTGTAGTAAGCCCTTGAGCTCAGACGTGTATTCACCCGCGTAGAAGAAAATGGCTACCTTTAATATTGCTTGTTCAACGTTTATGAAATGGTATTCAGCAAAGTGTCAGGATGTGGTGGATACCGAAAAACTTCCTATTCCCCTCCTTTGCCTCTTTTAAATCCGCATTGGATCGTGCGAAGGAGCAAGATGTACAAATACTCTATGGTTATTCTGGTGAGAGCGTTGTAGGCTTTCGTTGCACAGACGATGTATTGAAGTATGCTGTAGAGCTAAGCTTTATAAAGTCTCACATATACGTGAAGTAAAAGAAACAACGCGTGCAGAAGAGAAGCAGCAGATATGGATAGTGAGTCTTGTGGATGAGTTGTGTGACAAGCGGTATTATATCATGTTACACCATACCGAGCACTCGTACACTTCGGTTGAAAATGTAATGTCGTCATCATGGACAATCTTAAGTATTTTTATCACTATATTGATGTATATCATGATGAGGTTCGTAGTGAGGTTGTGGCTAGTGCCCTGCGTGGGTTTTTAGCAGACTTTAGAGACAAGTATCGTCTGTCAAATAAAAAGGAAAAATATGGTCATATGTTTCTCTCAAATAGTGCACCGGAGTGTGAAGACGTTTAGTTTGTGGAAATGGTGAGTGATAAAACAATAAAACCGTAATAAAATGTGCCTAGTTCATGAAATTTACCCTGACGGGAACTGTCTGGTGTGTATTCAGGGAGTGTTAAAACATTAAAACCGAGATTTATATAACGAGCAGTTGTCGTAACGATTTAGAAGATTATTTCAATTGCCGCTATGTTGAATGAAGATGAGTTCACGATTGAAAAGCTCGGGGCGGTAGAAATAAACCCTCGATTGGAAAGGCGTTTATAAACTTGTGTTTAATAATGTGGCTAACGATGAACTCTTTGTGCGTGCTTTTGATTGTATTCTAGACGTATTTAAAGATAACTTACCAACCGGTTGTAAAGTGGGAACAAAAATAGTACTGAACGATATGAAAGCCCTTCATATCGAGTACAGGTTTCCCTATACTTTAAGCGGTGAAATATTATTAAACCTGCGTATACTGCGTAATGCAGAGCAATAATGATGTAATTGTAGACTCGGTTAAGTGCGAGTTTAGTATTTTGAAAAAAAGTGAAATGTATTTATATATTTAACATATTTGTGTGTGTGTGTGTGTGTGTGTGTGTGTGTGTGTGTGTGTATATTTCTGCTATATTGATGGCTATACGATTTCTTATTTTGCGCGGTAGAAGATAAAGTGTATGTATTTATTTATTTAGTTGTGTGTATATATTTCTACTATGTTGATGGTTATATTATTTCTTATTTCTTATTTTGATCATTCCAATGTATATTTATTTTCTATATATCTCCATAATTGCGTGTATGTATATATATATATATATATTTCTCCTGTACTGTTATATTGAAGGATATATTTTTGATTATATGCATATTCCTCGTTCATATTTCTTAAACTATTGTTATTTTTAATTGATCATTCAAATGTATATTTATTTTCTATATATTTATAATAAACAGAATGATGCAATGTTGTTTTATTTAATTCTTTTGGTTGTAAACAATTATACCAAATGGCATGTTACGTCTTCTAAACCTACTAGCGGAATTCTAAGCCAACTTTTAAGAATTAACTAAATAAATGGTACAATCTGGCAACCTAATAATGTATACCTGAACAATTAAAATGGTATCTGGCAACTCTCCATAATAATGTATACCTGAACAATTAAAATAAAAAGTGGTATCTGACAACTCTCCATAATAATGTATACCTGAACAATTAAAATAAAAAGTGATATCTGACAACTCAACCTGACCAAGCCATTTACGCATAAAAAAGTGACTCCTGCTACTACCTGGGGATATCTCTACGCCTGCGTACTCAGTTGAGCGGTGCAAGCCGTGGATTTCAGATGTGTATTCTCTAGCATAGAAGAAAAATAGTGTGTCGGAGTGTTTGTGAATAAAAAATAAAAATAAAATTATAGACACTTACATTTCCATGGTAGTCCCTTGCGTCGGATTGTAAGGAGCGGGTTTGCAAATATCTTCAACGGTTTGCGTTGGAAATAATCCATCACGGCCAATCGCATTAAAAAGATTAATTGCAGTCAATGCTGCAGTGTCATCTTATTGATACAAATCCGGAAAAGTGTAAAGTTCGTGTTCCATGGCGGAGGGAATGTTTATTCACTGACAGAGGGAATGATTATTCACTGACGCGAAAATAGCTACTGTTACCCCCAACTGAAAAATATTTCCTTTTATATGCACAATCGCCAAGCTCCGCCCCGAAAGATCGAGAGCAGATGTTCGTAGTGATTGGTTGTCAGTGTAGCTGGGTGGAGCTATGATAAGTTTGTGTACCAATCGTAACACCGCTATAACGGGTCCATGCTTTGGACGACTAATAGCATCTTTATATTTTCTCCAATAGATTTAATGCTCGTATTACCCCTTGCTGTCTTTACCATGTCAATATTTGCGACAATACTTGGCGACTAATGGCATCTTTATATTTTCTCCAATAAATTTAATGCTCGTATTACCCCTTGCTGTCTTTACCATGTCAATATTTGCGACAATACTTGGTTTTCCCCCCACTATTCCCGGATCAATAGTCACTAATGTAATCGAGAGGATTTTATAATAAAGAAATTATAAATATATCCATTCCTTTAATTATATTTTTTAAAAAAGAAAAGAGTATTCAGTTTCCACGTTAAACTGTGGGTCTAAGGCGGAGTGAAAAGCTTAACCATTTCTGATTCGGTGTCACAATTTGGCGAGGAGTTAGTTATTAATATTATTACTAAAGAGAAAAATCTACATTGTTTTTGTACATATCACATTTTGCAGACATACTATCCCCGGATCAATAATCAAATGATCCTGTTATTTTAAATCCGGATCAATAATCAAATGATCCTGTTATTTTAAATGCTGAACTTATGATGTGAAAGAGTGAGCAATGATTCCCTGACGAGATGTATTTCTGATTCGGCTTCCACGTTAAACTGTAGGTCTAAGGCCGGAGTGAAAAGCTTAATCTTTCCAATTCGGCGAAAAGGAGTTAATTATTATTATTATTACTACTGTAATTTGTACCACCCTATATATATATATATATATATATATATATATATATATATTATATATATAGTGCATGTGTGTGTGTGTTTGTGTGTGTGTGCACGCGTGTGCGTGATCCTCACTTTCTCTGACAAAAATCTGTGTGTGTGTGTGTGTGTGTGTGTGTGTGTGTTAATTTTGAAAAAACTTTGTTGATTTCTGATAATTATGATTTCGATAATTAAGTTGATAAAATATAAAACATTTTTTATTTACGAGGAAGACATTCGCTTCGAGAGTGAAGTGTGTATTTCAGTGGAGTAGTAATAACAATAATATTTTTAACATTTAGAGTGAACCGAGGTTTTCTCGAGTTGAGTGGAAAAAAGGTAACTTGATGGCCATTTTGTGGTCAACGCGAGACGCATCTTCTCAGATTTTTTTTTTTTTCCCAGAGAAGCTGAAAGTAAATGAGATGAGTGAAATGATATGAGATTAGTGAAATGAAGTGAAATGACATGAAAATGAAATAATATGAAAAGACTTAATATTTTTTTCTGTTTTTGATACATAAGAAAGGTTTGTCAAAAGAAAATAGACACAGTTAATGTGTTTATTTCTTTTGCTGTTTATTATTTAATATAATTGTGTGTGTGTGTGTGTGTGTGTGTGTGTGTGTGTGTGTTAATTTTGAAAAAACTTTGTTGATTTCTGATAATTATGATTTCGATAATTAAGTTGATAAAATATAAAACATTTTTTATTTACGAGGAAGACATTCGCTTCGAGAGTGAAGTGTGTATTTCAGTGGAGTAGTAATAACAATAATATTTTTAACATTTAGAGTGAACCGAGGTTTTCTCGAGTTGAGTGGAAAAAAGGTAACTTGATGGCCATTTTGTGGTCAACGCGAGACGCATCTTCTCAGATTTTTTTTTTTTTCCCAGAGAAGCTGAAAGTAAATGAGATGAGTGAAATGATATGAGATTAGTGAAATGAAGTGAAATGACATGAAAATGAAATAATATGAAAAGACTTAATATTTTTTTCTGTTTTTGATACATAAGAAAGGTTTGTCAAAAGAAAATAGACACAGTTAATGTGTTTATTTTTGCTGTTTATTATTTAATATAATTGTGTGTGTGTGTGTGTGTGTGTGTGTGTGTGTGTGTTAATTTAAAAAAATGCATAATAATAATAATAATATATCTTTCCAATTCAATAACAGATGTGATCTAATAAGATGATGCCATAAACATTTGCAAGTAAAGCCATATAATCAGTGCATTTAATAAAATAGAATTTTATATACATTAGTAGCAAGGGACAAAATTCCTTCGCGTACCTTTCAAAAAGGCCTCGGGGTAAACAGGTGTGATTCTTTGGCGTTCTGCTCCACTCACTCCTCGTCACATCAAATATTATATACAAGACATTCTAAGTTAATATTTTGGATTCGTTTTAATAACTGAAAGAAAGTAAATAAAACGGCGTTTAATAATTAATTTATTATATTGTTAATATTGGTTTTAATAATTGATTCTCTTAAAAGGAGAAAATTCATTTGCTTTAAATTAATATACTTTTGGCATTTTTTCTGATTTTCATTCGTATAATATATACAGAGGTGTGTGTGTGTGTGTATAGATTTGAGAATGTTAATGAAACGATTTCTTTTGTTAAGCCAATTGTTTAGTGAATTGTTAATATTGTTTTAATTCACTTTAAGGTGAAAATCGGTTTATATATATATAAGGAATGACAAAATTAAATAGACACGGTTATTATGATTCTTTGTATAAGGAATGACAAAATTAAATAGACACAGTTAATATGATTCTTTCTATATATATAATATATTATATATATATATATATATATATATATAAGGTAAGGAGAAAGTTTTTCATTTGTGTGTGTATATTTCGTCTGAACTATTATTTTGGCGATTGTACTTATTATATTATTTTTTGGGGAGAAGGCAAATTCTATTTATTTAATTAATAATCATTTTCTTATTGTCAATTTCGATTTTAAGTCTGTATGCTTTGTTAGCGAATTAAAATGGTATCTAGTAACTCACCCTAATAATGTATACCTGTACAATTAAAATGGTATCTGGCAACTCAACCATCATCTATATAAGACCCGCTTGGCTTCGGAGCTGGTAGTTTGATGCGAACTTCGGCCGAATAAAGAACTCTCTCCTTCCCTTCTTAGGTTAAGACTTAGCTTAGTATCCCTTTGGGGGTTAGGACCTCCCACCTTGTCCCCCCAAAGTCCTCCTCCGTCTATCCTTTCATTCTTAGGCTAAGGCAACCCCTTTGGGGGGAGGTCATCCTTCCTTCTCCCCCCGAAGATCCCTCCCCTCTCCCCCTTCAGGTGTACCCCTCCCCCCCTTGGCTCCTTCTAAGCCAACTGGCTGATTAAGCCGACTGGCTGATTAGGAGTCTATAAGACAACGCCCACTCGGCTGAAGTCTTATTATGCACTTGGCTCCTGCCACGTGAACACCTCTCTTCCTTTCTCTCCTTCTCCTGTCTTTCTCTTGGGGGATAACGCAGCCTCCAAGTTTCATTACCCCTTGTTGCACCTGCAGCATCCACCCACCCCTTTGCAACATCGAGCTGTTGCACACCCCAACCATTTACAACATTGAGTTGTTGCATACCCACCCCCTTTTGCAACCCCTACCCCCTTTGCAACATTGAGTTGTTGCATACCGACCCCCTTTGCAACAGTGAGTTGTTGCATACCCCACCCCCATTTGCAACCCCGCCCCCTTTGCAACACCATACCCCCTTTGCAACATTTGATTATTATCTCTTGCAACATTGCAACATTCCTGCACTCTACCTTTTTGCAGCTATACTACTGACGTCCCTTCCCCCGATGACCACGAATGTTGTAAGTTACTCATCACCTCGTTCGTGGGTTGGTGACAAAATTTGGTAATGGTCCATTAGATGGTAGCGTGACAATTATATCTTGTAATTCTTCACTCCTCAGCTAAGTGACTTTGGTTTACCTTTTCAAGGTTTCCCACTTACTTGTCGATGAACGTGTCTCTTTCACGAAATTTAAACGACAAATGACTTCCACTCTTATTATGAAATACAAAATTTTAATATTTAATTTTATGTTTCACATATTAAATTAAATGGAGCAATCCAAGAATAAGCACCCCAAATCAATTTAGGGTGCTTTTTCTTGGATTGGAGTCGAACGAGGGTGCTTATTCTTGGATTGCTCTAAAATGGAGTTAAAATGGAGTGAATTGCTCTAAAATGGTTAATTCAGAGCTTTCCAAACTGGTGTGTCGCGACACATTAGTGTTTTTTGTATTTTGAAAATTTTGATTTTTCTATCAACAAAATCGGCTACAAGATAAACCACCTACTGAAAAATTATCTGATATTTGATATTTGATAACAAAAATTAATTAATGTGTCGTGAAAATTGTCATGCTTAAATAGTTTGTCGCCAACGTTAAAAGTTTGGAAAGCTCTGGGTTAATTGAATGCCCGGTTAGGTTAATTGTACGCCCTTGACGATTGGTTAGGTTAAGTCGTGATATTTTCGTTAGTTTTTACGAAAATATCACGACTTAACCTAACCAATCGTCAAGGGTGTACAGTTGACCTAACCTGGCATTTAATTAACCTAACCGGGCATTCAATAATTTTACCGTAGGTTTCGATATATATCAACCATTGCGATCAAGCAATGACCTAGACAAAGTCTTCGAGGAATGTTGATGTTAAAATCCTTTAATTTGGATTGAGGTCGAACTGGGGTGCTGTTTCTTGGATTGGGGACTTTGGGGGTGCTTATTCTTGGATTGCTCCGATTAAATATCTTACTTAAGGCATCTGACTTAAGGCATAGGCCTTAATCGGTAATGAAGTGGGCTTAACGAAACTGGAATATGGCCTAGCGGAAAAAGAATAGGCCTAGGTAGAACTTTATTATTGTCCTTCAAGGAATAAGTAAAATATTGATTCTTGTTTTAGAACAATTCTGTCCTAAAGTACACAGAAACAATGTCGCCTACCTGGATTGTGTATACCTATTGAACTAACTGTAACCAGCAACTAATAATCAACCGAAAAACTATTAAGCAACCTATTTAAATTTCAATGACCAACTATGTATTTTTACAACCGCAAATATAACAAGTTCAACTAAGCCTATTTAATACTGTTTGACAATCCGTAAAACTAAGAAAATTACAACCTTCACATACTTTGAAACTTAGAGAGAGAGAGAGAGAGAGAGAAGAGAGAGAGAGAGAGAGAGAGGCTTTTAACCAATGTGCCTTCTTACCTCCCGTTTTAATAAATAAAAATCCGACAAAGACCTTTTCTGTAATAAAGGATTGAACAATGTAAAAATAAAAAAAATCATGGCTCAAGCTCGCTGACCAAAAGGGAAGCGGTTCATCTCGACAATGAAATATTTAATATTACATAATAACTCTCGAAAGAGAAGCCTTAATTTTGCTCTAAAATTCGTCCAATTTGGAAGTATTCTAAAGTATGAAGAGTTGGAAATATAATTAATGATGTAACTCGTACAAATAATCTTTTTCTTCAAATGATTCGTCGGTTCAAAGATTGCTTGAATCTTTCGGAAAATTCAGTGATTGTTAAGTGAGGGTGATAAATTAGTACAAGACATTTACCCTCACTCTAAAGCCATTTAATTAATATCAAAATCACTTACGATAATTGGAAGAAGGGTCAGTTTAATGGATTAATTTAAAAGCTACACCGTAGATTCGATTTACCTCTGTGTAAGATACCGTTAGTATCTCCCATTCAGTATATCACATCTGGTAATTATTATCACTTTTCAATTCAAATAAAAAAAAATAGCTTCCCATTGTTTATTAATGAAAGTCAGTGTGGGACCGCACGCATAGCGACTAGTGTGGAGTCTACAAAACCCCATAATGAAAATTATATTTATACATTTAATTAATTAGTTACTGAAAAATAATAAAAAATAAGGAGCAAGTGTAGTTTACGTCTCCCTATGGTGCCTAGTGTAGTTTACTTTCTCCTACATTATCCTAGTGTAGTTTGCGTTCCCCAACTTTGTCCACGTATACCTAATCAAATAAAACGTTAAAACTAACGAAAATATTACGACTTAACCTAACCAATCGTCAATTTATATATATATATATATATATATATATATATATATATATATATATTATATATATATATATATATATATATATACTATTACAAGCTCCTTGAGTGATGACTCTGAGAAACGAAAACAATCTCGAAGCCTTTGTGCTAAAACGAATATGACTATAAGGAACTTTCGGTTCTGTACAAGTGCAGCTAAAGACACTCTCTTTCGTACTTTCTACAGTAACATTTACGGACAGCAACTCTGGGTGAATTATAAAAAAGATTCTGGCAGAACCCTAAATTTGGTGTACAACAGGTCTTTTAGACTCTTACATAAATTACCCCCAAGATGCTCAGCTTCGTAAATGTTTGCTACCCACAATGTCCCGAGATTCTCGGAGGTAACAAGACGTGCTCAATACAGTCTGATGCAAAAAATTAAAAAATCAACCAACCCGATTATCCAAGCTATCCATGAGTCATGCTGTTTGTCCTCTAAACTATGGAATTCTTGGTACGAAAACGTCTGTCTGTAGCTCCACTTAACTCCGACGTTACTGTATTATTTCTAATCAACTGTATATATATTTCTATCCTTAGTACATGAACTGTCATTGTATTAATAATATTTGTCATATGGACTATAGTCTGCCAATAAACCTTTTCATTTTCATTTTCGTAAATTGACGATTGGTTAGGTTAAGTCGTAATATTTTCGTTAGTTTTAACGTTTTATTTGATAGATTCATTTAAAAAATGTCTCTTAAAGATCCTAGTGTAGTTTACGTTCCCCAACTTTGACCTAGTGTAGTTTGTGTCCCATTTTGCCTCAGGGGAACGTAAACCACACTTGCTCCAAAAATAACTCTCGTGAATAAAAGACATAATTTAAAAATAAAAATAAAAATAAATGGATTTTTATTACAATAGCCCACGCTGAATTTCTGGGGCTAAATTAAACACAAATTATCTCATTTAAATCCAATTCGGTCAACTTATACTGCGTTAATTCAATTAACACGCACTTCCGGCCTCTTGTATAGTTGTTTTAACAAGGTCATCTTCCTTTCTCAGATGGCGATCGTTGCTCACATTTCGAGTTTTAATTCAAATTGTGCCAAATCTAAATATACTCCCAGTTTGAGTGCGATAATTTAAGAGTGGGATTAAATGCAGACTTCTTCCAATGGATGATGAATTGTACGTATTTACATTTTAACTTCATTTTCGTTTTTGGGACTTAAATGGTAGATTGTAATTGTTTCATTTGAAATTAATTATATTTTGTTCATTAAAAACATCAAAAGAAAATGCAAAATCTTAATTTTTTAAGTGTATTTAAATAATTAAAATTTAGATAAAAAATTTTTTTTTTTAATTAAATCAATCTACGGAAAAGTAAACGAATATTTCATTACATTTTGCGTTTTCACTTTTCACCGAAGTGAAAATAAATACAGATTTAACTCATTAGAAACATATATATTTGTCATATTTTTAATATATATATATTTTAATATATTTTAACATTTTAACTATTAATATTTGTTTTTTTTATTTTTCATAGCTCTTATTGTTGTTGTTTACAACCTTTTCCAGTCATTATTTATATTTTTTAGTTCTTATAATTACATTTTTGCGTTACACACGCACGCACTAATGAGCGCAAATTTATATTTACATACTTTAATTACAGCTGAGGCTTTTATTCGAACTATAGTGGATGTAATTTCCCAGAAGAGTTCCTTGTTCCATGCACGGTCTGTGTTTAACATATAAGTGTCTCAGGGGACCATTCTGAGTTGTTGTGTGTGTATATATATATATACACGCACACACACAGTATATTATATTATATATATATATACACACACACAACTAGCATTGTATGGTAAACATAATGATTAAGTAAAAGAAGGAAGATAAAGCACAAAGTATGAACGGGAATTCGGCCCTAAATTCTAAGCGAATGACGTACTATTCTTGTTCCACTGAAATGAATTTATACCATGGCGAGGGTATAACTCTCTGAAAAGACGTATCTGGGTTTCTTTTAACAAAGAGTCAAGATTTATCCCTTTAATGAATCTTCTCCTTCTCTGGGAAAGAAACTTTATGGGCTTCATTCTTCTGATATGTTGCCTGTTTTATCGTTGAATGTTCAAGAGATTTGATGCGTACTTGAATGTTGAAGATTTTTGTTGCATACTTAATGAACTTGAATGATGAACGCAAACGTTGACTTGGAATCATCATCTCTCAATTATGTTTTAATATCGCAGATCATGGGCATGAATCTGACGTCAAATTTGCATTCTTCCCTTTTATATTTTTTGATGCGGATGTAATGGGTATGACAGGCGTGTTTGGTATGCAAATTGGGGGCTAATTGGCATTTTATGACCTCGTTCGGAAGTGATATGAAAATTTAAACACGCACACGATGGAGAAATACTGTACCACGTTCAGACATTTTACGAACGGATATGAATGAGCTTTTGAAAAATGGCTCAAAGACGCGGAATATTAAATCTTCATTAAAATGAACAAATCTCGTGTTTCGATTTAATGAGTATAAAAATTAACCCAATTTCTCTTCACAGTTTTTTAAAAATATCGTCATATTTTTTACAGATTTGGAGTTGGATATTGTGACGAGAAAGATTTATATTTAAAATACGGAACAAAACAAAGAAATTTAAAATACATTTTTTAAAATTTAACTTTACAGTAAAGCAATTAAAAGAAAGTTTAATGTAATAAAATTCAATCACATTTAATGAAATGTGTTTATTGTCTTAATAAAATGTGATTTAACATCTAGAGATAAAGCAAACGTTAGATTGAAATAAAATTGTACCTTGCAATAAAATGGTCCACATAACACCCACGCAACTTAAATTAAATTAATGCATCCTTTACTTTACATGCATATATAATCAGCTTCAGCCATTCCTCGTATTTGACCATCAAGAACTCTCGAAGTGTAGGTTAGAAATAGATAGAATTTAATGTGAAAATATTTGATTTCGTGCGTAGCTCGCTCCCAGAAAGCGGAGTCTCGTTAGTCCATTTTCAGCGTTATATATATTAGATTAGGTTAGGAATAGTATTGGCTTGATTAGTTAAACTATTTTAAGTAACGGGAGCATGAATGGAATGTCCTGTGATCAAAATGTTCATATAGGTCCGCTATCACACTCTGACGTTCCGTGGGTAAAATTCGTAGATTTCTGATGCGTTTCTCCAAATGGAATCCAAGTTTCATTTGAAATTACTTGAATATTATACAAAAAGTCTTGTGGATCCCGTTTTATTGTAAATTAGAGTGATTATATAAGTTTATATTTGTGCTTTCCTAAAACTATTCATTGTTGCACAGAAAATAAGCAACTGGCCACTATGCAACATTCGCATTAAGAAGACAGGGAAGTTGTTTTCAAAATTGAAGAATCAAAGATGAAGAAAGAAAATGGAATGTTTGAAAATACTCTCTTAAATTTTATAACCACAAACATTTTAGTGAGCGAGTTTAGAAAAACTTCTCGTCTTTTCTTTGGAAAGTGTTGATAAACCTGAGTTTTTCCCTTCGGTACTCTTTTTATATCCTACCAGTTTACACCCATTTATAAAAATTGCCATTAACAGATTTGACAAGAAATTGCAGTGAGAATTTGAAATGTGACATTTTTAAAGCCAATTATGATAATGTTTTGACAAACAAAAAGCTTGGTTGAAGACTTCAAGGATTGTAGGATAATATTATTCATGCGTGAAAACAGTATAAAAAATCATAAGACTTATAGTTTAAATATTGGAAACAGAAAGAAATAACGATATTATTTTTCATTTTGTTTCCATTTACAGTACAATTTCCTATTAGTAGTTTAGTTCTGTGCCATTGAATTTTACCTTCATCCAATGCTGTATATTTTCTTGCAAAATAACGTATTTTATCGTGAATTTCGTATAAAGTTTGTCTACAATGCAATAATAATAATAATAAAGTGTTGATTTCAGACGAAAATTTTGGATTTTATTTCCATTAATTTTTCTTTCCCGCGATGATCGTTGAATACCTGGTCTTCTATGTGTGTGTGTGTGTGTCTCTGAGAGAGAGAGAGAGAGAGAGAGAGAGAGAGAGAGAGAGAAACGAAGATTAATTTCCTATTTCCTAACCCATTGTTCTCAATGCTTTAATTTTCGATCTCATTCCGCAGCGATATGAAGTTTAACATTTCTGCTGTTCGTCTTCTGCAAAGTCCACATTTTTCTTTCCTCACAATGAAACTATTTAAGGTAAAAAAAAAATCAATGCTTCCTTTTTATTTATTTCAGTTATTTTATTCTGTCAGAAAAAGAAATTTTCCGATGATCATCAAAGACTTCGTAATTAATTAAACACTTTTAATAGTTTCATACAAAAATAAGTAATTTATTTCAAAACACTTTCTAATTATTTTTGTGAAAGATTTTAATTAAAAACATTCTTTTACAATAAAGTTCCGTTTTATATACGAAATAAAAGCATTTTCAAATACATCCAATTTCGAACATAATTAAATCAATTTCTAATACTTGGTATACATGTATTATTTAGTCCCATTGCACACGGTATACTACGCGTCCTCATGTACAGTGCTGACAATCATAATAATTAGTCAGTAGATCAGAAACTGGCACAATGCTCTGGCTAACTAATACGGTTCATTGCACTATTTTTAGTAATTCAGACTTTCAAACTGCCTCTCATCTATACTATTAAGAATGTAAAAGCATGCGTGTGTAACGCCAAAATTTAGTTATAACAACTAAAAAAAAAAAAATAATGACCGGAAAATAATGTAAATGTTGGGGTAAATGTGATAAATTGGAAATTATAAATAATTACCGGTAATTATGAATAATTACCAGCATGTTTGGTAAATGTGATAAACCAATGTGATAAACCAATAAACCAATCTTTCGTTATAAATTAATGCCCAGTTAGGTCAATTGAATGCCCTGTTAGGTCAATTGAATTGAATGCCAGGTTAGGTCAATTGAATGCCCGGTTAGGTCAACTGTACGCCCTTGACAATTGGTTAGGTTAAGTCATGATATTTTCAATTATGCATAATTACCGGTAATTATGCATAATTACCAATTTATCACATTTACCCCAACATAAACAACAATACGAGCTATGAAAATCTACAAAAACAAATATTAATAGTGTAAAAGTACTATATACACTATATATTTGTTTATTCGAGGATTAGGGTCAATGTGTGACGTACTGGTTGGGTGGTTGTATGATTGTGTTGAATGATAAACGTGTCGTAGTACGAAAGTAAACATTTGTATGGATGTATTTTTTGTTCTAAGATCGAGTGTTGTAGTTGTTGGAATCTGCGAGCGTAAGATGTGTAAATCCAAGCTATGTTTAAATTTAACTATGAAATTATAATTATATTGTATTTAATTTTGTCATAAAGCTTTACTTGAAATATTTGACATATTTATATTAAAGTTTTCTTTAATTTTGAAAAGTAAGTTAGTATTTTCATTTATAGGATTGTGTTAAGTTCAATTGAATATAAAAGGCGAAGTAAAACGAATAGTGAAGGAGACTGTTTCTAGGTAGGAGTTTTGTATTTTATTATGCGGATCTTGAAAGTGACATTTGTAATTCATTTGGTTTGTTTTTAAATAACTTTAATTAATAACTAGCTGATGTGAACGTCCATGATGGGCATGTTCTACCAGTAGACTATTAGTAAAAAGCTCCATGACGACGACAAGGTTGTCTATATACAAGGAGGTGCTTATTTAGGTCTACGTATCGTATTTAACGGCGTCCTTCACAGTTAAATAGCTTATTTCTGAATAATTCTCTAGAATTTGATTACTTTGCCAATTGATTCTTTCAAATTTTTTTGATTTATTACTTTTTCGTTTTGGGTCATATTTTAATATTTTAAAATATTTGTTTTTGTTATTTTTCATAGCTTTTATTGTTGTTGTTTACAACCTTTTCCAGTCATTATTTATATTTTTTAGTTCTTATAATGGTGCTCTTCCAATATGTGCTCTACCGCGAAACTGTGATCTACCATATTCCAATACGTGCTCTACCGTGAAACTAGCCTTATAAGGCTAACTAACGAAAATATCATGACTTAACCTAACCAATCGTTAGGTTAACTATACGCCCTTGACGATTGGTTAGGTTAAGTCGTGATATTTTCGTTAGTTAGCCTGGAATATGGAATATTAGTTGGAATATGGTAGATCAGTTTCGCGGTAGAGCACATATTGGAAGAGCACCCTTATAATTAAATTTTTGCGTTACACACGCACGCACTAATGAACGCAAATTTATATTTACATACTTTAATTACAGCTGAGGCTTTTATAAAGTAAATTTATTTTCCATATATTTTCTTGCAAAATTGAGGAAAAGTTATTGAAGTGAGAAAATTTTATCGATAGCATGCCTACATTCGGTGTGTATGGCGAAGGTGAACACTTTCACCAGCGTGAACGACTCAATATATTAACGAAACACTGAAATAAAATTCTACATTAACGTAACAATTTATATATCTGAATTATTATTATTATTATGCAGCATCAAGAGAGTTCTGTATGCATCGTCTACAGACCAAAATCAACTTCTTTATTCATAATCTTCAGATCTGTTCACAATTTTTATTCAATTTACTGCAATGAGATTTACTGAATTATTAATTATTAACTTGAGTGTTTTTAAAAATGTGTAAATTTGATTCTTTACTGCATCTGACTTTTTAATTTCCTTCAATTGAATCGACTTATAACTCATATTTTGTGTCAAATGCGACAATTAATAATTCTTTAAAATTCTCTATTTACTTTTTATCCCATTTTCTCTTCTGCTTTTTCTTATTCTCTTCAAATGATCACTTCTTTTAACCTTTATTAGAATCTCTAACTACGAGTAATTACAAGTGTTATATATATATATATATATATATATATATATACAGGGTGGGCCGTAAGTTTCCATACATAGGAAAAATAAACATTTTTTTATGGACAACCATTTTTATTTATATAATATGCTCTACATGGTTGCCATTGTTTTGAAAACACATTTCAATACGTGTTCCCCACTGTTGATGAACACGCATTAGCACAGTTGACGTTATGCTTGTAATGGCGTTGGTGATACGTTCCTTTAGATCAGTGGTTCTTAACCAGGGGGGCGCGCCCCCCTAGAAACAGGAATTTCTCTAATTGTATTTGTTATTCTCTTAACGAGAGCATGGGCTAATATTGAGAAGTTATTGAGAATGTTATTTTGATTGAAGGAGGGCGTGGAGGGAAGGACCAATTCCTAGAGGGGGCATGGTAGTAAAAAGGTTAAGAACCACTGCTTTAGATGATTTATGTCTCGTATCTTTTCCTGATACACCATGGCCTTCAAGTGCCCCCAAGATAGAAATCAAGGGGGTGAGATCTGGGATCTGGGAGGCCACTCCACAGGACCACGCCGACCAATCCAAGCATCCGGAAACTGCTGATCCAAATACCGACGCACGTGAAGACCAAACGTTTAAATTTTCCTATGTATGGAAACTTACGGCCCACCCTGTATATATATATATATATATATATATATGTATATAAAAGTTGAATTTTGCTGCCTATGGTTTTGAAATGAATAAAACCAATCAATAGTTACATGATTAAATTACACTGAACAACAAAATAAAACTTTTTTCCTCCTTCGAATGAATTTATATGATTCCAATGTACGTTTTTACGGTGATTACACATTTGAAAACAGAATTTTTCTATCAGCCATCAATTTCGAAGGAAATCCAAATGAAAATTGACAGATTTTCCTACATTTTTGCTATATTTAATCGTACAAAAAAGAAGAGTACCTTACCTAAAATGTTTTTGCAGCTGATTTTCGCTTATAACTAGTACTAGGGGCTTCTCTTATAAGTGTCGAACAGTAGTCGGCCAAAATACTGGGGCTATATCTTCCTTGGTACCGCTTTTCCATGGTTGACATATTCTGATGAAATCTTTCACCATGCTCGTCGCTGACAGCGCCCAGGTTTGATGGGAAGAAGTCCGGGTGGAAGTGCAGTAAATACATTTTCAAAGTCACGTTACACCCCATGGCTTGGTAAGCACTAAGCATTTGCTCCACCAGGGAAACATAATTTTCTGATTTGACTCTGCCGAGGAAATTCGTAGACACTTCTTTAAAAGTTTCCCATGCTATTCTTTCAACTTCATTCAAAGACTCATCAAATGCAGTCTTTCATCACTTCTCTGATCTGTGGGCCAACAAAAATGCCTTCTTTGATTTTCGCTTCGCTGATTCTAGGAAACTTCTGTTTTAGATATAGAAATCCAGTTCCGTCTTTATTTATGGCTTTTACGAGTTTTCATCAAACCAAGTTTGATATGGAGAGGTGGTAAGAAAACATTTGTTGGATCTACTCGGGGTTAATGGGCAACATTTTTCTGTCCTAGAACCAAATTTTGTGAAAGTGGCCAGTCTTTCTGTGTATAATGACTCCCCTCAGCTCGGCTGTCCCACTCGTAGAGGAAACAAGAGAACTTTTTGTATCCTAACTGTAAGCCGAGGAGAAGTGCAGTCACTTTCAGATCACCACAGATATACCAGCAGTGTTTACCATAGTCAATATGTTTCAAAAGTAACTGCATATTGTCATATAATTCCTTCATATGAACTTTATGTGCAATCGGAACCGAAGGATAGACATTACCGTTGTGAAGTAGTACAGCTTTCAAACTCAACTTTGATGAATCGATAAAAAGTCTCCATTCCTTAGGATTGTGCTCTCGACCAAGTGCCTCCATGAGAGCGTTCACATGATTACAATACACTAAATCACTTTCCATAGAGAAAAACGATGTGAAGTGTGTCCAACGCTTACGAAATAATAATATTTTTACAGTCTTTTGTAAGAGATTCCAACCATTTAATCTAGAACGTAAGAGCTCAGCCTTTATTTTTAGGTAGATTTAAATCTCTGACAAGATCATTTAATTCTGATTGAGAAATTAAATGAGGTTCATCCGATGAAGGTGATTGAAATTGTGTATCCATGTCATCTTGTCTGTCCAAAGGTTCATTACGAGATTCATCATCAGGTTCATCATCATCTAAAGTCCATGTCTTTGGTGGTTTTGGTACTGGCAAATCGTCACAATGTGAAAGAGGTCGCATGGCTGACAGTAAATTATGATATTGAATCGCATGTTTAGATTTTGAGGAATGTTCATTTATCTTCGTTAAACAGAAGTGTATATATATATATATTATATATATATATATATACATATATATATACACACAGTATATCTTTAAGTGAAAAGCTTGACCTTTGTCAGAATAAACAATTCGGGCGGAAGCTAACCAAAGGTTTTATATACACAGTGTGTATATATTATGATGTATACATGCAGTATACTTAAATAAATATACGCATATTATATATAAACATGTAAATATAAATAACAATATGCATAATATAAAGAGTTTATACAAAATAAATGACTAACAATAAATCTCGTATTATGATGCAAACCAAGGAATGCTATCTCGATCTGACAGGGCTTTAAATTGCACATCCTTCATAAACTTTGGGTGATAGAAAAAATCTGTTTTCATTTTCGTAATTAGCGTAAAAACGTACATAAGAATCACTCACATTTATATAAAGGAGGAAAAAGTTGTTGAACAGTGTTATTAATAAAATAAATGCAATACTTTTACAATTTTTAATGACATAAATAATTGTGAAGCTGGACTATTTATTTCTTTTAATTTGTCTCTTGAGCTTAGACTTTACTGGGCTCTTAATTAAAAATAGAACGGATATTTATTATTAATAATGCATAAATCACGAATAAGAATTATTAATTGGAGTATGTATTTGTCCAATTATTATTATTTCGACATAAATGCAAAGTCATTATTGAAGGTATTAATATAGAATATTAATATAATTAATATTTGACATAAAGTAGGAGATTACAACAGTTTATAATATTTAGAGATTAGCTTGTTAGAGAAAATGTAAATTTATGAGCAATTTAAGTAATTAAACTTTGCCTTCGTCGTGAATGTAAAATATTTTTTATATAATTACAGTTTGAAATTATTAAATGATCATAAATAGTGTTTTGGTACTTTCCTGTTATCCCGAGTGGGACAGCCGAGCTAAGGGGTGACATTATACACAGAAAGAGTGGCCACTTCGACAAAATTTGGTTCCAGGACAGAAAAATGTTGCCCATCAACCCCGAGTAGATCCAGTAAATGTTTCCTTACCACCTCTCCATATCAAACTTGGTTTGGTGAAAAATTTCGTAAAAGCCATAAATAAAGACGGACCTGGATTTCTATATGTAAAACAGAAGTTCCCTAAAATCAGCAAAGCAAAAATCAAAGAAGGCATTTTTGTGGGGCCACAAATTAGAGAAGTGATGAAAGATTGCATTTGATGAGTCTTTGAATGAAGTTGAAAGAACAGCATGGAAAACTTTTAAAGAAGCGTCTACGAATTTCCTCGGCAGAGTCAAATCAGAAAATTATGTGTCCCTGTTGGAGCAAATGCTTAGTGCTTACCAAGCCATGGGGTGTAACGTGACTTTGAAAATGCATTTCCTGCTGCACTCCCAACCGGATTTCTTCACATCAAACCTGGGCGCTGTTAGCGATGAGCATGGAAAAAGATTTAATCAGAATATATCAACCATGGAAAAGCGGTACCAAGGAAAATATAGCCCCAGTATGTTGGCCGACTACTGTTCGACACTTGTAAGAGAAGCCCCTAGTACTAGTTATAAGCGAAAATCAGCTGCAAAAACATTTTAGGTAAGGTACTCTTCTTTTTTTGTACGATTAACTATAGCAAAAATGTAAGAAAATTTGTCAATTTTCATTTGGATTTCCTTCGAAATTGGTGGCTGATAGAAAACTTCTGTTTTCAAATTTGTAATCAGCGTAAAAAAGTACACTGGAATCATATAAATTTATTCGAAGGAGGAAAAACGTTTTATTTTGTTGTTCAATGTTATCAGATTTTCATTTATATACCTTTTCACCTTTTTCTCCCTTGAAGTAAATTCGGCATAGAATTGCATTTTCTTCATTATTTTCTTAAATATAAAGCAATTAGTAACCAGTTTCTTAAAGATGAGGAAAGTAGCTTGAAGGAAGAGTCTGAGTAACGAAGACGCGTAATTTATAAATTAACAAAGCCTCAAATTTTCATACTTGATCAGACCATCAGGAGAAATTGGGTTTTAAAAGTGAAACATTTTTAAATTTATAGTACGGTACCATTTTAGAGAATTTTTTGTCGGGGGTTCGAATACCGATGATGCTGGTAATTATGATACAATGGGCCGCTTTTGTTAGCCTAAGTACTTTGCCAATTTCTGGACTTCTTGATTGATTATTAATAGTTAAGAAAGTAAATTAGGTGGTATTGTATTAATACTAGAAAATGACTACGTAGTGTATCGTCACTAAGGCCCACTGAACACGGAGTGTTCCTGAGGATGTCATTAAGCCGCATTTACACCGGGGTAAATTTGTTAGCTAACATGCTAGCCCAACATGTTAACTAACAAATTTACCCCAGTGTGAACATTTAACATGGTCAAGAACATGTTATCTAACATGTTAGTTTAACTTGTTTTGTGAACGTTCCGGAGCGAAATATATTAATATGGCATGTTAAGGTGATATTGTAATACGCAGGGTTGCCAACCCATTACGATCAAAATTTCGCCAAAAACAGAAAATGTATCGTATCATATATATTGGGTTTACATTATATATATATATATATATATATATATATATATATATATAATATATATATATATATACTGTGTGTATATATATATATTTCTATTTTTGGCGAAATTTTGTTCATAATAGGTTTGCAACCCTGCGTATTACAATATCGCCTCACAACATGTCATATTAACAATATTAACCCTGCTGTCCACTAGTCAGTTAGCAGACAAATGTTTGTGGCTTTGTAACGTGCAGTTTTTTATATCCGGCAGATTGTATTAGTTGACTGAACATGTTAGATAACGTGCGTTTCAGCGTAAACAGTCCACACCAACTGCATGTTACATACCAATGTTTCCTAACATGCTAAGCCAATATGTAGATAACAAGTTAGCGTCAATGTAAATGCGACTTTAGGCGAAAGTGACTGAGCACTATTTCGTGTCTTTCTTTCCTTTGTGGTTATTTTCATGTGAATATATGTATGCAGTATACTCTCTGAATAATACGCAGAGATGCACAGTGACTTTTGAGACACCGTGTATATATCTAATAAAAATAATATATTTCATACATTTTTATGTCTGTATATCTTTACTTAAGCACTGACAGCTAAATACTTCATTAAAAACGTAATTTTCACTTGAGAAAGTCCCCCTCATGACATGATTCTTGCTTTCATTTCTTGTTTACAGTCAAAGTTTTTCGTTCTCTCTTTAATTTTCCCTTTTTGCATTTACAATTTGGTCTCATTAATTAAAGAAACTAAAATTATGCAGAAAACGTTTCAGAATTTACGGTCTCCATAGATAGATAGGGAGTTACAAGGAGTTACAAGGACAAAAGGAAGCCTCAAAGACCTTTTGGTCCCCTCAGAGAGAGAGAGAGAATTTTGACTACATGTATGACAGTTCATACAAAATTTTCTTGCCTTTTATCCACCTAATCTATTCGCTAAATCCATCCATTATCCAACTGAAAAGCGGATCAATAAATAAAATAAAAATAAAATAAATTGCTCAAAGACCTGTAACATCGAGAAAAAACTCGCTATAAAGGCTTCCACCGATTTTTATCAATATCCAGAGAAAGAGTGAATACATAGAAGTTCTGGGGCGTTGTAATTGATATTTGTTGATATCAAATTTTATAACAACGATAAAAAAATACATTTTAAAAGTTTACTCATCTGAACTTATAAGAGAAAAAAGATATTTTTACTGTTACAAAGCTTCTTTGTTTACGTTATTGCGTAGAAAGTTATCGTTTGTTCAGTGGATAACACAGTTTCACTAAAAGCGAAGTGAAGGGCGAAGGTTCGAATCAGGTGATATTGGCAATAATAATACCAGAGTTAGAGCAGTGGGTCACATTAGTTGGCCTGAGCTTTGTATTACTTTCTGGCCTTCCTGAACAATTATTACTGGTGTATAGAAATTTGAACTAATTTTGGAGGCCACAATATCTAGGCTATCATTTCTTTGTTTTTATTGAAGGACACTTCAAGGTACATCATCTTTTGATTAAGTAACTCCGTCAGGAAAAGATATGCTGAGTGACCTGGGTTCGAGTCTCGGCTGGGACTTAGGATTTCAGTGGTTAAGGTGTTTCTTTGCGTCTACTTCGGTGGTGTAGTTGTTCGGATATGCTTGAACGAGAGGTCAGCAAAAGAAAGAGCAAAAAACCGTTGAAGAAAGGAGATATTTACCTTATCTAATTCACAACACAAAATCTGGACCTAATTGAATAACAAATAGAATACTGCTTCACAGTATTCTAAATAATAATAATAATAATAATAATAATAGGGGAGCCTGGAATTTTTGAAGTAACATGGGTTGGTTGTAACAAATATAATAATTTGATAGTTTCTTAATAGATGGCGTTAATGCTCATTACACGCATGCGCAAAACAATGCTTCATTGTTCTACAAAGTGTCAACAGTGTGCGGTGTCTATTGCAGACTTATTTGAAAAAAATACTTTTTTCGACCCACTTAAGAAGTAAAATTTTACTGAATGTTTAAAATCATAAACGAATGTTGTTCGACTCAAAACTTTTAGGTTCTAGCTTGAAAGTGTTGCATTTGGAAGTATTTAGGTGTAAACTTTGAACTTGCTACGAGTATATTTTGGTTGCGATACCTCAAAAGTGGATAATATTTTTTTGGGTGTGATTGGGGTTGGTTGTAACAAAATGGATGGGGCTGGATTTAACAATGAACTTATGCCAACGCCTTCGTCTCTCAATGCGTTGTTCTCAACAAGCTACAAGTGTCCAACTTATCACATGCCCTACATTCTACGACAATAAGTCCTCATTAGATGGCCCCATTTCCCACGGAAGTAGCGCGCCCATTTTCAAGAGTTGCAGCAAGGAAAACAGCAACAAAGAGAGGAAGAAAGAAGTGATAATCTACCATACTAACTGACACACCAGAAAAGAGGGCTTTAGAAGAAGAGAAAAAGGTAAGCCCATCAAATCAGAAGAACTACCTTTATGGAAAAATAATGTTCGTGGGAAACCAGAGGAACAAATACTAACAAAAGCCAGAAAGCAAAACAAAAATTGAACTTTGGGAAAGATGATGATGATGATGATGATGATGAGGAAGAAGATTGCTACTGCCTTGTTTGCGTTGACCCTGGAAAAAAGTGGGTCCATTGCAGGATTTGTAAAAACTGGTCTCATCTAGTGTGTACACGTGGTAATAAGGATTACCTTTGCCAAAACTGTGATTTGGATGATTCTGCGTAGGAAATATGACTGTTTAACTATTGAAAGTTCTTTCTTTTATTTAGGAACAATACATTCAGTCAAGAAAAATAGTCTCTTTACTTTAAAGCAGTGGTTCTTAACCCCTAGGTCGCGACCCAAAATTTGATCGCCAAGAAACTTTGATTGGGTCATTAAATTGTCATTTATCATTTATTTATGGTATCCCTAATCATTTTACCATTAATTATTTATTTTATTACCTATTACGAGTGAACTGTTTGAAGGCATGGGTCGCCGAGCTAGCCCCGCGACCAGAATTTGGATCGCAGCCTACAAAAGGTTAAGAACCACTGCTTTAAATTAAATGATATATTTTTTGCTATGTTACGATCAACCCCAGCCTATATTACAACCAAACTTGATAGTGGGGATGGTTGAAACACTTCAGTGCCTATCTTGAAGCAATTTTTTCTTTATGAAGAATTCCTCATTTTCTTTATCTGTAACTGTAAAAAGAAACTATAAATTTATCTAAAACTAATTTTCTGAGTGATTATTTATTATCTTTCATCCTTATGAAGTTACGTAAAAAAAATAGTAAATTTGTTGCAACCATCCCAGGTCTTCCGTACATGTATCTTTGTTGTCTAAACCTTTGTTCTTATAGGAAAAAGGGAGAGTAAATGCAAAGAACTGCATGAATGAAGCCCCTAACAACAAGAGCATCAGAGCCCACTCCACGGTTTATATCGTCTTAACATAAATGGTGAAATAAAAAATTGTTTTAACGACACCCTAACTCTTCACGGCCGCAAAGTTAACATTTTAGCGGATTCCAATATCTTTTTAATACATTTTTTTTAAAAATTTTAATGCGAAATTAAATTAAAAACTTCTGTAGTAAGAAAATTTTAATTTCTGCTGATGTTGTTAAAACTAAAATTACAGATTTTTGTAATTTTGAAAGGAAAAAAATCTAAGCAATTCTGTCGTTTTAATATTATTATTATTATTATTATTATTATTATTTCCTTATTTAATTTTGGAAGATTTTAAGAAGTTAAAATTTCACAAAAAATAAATTTCCAATGTCGGTTCTTTTTTCCCCCTCCCCGAGTTATTGATACAAATGAGGCACTCCGGACCACAAGCTGCCAAGCGCCAAAATTAAGAAATTGAGAAAATGGCAGTTAAAGTTTGTCAACTTGCAGAATGACATAACTTTTGAACCAATAACGACATTTGAATGATTTCGACCATACGTACAGGTCCACAATCTGCTCCCTGACTCCCCGACGAGATAGAGGAAGGGTGGGGAAATATAGTGGTATAAATAACTCAATTCTGACCCTACTGGCGCTTGGCAGGTTGTGGTCTGGAGCGCCTCAAATATTCTTGTATTTTCGCACAAACGTTCAGATTTATATGAAGAAAAAATCTCCATTAAAGATGTTCCAACAGTATATAAAATACAGCCTGGTCATAATAGAATAGACACCCAAATTTTATGACATTACATGATTTTAAGGGTAAAGGAAAGAAGAAACCTTGTTCATAACATTTATTAATATTTTGTAGACTTGCCACCATCTTTTTTCAATCCAAGAACTCAATTCGGAATACTTTTGATTAAGGTATCAATGTTCACATGATTCATTTTTCCACTTTCAACTATTTTCTTGATACTATTTTTCATTTCTCAAAACTAAAATGTATTATTCTGAAATGTAATAAAAATTAACTAAACAAAAAAGCTTCTTTTTTTTTCCCACCGGTCGTCAAACCGAAAAGATCCATCTATCGGCCCCAGAGTCGAGACCCGGTGACGGCAGGCGGCGCGCAGCAAACCCAGCTGTTCATCCCTCCACACAATAAAAAAAAAATTAGTTGGTAGATAAATGGGTACCCTCAGTAGCCTAGTGGTTATGGTTCGGATTCCACGTTAAACTGTAGGTCTAAGGTGGAGTGAGAAGCTTGACTTTAGTCAGAATGAACAATTCGGGCGGAAGCTAAACCAAGGTAAACCAAGGTTAAGGAAAACCGGCACTAAGGGGAATGAAGGTGAGGGATGACACTCAAAAGCTAACTTTTCAATCCCTTTTAATCACTCCAATCTGTGAAGGGAGCAATTAGTGGTTTTAATCTGTTAATGGCCTTTTAATCCCAAAACAAAATTATTTTTACTAAGTTTTACGTTAAAAATTAGTTATATTATTTTATTAATATAAATAATTAACTTTAGAGCCCACCCAACATTACTTACTGCCGTCAACGTACCTTAGCCACCCAGGTCGAATCCAGGACAAACACTCACTGGACAAAAACTCACCGGACAAAAACTCACCACTTAAATGCAAAAGAGGACAAAAACTCACCAGACAAATGTTTTTGCGAAATACATACACTCTAGTCTAGATCTTAAGATTTTAGACTCATTGTAGATAATTACTCTTCATCTCTTATATTGCTCTGTTTTTAACCAAATCGGTATACTAATGTAGTATACCGATATATATATATATATATATATACACAGTATATACCCGGTTAGGTTAATTGAATGTCCAGTTAGGTCAACTGAATATCCGGTTAAGTTAACTGAACGCTCAGTTAGGTCAACTGTACGCCCTTGATGATTGGTTAGGTTAAGTCGTGATATTTTCATTAGTTTTAACGAAAATATCACAACTTAACCTAACCAATCGTCAAGAGCATACAGTTGACCTAACCTGGCATTCAATTAACCTAACCGGGCATTATATCCCATAGAATGAATTGTTTGTTTTATTCGTCAAAACTGGGGGGAGCATCTCCAGGTGGAGCGGACTGGAGTGGAGTATGAAGATCAACGCCTCCCACCTGAAAATCAAGGCCCCCAATCCTTCCCACCTGAAAATCTGGGCCCCTAGATGAGGCTGGGAGCCCTGATCTTCAGGTAATCCAAACTAACTACAATAAACACAACTACCTATAACTTTAATCCTAATAAACAATCTCATCTACTTTAATTGAAAGGTGGATCAGCTTAATCCTACCCGGGTAGGCTAGCAATAATTTACTACAAATGTTTAATTTTACTAGGAGGATTTTTATTTTTATTAGATCTAATTTCTGGACAGCGTAATACGACAAAAAGTGATGAAGTACTAAATCTAAATATGGTTCATTCGAAAATGTAATCTACAATTATTCTAAATAGTTGGAGGAAGTGTAGTTTACGTTCCCCTACATTATCCTAATGTAGTTTACGTTCCCCTACATTATCCTAGTGTAGTTTGCTTTCCCCAACTTTGTCCGCGTATACCTAATCAAATAAAACGTTAAAACTAACGAAAATATTGCGACTTAACTTAACCAATCGTCAATTTGTGTGTGTATATACAGTATATATATATATATCTACATATATATTGACGATTGGTTAGGTTAAGTCGTAATACTTTCGTTAGTTTTAACGTTTTATTTGGTGGATTCATTTAAAAAATGTCTCCTAAAGATCCTAGTATAGTTTACGTTCCCCAACTTTGACCTAGTGTAGTTTGTGTCCCCTTTTGCGTCAGGGGTACGTAAACTACACTTGCTCCAAATAGTTTTATAAAAAAAATGAGAATCCGTTTCAATTTTTCAATATGCAAACTATAATATCTGTTTCAAAAGCAAGTATACGAGAGAATGATCGCGACGAAATCTAACGAAAAAGTATCCTATTTTTTTGTACGCTTCTAAAATTTGCACAGATTGGAAAGCTACAGATTCCCAATTTTCCCGATGTTTCGGACGGTAACCGCTGCCAGAGGTATGACACATATAATTTTGAAGCCCGGTACATTTCATTTCTGCTACAAATTTTATTTTGAGAAACATTTTCTCACAGAATTTGATACATTCCAGAATTGACTTTTTTGTAAGAGACCATGAGTGGAACAAAGAATCTGTGAGACGAGATTAAGTTAGGGAGGAACAAAGCTCCGAAGTGACTGTATATTGAACCGGATCGCCAGAACGTCCTGAGGGTTCTTATCCCTAGTAGTATTGTTATAGAACTACTCCTTGAAAGATCTAAAGGTTTTAACCAATAAAAGTAAGATGATATTCTAAGTTCTTAAAAGATCCCTTAATATAACAAAATTGAGAGTCCAAATAAGAAAGGATACAAATCTTAAGAACTTTCAGGAACATATCCTCCTCAAAAAAACGAATGTGTAAAAGGAGGAGACTGTAGAAACCAATCGACTAGGGAAGTACTCCGGAGGGGACGTTAAGCAGAAGACAGGGAGTGTTGGAACTCTCGTTTCTCCTGTCACTGTTCTCCTTAGCTGATCTTTTTCCGTGTCTCATCTACCCTGTGAGCAGTCCAGCATGCCCTCAAACACACACTTCTCTCCTTATTCCTCACTACGTACTGTGTGTATATGTGTATACATACTACGTATCACATACTACGTAATCTTCTCAAATTTAAAAAAACAAAGAAAATGGCATTGACCCTAAGAGCCTCTAAGTTCCCTGGGGAGACCATAAATGTACCCATACCCACTTCTCGCTTCCCGCTGTCGATACCGGAAACGTAAACACAGGCAACAGGGCTGGTTCTGCTACTGCCTATTCGAGATGTTCCGGGCCCTCTGCCTGATTCACTTTTCAAAGACTTCAGCAACATTCGTGGCCTTTCCTCAAAAATTTCAATCTGATGAACACCAGCTCTCCTCTAAACCTCACTTTCTCTTCCTCACTGAAACTCGGGTGTCTGGGACGACTGACAGCAACCCTTTTTCTGTACCCTCCTACTTTTGACTCAATTTTATTCCAAAGGTGGGTGTTGCATATATGTACGCAACGACCTAACTTGCTCTCGTGTTCTCGAACTTGAATCCTCCAATTTCTACACAGCCCCCCCCCCCCAGTTACTGAGGCCGAAGGCCCCAGCACCGTAGGTCTAACTAAATGGGCCTGTAGGCAATGTTCCCTCTAAGGTGTGCGCGCGCACACGCGTTGTGAAACCCGCGCACACAACAAAATAAAATGCGCACAGGCTCAAGCGTATCATGAGTCACGACAGTAAATGAAGTAATTTAAAAAATATACCGTCACACAAGGTCTGACCATTTGCATCAACATACTCTATAGTCGCTCTTTTAAGTATTAACCCCTTCCGCCCGACTTCGCCGACGTCCGCAATTACGCAATATGGGTTTTTTTTTACTCTATGTATTTGCATTTTTTTTCTTTTATACATTAACGCATTGAATATAAACCTTCTTTTTCTTATTTTTGCATAAAAACGAATAGTAATTATCTCATAATTCATAAAAAATAAAATTATTTTTTATTTTATTCCTATTTTGTGAATGCTAAAAATTGTTTTGAGAAATAATAACTAAAATAGTCATTTTCAATTAATGCTATTTTTATTTTATTTCTTTATTTTGTTGAATTTTATTTTACTATTTTTTATTTTATTCACATTTTTAGAATGGAAAAAATGTTTTCTTTTTTAAGAATATATAATATTGTCAACAGTTTTTTAATATCCATTTAATAGTACCGTAATGATCGAGCTATCACCTTATGGAAATAATATTTTAAGTATTTAATATTTATATATATTTCATTTTGAAGATAATAGCGCTCAGAAAGTTTGCACAATTTTTCACCATGAACCTAAATGTATGCACAACGAAAATTTCTTGCGCACAAGGACTAAAAGAAATTAGAGGGAACATTGCCTGTAGGGCCCACTTTTGATAGTATATATCATTTAAGAGCGGTCACAAGAATAGATCTTCGGAGCCGCAGGTACTCGACCTTTCTCATACATACATACATATATATATATATATATATATATATATATATATATATATATATTTGGACCTTTATATTATATAAAGGACATTTCTATTTCCTCAATTTAAAGCCGAAAATCAAATTCTGTCTTTTTATGATTAATAAGCGATATCTTTCCATCAATTAAGATTATGGATGCGACCTTTCACTAATGCAAGCTGCTGCCAATTTATAATTAAAAAATAATCAGATGAGAGAGCATTTAGAAATTTTCTTTCAATTATTCTATGAGATCTATTAAGAGAGAGAGAGAGAGAGAGACACTGGATCGAGGTTTTGAGAGTAAAGTCATTGGAACTCTGTTATTTGTCTTTGTAGTTATTTTTTACTTATTTCTGTCAGTGTGGTTTGCTCTCTCTCTCTCTCTCTATATATATATATATATAATGTTGTACGTTCATGTTCCTGCCCTTATATACATACATAACACGATGTGGCCTTATGGTAGTACTACTGCTTCCGCATTCATATACTCTGAAAGCTCCCATACTTTTATCGACCGTCCGTCCGACCATTCCCGACGTTTGTTATGACCATCATATATTATGACCACAAACAGTTAATTATTACCAATTTTTCTCGTTTAAATTTTCGGTTAAGAAACTTTGTCTTCGTCGAGTCAAAGAATTAATTTATTATAGAGTAAGGTGTGTGTGCCATTTGATTGGTTGAAGTCGTATTTAAATAATAGACAGCATTACGTCACACAAGACAAAATGGAGCCACTGGGTCGAATACTGGGACCCCTCCTATTTCAGTGTTACGTCAATGACTTTCACAACTGCCACAACACAATCAATTATATAAAAAAAAACATGGATTATGTGTTGTATTTTTCATACTTTCTGCATTAACAATCTTAAACCAAATTTTGCTTTTCTCCTAACTTTCTGAAACCATTTTTTCAACAGACTCTAAAAACAGACTTTTTATAAGCATTGGCGATACAAAAAACCTTCCTGATGTCAAAAAACGGAAAGCATCAGAAGCTGTTGTTCGTCTAAAATTCGTTTAACGTTTTAAACTGTTTATTTTCATCATTGCAAAGGATTCAGTCAGTGGCGGATTATCACTGAGGTTATTGAGGCTGAAGCCTCAGGCTTCCATGCTTGAGGGTGGCCATTTAAAAAGGAGGACACTGCGTATGTGGCCGTACGTTAACATATATATATTATATATATATATTAACGTACGGCCACATACGCAGTGTCCTCCTTTTTGGAAATTTGGAAATGGCCACCCTAAGGACAGAGTGCTCAAAAGGCGGACTGTCCGCCTAAAGCCGGACGTCTGGCCACCCTAGGGCCCCCCTCCCAATCAACTGAGTTTCGATGATATAATTCGAGATTTCACAAACTTCTTTGATTAATTATGACAGAGTACACAAACTGACAAATTCCCTGTTTTATTTTATGTTTTATAAGCAGTAAAGTTCGTTTAATACTGTTTGGTTTTGGCAAACAGCAAAATACACTGTTTTAAGATTCTTTCAAGTTTGTTTCTGAATTAGCCTAAGCACCGTACATATAATTCGTGTAAATGTACTATGTACTGTACATGTACATGTATTGTTAATAAAAAGCTATAGAAAAGGGCCCCCATATTCTTCATTGCCCCGGGGCCCCGAGGTGTCTTAATTCGCCTCTGGATTCAGTAAGACTAATTTTATTCCTTAATACATTTATACGCAGTCTTTTTTTACTTTGAATACGACAAGACTTAAAACGTCAGTAATAGATGCTCTATAATTCAAAACTATATTTTATTCTGTATAAAACAATTCATCCGTGAAAACATTAACAAATTTAGGTTATTGTGAGACGAACAAAGGTCAAAAGCGAGCGATGTATTAGGTTTTGCTTTGTTGTCATTGCTATAAACATTTACTAATTCAATAAAATGAATCGGATATTTCGTATATCATTCATCTTTGCATTTTCTGAAAGATTTAATGAAGGACTTTAGCAGACATTAGTAGTTAATCCTTTTTTGGATCACCTGAAGATCAGGCCTCCCCAGCCTCTAGTTAGCCTTATAAGGCTAACTAACGAAAATATCACGACCTAACCTAACCAATCGTTCGGTCAACTGTGCGCCCTTGACGATTGGTAGTGATATTTTCGTTAGTTAGCCTCATAAAGTTAACTAAAGTAGGCTGGGGGGGGGCCCTGATCTTCGGGTGATCCCTTTTTTTTTTAAACATTAAATAATAGTAGGCGAAGATGAGAAACCTTTGCACTTCGGTATATAAATAAATTTGAACAGAATTTAATAAATATGTTTCGTGCTGCCGAAGGCACTGAATCGAAATGGAAGGACAATATGGACTCGGAGCGTCATTATTTCAACCTTTCTTCGTAGACATCAAAAGAGAAATTATTTTGTGAAAAACAAATATAAATATATTTAAGTAAAAATTATATTTAGTGTTTATATTAATAAAGTTGAAACACTACAAGTAGTTTTCTTTAAATTATTTATATAATTTTTAAGTTATAATACAGTTAAAACTCATTATAAGAAATTTTAATAAAACATCCATTTTACCAACTGAACAAAATTGAATAAACTGTATTTTTTAAGCATATAAACGCATTAGTCTTATATTAACATTATTTATCTTATGCTAATTGCATTGACTTTCCATCTATTATTTTTTTTCAGCACTCTTATTCAGTATACCTAATTTTAAAATTAGTATCAATATTTGCTAAAATAAAGCTTTGGCAGCAATCATTGTTCTCAAGATATACTGTATATATAATATATATATATATATATATATTTCTAAAATATGGTGCTCATTAAAATACACGTTATTATCTCGGGAAGTGAATTTCAATACTTTTTGGTAGTTCATATTTGATATTCGAAGGAGAAGAGTAATATCCATAATTGAAAACAAATTACTCAAAGTGAAAGTAGATATTAACTTAATATACGTGTTTAATGAATCCTTTTTTTTTATAGTTTCTTATATAGAATATCAAAAGGATCAAATTCTACTCCAAAATGAATTACGCTCAAATATTTGCAGTGCAATTGAAACGCAGAAATTGGCTCATTTTGAAGTAAGACGTGTGTGCCATTAGACTGGTTCAAGTCCTATTTAAATAATAGACAGTAATACGCCAGACTAGACAAAATGCGTCCACTGGGTCCAGTATTGAGATCCCTCCTATTCCGGTGTTATGTCAATGAACCTCATAACCACAACTCAATCAGTTCTAAGAAAAACAAACATGGAACTCACTCGTATTTATAACTGCCTGAATGCAAATAAATTAATTATCGTTAAATCTATCAAAGACCTCATATACTGCATGATTATCAGAAATAGAAAACAATCTAAAAATAAATAGATACTATAATTAATAGACTATCATAAATGAAAGTATTGGGTGTAATCTTAGGTAAAAAATAACTTGCAAAAAAACTGTCAAAATTCACTTATATGTTGCATAAATTAAAACAGCATACTCAAAAATACTGCTCAATTTATATTACACCCTACGCACTCTCACATCCTATATAACAAAGAAGTTTGGGGAAATACAAGCTATTATAATATTCATTAAACGTATTACATAAAAATAAAAATCTTCCGAATTATATTAGGTGCCAAAAACAACCGAGAGAACTCCATGTTCAAATCCCTGAATTTCTTAAATTTGACCTACACAAATTTAATATCTGCTCACTTATTCATAAAATATTCTATAAGGAAACTCGTATGTTAATTATGGAAATCCTATCAAACAACCAAGTAAACCTCTCAATAAATGTAAGATGTGACGATAACTACACTTCCAGATACCTAACTTCACACCTGAGACATCACGGAGATCCCTCTCATGATAAGTGCATATTTGGAATAAACTTGAAACAAATTTGAGATCGAATACGTCTCATATAAATTTGCTTCTTTAATTAAAAAGGAAATTCTTAAATACGTACTAACTTCTCTCCCTCTTCAGCCTTCTCCTTCATCTATTATTCTTTCACTTCTCATAAAAACACTTAAAGTAATTAAATTCATACGGAGGTGTGATCAAAAAGTTTAGTAAATAGTCCCGCAACTAATGAACGCGTGTCACTAGGTGATGTCAGTGTGTATGGCTGATGACGTCACCTTGGCCACTTGCCAGATGCCAACAAACACCATTCAACTACGCACTAGTGCGCCGTGTCATTGCTTTGTGTGAGGGCGTTTTTGTGGCGTCTAGCGATTTTGCAGAAAATGTCGAAATTTGAGCAACGTGCAAACATCAAATATTGTTTTAAACTTGGTAAGACGGCTACAGAAACGCACGGAATGCTTGCAGCTGTCTACGGAAATGAAGTTGTTACAAACAGGACTGTTTGCAAGTGGTTTGGAAGGTTGCAAGAAGGAAATGAGTCTTTGGAAGATGATGAAAGAAGTGGTCGTCCGTCCGTCTTGTTTGTAACAACTTCATCTCCGTAGACAGCTGCAAGCATTCCGTGCGTTTCTGTAGCCATCTTACCAAGTTTAAAACAAAATTTGATGTCTGCACGTTGCTCAAATTTCGACATTTTCTGCAAAATTGCCAGACGCCACAAAAACGCCCTCACACAAAGCAATGACACGGCGCACTGGTGCGTAGTTGAATGGTGTTTGTTGGCATCTGGAAAGTGGCCAAGGTGACGTCATCAGCCATACTCACACACATCACCTAGTGCAGAGCTTTCCAAACTTTTAACGTTGGCGACAAACTATTTAAGCATAACAATTTTCACGACACATTAATTAATTTTTGTTATCAAATATCAGATAATTTTTCAGTCGGTGGTTTATCTTGTAGCCGATTTTGTTGATAGAAAAATCAAAATTTTCAAAATACAAAAACACTAATGTGTCGCGATACACCAGTTTGGAAAGCTCTGACCTAGTGACACGCGTTCATTAGTTCCGGGACTATTTACCAAACTTTTTGATCACACCTCGTGTGTAAATTATTGTTTTTTTTAAATTAAAAATATTTACCCCCTTTACATCCATGTAAATCTGTATCAACCGAAGTACTGTATATGTTACAGGAAGATTGTGAAATTAGTGATTTATTGGAATCCCTGAAATTTTCAGTAAATTAGCGTAATTTATACCATGATACAAAATAGGGTACGTGTAGGTTATCTCCCCCCCCCCCACCAATTTTAACACAATATTTTCGTTAAAACTAACGAAAATATCACGACTTAACCTAACCAATTATCAAGGGCGTACAGTTGATCTATTAGTAAATAGTAAATACTATTCCAGAAACAAACAATGTTATAATTAATAATAGATCAACTGTACGCCCTTGATAATTGGTTAGGTTAAGTCGTGATATTTTCGTTAGTTTTAACGAAAATATTCTGTCAAAATTGGTGGCGGGGGGAAGATAACCTACAAGTACCCAAAATTGACAAAAAGTGGATAATGACCTAACGTAATCTTGGTTAGGTCATTATACTACTGAATTATTATTTCAAGAATGAATCCGAATTATTTTATATAAATTGTAATTATTGCCATGAAAGGCAACTCTCATTGCCTCATGTTTGACAGTTTTTAAAATGTAGTACTTAAAATTCTGTTTTTACTGAAAAAAATTTCGGAGCAAGTGTAATTTACGTCCCCCTGACGCAAAAGGGGACACAAACTACACTAGGTCAAAGTTGGGGAATGTAAACTACACTAGGACCTCTAAGAGACATTTTTTAAATGAATCCATCAAATAAAACGTTAAAACTAACGAAAGTATTACGACCTAACCTAACCAATCGTCAATATATATATATATATATATATATATATATATATACACACACACACACACACACAAATTGACGATTGGTTAGGTTAAGTCGTAATATTTTCGTTATTTTTAACGTTTTATTTGATTAGGTATAGGCGGACAAAGTTGGGGAACGCAAACTACACTAGGATAATGTAGGGGAACGTAAACTACACTAGGCACCACATGGGGACGTAAACTACACTTGCTCCAAAATTTCTATTTGTATTTTCTCTGTAATGTCTTTTGAACATTAAAGAGTTTGAATTCAAACTCTTAACTCTTAAATCCATATGCGTGCGCGGCTTCCAGCATAATATCTCCCCCTGAAAGAGAAAGTAAAAATGGTTCTAATTTTAGAATGTTATATACTGAACATAAATGAACAAATGTTTTTATGAAATGTCAAAGGAAACGATAAGGAAGAGTATTGTGAGTCAATAATAATCATTTTCATATCAGAAAGCGGGAATGAAGCTGTGAGCAAAACAAAATAGTGAAAAGTCATCTGACAAATAGGTGAATTGAGGAAATGAATAGCTTAATAAAATAGTGATATCTCCGTTAACCTAACATGATTTAACTCATCCCGATTTAATCTACCTATACATAACGTATATAATCTGACTTAAATGAACCTAATCTGACCCACAAAATATTCGTCGAAAACATGGTCAGTCGATAAAATCTCCGACATCCGCCATTCCCTTGTACCTGTGTCTAAAGTAAATTGAAAACTGTAAACATGCAATGTGTCTTAGCTACTCTGTCCTAAAAAGAAAAGAGATACAGTTAAAAGACTTAGAGAGTAACCATAGCAGATGCTAAAATTACTTACACTATTTATTACAGTATTTATATTTATATAAACTTGCACTTCGTACATATGCAATTCCACTAACGAAATTTATACGATTTTTTAACTATTCTCACGTATGAATATACAGGGTGTTCTAAAATTACCTAGTAAACTTTTTTATGTCTGTCGCTTAATAGTCGGACATTGTGGACAATGTGTTCAAGTTGAAGGAAGACACTTTGAACATCTAAAATAGACAATTATTGTTGCTTTTCTTATTGTTGCTGTCTTTGAAATAAAATTGTTAAATATCGCGTAATTTTTGTTAAGATACTGCGTTCATATAAAAGTTTACTTTGTAATTTTAGAACACCCTGTATTCTTGCGGATGCAATAATAATCGGTCAAGAGTACCAAAACATGGCAGAGCTTTCAGGGTAGACAAATGCGGCCTATTACGCTATCTCCTATATTATTATTATTAGTACAAACGGGAGTCGAACATCAGACCTTAGTGTCTTGACTTCGCTTACAGGAAAACGGTGTTACCCACATAGATTTGGCAGTCCTGATTCGTTGCCTTTTATCCTCTGTTATTATTATTATTGCTGTTGTTGTTGTTGATTTTTAATAGTTTCTATTTATTTTGATGAAGAAAAATGTTTTTCAAATGACTTTCTCTTGACCGCTTAATTTACAAATCTTGTTTGCTCACTATTGTTTGATGGTTTGTAATTATCCATAATGATCTTAATTTAGCAGTGAATGTATAATAATAATAGTTATTATTATTAAATTAAATTAAATTAAATTAAAGTAAGTATAAGAGGTACAGTCTGTTTGAAAAATTTTAAGTGATAAATGTTTGAACCAACTGTATACTTTACCTAATCTAACCTTTACCCAACTTAACCTTAAAACTAAACTGAGAATCCAAATTAAGAATTAAGAATTTGGATCACCTGAAGATCACGGCCCCCCAGCCTTCTTTAGTTAGCTTTATAAGGCTAACTAACGAAAATATTACGACTTAACCTAACCAATCGTCACGGGCGTACAGTTGACCTAACGATTGGTTAGGTTAGGTTGTAATATTTTCGTTAGTTAGCCTTATAAGGCTAACTAAAGAAGACTGGGGGCCCTGATCTTCAGGTGATCTACGAATTTTTATTAACAACGATAATAATTTCAATGTTTTTCTTTAATCAAAATCGTCACTCTTAATTTGACAGTAAACTGTAAGTAGGGCTGGGCATCCGGGATCCCTAAGGGATATTATTTCACTCAAGCGCAAACGGTTTTCAAAGTTTAAAAAAAAGGTGAATGAAAACTTCAATTGTGAAAAGCCTTTGTATGAAATACATATACCTCATAATAAAACTGTTTAAAAGTCCCCTAAAAATAGAATACCGGGAAATCCCGCGATCGATGACAATTTTCTCGGGAAATGAGCTGTCTACTTTACTTCCGGGATCCCGATGCCTAGTCCGAACTGTAAAATTATTTGCCAGATTTTTTTTTTTTTTTTTAAATTTCGATAGCGTGTAGTTTTTTCTTCTCATTCCCTAAAATAAAGTCTTTTAAAAGTACTCGGAAGGACCTCTTTCTGCTTTCTTTGAAGGTAATAAAAATATATTAACTAGCTTACCCACTGACGCCTGAAATTTTCCCATAAAATGCGTGTTTCAACAAATTTTATTTCACCTTATGTGTTGGTCATTTTAAAGTACGGATACTGTAATGTTTTCTAAAGAAAAACTTGGCATTATTTTAACTGTTTAAAAGTAATTCTCTTGAATTTCACGGCAATTAAATTTAAGTATTGTTTTAGTTCGCTTTTATATCAAACCTTTTTAACAGATTTTGTAAGAATTGCCTCTAAATTAGACCTAGAATTACGTCTAATTGTTACCGAAATGCTCATTCACCCGAGCACTGTTTGTTCGTGGGGAAGGGGGAGGGGGTCCAGTAAAACGGAATTTAAATGTATTTCTATCGCGCAAAAAGCGATTCGATATCCTTTGGGAGCCTCTAAAATACAAACGTAACCCACGAACGTGTTATACAACAACCGTTTTCCTCATCAAACTAACGGCATTTTACGTCTATAAAGTCCGATTACTTTTAATTAAAAAGTCTCACAGAGTCTCAGCTTCTCAAAGAGAGAAAGAGGCGAGGACTGCAAATAAATAGGAATCCGATGCTTGTGAAGGTCATTTTAACGTTTTCCTATTAATTAACACTAACTGGTGTGGAGCACGGATGGAATGGTCCGTCCGCGTTAATTAAAACTTTTCAGACTTCTTCCAGAATCTGATACGAAGAAATACTGTAATATTCGTTTAATAATATGAGAACATTCAATGATTGTAGGAAGACGTTCATTTTGTTCTGCTTTTTGGAATGAGTTACGGTGCTCACGTAGGATGATTAGGAATTCAGAATTTAAGTTAGGTTATTATAAAGTGGCTGCAGGGTGTGTTGTAAATTAAAAAACAAATTTGTTCATAGAGAGAGAGAGAGAGAGAGAATTGTCAATTATACGTGCCGAATACGTTATTTCGATCTCATTTTATATTTTCTCGCTGGATTTTAATTTTTCTAAAAAATTTCTGCTGTTGTTGCAGTCATATGTAATCTGAAAAAAAAAATATGGTACTTGTGGGTTATCTGTCGCCACTTTTTAATTTAATTTTCCAACTTTTTCACAAATACAGATGTGTGTTATCATGTTGCCATTTTTACAAAAATATACTATTTTTTTCTTAAATTATTTTTATTTCTCAAAATAACAAACATTAATCATATTATTCGGGTGGCATGAACGCGGCGATGGCCTCCAGGATGCCGTCGAATAGGTCGACACCAGCGGGTAGCTTGCTCCTCCACATGAACTCGGCCAGGTAGGTCTTAAGATGGTGTCGGGCCGTTCCTCGGTGACGCTTGTTCCTCCACTTTGCTGATCCCCACAAGCGTTCGATATTTTGAGTGTGGACTCCGGTATCTGCATCAACGAAATTGTATCGATGATTAACCTTGAAATGTTGGAAGCCAGCCTCCTGGAGGTCGGTGGTCTTATATCCTCGCCAGCTGTCGGAGTAGATAATGGAACCTTCGGCGATGTTTTCCACAATGGCAGCCAAGAGAGTTGCAGCAGAGCGGTTGGGAACTTGAACGATGAAGCAGTCGTTTGTTTCACGGCAAATTCCTCCGAACATCCATTGTTGTGGTAAAACGCGTCCGGCATTGTTTTTACGCCTCGTGAACAGGCTCTCATCGATCTCAACCACTATTCCTTCGCCGCCGATCTTGGTTTGCACCTCACACTAACCTAACCTAACCTAACCACACACTAACCTAACCTAACCTAACCACACACTAACCTAACCTAACCTAACCTAACTAAAAAATAAATGACCCACAAGTAAAAAGTGGAAACAGATAACCAATAGGTATATTAAAAAGCGGCGACAGATAACCCACAAGTACCAAAAATATATATATATAACCTTGGTTTTGCTTCCGCCCGAATTGTTCATTCTGACGAAGGTCAAGCTTGTTGCTCCACCTTAGATCTAAAACATAAAGTGGAATCCGAACCAAGACCCACCACGGGTGGTCAGAAATTAGAAAGTCCTCCTCCGAACTAGATATCACGACCTCACGATCAGCAGCACAGCGTCTTAACCATTAGGCTACCCAAGGTCTCATTTATCTAACAACCAATTTTCACTGTGTGGAAAGAAAAATAGCTGGGATAGCCGCGTGCCATCTACTGTCACCGGGAATCGAACTCGGGGCTGATGGATTCGTAGTCAGCGATGCTAACCACTACACCACCGAGGCGTATATATATATATATATATATACAGGGTGTCCCAAAAAAATATACTCTTTATAGCATCATATATTTTATAATTTAAAAAAATATATATTATATATATATATATTGTTATAGCAATTGCCAATGAAAGGTAAATTAGTAATCTAAGTGATCAAAATGTTATAGCGAGTTGTTTGCATATAAAATTGAATTAACTACGCCAAGTGCTCAAAATGTTCTCCGGCGGCATGAATGCACTTTTGAATGCGTCGACTAACTGATTCGCAGACATGGACTAATGTGGATGCTGTGATGGTCCCGCACTTTTCCCTAATTGCATCCTTAAGGTGTTCGAGTGCTGCAGGTCTTGTACCATAAACTGCATCCTTCAGGTAGCCCCACAAGTAAAAATCAAGTGGAGTCAAGTCCGGTGAACGTGGAGGATACTCAACGCTTCCTCTTCGTCCTATCCAACGGTTAGGCAACGTTTCATCGAGGTACCTTCTGACATCACAATGATAATGAGGGGGGGGCTCCATCTTGTTGAAAGTAAAAGTCGTCGTTTCCAAACAACTTCCGAACTGCAGGTGTAATTTCTGTCCACAGCATGTCGAGATATGCGGCACCGGTAACTGTCCCATTAAAGAAAAATGGTCCAACCAAACCCCTGGATGATAAACCACACCATGCTGTTAATCCTGGTAAATTAACATGTTTATCCACATAAACGTGTGGATTATCAAGTGACCAGTACCTGCAGTTGTGTCGATTACAAAGCCTTTGATAAAACAAGGCGAGGCTTAGTCGACGCATTCAAAAGTGCATTCATGCAGCCGGAGAACATTTTGAGCACTTGGCGTAGTTAATTAAATTTTATATGCAAACAACTCGCTATAACATTTTGATCACTTAGATTACTAATTTACCTTTCATTGGCAATTGCTATAACAATATATTGTTTGGTTTTTTTTTTAATTATAAAATATATGATGCTATAAAGAGTATATAGTCTTTTTTGGGACACCCTGTATATACATATAAGACCTTGATTTTGACTCCTCTTCTTCTTCTATAGGGGGTGGAGGCGCTTTTGCGAGCATTTGCCCTTGGCCCCTCCTTCCTGCATAAAAAAAAAAATATATATATATATACGAGGTGTGATCAAAAAGTTCGGTAAATAGTCCTGCAACTAATGAACGCGTGTCACTAGGTGATGTTAGTGTGTATGGCTGATGACATCATCTTGGTCACTTGCCAGATGCCAACAAACACCATTCAACTAAGCACTAGTGCGCCCTGTCATTGCTTTGTGTGAGGGAGTTTTTGTGGCGTCTGGCGATTTTGCAGAAAATGTCGAAATTTGAGCAACGTACAAACATCAAATTTTGTTTTAAACTTGGTAAGACGGCTACAGAAACGCACGGAATGCTTGCAGCTGTCTACGGAGATTAAGTTGTTACAAACAAGACGGACGGACGACCACTTCTTTCATCATCTTCCAAAGACTCATTTCCTTCTCGAAACTTTCCAAACCACTTGCAAACAGTCTTGTTTGTAACAACTTCATCTCCGTAGACAGCTGCAAGCATTCCGTGCGTTTCTGTAGCCGTCTTACCAAGTTTAAAACAAAATTTGATGTTTGTACGTTGCTCAAATTTCGACATTTTCTGCAAAATCGCTAGACGCCACAAAAACGCTCTCACACAAATCAATGAGACGGCGCACTAGTGCGTAGTTGAATGGTGTTTGTTGGCATCTGGCAAGTGGCCAAGGTTATGTCATCAGCCATACACACTGACATCACCTAATGACACGCGTTCATTAGTTGCGGGACTATTTATCGAACTTTTTGATCACACCTCGTATGTATATATATACATATATGACTCGGAGATAATCACCTAATAAAATAATAAAGACAGGTTTAAATGAATGCCAGTTAATTATCAATTATTTTCGACCTTTTTCTTCATTTATTATTTTTTTTTCACGCTTCAAATATTTTTAATTAAAGAGAGTGTCGAGCGAAATGAATCATACGATTTACGTTTTCGCTTTACAAAAAAAGGACCAAAAAAAAATTGAATTAATCTCCAAATCTAATTTTCTTTTTAATCATGAAATTAAAAAACAAACCCCTTCTCTTCCCTTTTATTGTAGTTTGTTGTTTTTCTTTATTTGAGGTCGGGTGGGGAAGGGAGGTTTAATGAACCTTTAGTGTTGTCCAATTTAAATTTTATTCCGTTTGAGTTTACAAATACAGTTTATTTCCATATTCAGTCTATAGATATTTAAAAAATAGCTATATATATATATATATATATATATATATAGGGTGAACCAAATGTAGGTGGACAGTAAATGATAACGTTTATTTTGAGAATACATATTTAATTTTTTTGTATACTATAATACAAAATAAAATTTAAATAAATTTAGTTATAATATTTAATATAATAAAACACAAACACCATAGTTATAATGAACACCATAGTTATAATATAATATAACACAAACCGTATTCAACCTACTGTCCACCTACTTTTGATTCACCGTGTAAATATATATATATATTAATAGCTATTTTTTAAATATCTATAGACTGAATACGGAAATAAACTGTATTTGTTTACAAATACAGTTTATTTCTGTATGTATATATATATCGGGTGGCCCAAAAAACATGGCACCAATTTTGAGAAGTGATATCTCAATAACCATTGCAGCTAGGGACTTAAAAAAACAAACAAATGAAAGATAATTCTTTTCTCTTTAAATACTTATTCTATGGCTTGATGGTTATAAGCCCATATCATGCGCGAAATTGGCTTCCAAATAAATATTAAAAAAAAAGTTGCGCATTTATATTTATTCCTTGATCCTAATTTTAAATGAAATTTTTTTATTCCAGACCCCTCAAGATGGGATTGAGAGAATCTGATAAGAACATTATACAAGCACTACGTGAAGAAAAAGGATATTCATTAAACAGAATCCTTTACGAATTTCCAAATAGAAATTGGAAAAAAAGAACCGTGGCACATTTTTTACAAAAACTTAAAGAAACCGGCAGCAGTCAACGGCGTCTGGGAAGTGGTCGACCAGAAACTATTAGAACGCCAGAAAACATTGAAAAAGTAAATGAAATGGTTTTAAGTCAAGAGGAACAACCGGGAACAAGTAAAAATGAACGTGAAGTTGCGAAAGAAACCGGGATTTCACGTTCATCAGTACAGCGAATTATTAAGTTTTTGTAAAAAATGTGCCACAGTTCTTTTTTTCCAATTTCTATTTGGAAATTCGTAAAGGATTATGTTTAATGAATATCCTTTTTCTTCACGTAGTGCTTGTATAATGTTCTTATCAGATTCTCTCAATCCCATCTTGAGGGGTCTGGAATAGAAAAATTTAATTTAAAATTAGGATCAAGGAATAAATATAAATGCGCAACTTTTTTTTGTATATTTTATTTGGAAGCCAATTTTGGGCATTATATGGGCTTATAACCATCAAGCCATAGAATAAGTATTTAAAGAGAAAAGAATTATCTTTCATTTGGTTGTTTTTTGAAGTCCCTAGCTGCAATGTTTATTGAGATATCACTTCTCAAAATTGGTGCCATTTTTTTGGGCCAACCGGTATATACAAATTTTAAAAAATTAAAAACCCGCAAGAAAGTATAAAGTAAGATTCCAATAACATTTTTAACCCATAAATAATAATGGATCCTCTTTGAATTCGGAAGAAAACAGGACAAACTTGTCAGTTCGACGAGCGACCATTTAGGTTGTCCTGTTTTCCTCTCAATTGGTAAATGGTCTATTACTGTACATGGGTTGAAAACGTTATTCGCACCTTATTTTCTATTATATATATATATATAATATATATATATATATATATATATATATATAGGGTGAGTCACGACGAAATGTCATAGCTTCGGAAGATTATAGGTGAGGTCATTCCCAGTCAAAAACTCATATGAACATAGGTCCGATTCTTAACGGTTATAGAGCTATGGATGTTTGAATGTTTAAAGATAAGAATAAGCGAACAAATAGCTGCTAAAGTTTTTATTCATGAATTTACAATAATTGTTCAAAATGACTACCCTCGGCCTCAATACACATCGCGGCTCGACTGTGAATCGCGCGTGTAGCTCACATTAGTTCATCACGATTGTCCTTTATGAGGGCTGCAGCATCAGTAGTATGACCGCAAAAAGGGAGAGTGCAAATCAATTGCAATGTTGATCAATTGTTGCAAAGGTGGCACCCGTGAGGTGGCACTCATGGGGGTATGCAAGCAAGGGGAGGGAGTTTAGCCCCAAGCTGCATGAAGGGGGGTGGAGTTTTACTCCCCCGAAGCCTAACCTTGGGAGCTAGCCTAAGGGAGAGAGAGAGAGAGAGAGAGAGAGAGAGAGAGAGAGAGAGAACTTTTCGCAGGCATATCTTGTCGCATGCTAAAGTTCTTGGCAGCCTCAGTTGACTGAGAAGTCTTAATCAGCCAGTTGGCTTAATCTGGCTTAGAATGCGTAGTTGGCTAGAAGGCGTAACCAGACACTTGGCGTAGTGTATACATAAATTACATATGTATATTTATTGAAGCACACATGCATCGTTTATATATTCCCAGCATCCCAGTAATTTCTATCGTTTAATATCGTTATATATATATATATATATATATATATATATATACAGGGCGTCCCAAAAAAATGTATACACAGTTTAACAGCTGATAGCTCAATTGATGTTTCTTTCTTTCCAGGTTAAACCCATTAGAATTAATAATGGCAGTCAGACTAAGCTTTGAACAAAGGAAATTCATTCTAAAATGCTACTGGAAGTGTGAAAACGCAGTTGAAGTGCAAAGACAGTTTAGGAGGGAGATTCAAAGATCCACCAACGCGACTTACCATCACTCGAATTAGAGATAAGTTTGAAGCCGATGGAACTGTTCAGAATGTCAACAAGAAGCGTTCCGGAAGACCACGGACATCGACAAGCCCCACAAAGCAAGAAAGAGTACTGGAAACGTATCACCAAAGTCCAAGAAAATCTGTGCGGCAAGCGAGTCGTGAGGTAGGAATTTCAGAATCGTCTGTCCAACGCATTTTGAAGCGCTGTCAATGGAAAAGTTACATTCCAAGATTAGTCCATGCTATTAATGAAGATGATCCGGACCGAAGAGTGGAGTATTGCGAGTGGTACTTGGCACGATGTGGATGTGGATTGGACGAAGGGGTTTCGTAGAATACCCTCCGCGTTCACCAGACCTCACACCACTAGACTTTTTTTTATGGGGATACTTAAAAGACAAAGTCTACGCTATAAAACCTGCAACAGTCGCTGAATTGAGAGCAGCCATTGAACGAGAATGCACACAAATACCAAACGAAATGTTTCGTGATGTTTGCGATTCCATTGCTTCGCGTTATCAGCAGTGCCTGGACCAGAACGGACGTCAGTTTGAAAACAGGCGTTAACAAAACAATTAAATAATGTCTGTAGATTCTATTACATTTTGAAAATGAAATGTATTTTAATAAACACTGCCTTTATAATTATTTAAATTGTGTATACATTTTTTTGGGACGCCCTGTATTAAAGTAGGTTGATTTTCCGCATTTTTTTAGATATCGACTTTGGACTAGTCGAGATAGTCAGGGCTTAATATGATAATATCTGACAAAAAAATTTCAGATCCCTAGCTTTAACCGTTTTTTGAGAAACCCGTTTCAAAAATCGTCAAAAAATCATACCGAAAAATACCGCATTTTCGCAATTTTCGGCCGAAAAAAATCATGCTATTTTCATAAAAAAAATCCTGAAAAAAGTTACAATTTAAAAAAAAAAGTAAAGAAAACATGTACAGAGTCAAATAGACACATTTAGATCCCAAGATCATCATAATTTTCACTGTAAGAGCCCTTAGAAGCAAAGGAAGGCCTCATCTGGCGGCTTAGGGCTTTGGCCAGAATGTGTTTGTGCCTTGATTCGAGTCAATAAACTGTATGGGAAGCTTCAGATGTCAGCTTCACGGCCCTTTCAACACTCTGAGAATGTGAAGGCAGATCAGGCAGCTCCAGCTTGGTGCCATTCAGCAATGCTTCTTGAAGCTCCTGGTCAGAAAAGTCTTCTGTGAGAGCAGGTTCACAGATGCCACTTTGAGAAAGGTTGATTAGTTCTGACCAGTGGGTAGCTTCAATGTTGATGGCTGTTATCTTCTTCAGCCTCTTCTTGGCTGGCTTCCCACTTCTGAAAGAGTAATAATTAATTTATTTTTATTCCAGTTTAAGATTTAATCCCTATTAGTCTCAGAATTGCTGATTTAATTTAACTTAAATTAAAAAAAAAAAACCCGAGTTCTATAAATCCCCATAATCGAATTTTTTTTCAGAAAGAAGGTAAGATTATTTCCATTATCAGAGGGGAGGGGGGGAATTGGGATAAGAAAATGTGAAAAAAAATTCGATTATGGGGATTTATAGAACTCAGGCCTTTTTTTTATTAAATAAATCTCCATAATCACATTTTTTTTTTACATTTTTTAAAATTAATAAATGCTTACCTGATGGACAGAATTTTCTTGAGAGCAGCTTCTCTCACTTCCAAGTCATCAGACTTCATCATGGAGTACAACACATTCTCGGGCAGCAAGGCAAAAGCATTGTACTTCAGGTTCTTGAAAGCAACACCCTGGATTTCTTCAGACTGCTGCTTGATCCTCTGGATCATGTTGAAGATGTACAGCTGCTGATTGTGGAACTTGCTGTCCCTTTTGATCTCTAACCAACTGACTGCATACACTTCCACAATGAACTTGATGGCCTGGTAAAGCTTATCCTGTAGTTCTGGAGGGTAAGCACCTCTGGTCCACAGACACATCAATCTAATTGCCAAAGTCAACCATCTTGCATGGTTTAATGGTCCAATTTTCCAGGCAGCAAATTTTGGGTTGACTTTGCCCCTGGAAATTCCAAGCACATACTCCAAAAGAAGCCTCTGGTCGCTACTGAGTTCATTCAGTGTCTCCTCAGCAAATTCCATGTCATCCAGGGGGCCACTGAGTTTGGTGAATTCCACTTGTGGCAGATCTTGGTAGTCAATTTCACAGAGTTTTCCCAGCGGACCAGTGAAAGCAGTGGGACTTTTGGTACTGCCATCAAGATGCTTGAAAACAGCTCTGAAAGGAAGCTCATTCTGATGGAGTGAACAGCCAATGGTGTGCAATTTCCGCTCAATTTTATTTTCCAGAGCTGTTACAAGGCCTCCCTCCCAGCCAGTGTTTGTATTTGTGTTGTCAAGGAGGACAGCTTTCAGGGTATGAACACTGTTAAACTCCTCCAAGACAGTAGCAACTTCTTCACCAAGAAGAACTCCAGTCGCACCTTTAATTGGGATGACTCTGTGAGAAAGATATGTTCCACTTTCAGTTCCCGGCTCCTTTGTGAAAGTCAAATGGTGCTCTTGTTCCTTTCCTTTCTTCAGCTTAGTCTCCCCATTTTCATCCTTAACTTCTCTGTACAGCAAAGTGTCCTTGTCAACTTTCCCATCAACCCCAATACAGACTAACTTTTCCAGACCCTCATTGTGCTTTTCATCACTTTTCACTTTCATTCTAGCTTTTCCCCTGTCCATTTTCGATTTATCAACTATTATCTGTTTCACATCAAGGCCAGGCTTAAGCAGGTCCATAGCTTGTAGGTCCAGGAGGAAGGCATTAGTAAGACTTGCCCCAAGATTGGAAGAAACATCATCCCTGATCAGTTCCATGGCATATCTGGGGGTTTTTAAAAAAGCTGTAACCTCCACTTGGGTACCTCCTTGGCTTGAACTCTTCAGCTTCACCAGCAGATGGCTGAAATGAAAATAAAAAATAAATTACTAAAGCGAAAATGGGGGAAAATAGGGGAAAAGTAGGGAAAAATATGGGTAAAAATCGACGAAAATGGGCGGAAATAAGAATAAATTACTTAAACGAAAATGTGGGAAAAATGTGGGAAAATAGGGGAAAAATGGGTAAAAATTCAGGTAAAAAGTCGGCGAAAATGGGCGAAAAAAAGAATAAATTACTAAAGCGAAAATGGGGGAAAAAAGGGGGAAATAGGGACAAAAAGTAGGGATAAATTTGGGTAAAAGTGGGATAAGATATAAGAAAAAAAATATTACCTCTCCTAACTCTCCTGAGCTGGATTCAAAAGAAAGTCTGTATATATTTCAGCAATGTTTTGTCCCCGACACAATGTTCCTAATATTTTCTCCTGGTGGTCTAGTAGCTGTGACAGGCATGATCTACCCGCCCTGAAGCCATGTTGATTTGGGCTGTATAAATCTTTTTCTTGTAGGTAGTAGGTAGTTTTGCCTCTAATTATGCGTTCAAAACACTTTATAAGGTGTGAGGTGAGAGCCACTGGCCGATAATTTTTGGGCATTGCTCTGTTACTACCTTTAAATAGGGGGCCAATGTTCGCGTTCTTTAAGGGGAGTGGAATGTGTCCTGTGTCAAGTGATTTCCTCCATAGTAAGTATAGCGGTTTTGCAATACTGTCTTTGCATTTCTTCAGAAATGTGGCACTCCATGTGTCTGGCACTGGCGCTGAATTGTCTCGCATCTGTGATAAGGCCGTAATTACATCTCCTTCCGTGAACTCGAAGTCCATTAATAGGTTTGTGCCGCGATTTGTTCTTGGTTGATCTGTATCAATGTCGAAAAACTCGTCTGGGTTTTCCACTTCCATCTCGGACGTAGGGGTGCTAAACACAGATTTAAATTGTTCCCTAAGCAGTTCACCTATTTCTTTCGGGTCATTTGTGTATTCGACCTTCCCGTCTATCAACGGTCCAATACTCTCCTTTCACTGCATTTTCCTTTTCGCAAAAGTGTAGAAGTATCTTGGGTTATTTTTTTTATATGAGCATAAAAAATAATAATAGTACAGGAGAAATCTATATACACGTTTAATATATGTACACACACACACACATACACACTTATATATAAGATTCAAAAAATAGTGCAGAAGAATTTCAATTTATAGATAATATATATATATATATATATATATATATATATATATATATACCATCAAAATACACACGTTTTATGTTCTACTGCGCTTAATTAAAATACTAAACTTGCATGTGATCGAGTCTGCAGTTACATCCTCGTTGCTTTGTACTATGCAATAAATACGATTTAACATTATTTCACCACTCAGAGGTTATCGTTTGCCACAACATCGTTATTAAATTGAAGTTTATAAACAACCGTTTCTAAACGAGAGTTTATTCTTTCCAACCCGATCTTTTCAACCGTTAATTCTTCTTCATAACGCATATCGGCAATTGAAATAATCCTCTAAGTGGTGCCGGCAACTGCTCGTTATATAAAAAAATAGCTCTTCAGGGTGAACAGTGTAGGTGAGCACAGTCCTGTACCGCTCAAGTCCTTTGTACCAAAGTTCAAGATATTTCGAAGAGTCTATACTTTTTAAATAGGCATTAAGTATCCAGTTCCAAGCCATTCTCGCCTTGTTCAGTCCTACACTCGGTAAACCCGTCGATCAGAGCAGTGTATGCGTATTCAAGAACCGTGTCAAAATAAAGCATATCAGCAACACGCTCGTCTAATATAGGCTTTAGCTTATGGAAACCGACGATTTCAACCATTCTGTCGAGGATGAAGCGGTTCCACGCGGGGACAAGGACGTTATTATCAGACACATTCTTCCACATCAACCGTATATCAATGCATGGCTGGTCTTGATTTATGCACAACGTACAAATAATGGCATATGAGGGTGCATCACTAATCTGCTCTCTTCTTGTGCCTACACCTGCTGGTATTTTTTAACGATCCTCGCCCACTTCTCAACTATCATGAAGATTCTGTTCATCTCCTCAACACTTAAATAACATTCCGTTTACCAGAGTTTGTTTGTCTACAACTCGTTTCAAGTACATAATTAACAGCGCCGGTTTTACGCCTGATCACAAGCAGTGACTTCGTCACGAACACATCATATACGGCATTGAGGATACTCTTCAACGGAAGCTCCATCGTTTTCTATTGTGAGGAGTGCACGTCCAGTCGGGTCAAGCTCTGAGGTGACAGCCGCAGGTGAGCGGTTTGGCTCGGTGGTAGGTGTGGGGGAACGAGTCACACGGGTGCGTCATGCCAAGTGTTAGTGATTCGTGTACGGGGTTGTTCGAATATGAAAAAATCATATGAATACTTGTATCCCATTATGCCGGGCAATCAGAATTTTTCTGATACATGAAGTAATATCGACTTTAACGTTTTATCGAAACCATACATCTTCGTTCATTTTCTCCTCACATTAACACTACGGCGCTCTACTTGAGAGAAACATGTGCCCGTATCTGTCCTTTTTGCTTAGCACGCGATACTCATCCTTAAACTCTATTAAAAACTCGCACAAGCCTTTAGCCACAACTTCACTGCGAATTTCATCATGATATATATGAACGTAATGATACAAATATTTTAGACTGTCCATGATAGCAAGATTTATATTCTCAGACGCAGGGTATGCACACTCTGTGTGATATAACATGACATAATACCGCTTGTCACACCATTCGTCAACAAGGTTCACTACCCATACCCGTTGCTTCTCTTCTGCACGTGATGCTTATTTCACTTCGCGGTGTATGTGCGCCTTTACGCAGCTTAGCCTCTGACGTAGTCCATTCATCGTTTGAGCCACGTAAACCCGCGTTGCTCTCACTAGAATATCCGTAGAGTATTTGGATCTCCTGCTCCTCACGCATCGCTCGGTTTAATATGGCCTTAAAAGCCTCAAAGAGGGAGGACTAGGAATTCTTTGAGTGTTCACCACATCTGTAGACTTTATCAAATACCACTTCATGAGTGTCAAGCACGCAATATCAAAGGTAGCCATCGCTATTTTCCGTCTAAGTGAGATTTCTTCAAAATACACGTCTGGACTCCACGGCTTGTTGAGGTCAACTGAGGAAACAGGGCAGAGATATGACCAAATAGTGGGAGTCACATGACCCCTATGATTGGGCATAAAGTGGGCGGACAGCTTTTTTACTGCACACACACACGCACACACACACACACACACACACATGAAATGCTAATTGAAACATAATTTATTTTAAATAAACAAACATATCATCAACAAGTAATTAGTCTCTAATTCATGGAATATATTCAAGTACGCGTAATAAACAAACAAACATATCGTTAACAAGAAAATAGACACACACACACACACACACACACATATATATATATATATATATATATATATATATATATATATATGCAAAGGGTACGGTATCGTAGATGCCAGGCACTTGGTAGCGTTTCCTATATGTGTTACGACACACTTTCGTCCCCCTAAGTTCCTTCACACACCCCAGTTTCTGTGCCAGAAAATTGTGGGTCCCTACAGTCAGTTAGGGCAGTTGATCATCCTCATCTTCTAAGCTCACTAGCTCCTTCAGCGAATCAAAGTTAACGATCCGCCAGTTCGCTTGGTTAAGTGTGATGCCTTTCGCCTTCATGATATATCTCACTTCCTCCCACACCTTCATCCGGACCCTATAAGTTTTTGGACCTGTTAAGACAAAAGAATCGAAGGCGAAGGCACTATCACCATACTCATCCTTGATCTCATCAGTCAATTCTCCGAGGAATTCCCCAATAGGCGACATGTATTCACCCTCCCTCTCTCTGAATATCACACTATCTGTATCTGCGTACAGAACCCTCTGCCCAAGAGAATGCAGTAGACCCCAAAGTTTGATGCGAGTGTATGCTGTTGTGAAGCTGGCTACAGGTATGTTTGTAACACGTGATGTATCTGTAGCCAATTCGGTACTGTTGTACTTTATTATGTACGTATTACCCACATTCACGATCTCCATGACCTCTTTATCGGGAGCGTTGGCATAATCCCACACCTCGTTATAACTTTGGGCCAGATGGACGTTCCCCTTGCCTGTATTCTGTGCAAATTTCCCTCAAAGACTATTTAGGCACAACTTTGCACTAAAGCGCTTGCCTAGGTTCTTTACAATTTGGGACTGGTCAAGTTGTATCCTCTCACGATCACGGTAGCGCTGAATGTACGCCGATTTTTCATTTTCGGTCTCAACTCCTCGCTGATACCCTGAGGCTTCTACCTTATCCTTCAAAAAAGTGTTTATGTATGGCGTGAAAAGGTTGGGGAGTTTCTGAAACCGCCACACCTCATATATCTTCAATATTCTGTAACGGTGGCGAATGGCTAGTGACAGCTCAGGACTTGTATATACACCTCTGATCTTCTGCTGGTTGGTTGTGGGATTGCAGGCCCCATTGTTCTCCCCTGCGCACTTCACGCACAGGGGAAACATGAGTTTGTGGTCTATAACGACGGGTAAGATCGGCATCTATCAGTCGCGAGGGGGGAGCACATCTACGAAAGAAAGACAGAAATAGTTCTCGTTCAAATTAAATGAGAACTCTTCGGTGGTGGGTAGGGCGGGTCCCACCAGTTTTTCAGCTGCTCCTACGGTGTACGGATTGTTTTTCATCACGTAGGGGTATAAAGAACAGAAGTTTCATGCCCTCCGCAGGTGGAAGGGATTTGTACGTCCACCGAACAAGCTATCGCCGCATTTGAGAGGGTCCAACACCATTGAACGTTTGATGGTGTTTATTACTTCGCGGTACTCCCCATCTGTTTCCATCCGTGCATCATATTCGTGCTCCCACAAGATCTTGTGAGTGAACTGGGAACCTATAAGCTGATTGCGGGTGCAGGTCCATGCAAGACTGTCGGCAGGAGATCTACCATGGACGATTCCACACTCAGGACGTGGGCATCCATGCCACCAGCAACCATTAAAGGAGTACGCAGTCTTCTCACCAGTGGCACGGTCTTCGCTTAGACCATCAACCCAAAACATATGACCACTTACCTGAATGGGCACTTCCCCCGCGTTGCAGGCATGTTTTACGTATACACCGGTCTGTTGCTGTAAGTGTATGAGCCAGTAAATAGCTTTATACCCATAAGTGCGTGGGGTGTTTCTGTGAATGACGGCTAGTGTCTTTAGGCATGAAATTGTTCTTGAACACCGTAAAACACAATGAAGCGATCGTGGTTGCGACTTGTAACGGATCGCAGTTGAACCGGTCTATGTACATCCTTCTAAAGGCCTGGAAACACTCTAAGCACGCGCACATCACTCACGCAATAACGTTCACATTCATCCACTATATTGTAAGGAATATCTTCATTAAAACTGTTGTAGTAGCGGTCAAAATCTTCACGCTCACTATCACTCATGTTGGCATAGTTAAAATAATGTTTGGAGGGAGGTAGGCCAACGTAATTTAAAGTGTTGCTCGTGAGGAAAGTGTAAAGGAAATGCCCATTTGAATCTTCGGCGGCTACGCCCATGACCTTGGGTAGCTTGGCTAATTTACAAGGTGTGAATAATAACGTGTCTTTAAACTGTACATTACCTCTTATTTTTATCTGTACAAGTTTGTTTCCTCTTTTCAAGGAATCGCCTGTAAATATCTTCATAACTCGTGCTTAAGCAGTTCCTTATAAAGGAATTGTGTGTCAAATTTTGCGCCGTTATGGGCAAGAATATACAAGGTCATTTTTTTGAACTTGTCCGCTAACTTGACAATATAGGACACAAAGAGTTTCACGGGGTTGTCGTATGCGTTCGTTTCAAAAACTGTTTTTTCGTTTACCACATTTGCGACACTCATCACACTCGACTTCCATGCACTCGTCGCAGATAGTCTGGCTTACAAGTAGATGTGGGATAACCTCTTTGATTTCAGCATCCATATATGTTTCTATATCGTAGTATACAGTTATACAAGGTTTGTTTTTAGGCTTAGCATCTTTCATATAACATACATGCTTTATATTATCTGCCTTATATTTCTCATGGCATGTAGAACAGTGAATTACATCACACTTATGGGTGAATTTCCCCCAATTATTCATCATATGCAACATACTACATTCACAGATTCTCATTTTCCTGCAAGTGCCAATTGACTTATGGAGCTCAAAGCATTTATTATTGAAAAATGTGCGTCCACACACATTACAGTCCCTCTTCTCAGCTTCAACTACACGACTTTCACATTTGGAGTTTTTACACTGCACACATACCATGTGGCAATCCTTACAATTTTCACTATATCATCCGCAAACTCGAGGCATCCCTTACACAAATCATGATGCCTTCCATATTTTCGACTTTTATCATAGCTCGCGTAAAGAACCCTTATATTGCGGGTGGGGAGATACGTTGTCCCTGACAGCCCTAAAACAAGTAGGGGTCTTGAACGGTCTCTCACACTGCTTCTAAAAACATATACAGTCCTACGACGATCAGCCTTTCCAAATACAACTATGCGAACATTCATTTCCTGCTCTGCCTTTCCTAGCTCTTCAGGACCCATATTACAGTCAAACTCAAGCTTGCAACTGAAGCCAGTTTACGAGCACGCTGCACAACCGTAGGCAACCAAATTTTTTGGGTCCGTGCATTTAGTACAGTAAACATATGAGCTAAGACTACTGCCATAAAGCCGCAACCACGCTCGTAGTTTATACGCCGTCTGTAAATAGCATGAGAATTGAAGTTAAGAGTATAAAGTGTCGCCGTATGTCCCGTAACATGGAGTACCCAGTCAATATCTATCGTGAAGTTGTCCATGTTGAAGGTTGTACTACTTTGAGACGCTTGCAATATACGGCCCAAAATATAATCTATGTCTACAGCAGCCAAGCGACTGTATGGTATTACTACCCAAAAATCATCTACATCCCCATCATCTGACCCGACCCCAAAGGACAGCCGCGTCCTGACTTCACATCCGTCGCCGTTCTGAAGGGAAAACTCCACAATACGCTCAACTACGCGCTTTAGTCTGTGTTCAGCGCTATTGCTATACATGGTTCGCGGGTCGACCCTAACTACGTACCCGGTTTCTAGTCAGGGTTGGGGTAGGGGTAGAGATGCGCACCAGCTCGAATGCCATACTACTCTCCACAGAACTAGAAGCTGCTGCTGTGGAGGGTATGATCGGAATTGAACAGGAATAAGGGGGCATATTTTTATTTGTGGAAGGAAATAATGTGGGGAATCCATTAATGCTGTGATCCATTACTGGGGGTCTAACAACCTATACACTCCTGGCACGCTTTATACCTGACGTGAAAGGGGAGTCATCATCAACTTCATGCCCCCGCTTTCTCCTCGAAGTTTCGCGTGGGGGGTGCTACAGGTGGCGTTGCTAGGGGTTCGCTACCGGGGGTGGCGCCTGTAGCCACAACTACGCTCTCATCGGAATCATCTGTAATATCGATGATGGGGACATGCTGCTGGCGCAGCGCCTCATCCTCATCGTCATTCACGATTCTGAGGAAGAAGAGGAAAAACAAGACTAGAATATAAGGAGCATCACTTAAAATTTTATTATATTTTGTAAGTGTTCCTAGGAGTGTGACGTGTTAGAGATGGATCGTGCAGAAAAATTCTGGTTCACGAGCCCATCCACAAGTATTATATCTGGCCCTACAGGCTGTGGTAAAACTGTGTTTAGGCTTAAAATCATTAAAGATAAGGGGGAGATTTTCTCCATATTTGTGCATAAAGTCATATGTTGCTATTCAACATACCAGTCGGTATTCAACGAGTACCAAGATAATATTTTGTTCCACAAAGGTGTATATGACGTTTATTCGTTAAAGGGAAATGAACACACGGTCATTCTAATTAACGATCTCATGCTAGAAATGGATAAAACGTTTGCCGAGACATTTACAGTGTTCTCCCACCATCTTAACATAGGCATATTCTTCATCAATCAGAATCTATTTTTCAAAAATAGATAAATGCGCGATGTATCACTAAATACTCAATATCTAGTCTTATTCGCACAACGTAGAGATGTGTCACAAATTGAGGTATTAGCCAATTAAATGTTCACAAATGGCATAAGGAGTTTCTGGAAGTTTATAAAGAAGCTACAAGTCAATGTTACGGATATTTGCTTTGTGACCTTCATCCGTGAAACACGTTTACGGTGCTTCTAAGATTGAATATATTCACAAACAAGGCTGAAACGGTGTATATCCCAGAATGACAAAGGGGTTAAAGAAATACCGTGAATTAATAAAAATCTATCATCGATTGCCACGGGCACTGCAACAAATGTTTGTTAAAAATATCGACTCCGACTTTTTAAAATGCATCTGTGAAATTTGTCTTAACGTCATAAAATGTAATGTACCAATGAAACTCCCTCAGAAGGTTCGCCTACGCCGTTACAAGAACATAATACGCACACTAGCTCGTAAAAGTCAAACTGTGGGGAAGAAAAAACGAATTGTTGTACAAAGAGGGGGTCATTCCTTCCCATCTTATTTTCAGTTTTGGGGCCTTTATTGACTAGTTTAATATAATGAAGAAAGTAGTCGTGATTCCAGACGAGGTGTATACTTCACTACAAAGCTCAAAGAGTCCAGATACGGTTCTAGAACTCCGTAAAGACAGGCTTAAAAGAATGGAAGGCGAATTGTTAGACCTATTAAAGAGTGAAAAGTCACCTGACGAGAAAAGCTTCTTACACCAAGAGGCTCTACAGAAATTTCTTCATGAGTACGAGAATTATAAGAATCCGACAGAGGTCCCCGTGGTTATTAGGCAGAGCGCAGACGACGCTGAGCATGGAGGCATAGGACCTGGGGTCGAGGCTACATACAACCAGTCAAAGAACAACGGAGCGACCTCACAACATATAAGCATGAATTAAAAAGCAGTCTCTCACATACATTGAGGAATAATGGCTTAAGTCTTTATCATCTATTGAGTGAGGATCCCATTATACAGTGAACCGATACAGGTGAGGTCATTGTTGAAGGAACAAAGGTATAGGGCTCGAATATCATTGACATCGTCCATGACCCGGTGAGAAAGTGGGATACGCATATTAAAGCAAGACTACAGCAAATAGATGTCCCCAAGACATTGATAGGAAATCTGAACAGGTTAAAAGACTTGGAGCAAGCCTCGCATGTGCCACAACTGAGCACGCCTTCACCCCCATCGGTACCATCTCTGAAGAGGAGAAAGAAGAGACCAAACAACAGTCAACCCTCCCCGCGTGCCTCTAAAATACGCAAATGGCTAACATATTAAGAAAACGTTATTATGACATTTCTACCCCAACCTCCTACAGTTGCGTTGATAGACTGTATACTGTACAGAGGTGTTTTAATGAGGGAGTAGGGAAAAAAGATGTTGAGAGGTTTTTGCCGGAGCATGATGCTATATACACTTCATAAGCCTGTGAGAAAAAGGTTTAAAACAGCCAAGACAACAGCAGCCTCGATCGATTCTCTTTGGCAGGCGTTTTTAGCAGAGATACAAAGATATTCAGTGTATAATGATAGCTACTGCTGCATCCTATTCATAATAGATGTACTCTCTAGATATTTGTGGTTAATTCTCATGAAAAATAAATCACCTGAAACAGTTGCTAAAGCCACCAAAGCGCTGATGCTGAAAGAAAACAGGATTCCTGGCTACTTTTGCATGGACATGGGAAAAGAATTTATAGGCCGAGCTCTTCAGAGCATGTTGACAGAGTTTAATATCAGTTACTACACTAGCAATTCTATACATAAAGCATCTTTAGCTGAAACAGTTCAACGTACCATAAAGGAACGCATGCATCACTATTTCACACATAAAAACACATACAGATATATAGACATTTTGGATTTACTGGCCTCATCCTACAACCGTTCACACCACCGTGCTATTGGTACAACACCTAGCGAAATTTTTGAAAGAGGTTCGCACACAGAGCGTGAGATGAGAAAAGACACTCGTAGAGTGCCACCACACACTGCGCATTTCAAAATCAATTATTATATAAGGCTGTCCCGATCGGGTAATAAATTCGCGAAGGGATTTGAGCAAGGCTGGACACATGAGATTTTTAAAGGTAAGGCTATTAGACCTAAAGACGGGGTAATGTTATAATACGTTGAAGATTTGAATGGGGAAGAAATTGCAGGAGGCTTATACGGCGAGGAGCTGCAGAAAGTGACATTTAGGAAAAAACGTGTTTAAAATTGAAAAAATTTTAGGCAGCAAAGGTTCAGGAAAGAGAAAAATGTACATGGTGAAATGGCTAGGGTACCCAGAAAGCTTCAACACCTATATAAAAGCTGATGCAATAATGAAGCTTAAACAGTATGCAACATGTCGCCTAACCACTTCTACGTCACACTCCCGTCCTCTTCTTCTTTGTCTGTACATCCTGGCAACACCCTGGCCAACTTTGTAACAGAACTCCACGGGCCCATCGAATTTGGTTGTGAATCATATGAGGTAGGCATATGCGAAATTCATTTGTCTACCAGGTTTTTAAGTATTGATAATAAAGAATCCGTTTTTACGCTTCTTAGAAACTGTGATGAGTGTGAAAAGGCCGGTGTAACTCTGGACGAAACCATCCGTGCCGCCAGGAGTGGGAAGGCACAGTACTATACTACAGTATGTAGTGAGAGACTTAAATGGTAGTTTGAAAAGATCAAATCTTACGGATGATTTACGAAATCGTAAACAAAGATACCCCTGCACATACCCTGACTCTAAAATCAGAGGCTACCAGAAATATTAAAGACAAAAGGCTGTTCAAAATTATAACCTAGGGCCGATATGGAGCAGCCCTCCAAAGAGATACCTTTCACGAAACACAACATGACTTGTGCAGCCTAATGTATCAGTTGAAATTGGAGAAATTGAACAATGGCTACCCTCCACCAGACATGTGGTATATTTACAGCAATATTGTGGAATATCAGTTTATTGGGGATACCCAGGCGCGCCTGCTGCGTATCGCTCACATTCCCAATCATAGAGGAAGGAGCTTAAGCATTACTGTACATATGACAAGTCTCATTATGTCAGTGTCGCAACTAACCTACTAACCAATATCTCAATATATATATATAAAAACGATTGAGGGGGAAAGTTTTCCATTCGGTGACGGGAGCGTAACATTGAAGCTGCAGTTTCGTCGCACTGTGATATAATGACGCGCAGGCCTTTCACAGTCTATCGAGGGATGAGATACCAGAGCGGGAGTGGGATTGGATCCATTTTTGCAACCATACTTCGAACGGCTGTCCCCTTGCTGAAGAGTGGTGCTAGATATCTCGGCAGGAAATCGTTACAAGGAGGTCTTAACACGGTAGGAGACATAATGGCGAGGACTAAGCCTAACGAAGCTCTAAAAAAGCACTTAAAGCGTACACGGGACGAAATCATCAGAGATGCAAAGAGAAAAGTGCGTGGTGGTGGGAAGAAGAAGAAGAGGGCTGTCCGGAAGAAGAAGAAGAAGGGGTTACCAGCACGTGGCGATAAACGTAAAAGGACACCAAAAAAGAAGTGTTCAAAGCGAATGAAACCTATGATTGATAATTTTTTGACTGATATAAGTTAAGGACATTGCTCTCATGAATCATAGGTTGTTTATTACTTGTCGAGAGAGGTGCCACTATTTCTGGCTCGCCATGGAGCGTTTCATCCATCCGTGTAGTTCACAATGTTGTAAATCGGAGCTGGCCCTCTTTGACATGCCTCCAACTCAAGTTTCTCTTGAGCACAGTGACATTATTACAATTAATCCGTTAAACACCATTAGCTGAACGAGTGCTCCTATAGAGTTCGTGATCCCTAGCTCAGGCCCTTACTTTTTTATCAAAGCTGTGTGCACATGTACGCTAAACTAGAAATAGCACATTCAGATGAAACAGATTGCGAAGACAAATACGTTGTATTCCCAGAAACAAAATTTCTACACTATATTCAGTCAGTGTGATGTGTATTTAAATCAGGTCAACATCTCGGCAGGAACTGGTTACTATCACCTACGAGCCTATCTGGAAAATGTCCTCAACTTTAAAAAGAAGCGAACGACACCTTTTTAACTGCCGAAGGCTATTATCAAGCTAAAGATGAAAGCAGTATAGAGGCCAAGTTTAAAAATTCGAAAAAGAAGATATATGAATGCTTCGGGCGCCTGCACACAGATTTCACATTCAAGGAGAAGCTGCTTGTGAATGGGGTCGATATGAAAATAAAGCTCACTCGTACGAATCCTGAGATTTGTTTAAATCTGGGGGCTGACCAAGAAGAGAGCTCAAAGCCTGTGGTGATTCATGTTATGGAGACATATCTCCGCGTGCGCCGAGTGAAATTTAGTTCGACTAAACAAATTGAAATTGAAAAAAATTCACTACACGCCACAGTAAAATACCCAATTAACAGAGTACAGATCAAACTATACACGGTACCCTTTGGGCTAACATCGAAACAGATAGAAAACGTCGCCCTTGGATCTCTGCCTAAAAGGTTATTAATTGGAATGCAGGAACACGTTTCTGTGAATGGAAAATATAAAAAGAGCGCTTTTAATTTCGAAAATTTTGGCCTTGAAAATATAACCCTATACGTCAATGGAGTCGCCTTAGGGAGGGGACATTAGAAACGGATTATTCAACAGAAGCCGTGTTCCCACTTTGTTCGAGAGCTTATAGTAATCTTGTACATATTGGTGGCACTTGCAACGAATTAAGAATTGGCGTAACACAGAAGGAATTCGTCGAACAGGTTAACCTTTACCCGTTTCACATCACCCCTGACTTATCTGCTAGTGTAAACACGCACATAAGTCCACAGCAGAGTGGAAACATCTCAGTCAGATTGGAATTTGCCGAGCCGCTAGACGTCCCTATTAGTGTACTAGTATACCTCGAATCACAAGCACTAATAGAGATCGATAGGTTTAGAGGCGTAGTCACAGACTTTAAAATGGACGCGAATACACTCCAGGGAGTAATAAATTGTTACCGAATCACACGCTCCAAATTAATCGGTGTGTTTTCGAAGAATGAAACGCTGAAGATTCCAGCTACTGGACACTGCGGTGCACTTATTCTAAATACGGATGTTAGCAGAGGCGAAAGGATTCATTGGCTCCCGTTTATTTTAAAAATAGGGAGCGAATGTACTATTTTAATTCACTGGGGATCCATCCTTGGAATGACGTTATTATTGTAAAATTTCTAGAGCAATTGCACATTCCCCAAATTGTCTGGAACCCTTACTGCATTTCGTTTCTCATGCATATGGCCCGGGGAAACGAATTTACAATTTTTTAAAAATTATTCGATTTGTGCGAAACCGAACGGAATGATGAAATGGTATACAACCACACAAAAAACCGGTTCCCGTTTGTACGCACTTGGTGTATTGTGTGAAGTTTTACGCGTATATAATTGTGACTTCATAAATTGTAGCAATATTGTGTAAAATTATAAAATGTCCCCAATAATATTAGTTTGTGTAGCGTTTAAGGACGAGACTTATGTTCTGTAGCTTATTTAAAAATGTAATGGATGCTAATTCTGTAAATCAATTAAGTTGAATATATATATATATATATATATATATATATATATATATATATATATAATGTATACATATATAATGTATAAAAAAAATTTATACCAATGTCACTCCTATATGTGTGAGAAACATTGAAAATGTCTTGGATACAGTAAACGTTATTATGTATTAATTTATAAAACAATCCTCATAGTTTTATCATTTAATAAAATGTTGAAAATACAAGGCTTATTCTTATCCCGAAACACACACAACAAAAAGAAAAAACTCGCATTACTTCTTCGACGACCTGGCATTCGTTGGATCGAGTGTCCAGTAAAACTTCAAACCCCATGCTCAATTAATTCCTCGTCGGCAATTTGGGTTTCTTCAAATTTATTACGAAAAGATTCTATAAAACGTTCCAGTTCTGACTGCGTCTTTTAAGAAAAAAAAAAGGCATGGATGTTGAGAGAAAATTATTTTTCTGAAGTCTGCAGGCCTCTGAATTATGATATAATTTAATACTAAAAGTAGAAATTTGAATGCACTTTAAGAGAAAAACGACGAATAACTTTGCACTTGAAATGAGTTTTTCGCCATATATATACACCCAGGTTATCCATTTATCTGCTAGCTACTTTCTTTATTGTGGGGAGGCACTAAAATTATAATGTAACTAAAATGCATAATTTATCTGTCAAATATAATCAATATTCAATCATATATATATATATATATATATATATACCCAGGGTACCCATTTATATGCTACCCGCTTTCTTTATTGTGCAGAAGGATGATCAGATGGGTTTACTGCGCTCCGCCAGCCGTCAACAGGCCTCGACCTTTGCCCGATAGAATCTTTGTTAACAACGCCTTTATTATTTTAAGCGACAATAACCATCTATCTATAATCTACAATACTCGTATAGCTTACACAATACGTAACCAGCAGAATTCAGTAGATTTTGGTAATTGAGTTTGTCAGAAATTTTTCTCTGCTCCATTCCTATAGGCTTGTGGTAGTATTTAATGAGCAGTTGAGGGGATATATATATATATATATATATATATATATATATATATATATATATATATACAGGGCGTCCCCAAAAAATGTATACACACTTTAAATAATATATAGGCAGTGTTTATTAAAATACATTTCATTTTCAAAATGTAATAGAATCTACAGACATTATTTAATTGTTTTGTCAACGCCTGTTTTCAAACTGACGTCCGTTCTGGTCCAGGCACTGCTAACGCGAAGCAATGGAATCGCAAACATCACGAAACATTTCGTTTGGTATTTGTGTGCATTCTCGTTCAATGGCTGCTCTCAATTCAGCGACTGTTGCAGGTTTTATAGCGTAGACTTTGTCTTTTAAGTATCCCCATAAAAAAAAGTCTAGTAGTGTGAGGTCTGGTGAACGCGGAGGGTATTCTACGAAACCCCTTCGTCCAATCCACATCCACATCGTGCCAAGTACCACTCGCAATACTCCACTCTTCGGTCCGGATCATCTTCATTAATAGCATGGACTAATCTTGGAATGTAACTTTTCCATTGACAGCGCTTCAAAATGCGTTGGACAGACGATTCTGAAATTCCTACCTCACGACTCGCTTGCCGCACAGATTTTCTTGGACTTTGGTGATACGTTTCCAGTACTCTTTCTTGCTTTGTGGGGCTTGTCGATGTCCGTGGTCTTCCGGAACGCTTCTTGTGGACATTCTGAACAGTTCCATCGGCTTCAAACTTATCTCTAATTCGAGTGATGGTAAGTCGCGTTGGTGGATCTGTTTGAAACTCCCTCCTAAACTGTCTTTGCACTTCAACTGCGTTTTCACACTTCCAGTAGCATTTTAGAATGAATTTCCTTTGTTCAAAGCTTAGTCTGACTGCCATTATTAATTCTAATGGGTTTAACTTGGAAAGAAAGAAACATCAATTGAGCTATCAGCTGTTAAACTGTGTATACATTTTTTTGGGACGCCCTGTATATATATATATATATATATATATATATATATATATATATATAGGGTCCGCAAAAAAAAGGAGCATGACGAAAATTGCTCTCACGCCCGCATTTTTTGCCGGACCCTTAAATGTTATATATCTAGCTTAAGTTGCAAGAGCCCAGAGTTGTATAAAACAAATTTCATCAAAATCGGTCATAAAGTAAAGATTTTATGGCCACAAACGTGCAATGACTAAAAAAAAAAAGTGAATTTCCGCGTAAAAATTTAATGTTTTTCTCATTTTAAATTATTTTTTTCAGATGCCTAAATAATTTTAATCAATAACAATGATAATATGCCCTTTTCTAAAGAAGATAAAATATTAATAAAACATTATAGACGATAAAAATTATGACGCAATAAAATTATTACAAGAGTTTCCGAATAAACCATGGTCGAAAGGAGGTTTGGACAAGCTGTTAAGAAAAATCGACGAAACTGAAAGTACTGAAAGGAAACAAGGAAGCGGAGGCCAAGATCAGTTCGAACCGAAGAAAACATCAGAGATGTGGAACTAAGAATTTGTAGTCAAGAAGGCAGACCAGGGACTCACGTGACACCGTCAAGAATTGCTAATGAGTTGAGCATATCCGAAAGTAGCGTCAGAAACATTATTAAAAACGACCTTGAATTAAAACCTTATAAACGGATGCACGGGCAGAAATTAACTGAAGTTAACGAACAGAAAAGAGTTGTTTGTTCTGAACGCATGTTAAGAAATATCACTCCCGAAAAAGTAGACCTCGGCTTTTTTACTGACGAAAAGTTTACGGTAGAACCACCGCGAAATTCCCAAAATGACAGAGTGTATTCAAGAGTTAATTGTAAAAATGAAATACCAGATGATAGACTTTATGCTACCCGTAATCATTTTTCTGCCAGCGTAATAATGGTATGGGTCGGTGTGTCTAAACTAGGCAAGACATCTGTTTTTTTCGTAGAGCCAAACATCAAAGTAGACGCCCACTATTACACTGAAACTTTGTTGGAACAAATGCTGCCCGAAATGAGACGATTGGCGAATAATGGTTACTTCTTATTCCAACAGGATGGCGCTCGGGCGCATACCGCTAAGTCAACTATTGAATTTTTAGAAAATAATGTTCCTGAATTGCTTTACCCAAAAGATTGGCCCCCTAATAGTCCAGATTTGAATCCCGTAGACTACGGAATATGGGAAATGTTGGCTGAGAAAGTGTACAAGCATAAGATCCGAAATGTCGAACATTTGAAAGAAGTTATCGTACAAAAATGGGAAGAAATTATCCAAGATCAAGTAGATAAAGCTATAGATCAATTTAGGCCCCGATTACGAAGGGTTGTAGAGGTTTCTGGCAAACATATCGAACAATTTTTTTAGTCTTATAATTTCGTTTTCTTTGGAAATTGTAAAATTATATGACATGTTGTAGTAAAACTTTTATATTTTCTTTAATTTTTGACGTATTGACATGAAATTTGGTACTAACTTAGTTTATTTGTTGCTTATTTGCCTAAAATAAGTTATTTGTCATTATGTGTAACAATAAATGTACAGTAAACATTTTCGTCATGCTCCTTTTTTTTTGCGGACCCGTTATATATATTCTCTGCATCTCTTTTTTAAAATAATTATAAAAACTTCGTCTACTTATCATTTACTGATCATTCAATTACAATTTGGTTTTAAAATTTTCGTAACCAACTTTAATAAGCACTTTATTGCTCACGAGTTTTATAATTAATAGCTAACATAATATATAATTATATATGAAAATAATGAAAAATAAACCATTTCGTATTGTTCACCCGTCCGTGAATCAGTTATGTGAGTCCAGGATACCCAATCAAATATTGGTTAGGTTAATTGACAATATATATATTTTAGGTGAATTTGATGCAAATATAATATCATAATAGAGACGCTTAACCAGCCAGGGTACCCGGTCAAATAAATGGTTGGGTTAATTGTATAGAAGGTTACATATCTTAACTTAAAAAAAGGAATATTCACTCGCATTCTAGAAGCTAGTTTGCATAATTTACAGCCATCCGTAACTTGTATATAATTTCATCGGTCACTATATATATATATATATATATCGGCTATTGATTGGTGGCGCGGAAAACGCAGTTTAATAATAAACAGGAACACCAGAGAAAATACAAACATCCTTCAAGGTTTAATAGTACCAACGTTTCGGAATGCACTAATTCCATCTTCAAGGCTAAAACAATAAAATTAAACATACAAAATACAAACATACAAAATAACAAATTTAAAATCAAATAATTAATTAAAATTAAAACAAAGGTAAATAAATGTGAAGTTAAAAAGTTAGTTAAAATTATAAAAAAGTAAAAGCATTAAAACTGAAATGTAAATAAAATAAACTAGTACCTTAACCAAAACATAGCAGATCTATCGATGATTCGTCAGAATTTAGGTCTGGTTTTAGTTTATAAATAAACAGAGACTCCATAATTTTAAGCTTAAGGTCAGAGCTTCCGGCAGCAAGTACGGTGAAATTAGACTGTGAAATTGGGTGGTTATTGTTGTGCGAGTGATTACGTATGAGAGAATTAGGTGGTTTGCCAAGGGGTAAATTTGTACGGACCGATTTACCGAGATGTTCGTAAATACGAGATTTTAAATGTCTTTTAGTTTTACCTATATATGACCCCATACAGTGGTCACACTTGTATTGATAAACTATAGATGACTTAAGAAGTGTAGGAATAACATCCTTGTATTTAAATAAATGGTAAATCGATTTAGACGGGGTGAATATAATTTTTATACACAGTTGTGGGTAGAATTCCTTGAGCAATTTTAAAAGTTTGTTTCTAATGTTAAAACTTGAGGTTCCCATATAGGGCAAAGTGAAATACAGGATATCTTTGGGGACTGTAATTAAGTCTCTAGTTGTAGGGCTTATTAGTCTATTTAAGGTTCTGCCTATTGTAGTCTCCACCAGTCTAGAAGGGAAATTATTCTTGGCAAGGAGTTTTCGGATGAAATCTAGTTCATCGTGTAGTTTGAAGTAATCTGAACAGATATTGAAAGCTCTATTGGTCAGAGTCGAGATTAAATTTCGTTGAAACCTAAAGGGATAAAGGAAGAAAAGTTCGTAGTAAGATTGGTGAATGTCGGCTTTCGGTAAACGGAAGTTTCAAAAGAGGAATTAGTTTTTATTATCTTAATGTCCAAAAAGGACAGAGAGCTATTAGATTCAACTTCTGAAGTAAATTGAATGTTAGGGTGCTTAGAATTAAGGTAATTACGAAACAAAGGGATATGGTCTGGTGATTTAAACAGGAGAAAAGTGTCATCAATATATCTTCTATGAAAAACCGGTTTAAAGTTGGAAGGACACTCATTCAACCATTTGACTTCATGATGACACAGAAACGCGTTAGCTAAGGTGGGACCAAGAGGCAGACCCATTTGAACACCTTCAGTCTGTTTAAAATATTCACCGTTGAATATAAATATAAGGTCTTCCAGGGAAAATTTTAGTAGTTCTTTCATTTGGCCTCTATTAAAACCCTGCACAGTATCAGTATTATTAAAAAAGATTGTCAATACATATATCAATAGTTTCTGCAACAGGCACATTGGTAAATAAAGATTTTACATCGAAGCTAGCCATTGTGTAAGAATTATTATTTAATGAGGTAATTTCTCTAACGAAAGAAAAAGAATCCCGAGCTGTATACAAATTATAAGTTATAGGTGATAGTATGGGAACCAAGAATTTTGAAAGGTTATAACTAAAAGTTCCTAGAGCCGATAAAATTGGCCTAAGCGGACAATTAGGTTTGTGTATTTTAGGGAGTCCATACATAATGCCTGGGCTGGATCCAGAAACAAATAATTTAGCAAAAACCGTGTCTGAGATTATATTATTAGATTTAAGTTTTCTAAGATGCCTATTAATTTTATCTTCCTGTTTTAAAATTAAAGCAAAAATGTCACCAGTTACTTTAGTAAATCTAGTTGCATCATTTAAAATATCTAACATTTTATCGACATAAACATTCCTGTCCAAAAGAACAACGCCATTGCCTTTGTCTGGTCTTGTAACCACCAATGACTTGTCCAAAGACAGATTTCTTAGACTTTGAAACTCTTCCACCTCCATATTAGATCTATTGCCATAAGGGTTAAAAGCATAAAATGAAGTAAAAGCTAAATTACGTAAATTATTAGATAAAAGTTAAAACCTTTACTATGTGGGTCAAAGAATGAATGTTTAAAAAGGTCCTTAAAAAATAACTCAAAGTTGAGGAAATAATTGTAAAAATTAAGTTTCTTTGGAGCAAGAGAGAATTTCAGGCCTTTACAAAGGGCAGATTTTTTGAATATCACTGAGAACTTTGGAAGAATAATTAAAGATGAGATCATTAGCTGCTAGATTATTACTCGTATTATATCCTAATTTTTGGAGTTTCCTGTTCTGAACAAAATTCACCCTTGCAATACATTTCAAATTGCCCGTCTGAATGACGTTCAAAAGATGTGTTGAACGTCTGGTATAGATTCAACACATCTTTTGAACGTCATTCAGACGGGCAATTCTACAAGGTTACGTTAATTGATTGCCCAGTTAGCTAAATTGTACGCGTTTGACGAGGAGAAAGGCTAAATCGTGATAAACTTGGGTAAACAAATAGAAATTAAAAAAATTTACTACGTGCCACAGTTTAAATTCTATTAAAAGAGAAAATATGAATACAGATCTTAACTCTAAAAAAGGAATATTCAATCGCATTCTAGAAGCTAGTTTACATGACTTACAGCCATCCGTAACTTGTATATCATTTGATCGGTCACTATATATATATATATATATATATAGAAAGAGAGAGAGAGAGAGAGAGAGAGATACATAAAAAAAGCTTTGGTGGAAATACAGGTGCATAATTTTTTTCTACTTACATTTCGCACGTGTTTCTGTCCAATGTATCATTTTGTTCAGCATCACAAGTGTTCGCCACATCTTGCGACGAAAGCAACCCGTCCCGATCAACTGCGTTGAAAAGTAACATCGTTGCTCATGCACTATGGGCTAATAGGATAAAATCACACTACCTGCATATATATATATATATATACTCATTTCACTTCGCGAATGTTGTTTACGCAATGTGGCCAACTTCAAACAGCTGTGCTGAAGAATAGAATTCTGTTTGACTGTCTGTATTCATTACGGATAGCAAATGAGTGATCATTCACCGGTAAAAATAGCAACTGATATGACACGATTTCAACGTGGACCCCTTTACATGTGGAGCGTTGACCCAACTCGAAGGCTTTCTGATTGTCGGATAACGGCTCTGTAGGCGTTGCTATGTCGCGTGTATGCGGGTTTTGAACCAATGAAAATGTCATAGGCTCGATCTCAGAACCCATTCGACAGCTCGAGAATTTCTGATTGGCCGAAGCCGTTTCTGAGTGTGTGCCTTTATCAAAATTGGTTTAAACAGTCCCCAGATTTTTATAATTGCTTTCAGAGAGGCCAAAATTATGTAAATTTAAATGACTGTTAATAATTCTTTATTTTGTAAATAAAAACTTATTTATCTGCTTGAGTATCAACATAAAAATTTAACATTAATTATTTATTTAGCATGTATTTAAAGAATTTTTTAAAACGTAAACTCATTCTTAATAAATCTTCATTGAATAAATTTAACAGTTTTACCTAAATTGATTTGTATTAAAGGAAAGGCTTTCGATCTCTTTTAAAAGTGTTTAAAAAGTAATTTGAAAGTATTTTTATTATTTTCATTAAAATTCGCGAGATTTTGAAGGATTAAACTCTTTTGAATTCTAAAAAGTTTAACATTTTAATTTTTTTACTTTTAAAGTTTTAGAATTTTAGGTCCTTTAAAAGAAAAACTTCATTAGCGGTAGGGATAGTCGAAATTTTACCTGTTGCCCATCCAATGCAGGTGGGTTTTACTCCATTAACCCAGTGGTGGATCCAAAGCGCCCAGCTGCATCATGAATTAATTTTCAGGTGTTCAGGCGTACGTCTGTCGCCAACGCAGTCTAAAATTCCATCGCTTATTTATAATTTCGGCCTTCATTAAGCCAAATAAAGTTTTAACGGTTGTGGTGCATATATGTATACTGTGTATATATATAAATGTATATATATATAATGTTAATTATGAGATACAAGGTAACTGTTTAAAGGTTGTAATATTAGCGGATAAACTACGCCTACAATAAAGGGTGCAGTACGTTATATAAGACAGAACAACAGAACAACAGCATGATAAAACCCAATAAAACCTGATTAGGGAATACATTTCTAAGTTTAAACATTATAGCAGCGCGATATACATTTCTTTTATTAGTAAAAATCATGAAATCTGTTTTACTGGTATTTAGGAAGAGTTTATTGGTAGTGAACCATTTCATTACACTGATGATTTCTGAGAGAGAGAGAGAGAGAGAGAGAGAGAGAGAGAGAGAGAGAGAGAGAGAGAGAGAGCTTTTCAGAAGTAAATTTTGAGTTTGAATGTATATAATCTCGGATTAGAATCTCTACGAAGAGTATTAGCGATCGGTCGAGTCGAAATTTTTCCTGTCGCCCCGTCCGGTGCAGGGGTGTTTTACTCCATTAACACAATGCTCGATCTAAAACGCCCAGCTGCATCATGAATTAATTTTCAGGTGTTCGGGCGTCCGTCTGTCGTCAACGCAATCTAAAATTCCATCCCTAAAACAGATAGTTCAAATAGGCAAATAGGCTATTCCGAAAATTTTTTTTAGAAATATATTCTGAAAAACCGGAATAGCGGTTAAGTTTATAGATATGCGCATTAAGGGTTTATATATATATATATATATATATATATATATATACAGGGTGTCCGAGAATTATCTGTACAATTTTTGGCTGTTATTAAAAGTCAACCATGAAGTGTAGAAATTCCAGTGTTGTCCCATTTTACAGAGAATCTCATTAAGTTTTTTCTGATACCAAGTTTTGACAAGTTTTTTAGAAATTCCAGTGTGTCCGAAAATTATCTGTACAATTTCATCTTTTAATAAAATTCTTGATAACACTCGTAAAATTCTTAAACAAGATTATTTAGAATCTGTATTTTCAAAAGTTTCTTTTATTAAAGTAACGTTGTTACAAATATCCGATATGTGCACCATCAGTGATTCGCAAAACATCCAATCGATAATCCAAATGTTGCCATGTACGCTGCAGCATATCCACATCAATTCGCTCAATAGCAGCTGTGATTCTTGATTTTAAATCATCAATGTCTGTCACCCGCGTACAAAAAAGAAAAAACTTGTCAAAACTTGTTATCAGCAAAAACTTAATGAGTTTCTCTGTAAAAGGGGACAACACTGGAATTTCTACACTTCATGGTTGACTTTTAATAACAGCCAAAAATTGTACAGATAATTCTCGGACACCCTGTATATATATATTATATATATATATATATATATATATATATATATATATATATATATATATATGTGATGAATAAAACCACGAAGGGAAAAGAAACACAAAGTGGTGCTCAAGCGCTTTCGTCTAATGACATCCTCAGGAACACTGGAGTGAAAGGAGAGTTCAAGACAATATATAGGTTACAAAAGTAAATATAATATATATATATATATAGTAAGTATACAAATAAAAATTGTAGGAGGAGCAAACACATTTGTACGGAAAACTGACAATTTTAGCACTTTGCCCGAAATTCAACATAAATTCAAATGGCTTGTTTCCAGCCAATTTTTTTTATAGTTATTGTCTGAATGGTACACAGGTCACAAAAGAATAAAGAAATAAAAAAATAAATATAAATTGGAAAAAATTACAAAATAATGCCTTAGTGATATATAGGTCACAACCGAAGTAAACATAAAGAAATAAACCAACAGATAAAAACAAAAATTGTAAGTGGAGTCTACAAATTCAAGTTCAAAAGGAAAGTTTACAATCAATTTAATAGATGATGCCAAAATGATATATATGTCACAAAGAAATAAAATAAATTTGTGACATATATATCATTTTGGCATCATCTATTAAATTGATTGTAAACTTTCCTTTTGAACTTGAATTTTTAGACTCCACTAACAATTTTTGTTTTTATCTGTTGGTTCTACCGGACGCTCAGGTAAAACAGTAACACTAGGAAATGAACCACTCTCTCGCAATCTCCGGAAAACGTTGCTAAACACTCGTCGATCTGGAATTCTTCAATTTGGAAAATGTCGCTGGTATTCAGCGACAGCAGCAGTAGTATTTCCATCGCAAAATCCGTAAACATACACCATATCGGCATATTCGGCATTTGAAAACGTAAAAGGCATACTGAACGCACAAAACATCAACTGCACGCTGTGAAACACAACACTTTACTGCGTAGTTAGTTCGGTTCGGTAAGTAACTGCCAATTCAGTTCAAAGTCACGCATGCGAATGCTTGAAATTCAAACATCCATAGCTCCATAACCGTTAAGAATCGGACCTATGTTCATATGGAAGTTTTGACTGGGAATGACCTCAGCTATAAGCTCCCAAAGTTATGACATTTCGTCGTGATTCACCCTGCATATATATATATAGTGGGCCTAAGCTGAGCCGTTCAAGATGATAATGATTATTTATGCTAGTGATTAATTGATGCAAATTGATTGCTATAATGACAGGCTGGGTTAACAATTTATGATGTCCTACAGTATCACCGGTTGAAGGTAGCTAATGGAGTAGGCCTACTATGATATTTCTGAGTGATACGAATTGCTTCGAAGTCACCAGTTTGGATTACACCCAAGCAAATATTGTTAAGGTTATAAAAAGCACCTTATTGTTTTGTATTTAATTAAGAAAATAAATCTGTTATTTGTTCACAGTGAATAACAACTGATTGACAGTAATTATAGTGAGTAACAATTATTTAACAGCCTTTATATTATGCTAAGATGACATGGAGCTTCGCCAATAAGAGAAATGGTTAAGAGCTTAATTGTCAAGTAATACATTCATTTATGGTAGGCTATTGGCATGCAAAATGGAACATTGAGTGGGCCTAGTAATGACAAAGAAATGCATGTGCGTTTAGTACACTGAATAGAATACGTAACACACTGATTATGTAGGCTAAAGGTTAGCCATGAATGAACATTGAATGGGACTAGTAATGACAAAGCATGCACGTGCGTTTAGTACGCTGTAAATAGATTAGATCTCCACTTAGGTAGGCTAGAGTTACGCATAAATGGAACATTGAATGGACCTAGTAATGACAAAGAATGCACGTGCGTTTAATACACTGTAAGTAGATTAGACTTTCATTTAGGTAGGCTAGAGTTATGCATAAATGGAACATTGAATGGGCCTAGTCATGACAGCAGGATTATACAGTACACGATTACGGTATTAGAATGACACTTGGATTAGGAAATAGGCCTACTGCGTTTCAACGAGAGTTAGTTTGAACGATTTGTAAAACACTTTGCGTTTATAGCCTACGCTTCTGCGGTACACTGATGTAGGCTTTGCGTTATTGTTTAAGAGCGAGGCACAGAGAACTTACCGACTGTGTTGAAAATACCTCTCGAGACGAAGAGTATGCTTGAAGGTCGACCTTGTAGCTTGGAAACCTGCGGAAGTTAACCGTCCGGTTTTACGTACGCCGAGTGATCGTGGAACCGGAAGCGAGCCTCTTGTTGAGAGTTTGCTTGAGGGAACTCGTAGAACCGATAGTGAGCCTCTTGTTGAGAGTTTGCTTGATGGAACTCGTAGAACCGATAGTGAGCCTCTTGTTGAGAGTTATGCTTGAGGGAACGGACGGTTCTGCGGAGAGTGATGTAGGCTTCACGAGAATTGTTTGAAGGACGGTAACTGGCTGAGAGCGAACGGCGCTGGTTTCGAAGGAGTGCTTCTGCAGGCTGAGGGGCGGAAGGTCTTACTTGATGATAGATCGGAAGCTTTGAAGGAACAGCAGGCCGCTCCTCCGGCGGGAAGCCGGAGGGCGGTTGATGTGACAGATTGTGCTACGGACGTAGGAGAAACGTGACATGTGACGAGAAATGCAAACGAGAAGTGGTGAGCGAGTAAGGATGTGTGAGGAGTGAGTGAGGAGTGAGGAAGTGTATCAGTGGAAACTCACTTATATAACCTCTGTGACGCGGAACTTTCGCGGGCATTTCTTGAAACGCCTCCTACGCGTCCTTTATTTGATAAGGGCTTGCTTTCGCGGTCCTTTTGGGAAGAAAAAACGTTTTCAATGTTTCTGATTCCTTGACCACGTGTGTCTTCTAAGAATGTTTGATGATGGCGTGGAAGAAAGAATTTGTTTGTCTACTCGTTAGTCTATTTCTTGTCGGTCCTCTATATATATATATATATATATACATTTAACTGCAATGACCGCGCAGTATATTAACGTATAGAAACGACGTAAGTATAGAGGAGTGTTCTGCACACGAGGAAGAGAAATAACAAACAAATGAAAAATAAGGCACCCGCCCGGGAATCGAACCCAGGATCTTCCAATTGCCGGTCGGACGTGCTAACCACTACACCACGGAGCCACAATAGTCAGAAGTTGTAATTCTCCTACATAGGGCAGAAACCAATGCCTTGAGAGGGCACCCTCGCAAATCGTGAATATGTACATTTAACTGCAATGACCGCGCAGTATATTAACGTATAGAAACGACGTAAGTATAGAGGAGTGTTCTGCACACGAGGAAGAGAAATATATATATATATTTTAACTGCAAACAACACACAGTATAATTAATGTAAAGAACGACGCTTGTGTAGAAGAGCGTTCCGCACAAGATGAGGAGGGAGAACGAGCAAATGAAAATGAGGTACCACCTGGGAATCGAACCCGGGATCATCCGATTGCCGGTCAGATATGCTATCCACTACACCATGGACCTCGATCAATCAGAAGTCGTAATTCTCCTACATACGAGTAGAAACCAATGCCCTGAGGGGGCACCTTCGCATGCTCTTCTACACAAGCGTCGTTCTTTACATTAATTATACTGTGTTGTTTGCAGTTAAAATGTATATATGTACGGCATGCGAAGGTGCCCCCCTCAGGGCATTGGTTTCTGCTCGTATGTAGGAGAATTACGACTTCTGATTGATCGAGGTCCATGGTGTAGTGGATAGCATACATAACCGGCAATCGGATGATCCCGGGTTCGATTCCAGGGTGGTACCTCATTTTTCATTTGTTCGTTCTCCCTCCTCATCTTGTGTGGAAAGCTCTTCTACACAAGCGTCGTTCTTTACATATATATATATATATTAGAGAGAGAGAGAGCTTTTGCTTTGCGATTAGTTTTATTATGAAGAGAATACAATTTATTAATTTAACTTGTAATTGTTCCATTTAAACTCAATTTGCAAATGATGTGATCAATATTCAGCAAAAAGTGACATATTCTTTGCAAAATATTCGTCTGTGTTACTGATCAGTCACACAAATTGACGTTTTGTTAATTTCATGTCAGTTTCATGCGTTTCTCAATTCAGTTTTTAGTAATTTGTGTCTCTATGAATTAAATTCAATTTTCGCAGTGTGGGAGCTACGTATGTTAATCTTTTATCTTCAGAGTGGACAAAGTTTTTAATAAAAAGCTTATATTTATAAGAGTTAAATGATGTTATTAACGAGCTAAACCATATTCGTTATCATTATCATTGGATGCTACAGAGACTTTCTGAAAATTAAAAAATTACTGAATTTAGAGAAAAATTAGGTCTATATCTATTTTTTAACAAATTCCTTAATTAAAAGGTAAATACACAAAATAACTTTTTTAGAATGTACAGTATCACCTTTGTTGTCGATTCATCTAATTACTTTATTTCTTTAAATGATTGACTGTTTAAAATTTAGAGGATATGAAGTATGACGCACACGTTTGTGTAGAATACAGAATATATAGATACGTATATATGCGTAGTCGTTAGCATCGCTGACTAGGAATCCATCGGCCCGGGGGTCGATACCCGGTGACGGCAGTCGGCGCGCAGCAAACCCAGCTATTCACCCTTCCATACAATAAAATTGGTTGGAGATAAATGGGTATTCTAGGTAGTCTAGTAGTTAAGACGCTGTGCTGCTGATCGGGAGGTCGTGATATCGACTCCGGGCGAAGACTTTGTATTTTCTGGTCCCCCGTGGTTCGGATTCCATGTTAAGCTGTAGCTCTAAGGTGGAACAACAAGCTTGACCTTCGTTAGCATAAACAATTCGGGCGGAAGCAAAACCAACGAAGGTTATACATGACAATGCTGAAAACATAGTTAAAAATGTAAACATATCGTAGTTTGACATTTATCTGTTCAAGAAATAATAATAATAACTATAATAATAATAATAATAATAATAATAATAATATACGTCTATCTTCAGCTTAAAAAATGGTGGAGTGTAAATGTATTTACACCAAACATTCAACTCAACATGCAATACCTATTGAATCCCTGGGTGACTATGCGGCACTGTGGTACTCTTTGATAATGAAACGGCGAACACGGTACAAAACAACGGAGTCAAAAATGAGTCACCTGATGAGTACATAAAATCGAGGAATAAATGTAGTATATAAACAAAACCTTTCGCGGAACGCATTTACTAAAGAAATATAATATAAACCTTTTGGCCTCCATCCACCATCTTAAGTTTCAAATAATCCCAAATCGGGCTAAAAGACCGTTATAATAAGCAACCATCAATTGTATCCCAATAAGGGATACGTTCTAGCCAATGTCGTACCATTCCTTCCCGTCGATCAGCAAAATAAAGCGACATTGGGTCCAGGTGGTAGTTGGATGGGGAACCGTCCTCCGCGTCCAGATGATGTAGAGACCCGTGGTTCGGATCCCACGTAAAACTATAGGTGTCCCCCGTCATACCTTGGCTACTTTGGTTTTGCTTCCGCCTGAATTGTTCATTCTGACAAAGTTCAAGCTTGTCACTCCACCTTAGACCTACAATTTAACGTGGAATTCGAACCACGCCCCACCAGCATCCCAGCGTCTTAACCACTAGGCTACTCAGGGTACCAACCAATTTTTTTTTTTATTGTGTGGAAGGATAAACAGTAGGGTGGAGTGAAAATTTTTTTTTTTTAAATTTCAAAATGCTTGGGGTCGGGAAAGTTGCGTATAATTAAATTGTGCACACTGAACTCAAAGTTTTTAAAAATTGGCAAAATTACTAAAATTTCGCCATTTTTATTTTCAGTTTTTTTTTTGACACGTACTGTGTGAAATTTTTTTAATTTTGTAATTTAAAAAATAAAAATGGCGAAATTTTCGTAATTTTGCCAATTTTTAAAAACTTTGAGTTCAGTGTGCACAATTTAATTATAGCCGTACGATTACAAAAATTTCACACAGTACGTTTCACATAAATACGCAACTTTCCCGACCCCAAGCATTTTGAAATTCAAAAAAAAAATATTTTTCACTCCACCCAAATGAACAGCTTAGTTTCCATCGATACGATCTTAGACATAATGCATAAAATATCTTATTTATTATATTGTAAAGTATTCGTTTCTCTGCTATCAACGTTTTAAATTATGTTTACGCGATAAACTTAGTGTCCATCTACAAATTTACAAATTCTTATAAAGTGTCACGTAGATAAATTCACCAAAAAATGATGCAGTTCCTTTGTTGTATATCGTTTATTAATACATTAATTGCACTGTAATTAGATCCTTTAAAAACCGTAAAAATAGTTCAAATTTAATACATTTGTAACTTCCCCTCAATTCCCTTTTGGATTAATCTGCTAATAAAAATTGTCCTCAAAATCTTCCCTAATATATGTATATGTGTATATACAGGGCGTCCCAAAAAAATGTATACACACTTTAACAGCTGATAGCTCAATTGATGTTTCTTTCTTTCCAAGTTAACCCATTAGAATTAATAATGGCAGTCAGACTAAGCTTTGAACAAAGGAAATTCATTCTAAAATGCTACTGGAAGTGTGAAAACGCAGTTGAAGTGCAAAGACAGTTTAGGAGGGAGTTTCAAACAGATCCACCAACGCGACTTACCATCACTCGAATTAGAGATAAGTTTGAAGCCGATGGAACTGTTCAGAATGTCCACAAGAAGCGTTCCGGAAGACCACGGACATCGACAAGCCCCACAAAGCAAGAAAGAGTACTGGAAACGTATCACCAAAGTCCAAGAAAATCTGTGCGGCAAGCGAGTCGTGAGGTAGGAATTTCAGAATCGTCTGTCCAACGCATTTTGAAGCGCTGTCAATGGAAAAGTTACATTCCAAGATTAGTCCATGCTATTAATGAAGATGATCCGGACCGAAGAGTGGAGTATTGCGAGTGGTACTTGGCACGATGTGGATGTGGATTGGACGAAGGGGTTTCGTAGAATACCCTCCGCGTTCACCAGACCTCACACCACTAGACTTTTTTTATGGGGATACTTAAAAGACAAAGTCTACGCTATAAAACCTGCAACAGTCACTGAATTGAGAGCAGCCATTGAACGAGAATGCACACAAATACCAAACGAAATGTTTCGTGATGTTTGCGATTCCATTGCTTCGCGTTATCAGCAGTGCCTGGACCAGAACGGACGTCAGTTTGAAAACAGGCGTTGACAAAACAATTAAATAATGTCTGTAGATTCTATTACATTTTGAAAATGAAATGTATTTTAATAAACACTGCCTTTATAATTATTTAAAGTGTGTATACATTTTTTTGGGACGCCCTGTATATATGTATATATATATATATATATATGTATGTATATATATATATATGTATATTAGTGTGGACCAAAATGGGGGTAAATTATAAAGTTGACGAAATCCTTGTTCCACATTAATGCCCTTGTTCCTTTGGACCAGATAGACATGTCTGCAAAATTTTGGTCAAATATGAGAATATTTAGGGGTCCCGAGATTTAATGACTTTAAAAATTTTCCAATGAATAGGCGCGCTTAGAACATCAATGATCAACTCAACTCTTGAGTTGCAACTTATGAAAAAATTTCTTCTTATTTAAGAAATTTTTGGTGTTAATAGAGTACAAAAACAATCTTAGATCATTATTTCAGAGAAAATTATTAATAAGGAAAACAAAAATTTTGGATAAAATATATTATCCTTAATTGGTCAGCTCTAAATTAAAGGCTTTGCCTAATTGGCTTGAACCTTTTAGTTATCCTTTTTATCTCCTAATTTAACTGGTTTATTTTACTATTTCAGAAATTAATTTTTTAAACTAAAAATGGCTACTCGTTCTAAAACTAAAGTTTGGCTCATTGCCATTTATATAAAGATATACTTTCTTGCCGCTTACCTACAAAACTGCAAGTTTTGCAAAAATATTTCTTCCATCAAAAAGAGGAAAAATTGGGACGAAGAAGATCCATTAATCTTTCTTAGATGAAGTGATGACCTACTGGGAGAAAGCCAGGATTCCCACAATGCGTAGAGACAGTGCCATCCGAAAGATTGACTCTTTAATAAGCTGTTATGATAAATTGATGAAAAACAGAAAAAGGCCCGAGGAAAAATGCCGTATTGAAGAAGCTATGTTTAAAGATGAAATTAAGGCTGAAATTCTTGATATTGGTCACTCTAATGCCCTTTTGATGATGTCAAATGAAGAAGACAAGCTTTTCTACTTAAGCCAGCAAGAAGATCCTACACAAAGTAGCATGGGTACAGTAGACCAAATTCTTGCAAAAGAGAGAAAAGAAGGCTTCATCTGAAGAATTAGAGTGTGAAAGAGCCCTCAAAGAGCAGAAGCGATCTAAAAGATCATTCTTGCCTGCCAATAGAGATGATTTCACATCGTCATCATCATCATCAACTAATGACGACAACCTTGAAATGAATTTTCAAGGTCCCTCTGAAGAGCAATTTAAAAAGAAAATGTTGGCTCCTAAAAAGTCAAAGCCTATTGACAAAAATGTTGTAGCAGCCTATGATAGAATGAATCTTTCCAATCGAGATGCAGCTATGTCTTATGCTGTCGTTGCTCAGTCTTTGGGCCATAATTTGGAAAACATTACAGTGTCAAAATCTACTATGCTTCTAACTCGTCAAAAGTTACGCAAAGAAATAGCAACAGAATATCAAGAGGAAGCATTTTGTCCTGGAGAGCCTTTAGTTCTTCATTGTGATGGAAAAATGCTCCCAGAGATATCAGGTTAGTTTTTTGTCTGATTAATTTAGCATATTTATATTTTATCTCTCAGGTGAAAAACTTAGTTGTGGGTCTGGTTTTCACACCTAGGCAATGTGTTATTATCTGGTTGGTTTTAATTAAACATTTTGATAGCTAAATTTCTATTTAATTAGGTTACATTTCACTATCTGAAGCTAGTTTTCACAATCTACACCATTTTACCTTCAATTAAAATAACTCAAGTTCAAATTAAAATAAATCAAGTTTAATTTAAAATAAATCAAGTTTAATTTAAAATAAGTCAAGTTTATTTAAAAATTATATATTATTATATATAAATTATAATATATATAAATATATTAAATATAAAATGAAATATTAAAATATAATATAATATATATAAAATAAAATATTAAAAATAAATATATATAAATTATATATAAATTATATATTTTAACTTTTTCTTGCAGGCGAAGGAAGAACGGAAAGGATTGCAGTGTTAGTCAGTGGAATGGTGAAGAGAAATGCTTGGGAATTCCTAAAGTCACTGCTGGCACGGGTACGGAGATGGCTCGTGTTGCATTTCTCTCCTGCAAGAACATGATAGACCAGAGAATTATTGGGCTGTCATTTGACACAACAGCATCCAATACCGGAATCATGCTGGAGCTTGCACTAAAATTGAACAAGAACTTGGAAAAGAGCTTTTATATTTAGCCTGCGGACACCATATTTATGAGATTGTCCTATCTCAAGTCTTCCGGACTTCTATGGGCCATCTCTGAAACCTGATATTCTAATCTTCAAAGATTCAAAACTCAATGGGATTTTAGGATCATTCTCAAATCACAACTGCTGTGATTCCCAAAGCTGCAGAATAATGAAAGAGTTCAAGATTTAAAAAATCAAACAGTCTTAATCATGAAGGAGGCACTCAAACTCTAAACAGCCAAGAGATGATTATAAAGAATTTTTTCACTTGTTCTCGTGTTTTTTGGAGAAGAAAAGCATTTCTAATACTCCTTGAAGAGACCGGAGCGTACATCATGCAAGATGGATGCAAAAGGAATTTATGCATTTAAGCTTTTTCTTCTCCAAAATCAATTTAAGATGACTAAAAAAGAACTTGATGCAATAACAGAAATTTGTTTATTTGTTGCATTGGTATACGCAAAATCTTGGGCAAAAAGCTTCTCAACCAGAGGAAGCCCCAAATGTTGATCTTAAATTTTTGCAGATCTTGCAATAATGGAGGAAAATTCTTTGATATCAAGTGTTTATCAAGCAAGCCCAAAATGCCATTAAACGAACATCTGTGGTACCTCTCAGAAACACTGTTGGATTAAGCTTCTCTTGACAAAAGCATATCCCTTGAAGAAAAGGAGCAAATGTGAAATAATATCAAAATGCATCCAAGAAATAAGGGACTGAAACGTTAGAGCAAAAGGTAACCCTAGCTTCTTTTAAAAGAAAAAAGGATTTCTGATTTGTTACTTCAAGGACTAAATCTCTTTTTGATGCTAATCTCAATTCTCTCTCCACTGAAAATCTGCATCAACATGGGGAATAGATCCTGAGTACCAAAGAGGCTGTGCTAGAGTTCGTGCCCTTAGAGTGACAAATGACACAGCTGGCGGGGTGTTGCATTGATTGAAAAATTTAATCAAGCAGTGACAACTAAAGAAGAGGACATACAATACCTGCTCAAAACAGTTTTCAAGAATCGTAAAAGAATTTCAACAAAAAATAAAGCAGAACTTATGAAAATGAGGAAAAACTAATTTTTCCAGCATTAAAAGGAAAAGTGCAATTTTCTCGGGACCCCTAAAACTTGACGTAGAGGTTTCAAATTTTGTAATTTGATAAGGTAAGCAAAAGGAATAAACATTACTCAGTGGAACAAAGATTTTTAAAACTTCATTTTTTTGGGTCCAACTAATGTATATATATAATATATATATATATATATATATATATATATGTATGTATGTATATATGTATGTATGTACGGGGTGTCAGGAAATGATTGCCCCCCCTGTAGAGCAAAAACTAGAAGAGATAGAAAAAAACCGGCGAGACCACTTGAAAGAGCGTTAAAATCTGAATAAAAACCATTATATTATATTCCTGTGATTTTAATTCTTACCATTTTTTCCCCACAGAAACCATGGCATCATCTATTTTGAACGATTTCAGAGAAAAGCGAGTTCTTGACCGCATTCGAGCTGTCACATTTCGTGAAGCAAGGAAGCTGGTGCAACTTTCAAACTCGACACTGGGTGGCTGAGAGATTAAAAAGATCAGAAGACTTTGTCAAAAGGAATTGGAATAAGAATCCTGAAGATTGTGAAACAGAATTTCGAGGAGGAAGACCGGAGAAATTATCTCAAGAATCGAAAGACATTTGCTTGCTGAATCACGGCGCCGAAAGAAGAGCTGCTCTGAGGTAGCGAAAGAGATACTTATCCGTCGTGGTAAGATAGTCAATCGGCAACTTGTGCATCAATTTCGAGTTCGCCAGGCTTGAGTGCTTGGCAGGAAATAGCTAAGTCACGGAAGAGTGATCTTAATATTGAAGATCGGCTATGGTTTTGTGATTATCTTGAGGAATGGACGGAAGACGATTTCCTTCACTTGGTTGTCAGCGATGAATTCTTCGTTTATGTCTCCAGAAAACCAAATTTTCAGAATGATCGGGTTTGGGCAACAACTCCTGATGAAGTCCCAGACGACCAGAAGTATCGAGAAATAGTAAAAAATCAGCATGTGTGGGTGTTTTCATTATGTTCTCTATTCGGAAGCTCAGCTGGGTTATCAAACCAAGAGGAACCAGTTGGGATGGGCCTTATTTTCGAAATGTAATTTTAGCCCAACATGTAATTCCGTTTTTGAAAGACCCTGAGTGTGTTTTGGATGTTGAACAGGCAATCTTTCTTCACGACAAAGCCCCCTGTATGAAAGCACTTGCGACTCAACAACTGCTTAAGGACAATAACATTGATTTTTTCGGAAATAATGAATGGCCTGGCAATTCTCCCGATCTTAATGTCTGTGAACATGTCGGATCCATCATGAAGGATCGGGTTGAGTCCTTAATGCTGGAACAACCCATTCAGAATCGGTATTCAACAGAAATTATGACTGCAAAGATCAACGAAGTCCTTGAAGACATGAGTCATGATACCGATCTCTTTGAGACACTTCTGGGATCATACCCCCGTCGATTAATGGCCGTCAGAGCTGCAAATGGGGGCAACACCCGATATTAAAACAAGTGTTTTTTATTCAAAATTAAACGCTCTTTCGCGTGGTTTTGTCTGTTTTTTTTCTATTCCTTTCAGTTTTTTCTGTACAGGGGGGGGGGCAATCATTTCCTGACACCCTTTATGTATATAATAGGATATACTGTGTATATTATACGAAATTCATTTAAATATTCCGATTTAATGTCGTCACGATTCCCTTTCAAAGACCAAAATTGTATATCTAGCGATTTGATAAAATAATTTTTCATATTATCAGGTTGAGGGAAAAGTATTGTCGGTTTTGGAACAGTGAAATTAAAAGATGCACACTTTTTTTTTGTTTTATCTCTATACATTAAACTGAGATAGGTTATAATTACTTTAATTTGTTATATTATTAATATATATATTTTATTCCCTTTTTATATTTTTCATATTGTTTCAGCATTCAGAAGAATAATGACATCGGAGCAAATTCGAGTGTGTCTTTTGTACGAGTTCAAACTTGAAAGTAGTGAGGCTCTGACTTCGCGCAAAATTTGTCAAGCCTGGGAAGAGGACTCCGTCAGCGAACGTGATGCTCAACAATGGTTTCAGAAATTCCGTTTCGGTGACATGGGCCTTCAAGATAAACCTCTCTCCGGCCGTCCGGTGGCCATTGAGAATGATATTCTGATCGCTTGTTGAGCCAAACCCACGTCAAACACCACGAGAACTCGCACAGATACTCCAAGTGGATAACACAACTGTTTGCGATCATCTGCAGCAAATTGGAAAGGTAAGGAAGCTGGATAAATGGGTCCCTCACGAACTTAACGAAAAGAACAAGACTCAGCGCCTGTCCATCTGTTCATCATTGCTGCTAAGAAACAACAATGAGCCATTTCTTGAAAGAATTGTAACGTGTGATAAAATGGATCTTGTACGATAATGTGAAACGATCGGGTCAATGGTTGGATAAGGATGCCCGTCCTGCAAAGATGCCTAAACGCGAACTCCATCCAAAGAATTCCGGAGCGAGAGTTATCTTGAAGGCTCGTGTCACCGAAACGGAATTTCTGAAACCATTGTTGAGCATCACGTTCGCTGACACCCCCACACACTCTCAATGGGGTTGAGGTCACACCCCTTACTAGGCCAGTCCAGTAGTTCTAGATTTCGCTGCTCTTCGAACCACCTTTTAACAATCCGAAGACGGCCGTGAGGGATCACCTGAAGATCAGGGCCCCCATGTATTCTTGTTTTTTCCTTACGGCACCAAATATAATAATAAATTAAATTGAATGCCCGGTTAGGTCAACTGTACGCCCTTGACGATTGGTTACGTTAAGTCAAGATATTTTCGTTAGTTTAGTAGTGTGGGCGCAAAAAGGGAGAGTGCAATGCAATTGCAAATGTTGATCAATATTGCAAAGGATGTGTCGCATACTGGTATGCAACAAGTGGGAGTGTTGAAAGGTGTTATGCAACAAGGGGAGGGGATGTTGCCAGTTGTTATGCAGCAAGGGGGATGTTGCAAGATGTTATGCAACAACGGGGAGGGGGAATGTTGCAAGGGCAAGAAGGGGTTATGCAACTTGGAGGCGGAGTTATCCCCCAAGAGAAAGAGAGAGGAGAAGGAGAGAGAGAGAGAGGAGGAGAGTTACCTGGCAGGAGCCAAGCGCATATTGAGACTTCAGCCGAGCGGCCGTTGTCTTAATATGTTCCTAATCAGCCAGTTGGCTTATCTGGCTGAGTTGCTAGATTGCGCTTATTTATTTAATTAAAGCATATATTCTGGCTTAATCAGCCAGTTAGCTTAGAAGGCTGAGTGCCAGTTTGCGCTATTTATTTAAGTACAGCATATATTCTGGCTTAACCCACCAGTTGGCGTATCTGGCTCAGTTGCCAGATTGCGCTATTTATTTAATTAAAGCATATATTCTGACTTAAACAGGCAGCTGACTTAGAAGGCGTAAATGGCTTGTTCAGGTGTACAGGTTGAGTTGCCAGATAGCGCTATTTATATAATTACTGCATATATTCTGGTTTAGAAATCCGCTTTAGAAGCCAGCCAATTTATATACTTAAATACCATGTACAACCAAAAGAAATAAATAAAACACCATTACATCATTCTGTTTATTTAGACGAATTAATGGAAATATATAGGAAATAAATATACAATGGAATATATATGATAAAAAATAATAATAGCATACGAACGATGAATATATAATAAATATACAATGGAATATATATATATGATCAAAAAATAATAATAGCATAAGAAACACGAACAGGAAATATATAATAAAAAATATACAAAACGCTGTATTATCAATATATTAGTACAGGAAAAAAATATATATATACACAGTTATATTAAATAATTGAATATATCTAAAATAGTAATATACGAAACGTATAATCAAATGCATATTAATGTTAACCCCTCCGTCTATGGCCTGAGTTGGTTCGAAGTCGACGGGGGTTCTAGTTAGGTGGCAGCAGCGGATGTATTACTTGCAGTAGTTTATTTTATATTATTCTCCGAGTTCGTCTATAGTGGCTCGGAGGATTCTGGGAGGCTTACTAAAATCTTTGAAGATTCCGGATTCTTCTTATAACGTATCGGGAAATTTTAATGACTAAGTTCTCTGAAGAGAGCATGGCTCGAAGGAGAAGATAAAGACTATTTCTTACTGTATTTTATTGCTAAAATGTACAGGCAGTGCTCAGCCTTTGAATCTATTTCTCAATGAACATGGAAGATTTTTCGTGGGTTTATATACCCCAAAACTGCTAACATCATTATTATTAAATGTTGAAAAGTGAAAAGGCTGCATCATTTTTGCACAATATTTGAAAATAAAGTAAATCTTTTAGCTGTGGTAAGGTTTAAACGAATAAACAAGATATTCGAAGATGAAGCCATATTTTTATCTTAAACCGCGTATTTTCAGATCTGAATGCTATCAGGATCTGCCAAGTTAACTAAAAGTGGAAAACGAACTATGCATCTTTACACTAAAATATGCATATGAGTAAAAATTAAAGGTTTAAGATTTACAATTAAATGCTTAGCAAGACATGACTTCATCTTTTATACGAAGAGAGAATGTATACAAAATATGAACATTGCAAAGCTTAAGCAGGATTCCTTATTAAGCGAAATCTAAAAAAATGATTAAGAGATTTTAAAAAGAATAAGTCACCAATTATTTGGCAAAGTAGAAAGCAAATAAATTTTTTTATCTAAACTCGCGTTAGGCGATTTTGGTCTTTATGTAAAAATGAATACATACTCGTACATACATATGAATATAGGTATTATATAAAGTTAAATATATATGAATATAAAGGATTATATAAATACATGAACCATATAAACACCTGACTTTTAAAAATGGATACAAGAACTATATAAATGAATATAAGAATTTCATGAAAGAATAAGATAGTATAGGAATATAAGAATTATTCATGGTTCATTTTTACGTTAGTATAGGAAATATATATATATATATATTATATATATATATATACACACACAATTAAATAAATAAATATACACCTTTTATGTTCTACTGGGTATATTAAATAATTAAAAATAATAATATACGAAACGTATAATCAACTGCATATTAGTACAGGAAATATATATATATATATATATATATATATATATATATATATACACAATTAAATAATTAAATATACATCCTTTATGTTCTACGGCGCAAAAGGCTAAACTCACACGTAATCGAGTCTACATTCACATCGTTATTACTTTGTACTACACGGTAAAACCGGCCAAGCAACACTTCACCGTTTAACTTATAGACTACGGATGCTTATACTCGACATAAATGGCTTTCATATCGTTCAATGCTATTTTTGTTCCCACTTTACATTCGGTTGGCAAGTTATCTTTAAATACGGCTAGAATACAATCAAAAGCACGCACAAAGAGGTAGTCGTTAACCACAACATCATTATTAAATACAAGTTTATAAACACGCCTTTCCAATCGAGGGTTTTTTCTTACCGTCCCGAGCTTTTCAATCGTGAACTCTTCTTCACTCTACATAGCTGCAATTGAAATAATCTTCCAAGTTGTAACGACAGCTATTCATTATATAGAGGTACAGCTCTTCATGGTGAACAGTGTAGGCAAGCTCTGCCCTATACCGCTCAAGTGCTTTGTACCAATGTTCAGGATATTTCGAAGAATCTAAACCTTTTAAACATGCAGCCAGCTCTAGACCATCCTCGCCTTGTTCATTCCTACATTCGATAAATCCCTCGAGCAGAGCGGTGTATGCGTATTCAAGAACCGTGTCAAAATAAATCATATCCGTAACACGAGCGTCTAATATAGGCTTCAGCTTGCGGAATCCGACGATTTCAAACATTCTGTCGAGGATGAAACGGTTTCGCGTAGGGACAAGAACGTTATTATCAAATGCATTCTTCCACATCAGTCGTATATCAATGCATTGCTGTTCGTTATTTATACACAACGTGCAAACAACGGCATATGAGGGGGCTCTATTCTTGTACCTACACCTGCAGGTATTTTATAACGGTCCTCCCCCCACTTCTCAACTATCACGAAGAATCTATTCATGTCCTCAACACTTAAATAAATAACATTACGTTTACCAGAGTTTGCTTGCCTGCAAATCGTTTCAAGTACATACTTAATGGTGCCGGTTTCACGCCTGAACACGCGCAATGACTTCGTCACGGAGACATCGTAGGAGGCGTTGAGAATGCTTCTCATAGGAAGTTCCATCGTATTCGCACGTCCACACGGTTCGAAGTCTGAGATGACTATGAGCCACAGGTGGACGGATCGGCTCGACGGGCGGAGTGAGTCACGCTGGTGAAATGTGTACGGGTTTATTCGAACTCGTATTTTCGTGAGGTACATGGGTGGGCGGCTCGCTGGAAGGAACGAGTCACACCATAAACTGCTGAAGCGTGTACAGGTTTGTTCGAACAATACCGGCTTTAATGTTTTATCACTCACCAGACGTTCGTTTTCTCTCACGCTGCTTTTAAAAACATACACAGTCCTACGACGATCATCCATTCCAAATACGACTATACGTGCATTCATTTCCTACTCGGCCCTTCTCAGCTCTTCAGAACCCATATTACTCAAACTCAAGCTTACAATTTGAAGCCAGTTTACGGGCTCGCTGCACAACCGTGGGCAACCAAATTTTTCGCGTCCAAGTATTTAGCACAGTGAACATATGAGCTAAAATTATTGCTATAAAACCACAACCACGATCTATGTTTAAATGCTTCCTGTAAATAACCGGAGAATTGAAATTAAGAGTAGAAGGTGTGGCACTATGACCCGCATCCCGGAATACTCTGTCAATATCTACCATAAAATTGTCCATATTGAAGGATGTACCACTTTGAGAGGCTTGCATTATACGCCCAAAGATATAGTCTATATCTACAGCAGCCAAAAGTCTGAACGGTATTACAACCCTCATCTGACCCGAACCTGAAGGATAATCTCGTCCGGACTTCACGTTCGTCGCGGTTCTGAAGGGCAAACTCCACAATACGTTTAAATACGCGCCGCGGTCCGTTGGTATACAGGGACCCAGGGCCAGCACTAACCACGTACCGATTTCTAGTCAGGGCAGGGGAGGGGGTGAATGCCGACCAACTCGAACGTTATACCATCCTCCACAGTATGAGAAGCTGTTGTGGAGGAAGTACCTGCATATGAACAATGGGGCATATTTGAGGAAGGTACTTTTGTGGGGGTTGTGTCGTAAGACGTTAAGGGTTGGGGATCTATTACTGGGGATCTAACAACCGGAGCAATCCTGGCACGCTTTATACCTGACGTAGAGGGTTCATCATCATGCTTCCGCTAAGAACTGTCGCATGCTACAGGTGTGGGCTCGTCGGCGGGGAAAGGTTCTGTAGCTGCACGATCAACGGATTCGTCTGTGATAATGATGATGGGGTGCTGTACATCGTCGGCATTCACAGTTCTGTGGAAGAAGAAAACAAAATATAAGGAACAGCACTCAAAATTTGTAATATTTTTTAAATGACCCACTTAGGGGTGTGACGTGTTAGAGATGGAATCGGTAGAAAAATTTAGGTTCATAAGCCCCTCCACATGTATTATATCTGGCCCTACAGGATGTGGAAAAACTGTATTTATGCTTAAAATCATTAAAGATAAGGGGATGTTCTCAAAATTTGTGCATAAAGTAATATGGTGCTCTTCGACATATCAGTCAGTGTTCAACGAGTACGAAGATGAAATTTTGTTCCACAAGGGATCTATGACGTTAATTCGTTAAAAGGTCATGAGCATACAGTTACTGTAATTGACGATCTCATGTTGGAAATGGATAAAACGTTTGCCGAGACATTTACAATGTTCTCCCACCATCTTAACATAAGCGTATACTTCATCAACCAGAATCTATTTTTCAAAAACAGATACATGCGCGATGTGTCGCTAAATATACAATATCTAGTCTTATTCGCACAACGTAGAGATGTGTCACAAATTGGGGTATTAACCAATCAAATGTTCCCGAATCAGCGTAAGGAGTTTTTGGAGGTTTATAAAAAGGCCACAAACTAGCGTTATGGATATTTGCTTTGTGACCTTCACCCGCGAAACACGTTTGGGGTGCTTCTAAGAACGAATATATTCCTAAGCGAACCTGAAACGGTGTATATTCCAGAATGACAAATAAGCTAAAGAAATACCGTGAATTAATAAAAATATATCAACGATTGCCCCGGGCACTGCAACAGATGTTTGTTAAAAATATCGACTCTGACTTTATAAAATGCATCTGTGAAATCTGTCTTAATGTTATAAAATGTAATGTGCCAATGAAACCCTCTCAGAAGCCTCACTTACGTCGTTACAAAAACATAATATGAGCGCTCGCTCATAAAAGTCAAACTGTGGGTAAGAAAAAGCGAATTATTGTACAAAGAGGAGGATCATTCCTACCCATCTTATTTTCAGTTTTGGGTCCTTTACTGACTAGATTAATATAATGAAGAAGGTGGTTGTGATTCCGCACGAGGTGTATGCTTCATTGCAAAGTTCAAAGATTCCAGACACGGTTCTAGAACCCCGGAAAAGTAGGCGACGTTAGAGATGACCAATCAAAGAGCAACGGAACATAATACATCGAAAATGTGCTAAAAAACAGCCTCCCACATACATTGAGGAATAAAGGCTTAAGTCTTTATAATCTATTGAGTGTGAACCCTATCATACAGTGGGCCGATACAGGCGAGGTCATTGTTAAAGGAACAAGGGTACAAGGATCCAATATCGTTGATATTGTTCATGATCTGGTGAGAAAGTAGGACAGACCCTCACCAACAGGATGGAAACATATTAAAGCAAGACTACAACAAACAAATGTCTCCAAAACATTGATAGGTAATCTGAATAGGTTAAAAGACCTGGATTAAGTCTCGCATGTGTCACAACTGAGTACGCCATCGCCCCCAGCAGCATCGTCTCTGAAGAGGAGAGAGAAGAGAACAAACGGCCAACGTTATCCACGTGTCTCAAAAATACGCAAATGGCTAACATATTAAGTAAACGCTATTCTGACATTTCTAACCCCGCCTCCTATGGTGGCGTTAATAGACTGTACAGAGGTGTTTACGGTGTAAATAAAAAAGATGTTGAGCGTTTTTTGCGGGAACAGGATGCTTATACACTTCATAAACCGGTAAGAAAAAGGTTTAAGACGGCCAAGACAACCGCGGATTCGATTGACTCTATTTGGCAAGCGGATTTAACAGACATGCAAAGATATTCAGTGTGTAATGACGGATACCGCTACATCCTATTCATAATAGGTGTATTCTCTAGATATCTGTGACTAATTCCCCTGAAAAATAAATCGCCTGAAACAGTTGCTAAAGCGACCAAAATGTTGATGTTAAATGAAGAAAGGGTTCCTGGCTATTTTTGTACGGATATGGGGAGAGAATTTATAGTTCCCGCTTTTCAGAACATGTTGACAGGGTTTAATATCAGTTACTACACTAGCAGTTCTATACATAAGGCCTCTTTAGCTGAAAGAGTTCAACGTACCATAAAGGAGCGCATGCATCGCTATTTTACACATAAAAACACATACAGATACACATATAAACATTCTCGGGTCATTGGCTTCATCATACAACCGTTCACACCACCGTACGATTGGCACAACGCCTAACGAAGTTTTAGAAAGAGGTGCGCTGCCAGAGGTGAGAAGAGATGGAGCACCGCCACTACACTCTACACATTTCAAAATCAATAACTATATGTAAGGCTATCACGTTCGGGAAATAAATTCGCGAAGGGATTTGAGCAAGGATGGACATGTGAGATTTTTAAAGTTCATGCTATGAGACCTAAAGGTGAGATAATGATGTATTACGTTGAAGATTTGAATGGGGAAGAGATCGCTGGCTTTTACCGCAAGGAGTTGCAGAAAGTGACATTTAATTTAGGAAAAAGTGATTAAAATTGAAAAAATTTTAGGCAGCAAAGGTTCAGGAAAGAGAACAATGTACCTGGTGAAATGGCTGGGTTACACAGAAATTTTCAACACCAATATAAAAGCTGCTGCAATAATGAAGCTTAATTAGTATGCAAGATGGCGCCTAGCCACTTCTATGTCACACTCCCGTCCTCTTCTCTGTCTGTACATCCTAACAACACCCTCGCTAACATTGTGACAGAACTCCACGGACCTATTGAATTGGAGCGTGATTCGTATGAGGTGGGCTTATGTGAACTCCAGTTAGCTACCAAATTTTTATCTCTTGAAAATGAGCAAATCATATTTCTGATCCTTAGAAGAATCTATGAGTGCGAAAAATTAGGCATAACCTTAGAAAATACTATGCGTTCAGTCCTGTTCGGTGAGGAAGAGTGCTATAGCACAAATGTATCGCTAGGAATCGGGCATTATGATACAACCATGGACATTGTGACGTGGTTAAACAAGAGTCTTGAAAAGTCGTACCTGACAAACGATTTACTTTCTGAAGTCGTATACATATACACGCCTGCATGCACATTGAAGTTCAAGTCAACGCTCAGTAGAAATATTAAAGATAAAGAGCTATTCACAATCGTGGCTGAGGGCCGATATAGCGCAGCTCTCCAAAGAGATACCTTTCACGAGGCACAGCATGACTTCTCCAGCTTAATGTATCAATTGAAGATGGAGAAATTGGGTGAAAGCATAGAGGGAACCATAGAGAGAAAAGTTTGAGCATTACATATGACAAGCCCCATTATGTAAATGTTGCGACTAATCTATTAATCAACATCTCGATATATATAAGAACGATTGAGGAAAAAAATTTCCCATTCGGTGATGGGAGCTTAACAGTGAAACTACACTTTCGCCGTTTATAATGACTCAAAGGCCATTCACAGTCTACCGAGGAGTGAGATACCAGCGTGAGAGTAGACTTGGATCCATTTTTTCATCCATACTACGCACCGCTGTCCCACTGTTGAAGAGGGGTGCCAGGTACCTAGGGCGAAAGGCGTTACAAACATGTTTTAACGCGGCAGAAGACATAATGGGCGGAACTAAGCCTAAAGAAGCTCTAAAAAAAACATTTGAAACGTACACGAGACGAAATCATCAAAGTTGCAAAGAGAGAAATGCGTGGTGGCGGAAAGAAGAGATCTGCCAGGAAGAAGGGGTTACCATCACGTGGCGCTAAATGTAAAAGGAAATCAAATACTTGACGAGGGAGGTGGCACTCTTTCTGACTCGTCATGGCGCGTTTCATCCATCCATGTAGTTTACAATGCTGTAAATCGGAACTGTCCCTCTTTGATATGCCCCCCACTCAGGTCTCTATTGAGCATAGCGACTTTATTACAATTAACCCATTAAACACAATTAGTTCACCGAGTGCCCCTATAGAATTCGTGATACCCAGCTCAGTCCCTTACTTTTTTGACCTGAGCTGCATGCACATGTACGCTAAAGCTCAGTCTGATGGAACGGACTGCGATGATAGTTACTCTGCATACCCTGAAACCAACTTTTTACACTCCATATTCAGCCAGTGTGAGGTGTATTTAAACCAGGTTAACATCTCGGCAGGAACGGGGTACTACCACCTACGAGCCTATCTGAAAAATGTCCTCAACTTTTCGAAAGAAACGAAGGACACCTTTTTAACCGCCGAGGGATATTACCATATAAAGATGAAAATGGTATAAAGCAGCGCTGTCCAACTTGCGGCCCGCGGAATGGACGTTTGCCAAATTTAATTTCTGAATTTTCTTCCCTATTTTGTCATTTCTAGTAGGGAGAACAACATTCAGCGGGCTCCTAAGTCGTATTAACCAACAGTGTATGATTATAGGCAACATCTTGGCCGCGCTTTATAGAAGTTGGACAGCACTGGTATAAAGGATAAATTTAAAATTTCTACAAAAAAGATATACGAATGTTTTGGATGCCTTCATACAGATTTCACATACCAGGAGAAACTGCTTATGAACGGGGTGGATATGAAGTTGAAGCTTACCCGCACGATTCCTGAGATCTGCATAAATCTGGGGTCTGATTAAGAAGAGTGCGCGAAACCCGTTGTGATTCACATCACGGAGTCGTATTTGCTTATACACCGAGTGAAATTAAGTTCGCCAAAACAAATAGAAATTGAGAAAGACTTAATACACGCCACAGTAAAATACCCAATTAACAGGGTACAGATCAAACTATACACGGTGCCCGCCGGGTTGGCCTCGAAGCAACTAGAAAACGTGGCCCTTGGAGTCCTACTTAAAAGGATATTAATTGGAATGCAGGACCACGCCTCGACGAATGGAAAATATAAAAAGTGTGCCTTTAAATTCGAGAATTTCGGCCTTAAAAATATTACTCTATACGTAAATGGCATCGCTTTGGGAGGGACCATGATTACGGACTACTCATTAGACGCTGTGTTCTCGCTCTGCGCGAGAACATGTAGTAGTCTGGTTCATAATACAGGCGCCTGTGACAAACTTGGGTTTGGTGTAACGCAGAAAGAATTTGTCGAAGAATTTAACATTTATTTATTTGATATTACGCCTGACTTCTCTGCTGGCGCAAATACGCATTTAAGTCCACAGCAGAGTGGGAATATCTCAGTCAGGTTGGAAATTGCCAAGCCTATAGCTGCGCCTATTAGTGTACTCGTGTACCTCGAATCACAGGCACTAATAGAAGTTGATCGTTTCAGGAACGTGGTCTCAGACTTTTAAAATGGACGCGAATACACTCCAGAGAGTAATGAAAAGTGACCGTTTCACACGCTCAAAATTTGTCGGTGTGTTTGCGAAGAATGAAATAGTGAAGTTGCCACGTACGAGAGATTGATATAACCTTATCGTTAACACCAACATTGTTGTGGGTGAGGGGATTCATTGGTTTGCAATCTATTTTAAAAATAGGGAAAGAATGTACTATTTTGATTCATTGGGCTCTCAGCCCTAGAATGATCCTGTTATAGTAAAATTAATCGAGCAGATACATGTACCTGAGATTATATGGAACCCTTACCGTTTTCAAGGATATTATAGCGAAACGTGCAGCCTGTATTGCCTTTCATTTCTCCTTCACATGTCACGTGGGAAGGGATTTATAATTTTTTTAAATTTTTCGATTTATGCGACACAGAGATGAATGATAAAAGTGTATGCAGACAGATAAAAAAAAAGGTTCCCATATGTTAGCAACCGCTGTATTGTGTAAAGGTGTATATCTATATTGTGTAAATCTGTATATACATTTGTAACTGTAAAACGTAGCCATTAAGACTTATTTAACGGACACTGGTTCCGCTTTGTACATGTTTTCTGCCATTTAATAAATGAAAATGCAATGTGTTTTGTTCTTAACCTCAAAAATACTTACATTAGTTCCTCGATGACCTGGCACTCGGTGGACCAGATGTGAGGCAATACCTCGACTTCTGTATTCAGGTCACTGGGTTGGTTATGTGGAGAAGCATCCATATCATTTATTTCCCTTTCATCAAAAGTAGCTACAACACGATCAAGTTCCGCATCGGTCCTATAAGTTTAAGTAAAAATAGTTACAATAAAGGGAAAATGCCACGAATTTTAAAAATTATAATAAAAAAGCAGATAATTCTTAAAAGTTTTGGTAATTTAAAAATCCTACTGCGGTGCTGAATTATCGAGAAAAATATTATTAAAGCTCCACCATATATATATATATATATATATATATCGAAATAATCACGATGGAAACACAATAATTAAAACATAATGGAATTAATTTTAACGTTGTAGAAAAATTCAGAATAAAAGGAAATTAGATTACTAATTATAAACAAGAAAGAATACATCTTTAAATTATCGAGTAATGTATTATTAAAGCTCCACTATATATATATATATATATATATATATATATATATATATATACCGAAATAACCCCGAAGGAAACAGAGAATAATTAAAAATATTTTTCAAAACGCGTTTATTGCGGCCTTTTATAAGTTAACACCGGTTGAAACATTATATATAGACCGAGAATAAACACAACTATTTTCAAAACAGTTATTATGGCACTTATAAGTTAACACTGAATGAACCGCAGAATATAATCACTTACATTTTAATATCGTCTTCATTGAACGGTTCTTGCATTTCGTCACAATTTTCCGTAACAATCTGCGTAGATAAAAGTTCATTCCGATCTGCAGCGCTGAAAAGGTGGAACGCAGCTGATGAGTAGAAATCTTGATCTTCAAACAAATCAGGAGAATTGTAGAGCGATAACTGACTCAAGTGTATATTTGAAAAGCACTAAGCGAAAAACATATGAACTGAGGCTCTGAGATGAACTGCTCCCTTTTATAAAGGGGACTTGTGACCAATCCACAACACCCGAAACGCTAGCTTCCTATTGGCTATCGGTGAATTTTGGGCGGAGCTTGACGCGTAGGCCTGCATAGCGGCCAAACAGAGGTCCTGGGCTCCGCCCACAGGGCTGTGATTGGTTGACCCGTGAAATCTGCGGCGTGTGAATAGAATCCAATTTTCTACGTTTTTAAATGTTTTTGTAACAATAGGCTGTATTAGAATTCGGATCCTCAAGGCCGTGTTTAATTCGTGAATTTGCACTGAAGAAAATTCAATTTAATATGTCCCAAAAGCTGGTTTAAAATTACAATAAATATAATGCGGTAAATCATGTTAAATCCATTTATTGAATTGTAGAAGGTGCAATTATGTGAGTTATGCCATAAATTCCATTTTTTGATAAATACGTTTAGAAAACGATATTTATTGGGGTAAGCCAGCTAAAACTTAAAATCTAGTTATATTATTGTTTTTTTTTGCATCAAAGTTTAAGATACTTCGAACAGTCTATACCTTTTAAAATAATATTGCATCATTATTTCAGGATATCTTCAACAGTAAGATTTAATATGATCGTGAATGCTGGTTTTAATTATATTAAAAAATAATGCAGCAGTGTCGCGGCAGGGATGCAGGTAAATGAGGAAAAATGAATAAGTTATGCCGAGAGAGAATCTATTTTGTTTTTAAAATCATATTAATATTTTTTGTAATAAGGCTTAAAGATATATTGGTGTCTTAAAGATAAATTTATGTTGAAACAAAATAATTGGCCAAAAGAGGAAAAATGAATAAGTTACCCCTAATTTAATTTCTATTTTGTTTTGAAACCATATTAATGCTTTTTATGTTATAGTTTAAGGATAAAATTGTGTCTTAAAGACAAATTTATATTGAAACAAAATAATTGGCCAAAAGAGGAAAAATGAATAAGTTATCCCGAAATAGAATCTATTTTGTTTTAAAAATCATATTAATGCTTTTTATGTTATAGTTTAAGGATAAAATTGTGTTTTAAAGATAAATTTATATTGAAACACAATAATTGGCTAAAAGAGGAAAAATTAATAAGTTATCCCTAATTAAATTTCTATTTTGTTTTAAAAATCATATTAATGCTTTTCATGTTATAGTTTAAAGATAAAATTGCATATTATGATGAAAATTTGTACTTGTATTAAACTTAGTTTAGCTTATTCGATTTTTTGTTTTAAAGATCGCCCCACGAAATATCAAACAGGCCTCGTTAAACCACGAAAAGCTCAATAGAAAAACTATTGGCGTAGCCTCTTTTTGACTTGGCCTCATAAACGTATTCGTTTATGTTTAATAGCTCTGTTTAGTGGGTCATATTTAGAGACCTTGTTGGTCTACCAGGAGTAGGGTAAGTAAGGCGGTGGTGGAGGTGGTTGGTGGGTTGTTGTGTAATAGTTTCACCACCAATCGTCTAAATTTCGACGCTTGATTGTAGCCCACATATCGGTTACGTGGTGTTGATGGGATGAGCTCCTAAAAGTCGTAGCCCTCATCTCACCATGTGAGGTTGATGGGATGAGCTTGTTGTTGGTGATGTGATGCTTTTTTTGTGTGGTGGTTGTGCTCGTATATATTTTGCTATTGGGGCTTTGCATGCATCAATAAGTTGATATATATATATATATATATATATGTTATAACCCCTCCGTCTATGGCCCTGGGGTGGTTCGAATCGACGGGGGTTCTGGTTGGGAGGCAGCAACGGATATTTTCTCGCGATACTTTTCTTCTATAATATTCTAATTTCTTTCTCTCGCTATAGGGTCGACAGTTGTTAATTCTTCTCTTTCTATAATACTCTGATACTTTCTCTGACGGTTCGCCAATTTTCTTTTTATAACTTATCGGGAACTATTTTCTCTATTTACTAAGTTCTCGGAAGAGAGCCCAACTCGAAGGGGAAAAATAAAAAAGTTTCTCTCACTGTAATTTACTTCTAAAAATGTACAGGTAGTGCTCTGAATTTACAGGGGTAGAGGTTCGACCTCTTTCGACCATGGCTCAGGCCGGAATCTAAAAATTAAGGAGGCAAGGGGCCTCTGCCCCCTCCTCGCAGCGAGGCTGCTAACAAGGGAGTGTAGTCTAAGAAGCAGAAGAAGAAGTGAAGTGACTTTTACAATTACATGCTTTATACATATAATCTAAATTTTGGGGGAATGCAGTTTGAAGGTTAAGTTTCCCCCCTTTTAAACACATGATCGGATGAAAGATTCCAAATAAAAATTAAAAAACAAAAATAAAAACTAATCGTATTTTCGCCGCGTATACATTTCTGAAGGCGATATAATTTCGTAGTAGTACATAAGTACAATCTAAGTACATCATTGAGTACGTTGTAATTTTGGTTCATTACGATTATGATTACAATTATCAATGATTCACATTCGCTTATTATCGTTAATTATCGTTATTAAAGTACATTACATTATATTAAATTATTACATTTAATTACAATTTCATTAAAGTACATTACGTCGTTTACATTTCTTACAATGTTTTTATATTTATATATGGTTATTATATATGGTTATTAGTAAAACACAAAGTACATGGGCAAATACGAGATAATTTATACACAATATGACACACATGATTATTAGTTATAAATCTGAAATCAGAGGGACAGGAGGTCTTTCGTTTTTTCAGATGTTCGATTTATGCTGATTAGCGGAATTCGACCACTCGCCTAAGCATTTATGAATATCTTGCGAGAAATTAATTAATTTAAAGAAAAGAAATAAAAAGAATACATGTGAACGGATGTATAATTGTACATGTACGTAACGATGTACGTAATCATCATGGGACATGTACGAATGCACAAGTTTTGTACACATATTGGTACGTAACACAATAGGTTGTGTACGTAATATAGACATGCGTAAACATAGACTGATAGGTTGATAGGCATCAGTAGACAATAGGTAGGACACAACGTATAAATAATGACGTATAGAGAATGAAGTTTTTTATTATTATTATTAAAGAATTTTACATACATTGAGTACGGAAGATGTCCAAATACTAAACACGTGATTCAGTGTTCAAGGTATGGAAACCGTGAAGGAAATTTAAGTTATTTTATGACGTCATAGTGTATAAGTCATTATTGGGAGGATTTAAAAGAAACGAATTACAGACAAAGATTGGGTATTAAGGACTAAGAAGTACAACTACGGGTTCCAATCCTGTTATATGCAATGTGTATGCATAATCTAGGGACGAGGGTGAGATGCAAGACAACTATAATTAATTATAATAAATTCTATAACAAATGAAAAATGGAAAATGGATACGACTAAACCATAGAAATGGTAGATCGTAGGGTTGTGACACAAACAAAAATAGAAAACTACAAATAAAATTTTTATCCAAAATCGCATCAGGCGATTTTGGTTTCTCATGTAAAAATGAATATGGATTGTTCATTGTTCATTTTTACATATATGTTTGTGTGATAGCTTTATGAGCATACAGTCGGTGAGTGTATGTGCGTTTGTGTGCGCTTTTAATTCGTTCGAAGGTTATTAATATATACAGGCCATTTATGCCTTCTAAGAAGCCTTCTAAGCCAACTGGCGGATTAAGCAAGAATATATGCTTAATTAAATAAATAAACGCAATCTGGCAACTCAGCCAGATAAGCCAACTGGCGGATTAAGCCAGAATATACGCTTTAATTAAATAAATAGCGCAATCTAGCAACTCGGCCAGATAAGCCAATTGGCTTATTAAGCCATCTAGCTGATTTGGGGCCCTATAAGACAATGGCCGCTCGGCTGAAGTCTTAATATGCGCTTGGCTAAGGCCAGGCGAACACCTCCCTTCCTCTCCTTCTCCTCTCTCTTTCTCTTGCGGGATAACTCCGCCTCAAAGTTGCATAACCCCTTGTTGCTCTTGCAACATTCCCCCTGCCCCTTCGTTGCATAACATCTTGCAACATCCCCCGTCCCCTTGTTGCATAACAACTTGTAACATCCCCTCCCCTTTTGTTGCATAACAACGTGCAACATTCCCTCCCCATTGTTGCATAACTTATGAAACATTTGCAATTACATTGGACTCTCCACTTTTGCGCCCATACTACTAGTTTTAACGAAGATATAATTTGGTAATTGAGGCTAGGGGCCCTGATCTTCAGAGAAGATAACTCTGCTCCAGTATGCGAGATCATCATTTATATGCTGGCGAGCAAACGAGAGCCTGGCATGACGATGTCGTTCCTCGATCCTCTCTTTTTTGGCATGTGCCCACACTGAGGACGATCTAGCAGATTCCCAGTCTCCTGCCACCTCTGCATCCAGCGTCGAAAAGTAGGCTTCGAAATTCCCAGTTCCATGGCTATGTCAGCTACAGAGAGGCCTGCTTCCCGCATACCAATTTTCTGGCCTCGCTGTGCAATTTTCTCTTCAGCTGGATTCATTTTCAGAGTCGGTGTTCGTCATACAGTGTAGAAATATGGTATGAACATGGAATAGATCATGCTAGTGACCATGTCAATACCTCGCTTTTGCCCATCAACGTCATTTCACAAACATTAGTGTAATATTGTATGAGTTTATAAGTATACATACTGTAAACTATGTTAATTTCGCGGCAGCAAATTTTCGCTCTTTCATATCCTTGGACGAGTTCGCGGCATCATAATTTCGTGGTCAACAGTTGCTAGTTATAATTTTACAGATTAAAATGACGTCATGAATAACAATATTTATTCTGGACTGTGATTGGTCGAGGTTGAGGTAGTATATCAAGGCAAGTTTTATCTCTTCGTATGCGGATAAGGTTTCAGCAGCACTCAATGTAAATGAATCTCTCAGTGAAAGAGATTTGAAGCTCTCCACACTGAAACCTAGTCATGCTAAATGGATCGTCTCTGCATGGGATAACCTACACAAAATGAGGGAGACCATACGGAACGGTTGCGAAATTAGCGGCATTCTTGCAGTATAATACAGTATAATTCAAAATGTTTTTACTGCTTTTACTTTACAATGTTTGGGTCTTTTCCGTTTGGGGGCTAGCAGCGAATTTTAATGAAAATCGGTATACTAATGAAGTTTTGGTCACTGATTTCAAAAATAACTTTCTTTTTTTGGAAAAATTAAAAACAAACATGTTAGAGCACTTCAAATAATTAATATGTTTTTTAACTAGCTTAAACTAGTTACAGAGGATTGTGTTAAATTTAGCCAGAGTCACAAACTGCTACTGTTTATGAAAAAGTGCTCTAAGTGTGGGAAAGTATGTTCCTTTGATAAAAATACCCAGTTCTTTCGTTGCGAAAAGCGTCGGTCAAACGGTAAAAAGTGCAACTTTACAAAGAATTCGTTTTTTGAAGGATCCCGGCAGATCTGTAAAAGTAGCATGAAAAAATCAAGAATTATCACTAATTAAATAACTAAGGTTAATTGAATGCCCAGTTAGGTCAATTGAATGCCCGGTTAGGTTAATTGAATGCCCGGTTAGGTCAGTTGAATGCCCGGTTAGGTCAACTGTACGCTCTTGACGATTGGTTAGGTTAAGTCATGATATTTTCTTTAAAAACACATTAATTATTTAAAGTGCTCTAACATGTTCGTTTTTCATTTCTTCAAAAACAGAAAGTTATTTTTTAAATCAGTATACATTAGTATACCTATTTTCATTAAAATTCGTGAATCACTTTAACATATTGCTTCCCAGTGTGAATCACTTTAACATATTGCTTCCCAGTGTGAATCACTTTAACATATTGCTTCCCAATATTTAGGATAAGGATTACGATTAAAAATGTTCGCTTTAATAAAGTAAAGGCATAAAACGTAAATCATAACATGTTAAAATATTAGATTGAAAGTAAATTTATTAGAATTGTTGCGCTATATGGTCACATAAAGTATAAAATGGATTTCAGAAGAATCGGTCACGCCATATCATTTGCATCATTTGCCACAAGTACGAGTTGAGTAGCTCCTTTTTGCATCCTTTCACTTTCTTTATACATTTAATGTAGGTTAACGGAATACCCGGTTAGGTCAACTGAATGCCCGGTTCGGTCAACTGTACGCCCTTGACGATTGGTTAGGTTAAGTTGTGATATTTTCGTTAAAACTAACGAAAATATCACGACTTAACCTAACCAATCATCAAGGGCGTACAGTTGACCTAACCGGGCATTCAGTTAACCTACATTATATATATAAAGAATGGGATCTTTTCCGTTTGACTGCCTCCATTGAAACATAAGAGGTGAGTGCCCCCAGCCTTCTTTACTTAGCCTTATAAGGCTAACTAACGAAAATATCACGACCTAACCTAACCAATCGTTAGGTCAACTGTACGACCTTGACGATTGGTTAGGTTAGGTCGTGATATTTTTGTTAGTTAGCCTTATAAAGCTAACTAAAGAAGGCTGGAGTTTAATTATGTTTCAATGGCGGCAGTCAAACGGAAAAGATCCAAAGAATGCCCGGTTAGGGCATTTATAGCTTTGTTTACGGTCGGTTGGTTATCTCCTAGATTACCAACCTCTTTCTAACCAACCAACCTTTCTCTTTTTAACATATTGCTTCCAAGTGTTAAGCACTTTAACATATTGCTTCCCAGGAGGGATCACTTTAACATATTACTTCCCGAATGATTTGGGAAGCAATATGTTAAAGTGATCCAAATTCGCTGCTAGCCCCCAAACGGAAAAGATCCCAATGTTTTATTACAATATACTGAATTTACTTTTCAAATAAAGTATTTTAATGATCTAAGTTTTATTTTCTTACTATCTTCCAAACATTAGTTTAAATTGTCAAATTTTCGCCTGCTGGATATTTTCGCGTAAACTATAACTACACGAAAAACGTGAAAATTTCCTGCAAGCGAACACTTCGCATTCACTAGTATGTAAAAAGTTGTATTGTAGTAGCTTAGTAGCTCTTCATATAGATTTGCAGTAATCATAATGGAACCTTATTACTCTATAAGACTAGTAAACTACATGGAGTTCAACGCTGTTCGCGATTATATTAATTGTTTATCTTTATGAACAGGACTGAGTCTAGGGTGGATCGATTTTACATTTTTTTCGATTTCCATATTCTAATAGAGATAAAAACTTGCGCATGCATGTGAAAATAGCCTCTGCAAAATCTTAGCTTAATAGGTAATCATCTTCTGCCCCCGGCAGAGCGATGAAAATCATATTTTAATAGTCAAAAACGTATTTTTCTTATAATTTTTAAAATATTTCAATATGCATCAAAATTATTCCTAATAACTATAAAGTCGAAGAAAAAGACCTCATATGATCGTTTTTCCAAGCACGTTGTCCTACGTTAATATCTTTTGCCCCCAGCAACAACGTCAAATGTTGAAAAAATAGGTAATTTATATACATATTTTCAGATCGGCTCTTTGTCTTAAATAATGCATTTATATATTTCCCATAGCATTTATATCGTTGCTTAGGCATGAAATAACACACACGCAAAATTTTATGACTCTAAGCTAGGGTTTAAAGGTCATCTCTGGTGAGTGCTGCCAGCAGCAGCTGCCACTGACGCGCCAGTACGCACTGGGCAGTTCCCTCAGTTGCCTTTTGACAGCGTCGAAGGCAGGTGTGTATTTTGAAGCTGGCTCCTCGAGTCCTCAGTGTGTGTGTGTGTGTGTGTGTGGCTCCTCACTCAGAGTCCTCAGTGTGCACAATCTCTCTGCTCATATACTTGTTTGTTTTTCTCATAACTCTGTTTTTGTCGATTTTATTGCGTAACAGAACAATACATTATTCTTTAATCTTTACAGGATGGCTACCGCTACAACTAGAAGATCGGTTACGTGTCCAATATTTGGTGCTGGGAAAGATTTGAATTTGCGATGTTTTCCCACATGTGAAGATGTGATGCAATACTACCATCATGTAGTATTGCAAAATGGCAATAGGAACTTTGGATGTTGAAACAACAAATAAAAACGAGATGACTCTTGCAAGAAGATTGGCGATATTGAAACAAGAAGGAATAGCAGAACATCAAGAGCCGTCGACTAGTAAACGGCAAGAAACTTCTCAAGAACAACCTTCTTCGTCAGCCTCTAGTGAAACCGAGGATACATCTATAGAATCATTGTCATCGTATGAACTAACACCGAGAGATAAACATGACATGAAGGAAAAAACACGAATGAAACTCCAGGTACTTGCTGAAGCTTGTGATCGTACGGGCGTCTCAGACAGAGCTGCTTCATTTATTGCTTCTTCGTTGTTAGAGGATGTTGGCTGGATACGAGAAGATGATGTCAGTTCAGTGATTGATCGAAATAAGATAAGAAGAGCCAGAAAAAGAGTTCGTTCTGAGCATCAGCAAGATGACAAGATCACGCTACCATTACAGGGCATTTTCTTTGACGGACATAAAGATAAAACAATGACACAAGAAGAAATAGACAATGTGAAGCATAGAAGGACTGTGGTAGAAGAGCATATAGTTTTAGTTCAAGAACCAGAATCCCAGTACATGGGGCATTTCACTCCTGCATCAGGTTCTGCCACTGCAATAACATCAGGTATCATCAACTTTCTAGAGACTAACAATATTAGCACGGACGACATTGTGGCTATCGGCTGTGATGGTACCGCAGTGAACACGGGTCGAAAGGGTGGAGCCATTCGTATGATTGAAGTGAAACTACAAAGGCCAGTTCAGTGGATCATATGCCTATTACACGGTAATGAATTATCACTGCGACACCTCATTCAAGACTTGGACGGCAAAACAACTGGGCCAGTGGGCTTTACTGGACCAGTTGAAAAACAACTGAACGACTGCGAAAAACTTCCAATTACAGAATTCGATGCCATTCCATCTCCCGACATTGACATAGATGATGCCGAGTTGAGCACTGACCAAAAATATTTGTTAGGCATCTACAGAGCAGTGTCGAGCGGTAGCTGCTCTTCAGCTCTCGCGGCTCGAAATCCAGGTAAGATGGCGCATTCCAGGTGGCTGACAACAGCAAATAGATTTCTGCGCCTCTATGTTTCAACCAGTGAACCCTCCAGCACCTTCAACGAAATTGTGCGATTCATTATGACAGTTTACGCACCAATTTGGTTTAAGATAAAGAAAAACTCGTTTCACTGAGGGCGCAAAACATTTTTTCGAAATGATGCGTCTCTCTCAGACCATGCCTCAAAGATCTAAGACAATCGCCAACAAAGTCCTCCGTAGAAATTCTTTCTTTGCTCACCCAGAAAATATTTTGATCTCCATGCTACATGCCGATGAGCAACACATAAGAGAATTGGGATGGAGAAGAATATTAAAAGCACGATCAAAACAATCACCAGCGGGGGAAATTCGAGCCTTCGCCATGCCTGAGCTGCTCTACGATAGTCAAAACTATTACGAAATGATCAACTGGCAAACGGCTGAGGTGACCGAACCCCCCCGTTACAAAAACAATACCTGATACCCGAATAAAAGAGTTTGTTGAGACGGGAGACCAGCCTGATGGACTGATCCCACTATTCCCTTGTCATACTCAAGCGGTCGAGAGACTCATCAAATTAGTAACCGAAGCCTCTGCCAGTGTAAGTGGAATAGAAGAGAGGGACGGATTCATCCGCTCCCGTCTTCACTCCCGAACAAAAATTCCACGATTTGATTCTAAGAAAGATTACCGTATGTAAATCGACATGCAGCCAAAGGAAGGGTGGTTGGGGCTGGATAGGGTGGAACTCGACGTACAGCCACCTCCTCGTGGTGAGTTCTGGGTTGCTAATTTTATAAAATTAGCAAGCGAGGAGCTGTACTTAGTATTTATCGTACTTATAACATCTCATTAACGTAATTATAATCCACATTTAGACTTTTCTCGGGGACAGAAGATATTACTCTAGAGTCATAAAATTTTGCGTGTGTGTTATTTCATGCCTAAGCAACGATATAAATGCTATGGGAAATATATAAATGCATTATTTAAGACAAAGAGCCGATCTGAAAATATGTATATAAATTACCTATTTTTTCAACATTTGACGTTGTTGCCGGGGGCAAAAGATATTAACGTAGGACAACGCGCTTGGAAAAACGATCATATGAGGTCTTTTTCATCGACTTTATAGTTATTAGGAATAATTTTGATGCATATTGAAATATTTTAAAAATTATAAGAAAAATACGTTTTTGACTACTAAAATATGATTTTCATCGCTCTGCCGGGGGCAGAAGATGATTACCTATTAAGCTAAGATTTTGCAGAGGCTATTTTCTCATGCATGCGCAAGTTTTTGTCTCTATTAGAATATGGAAATCGAAAAAAATGTAAAATCGATCCGCCCTAAATTTGAACACAGACATTACATTATAATTACCTGTATGTGAATGACTGCACATTCAATTGTCCTTTAGATTTATACGTCTGTGTTATATGTTGTTGGACTCGGTTGTCCCCTCTCCACCCCACCTTACCCCAGTTGGAGTACCTTGATTACACTGCGGCGTTGCCACATTGCCACATGTACGGAGTCGCCTGTGAGGCAAGGAACTTTACATGTGCGGGCAACTGTACCTTCTTACGGGATCTAAGTGACTACTGTACTTTCCATCTACTTTTCATAACGTTCCTATAGTAGTACTTGGAAAGTATATACATAAAGGACATTTTTTACAGTGAAAGACATTGTAGGCTTAAGAGTATAGTTTCCTTTTTTTGGACAAAGAAGAATCAAGAAATTTGTTTCAGTACATCTTAATTATGTACTTTTACAATTTTTTTTGGTTTAACGTCAGGTTCTTTCCGTTATCATATATATATATATATATATATATGTTAAATAAATAAATATAAATACATATATATATATATATATATATATATATATATATATATATATATATATATATATATATATATGTATGTTAAATAAATAAATATAAATACATATATATATATATATATATTATATATATATATATATATATGTTGAAGAAAATCAATGAGATATTGCAAACCCGCGTTAGTTGATGCTATAATTATCAAGCCATCTTCTCTCTACATATGCCTATATACTGTTCATATTTAACCAAAGTGTATACCCATCATTCAAAGTTCTAAAATTCTGTAACGCTTCATTTAAATAAAATTTAGTCATTAAAAGCGAAAAATGACCTTGTTTTCATGAAGACGAATTGCTATTATTGAAGGCTGCATTAACATACTAATTAGTATACATACGAAAAAGACTATTTACGAGACAGGGACGAACTCATTCATTAATGAATTTATGTAGCAAATAACAATAGTTAATTCTATCAAATACTTTGAGGATAAGTATACTGAGGAGCCGTTTAGGACCTTTTCCAGTTTGTGTACCGTTTTTCATATAATTTATTTTTGAGAATATTTTTGTTAAAACTAACGAAAATATCACGACTTAACCTAACCAATTATCAAGAGCGTACAGTTGATCTATTAGTAAATAGTAAATACTATTCCAGAAACAATGTTATAATTAATAATAGATCAACTGTACGCCCTTGATAATTGGTTAGGTTAAGTCGTGATATTTTCGTTAGTTTTAACAAAAATATTCTCAAAAATAAATTATATGAAAAACGGTACACAAACTGGAAAAGGTCCGCCGTTTAAATATTATCATAGGTAGTTTCCATAAAAGCCGTCCTTGCCATTATACAAAGGAATACAAAGGACACCAAAGAGTAACAGACCGGCTGGTCCCTACGAGGTTGCCTTTTAAAGAAGGAAGGTTAAAAGAAGTAAGAAAATTTAAAGACAAGTGAAAGTTTTAAAGCAAAACAAAGAAAAGAGGTTGAAAGGAAAGAAAGAAATTAAAGATAAAGTGAAGTATTTAAAGTAAAGAGGAAGGAATCCGAGTGAAAATTCTACAATACTTCTACGCTCTAACAAATGCTTCCAGCAAGGGGTTTAAGGCAAGATAAACATCCAGTCTCTTTTTAAAGAATTCGAACGAATTACTTTGAACTACGCTGGCTGGCAAACCATTCCACAAACTAACTATACGATTGAAGAAAAAATGTTTAGCTTCATTAGAATTAAAATGTTTATTCACTGATTTGAGACCATTACCGCGAGTTCTATCTGCATTTCTGAGGGTGAAATATTTTTCGTCGTCGATATTATCAAAACCTTTAATCATTTTAAATACCTGGATTGAATCTTCTCAAATTCGCCTTTTTACGAGTGAGAATAAATTTAACGTTTTTAAACGGGCAGCGTATGATTTGTTTCTAAGTCATCTTAGTAGCCCGTCGCTGCACTCTCTCCATTCTGTCTGTCCTGTCGTGAATATGGGGACCACAACTGAACGCAGTATTCTAGGTGGGTGCGTACTAAGGAATTATATAATGTTAAAATTGTTTTCTCAGAATAAAATTCAAATGATCTACCAATAAATCCTAAGATTTTATTTGCTTTTCTAACCACTTCGATACATTCTTTACTCGGTTTAAGTGTCGGCAACAATAATGCCTCGCATAAAATACTTTTCATTAACATTGTTTCTACCAATATGAAACATTTTACATTTATCTACATTTATCTACATTTAGCGGCTTCTGCCGCTGATTTTTTTGTCCCCCTAGTTTGGTATCATCCGGAAATTTTGAAATTATATTGTTAATTCGGGTGTCCATGTCATTCATATAAATAATAAGAATAACTGATCCCTGACGCACGCCGCTAGTTACACTTTTGCAGTTAGACGCTTTGCCATTAATGACCACTCTTTGTTTACGAACGCTAAGTCAATTTTCGATCCATTTGAGAAACACCAATTCCTTGAGAATGAAGTTTAGCTAATAATCTTCTATGTGGCACTTCATCAAACACTTTTTGAAAATCGATCTACAGTATACAGGGTGTTTCTAAAGTAACCATCTATTTGGGTGAAATAGGGGGATTTTAAACAATTGTTATAGTGGCATAATGGTATGTGCATTGTTATACAAAATTCATGTATTTATAATATTTCAATTGCTTTACACGATTTTTTGTTAATTATTTTATTTTATTTTCAGACCCATATCATTGATGATGAATGTGCAAGAACGGGTTTATGTAGTAACATGCAGGATAAAAGGCATGAAGTGCAATGAAATTAGAGAAAAGTTTGAGAGAAGGTTTCGTAAAACAGGCCCTAGAGACCAGGCTATTCGCGAATTAGTAAACAAATTTATGAGGACTGGATCTGTGCATGACGAGCGTAGATCTGGACGGCCAAGAAGATCTCACGAAAGAATCGAATCTGTTCAAGAATCATTCGAAGAGGATCCACAATTATCGATTCGGAGGGCATCCCACAGATTAGAAATTCCACAAACAACGGTTTACAGAATTCTACGTTATGATTTAAAGAAAAAGCCATACCACATTCAAGTGTTCCACAACTTACAAGAAGAAGATTATCCACGAAGAGCAACAATGTGTGCCGAGCTTACAAATATATATATATATTTTCATGTTTTAAAGGTGTTTTTTTTATAATTCATATTATTTCGCAAAATAGATGGTTACTTTAGAAACACCCTGTACATATAATATCTACTGTTTTACTCTCGTCATACGGCTATGAATTGTTGGCTATGAATTGTTGGGGATGAAATATTGGCGAAGAATGTTCCGTAATCCATATTTACAATATCCTTAAAGAAATCGAGCAAATTACTTAGTAACACAAGTACGTCGAAAGCCGTGTTGAGAATCTTTGATTAATTTATTAATTTCTAAGTGATAAACTATTTTGACCCGAACGATCGTCTGCATAAGTTTATCAACTACTGAAGTTAGGCTGATTGGACGATAATTTCCCGGGAGTGATTTGTCCCCTTTTTTAAGTATTGGTGTAATGTTTGCAAATTTCAAATCGAACGAAACTTCTCCAGACTGTAATGATTTATTATTATTATGGATCTTTTCCGTTTGGGGTCTAGCAGCGAATTTTAATGAAAATCGGTAGACTAATGTAGTTTTGGTCACTGATTTAAAGAATAGCTTTCTTTTTTTTGGAGAAATGAAAAAGAAACATGTTAGAGCACTTTAAATAATTAATGTGTTTTTAACGAAAATATAACTTACCCTAACCAATCGTCAAGGGCGTACAGTTGACCTAACCGGGCATTCAATTGACCTAACCTGGCATTCAATTGACCTAACCGGGCATTCAATTGACCTAACCTGGCATTCAATTGACCTAACCGGGCATTCAATTGACCTAACTGGGCATTAATTCTTGATTTTCCCTGCTACTTTTACAGATCTGCCGGGATCCTTTAAAAGACGTATTCTTCGTAAAGTTGCACTTTTTACCGTTTGACCGACGCTTTTGGCAACGAAAGAACTGGGTATTTTTATCAAAGGAACACACTTTCCCACACTTAGAGCACTTTTTTCATAAAGAGTAGCAATTTGTGACTCTGGCTAAATTTAATACAATCCTATGTAACTAGTTTATGCTAGTTAGAACACATATTAATTATTTAAAGTGCTCTAACATGTTTGTTTTTCATTTCTCCAAAAAAAGAAAGTTATTTTTGAAATCAGTGACCAAAACCACATTTGTATACCGATTTTCATTAAAATTCGCTGCTAGCCCCCAAACGGAAAAGACCCATTATTATTATTATTATTACTAGTACAGTTCCCGTCGCTTCGCTGACGGTTAGACAGGCTAAACTACAAAAAAAGAACGCAGCCGTGAAAATTTGGAGCTTCACATTGTGTCAACATTTCTGAATCTGGTATCTCCCAAAACCTCCTCACCCCCATTCATGCAACCTGGGGGCTAACCCCCTCCCCCATTACCCCCACCCCTCCCCATTACCCCACCCATCCCCCATTACCCCCACCCCCACCCTTCCCCCATTGCTAAACTACAGAAAAGAACACAGTCATGAAAATGTTGAGCTTCACATTGCCGCCCGTAATACAATTTCTGAATTTTTTTCTCAATTTTTTCTCACAACTTCTGAAAGTGTGACGGACGGACGGACGGACGGACGGACGGACGGACGGACAGCTCTCTTATTATAATATAGATTATTAGTATTATTATTATTAAATATACTAGGGTGGGCCGTAAGTTTCCATACATAGGAAAATTTAAATTATGGTCTTCACGTGCGTCGGTATTTGGATCAGCAGTTTCCGGATGCTTGGATTGGTCGGCGTGGTCCTGTGGAGTGGCCTCCCAGATCCCCAGATCTCACCCCCCTTGATTTCTATCTTTGGGGGCACTTGAAGGCCATGGTGTATCAGGAAAAGATACGAGACATAAATCATCTAAAGGAACGTATCACCAACGCCATTACAAGCATAACGTCAACTGTGCTAATGCGTGTTCATCAACAGTGGGGAACACGTATTGAAATGTGTTTTCAAAACAATGGCAACCATGTAGAGCATATTATATAAATAAAAATGGTTGTCCATAAAAAAATGTTTATTTTTCCTATGTATGGAAACTTACGGCCCACCCTGTACTATATACAGTATATGTGAGAGGAGAGACTATTGTGCAGTTCATTTCTTTAAGTAGCCTAGGGTAAGTTCATCTGGACCGAGAGTTTAATTAGGATTAATTTTACTTATGGCCGAGAGTACCTCACTTTCAATGGTAAAATCGTGAAGCTTTAAATGATCATCACTGAGCATGATTACGGAAACGGGAATGTTCTTCATATTTTCGTTAGTAAACACGGAAAAGAAGAATTTGTTTAAAATTTCCGTCATTTGTAAGTCATCGTAAATTTGTTCGTTGTTTTCGCTTATGAGTAGACCAATAGTCTGCGAAGCAACTTTTTTATTCCTAACATAATTATAGAATTCCTTCGGATTCGATTTAATTTGGTTCACTATATATAGCTCAGTTGCGCTTACTTTTTCTTATAAGTTTTTCGTTTCGGCTTCTCAATAGCTTGTAAGCATTTTCATCGGACAAATTATTTAACTCTTTAAATTTAAAATACGCGTTCCTTTTTAACATTAAGCTGCCTTTAATTTCAGCATTCCACCATTTAGGTTTAACAGATTTCGTCAGTCTCTTTTCACGTAATGGAAAATTACTCGATTCTAAGCCAATTTAATTTTTACATAATTTAAAGGAGCTTTTCAACTTTGGCAGCAAGTAAAATTAAAAAAACTTACGTACGTTGGATGAAATCCTTATCGATCTCTAATGCATTTATATTACGGTATTACCAAACTTATTTTTAATTTTTAATAATGGGATGAATTTCACCCTTTAACATTTCGAGTGGAACATATACACGAGCTAACCTATTTGAAAAAGTCTACTGATAGACTAGAACAGTGATTCAGAACCAGATTTTCAAACTTTATTATTTTTAATTTAATTTTCCTTCATATTACAAAACTTAAAAACACATTTAAAATTAGTTCTCGACTCTTTCATTGGTTCGAATGTCATATTTACTCTCAGTAATTCTACCCTGGTATTAAACTCAAACGTATTATTAACAGTTAGAAAAGAGTCAGAAACTTTATACGCGTCACCCAAACAATTCTTTTGATCTACAGAGAAACATTGATGGTTGTTATATAAAAGAGGTACAGTATCATAATTATTTATAATTTATTGGGATTATAATTTATTTACTGGGATTATAATTTATTTACTGGGATGCGTCATGTCCCTATCGCAACACCGCTTCCTATTAGTTCAGCGAGGTTAAGCCACGTTGGGTCTGTTTAGTCGTTGGATGGGTAACCGCCCTCTGCTTCCAGATGATGTAGCGACCTCTACAGATTTAGATGGTTTGGATCTCGCACTAAACTGCAGCCTCTCCATCACATGACCTTTGCCGTCAAGGAGGAGGTTAAACAAACCCGAAGGTTATTATTATTATTATTATTTTTATTATTATTGAGGTTGTAGTTGTTGTTGCTGTTAAAGTCAACTTCTAATTTAATGTGTTTTCGAGAAAGTTTCTTCAAGACACTTCTTGAAAAAATAATGAAACTTTTATATGTAAAATTCAATATTACAAGTCTTTTAGATGAACAACATTTTCCCTAAAGTTGAATGCGCTTTCCTTATTACGTAGCTCCAAACTTATTTCCGTTTTATCAATTAAAAATATTGAAGAAACATTCTATTTCTTATATTTTATATTTATTTGTGTTTTATATTCTTTATTCATTATTGATTTCACGAGTCTCAAACTGTGAAAACAATTTGTTTTATATAACAGTGAAAAATTATTGAAATTGGTGTTATCAGGGTTTTTTTAATGGTCCTTTTGCGAATGTTCGTGAATTTTGGTTGGTTTATACTTGCGCTGAATTGCCCTGAGGCGCAGTTTGTTTGTGATATAACCAATATACTTTCATCCTCAGAACGCTTCTACCTCGTTGAAAAATATGTCGTCATACGTTTAGGCTTGTAGCAGCTTTTAACTATCAGTTTCTTATTATTTTTGGACAAAGTGTTTTTGTTTTTTTAATAATTCTTTACGTATCTTATCTTCTCTTTTAATTTTTTTCCAACAAACAGTTTGGGATTAAAAGTATATAATGATATTATTTCCGGCCGTGTCGTAATTATCTATTGGTTCAAATATTTTTTAAGAAATTATACCGTTGTGTGTAGAAAGTAACGCGAGTGAAGAGATAAATCCGATTGGAATTACTACTATAATTCACCGAAAATGTGTCTGTCTGTCTGTCTGTCTGTCTGTCTGTCTGTCTGTCCACAGAAAAAACTTCTACGTTTCTGAACCGATTTCGATCAAATTTCGTATGGTGGATAGTAGTGATGAGTAATGAACGAAAATATATGTGTGACCAACCCTTCCGCGAGCAATTACTGGGCCCGAAGGCCCCAGCACCGAGATAAAACTATAGGAAAGAACGCAGCCATGGAGAATCTCGAGCTTCACATTGTATCAAGATTTGTGAACCTTAAGATTTTCATGACTATAGTTTTATTGACCAAATAATTGAACTCCCAATAATTGGGGATGCTAAAACACGAAGCATTTAAATTTCAAGATTTTTAACTTCTAAAATTTTCTTAAAATAAACCAAGTCCCAACACTCTTCTTCAGAGTTTCACACGCTTTCGTGAAATGAAGAAAATGAAGTTGGTCAATAAATTTAGAAAAGAATGTAGCCATCAAAAATTTTAGCTACACATCAGAAGCCATGATTAGTAAAAAAAAAAATATGACAAGTTTTATTCGAATTTTAACTGCTTCGTGAGCTTCAAGTAAAATCTGTGAAGCTGCATTTAAAATTTAAGTGATTCGTGAGCTAATTGTAAATGTTAAACTCTAACTTACTTAGAGAATATCCCGCCCATAGGACAAGTATTTTTGTTAGTATTACTATAATTCACCGAATGTCTGTCCGTCTGACCGCAGAAAAATCTTTTACATTTCTAAACCCATTTCGACCAAACTTCGTATGGTGGATGGCGGTGACGAGTAATGAACGAAAATATGTGTGACCAACCCCTCCCCCAAATTACCGTGCCCGAAGGCACCAGCACTGCAATAAAACTATAGAAAAGAACGCAGCCATGAAAATCTTGAGCTTAACATTGTGTCAAGATTTGTGAAGCTTAAGATTTTCATGACTATAGTTTTATTGACCAAATTACTGTCCATTCAATTATTTGGTCAGTAAAACTATAGTCATGAAAATCTTAAGCTTCACATTGCCGCCTGTAATAATAATAATAATAATAATAATAATAATAAAAAGAAAGTTTGTTACTGCAGTCTTTTATCATAGTCAAGGATAATGGAACGTAAAAGGAAGCAAAGTACATCAGTGTGGTCTTCCATGAAGTACTGAAGTAAACCGTAAATACTTGGTTCGTACATGTTCAAAATAAAATTTAACTATACGCAACTGTTATCATATCTGTGCTCCGGCACCCCCAATTACTGGGCCCGAAGGCCCCAGCACAGCAGGTCTAGCTAAATGGGCCCATAGTGCCCTGTCTAACTAGTTATATTAACGCGAGTGAACATGGACAAGTAATATTCATTACACGTACTTTATAACATCTGTATATTCGATACTAAGGTTTATAAAGAGTTAAAAAACAAGTTAAAACTAGTTTAAATCAGTTCATATCTGATTTGTCTCTTCACTTGCGTTACTTTATACACACCCTTCATGATATTTTTTACAATAAAGAATAAAGGAAATTAATTCTTTACAAAATTTTGCTTTGTTCTTTACATCTTTTTATGAAAAATTTCGCAATTAGGTGAAATTTTGTATGCGCGATGTATCATAATAATGTTTTTCGATCACCTGAAGATCAGGGCCCCCAGCCTCAATTACCAAATGATATCTTCGTTAAAACTAATGAAAATATCACGACTTAACCTAACCAATCGTCAAGGGCGTACAGTTGACCTAACCGGGCATTCAATTTAATTTATTATTATATTTGGTACTGTAAAGCAAAAAACAAGAATACATGGGGGCCCTGATCTTCAGGTGATCCATGTTTTTTATTATGGAAATTTTTCGAGTATAATTTATAATTTATAATTTATAATTTATAGTTTTATAATTGTTGAGAATGGACAAATTATATTCTGGATGAAGACTTTATTATTATTATTATTATTATTATTATTATTATTATTATTATTGTAATATCTGCAGTGTGTGTATATATAACTAATCTATCTATCAAAATATCAACATTTTAAGTAACTTTAAACTCTCTCTCTCTCTCCTCTATATATATATATATATATATATATATATATATATATATATATATATATATAGAGAGAGAGAGAGAGAGAGAGAGAGAGATATATATATATAGTTTGTGATTCTGTAATTCTATCTATCTAACAAAGACCCTAAGATCTACTCCAGGCTAAGCCAAGAAAGAAGTAGACAAAAAAAAGAAAAATTAGGAAAAGTAAATAACAATAAAGAATATTAAACACTTCCACCAACCTTTCCTTTCAGCCTCTCAAATGTTCCTTGCGATGATTCCTCACTTCACGAAGGTCAAGCTTTTCTCCCCTCCTCTCGAGTTGGCCTGGTGAAGTAGAGAGTTGGTTTCTTTTGCTCTCCACTTCACATAGCCAGGTACCCCCGGCTCATCTGGGATTGTTCTGAGCCAGGCGTCTAATCTTCTTTTGAAGATATCCACTGCAACGCCACTCGTGTTCCTTAGTTCCTTGGACAGCTGGTTAAACAGTCTTGGTCTTCTCACAACAAAACCATTTTCCTTATTGTTGAGGATGTTCCCTGTCTAGCCTTTAATTTGGGAACACGACACATTCTTCCTTTTCTACTTTCCACTGTTGTTTAGGGGGTTATAGGGTTCAGTAAGATTAGGGGTGTACATTTCTCTTCTTCTTTCCAGTGAATATAAATTTAATTCACGTAACCTTTCCCAGTAATTTAGTTCTTTGCACCCTTGATCTTGGCTGTGAAGCTTCTCTGAATCCCTTCTAGCTGTCTAATGTTTTCTTTTTTATATGGGCATGTTAGGACCGAGCAGTATTCCAACTTGGGTATGATCAGTGTTTTCAATAGAGGAATTATTATATTCCTATCCCTTCGTTTAAAGGTTCTCAGTATCTGCCCAGGTATTCTTTTTGCTCTGTTTGCTGCTATCATTTTAACAGAAAGCCGCCGACTACCGTTGGTACGCCATCCACGCCTTTTATGCCAATCTACCCCTCCCTTCCTTCACCAAAAACCCTAGTGGCCGAAGGAGGGTTGAAAGAGGCGGAGATTTGTTCTCACGGTTTCCTCGAAAAAAGACGGGGGTTGCCGGATCGCGGTGGCGGTGGGTTGGCGGTAACCACAAACGTGACACAGTACGCGTCTAGCTTGACGCGTACGATTTGGTCGGTCGAAAGTGCTGCTCTGGCGGTGGTGAGGAATAAAATTTAATGGACTGGTATGGCTGGGGTAGTGTCACATTTCAAAATTTAGACATATATATATATATACTGTATATATACTCGTGTGTGTGTGTGCGTTGGTGTTATATATAATAGTATCCTTTGTCTCCAAAAGTGCTAAAATGGTTATGATCAATGACAGTGCCACTGATGGAAGGGGTAGTCCCTTTGATAAATGATTCGATCAGATATCGTAATAATGTAATTTGTGTGGTCTGTGTAGGTGATTGATTGTCTGGTCTTGAAAGAATTGAGGCGGAAAACAAAAGTGATTTAATCCTTCGATAATGGGTAACGGGAGGTGATTTCTTTTGAGAAATGGAGGTCGAAGGGGGTTTCTAAATGTAGGTTGAATTTGTATAGGTAAAGGAAAACCAGCATACTTAAGCATTCTTAATTTTTATATTAATTATTCGTTTGTCAAGAGGAACTGTGTCTAATATTCACTTTAGCGACCACCTCTCGACATGAAATTTAATCGACAGGTTATGCGAAATTACGTTAGCTTGCATTAGGTTAGGTTAGCATAGGTTACGCCAGGTGAGAATACTTTATTGAAGGGTCGATAGTATAGGTCAGTGGCTGCCAACCTAAGCGTAAATTACCACACTCGGGTAATAACAACTATTTTGTGAGGTAATGACACGTGATCCAGAAGTTATAAAAAATAATATCTAATAATTGGGGTAATAATGCTGGATTAGAACTGGGTTTTGGGTAATCATACAAAAAAGGTTGGGAACCACTGATATAGGTGGTCGCTAAACGGAAGATTTACCGCAGCTGTTGTTAGTTTGATTCATTATTGCAAGCAACAACCCAAATTGATATATACTTATCATACTTTCATAAGGAAATGATAATTTTCATAATGGGAAAGAATTTATATTTCGTTTTTGTAAAATAATATTAGTTCATTATTAGTATTATTATTATTACTATTTTTCTGCTAATGTTATTAACATTAGCGAAAGGATAGTTGGTCCCCTGCCTCTCCTTCTTCCCCCACCCCCCAAGTTATCTGTCTTTATAATAATAATGAATGGGAAAACTTATAACACGTTCATAATTAATGGTGTTCTAAGCATTTAATTCTGCATATTGAATAGATAAACACACATACACACACACACATACACATCACAATATGAAATATATTTCGTATCCTAAAGGTACTTCTCTCTCTCTCTCATATTATATATAATTAGGCTGACCATACGTACCGTTTTGAACGGGACAGTACCGTTTTGTATGGGTTTTTGTATGGGTTCTGTCACTGAAGAATAATTGTAAGCTCAAGATGTTTATGTACTTACTTTTTCATGAATACAGAATATTACATAACCCCCGTCCCTTTTTTGCCATCCCAATGTCCCGTTTTTGTCTCAAGGAAATATGGTCAGCTATATATAATGTAGTCCCTCGCTCACTCACTCAATCTCTCTCTCTCTTTCGTCCGACACCGTGTCAATCAGTCGGTCATACGTCACCGGCGGGGACGAAGACGACGACGACATCGGCCGTGCGAACCGTTGGAGGAGGAGGAGAAGGAAGAGAAGAACGACAGATTACCAAGGAAGGGAGAGCGTACGGGGAATGAGGAGTCGGAGAAAGGAAGGGGTCGCCGTTATTACGATGGATCTTCGACTTCTTTTTCTCCGACAACAACATACCCCAGTAGGGTGTGTCAATTTGGGAGGTGAAAATTAATTTTTGCCAATTCCTTCACTGAGGGGTTTTAAAAATATGTTTTTGGATGTGAAGAATTCAAATCTGCTATTATTTTTGTGATTGCTCAACACTTAGCTTGGTAAATCTACGTTTGATTAAAAAGCACATAAATTGCTCTCGGAAAACAACATTTATTAATTTTAACTTCTCAAAATGTCAGGTAATGCTATAAAAACTTTAGTTTCTCTGCATAAAACATATCCTAGTAATCATAAAACATATCCTTGTAATCATAAAACAACATTAGAAAGTAATGACATCAGTAAAAAAAAATATTTAAACAACAAGTTTCATCAAGTCTTGCTTTGATTCGTTCTTGGACATCAGCCGCCGACTTGCTTCTTGGCCTCTGATATAGCCCTCACGTTTCTCATGTGTATACACCCTGCCTGCTGCCTCTGTGACTTGTTTCACACACCTCTCTATTGACTGAGCATGACAGGGCCACTGTGGAACTTGCATAGGCTTGTCAAAGAACTTCTTTACTTCCGCTGTAGTCAGTTTACATGTCAAAGGAGGTTCAAATACCCTGTCAGACCAGTCTGTCAGCTCCAACACAGAAGAAGCACTGGGGTTGATGGAAGGTGTCTTCCTGGGACGTACAGAAAGATCTCCAAGTGTGTCATCATCTCCACCCCTCATGTCAACAATCTTTTGGACACCAGCTCTCCTCTCCTCACTGTTATCTGAGCACAAGAGTGTCTGGATTATCATTTCGCTGAATGCATACCATGCTGAGCGCTTGATGGTTGGCAAAACAGCATCCACTACAGCCTTCTTTTGCAGCCTAACTAGCCGCAGCTGAAACAAGATTTGGCGTGGGCCTTCCACCCAAGAGTGTTTTACTTTGATGTTGAACCAACAGGGGTAGTACACACCAACACTGTATTCCACTATCAGTCTTAAGTTGTTGAGGGTTTTGCCTTTAAGGCCATGTTTTGAAACCCATATGCGACAAAGCCTGTTTGCTGTTGTCAACCACCTTGAATGGCTCACTGGACCAATTTCAAGAAGGGCCAGATCTGTGGGAAGTTCTCCTGTCCTTATGGCCTGTGTGATCCTATACCCGTGCGCTTGATCAGTAGAGAGATCCTTTACGACATTGTCACTCAGTGAAGTAAGAGGCTCTCGAATTGAGAGTTTGGTGAATGAAGGATCAATTTCAAGTTCGGTTGCAGTGTCTAGCATCTTGCCAATGTTACCTGTCCACTTGTTGTTAGACAAGGTCTTCCCATCCAGTGCTGTGATCAAGTGTCGCAGGGGTAACTCGTTAGTGTGGAGGGCATAAACCAACCAGATCAGCTTACGGCAAAGCTTGACCTCTACCCAATGCATGGAACCACCCTCCCAGCCAGTGTTAACATTTGTAGAATCACCTCCAATGGCCTGCAGGCTTTTATCAATGCCCTTCTTCTTCATGAAATCTACAAGATTATCAGCAATAACTTCAGCAGGTTTTTTTCTCGTTGAGCCTTTCTCAGGAGTGAAGTGGTAGAGATATCTTCCACCTGGCTCACTGCACACAGAATAATGCTCTTCTTTGATGATGCTGAGGAACTGACGATCTGAATTGTCTGCTTTCAGCATAACTTTAGTTGTATCTTGACGGCCGTCAAAGAAGATGCAGTCAATTTCACCCTTCTTACAAAGATCATCAAATTCCTGATCCAGGGATCTCAACTTTTTCTTGGGCCCTCTTGACTTTATTGTGATCAACTACAAGTCTTTTGTCTTCTTCAGTGATCAAGCCAGCATCCATAAAGGCAGCAGTGGTGATGGTAGCTGTGGCACGCAGGCCAACACCATATCTGATGCTATGCATAGCAACATTAGGTATTTCTAATGTGTTGTACTCTGGCTTTTTATTGGAAGTTGAAGACGTGCTTGGTATTTCTAATGTCACTTCATAACTTCCATCCTTTTCATCTTGAGCATCAGCTATTTGTTCTTCATTTTCATCATCAGAGAAAATTATTTCATTTGATGGCATTGAAACATCCTGCTACTTGTCTGCTTATATTCAGCAAGCCTTCTTCTTTCGTGTTCTTGCCGCTTCTGCTTTTTGACTTGTCTGTTGTGCTCAGGTTGATCTGGCAAGCCAATCTGATGTGGTCCAATAGAACCAGACTTGTCTCTCTGACCTTTAATGAAAGCAAGTTCCTTCACAGGGATCTTCATCTCCCTAGGGCATGTACAGTTAATGTGAGTTTCGTTTTTGCAACCAGCATCTGCAAGGCAGCCAAATTCAGAGCAGAGAACAATTTTACACTTGCAACTGAGGATGTCAAAAAGCTTGTCAAGTTTTGCAATGAAAGCCTCTTTGACATGTAGCTTTCCTCTCCCAAGAGATATGTTTTTGGCCTGCTCCCAGCTCTCTTGGATCTTGTTTAAGATTGTGACTCGTGAATTTACAACGGGGCTACAAAAGAACTGTTTGCTCGTTCCCACTTTTCAAGCACTTTAGGGTAAATGTCCTTTGCAAGACTGGCTGCTGGGTAGTTTCTCACATCCTCACCACTTTGTTCTCTTAGCAGTAACCCATATTTCAGAACGTCTCGCAGAGTTGGGAGTTCAGAGGGCAACAACTCTCTACCAGTTCCAATTAGGTTGCTCATATGTGTGAATGTCCCCAGTCTTGTCCTCCTTTTAGAAGCCATTGTAGGTCAATTCCCACTGGTTAGGATGGTAGCACTGACGGACAAGTAATCTTCAGCACACTGATGAATATGTTTCAACCTGTGAAATAAGCAAAAACAGCAGTGCAATGAAAGCCTCTTTGACATGTAGCTTTCCTCTCCCAAGAGATATGTTTTTGGCCTGCTCCCAGCTCTCTTGGATCTTGTTTAAGATTGTGACTCGTGAATTTACAACGGGGCTACAAAAGAACTGTTTGCTCGTTCCCACTTTTCAAGCACTTTAGGGTAAATGTCCTTTGCAAGACTGGCTGCTGGGTAGTTTCTCACATCCTCACCACTTTGTTCTCTTAGCAGTAACCCATATTTCAGAACGTCTCGCAGAGTTGGGAGTTCAGAGGGCAACAACTCTCTACCAGTTCCAATTAGGTTGCTCATATGTGTGAATGTCCCCAGTCTTGTCCTCCTTTTAGAAGCCATTGTAGGTCAATTCCCACTGGTTAGGATGGTAGCACTGACGGACAAGTAATCTTCAGCACACTGATGAATATGTTTCAACCTGTGAAATAAGCAAAAACAGCAGTGCATTATATATACAGCATACATAATTATTAATATAATAATTATTATATAATTCCACAAAAAAGTCAAAAAAATCACTATTTTTATGTAGCTTCTTACCAAGCAAAACTAAATTATATTAAATTAACAAAAATATCTTTAGAATTCCTAAGTCATGCTGCAACGTTTTAGCACCCCTCATATTTGGAATTTGAAAGTTGAAAAATTCGACACACCCTAATTGTGACAGTTACACGTGTTTTGGTTGAAGTCCGAATAAAAGTGATATTGCAATAAAAATCCATCAGTTAATTCTTTTAAGTTGTACCAATTTTTGAGTGAATATTCAGTGAACACAGTCGTATGCCTATTTAAGTGGTGAAATAGCGGCGTATGTCGAAATAAAGCAAATAAAATTAAAGCAACTTAATCTATACAACGTTGTTTCCTCGAGTGTTTTCTCGCTGAGGAAATCTAACTGCCCATCGAAAGACAATGTCCCTCAGTTATCCCCCGCAATACTCTCCAGGGCACCAATCAATGAGAATCTACAGCGTGCCACATCCCCCATCCCCCACCCCACGAAATAACGGAAAAACCTTCCCTCCCTCATTTCTAAAGTCAAATCAAATCGTGCACAATCATTTACATACCATTAGAAACATAGCAATGGCAAATCAATTCATACAACCCTGTAGATACTGTAAAAAAGAAACAGATGAAACAAAGGCAACTCGCTGCGATCTTTGCCAGACTTTAGTCGAATTTAAATGTCTGAGATGGAGCGACGAAGAAATCTCTTTTATATCAGGCGCTAAACAATTGAACGAAATCAAGTTCTGCAAAAGCTGCATAATCGAAAAAAACTCGTTTACGGTTTTTAAAGCAGAACGAGACTATGAGGAAAAGGTAAAAAAAGTTTATTAATAGCGAACAGAGAGAAAAATAGAAGGAACGGAGAAAATACGAGAGGAAACTGCGAAAAACGAACTGAAAAAAACAGAAAAAGCAGAAATAATAGAAATAAAAGAAGCACCAACAGAGGAAACAGAGGCACAAAATCAAATTTAAAGATTTCAAACAAAGGGCATTAGCAACAATAGGAAAAAACAAGTAAACAATAAAGAAACAATACTGAAACCACCAAAAACAAAGGCCCCAAGTAAAAATGGGGAAGAAACTATATGTAAATACTATGTGAAAGGAATTTGCAGATATACGGGAGGAGAATGTATTTGCGAACACCCTCCTGTGTGCAACTACTTTTACAATAATGGTCACTGCAAATTTGATGGAAAATGCAAATTCTACCATCCGGTCATTTGCAAGACCTCCGCAACATATGGCACCTGCCAGTACGGGAGAAAATTCTACTACCATCATCTCCCGACAAGTTCAAAAGACAAAGGACAAGTTCAAAATGACAACAGAAGGAACGTGAGAAAAAATATGTAACCAAATAGCAAACAAAACACAAATAGCACACAAAATTTTTTCAACATCTCGAACACAATACGGCTGCTAAGTCTCATACAGCACATGCAGAAGACACAGCTGGGAACCGTCGAACCGGAACGCTTCATGGCAAGAAGCTACCAGAATAGGTAGGCGGGAACGGATCCATCTCGGAGGACTACAAGGATACAAAACACGCGAAACCAAAGGACAACGAACTTAAAATGCACAAGGGGCAATGCAAAACAAAGAACATAAACATTGTCCTGGCAAATATTCAAGGAATAAAACCGAACAATTCTCTAAACAAAGTTTTGTACCTGAAAAGTTTTATGGACGAAACAAGGGGGGACATCGCATGCCTCACAGAAGCACATCTTAAAGATTGCCAAGGAAACTGCGATGACTGCGAACACTGTATCGATAAGAAAGAAATGTATATCAATGGATTTAACTTACTAAGAGCGGATAGAACAACGAGACGTAAAGGTGGCTGTGCTATTTATATACATGAGAGGCATATGACAGAGATGGTAATAAGTAAATCAAACAGCTTCGTGGAAACCCATGCAGTGAAAATAGAGAAACTAAACGTGGTACTGATAGTCATCTATAGACCTCCAAATTCTCCAAATGAAAGATTTTCGGATGCCATTGATGATATCAGAACCCTAATAAAGTCCGTAAACTCTCCATCCCTTAATACAATACTCTGCGGCGATTTTGATTTTCCATTTATAAAATACAAAAAGGTGAGTAGAAATATATTTATACAAGATAAAGGAGGGGGGCACAAGAGAGGACCAGAAGCAAGCAAAAATGCTGATGGCTCTCACAAACGAGTTTATGCTGACACAGGAGATAACAGAAAATATCAGGAAAAATAACTGCCTAGATCTGGTATTCACAAATAACACGAACTTGATTGCCGATATAAAAATAACCCAAACTATGATATTATCTCAGACCACAATATAATCGAGTTATTAACAAATATGGCGATAACTTTAAAAGACAATACACATACGGAAGGAAGAAGCAAATTTAGAGCTTTTAACCTAAACTCCAAGACCATAAATTGGGAAGAAATCAGATCACACATGGCCCAAATAAAGTGGAGAACAGCTTCAGAAAATAAGACAACCTAGGAAATGCTAACAACCGTGGAAGAAAAGACGTTGAGAATTTTGGAAAATATGCTCCGAAAGCACAGCCAAAAGGAAAGAGGAACTGGCTACAGAGGCAAAATAGAAGAATATTCTGCAAAAGAAAGAGAGTAGCGACGAAGTTAGCAAATTGCGGAGACAACAATGTCAGGAAAGTAATACAAGAAAAACTGGAGAGTATCGATAGGGAAATACAAACAAACTCTGATAAAGGGCCATACAGACAGAGAAGAGGAAAAGGCGGTAGAAGCAATAAAGGAAAATCCAAAATAATTCTACAGCTATGCGAAAAGGAAGACAAAAACGCGCGCTACTACCGGGCCCTTAATGAAAGGGAATAATGAGCTAACAAACGATCTAAAGGAAATTTCTGAAACATTGAGAACCCAGTATGAATCGGTCTTCAGTACCCCAAAAAGTGACAAAGCGATACCTGACATAGATGCATTCTTCGAAGAGAAATTGCAAGGAGAATGTATAAGAGACTTTGATTTTACCCCAGAAGATGTAGCGAGAGCTATAGGACAAATGAAATCACATTCAGCTGCAGGTCCGGACAAATGGAACGCACTATAATTAAAAACTGTAAAAATGAAATAACTACACCCTTATACTGGATATAGAGAAGATCCCTAGACACTGAGGAAATACCGAGCATCTTGAAAAGAACAAACATTGTCCATATATATAAAGGTGGGGATAGATCTCAAGCAAAGAACTATAGACCAGTGTCATTGACGTCCCACCTCACGAAAATATTTGAAAGAATAGTCAGAGAGAAAATCTATGACTTCTTGGAGACACTGGAAAGATTCAACGAAAATCAGCACGGATTCCGACCGGAAAGATCATGCTTATCACAACTTATAGAGCATTATAACAATATCTTAGATGCACTTGGAGGTAATGAAAACTATGATGTCACATACACGGATTTTGCTAAAGCTTTCGACAAGTGCGATCATGGTATAATAGCACATAAAATGAAACATGGGAACAACAGGCAAAGTGGGAAAATGGATCTATAACTTCCTCAGAGTACGACTACAGGTGGTCAAAATTCAAGGTGTATCATCATCAGAATCAGAAGTACACAGATCAGTGCCACAAGGTACAGTGCTGGCCCAACTCCTGCTCATTATCATGCTAACAGACATAGACAGTGGAGTTAACAGCAACAGTATAGTAACATCATTTGCGGATGATACAAAGATCAGCAGAAAATTCAGCGAGGCAAATGAAGTGGAGACCTTGCAGAGGGACACAAACAAAATATACAAATGGTCAGAAGACAACAATATGACATTTAACACCGAGAAATTTCAGCTCTTGAGATATGGTAGAAATGAGGAAATTAAAGAGACTGCATATTATCCTCCAGATAGACAGGAAATTCAGAAAAGCACGAAAGCGGTCGACTTGGGGGTAATAATGACCGATGATGCCAAATTCGAGACACAAAATCAGATAGCAATAAACAAAGCAAAAAGAGTCGCGAGACAGGTACTAAGAACGTTCAAAAGGAGTGACAAGACAGCAATGATTCTCCTGCTGAGAACACTGATCATACCAAAACTGGAATACTGCTCAGTTTTGACGTCCCCATATAAAAAGGAAGAAATTAGTAAACTAGAAGAAACGCAAAGACATTTCACAGCCAAGATTGATGGCTGCAAAAAACTAAACTACTGGGAAAGACTACGTAAACTAAATCTGTACTCCCTGGAAAGAAGAAGAGGGAGGTATACTATAATCTACATAAGGAAAATGATCGAAAAACTGGTACAAACCTCAAACTAAACCCAATTACCATCCAAACAACGCTGGACAATAGGAAAGGCAGAATATGTAGTGTTCCCAAACTAAAGGCCCGACAAGGGACCTCCTCAACACTGAAGGAAAATAGCTTGGTTGTCATGGGGCCAAGACTTTTTAACTAGCTTCCTAAGGACCTCAGAAACGTTACAGGGGTCAAAGTTGAAGTCTTCAAGAGAAGACTAGATGCCTGGATCAAGACGGCACTAGAAGAGCCGTGTGTACCTGGCTATGTGCGGTGGAGAGCGCAAGAGAGCAACTCGCTCCTCCATCAAGCCAGGCCTAGAGGCGGGGCCAGCAGCTTGACCTTCGTGTGAAGAGGGACCGACGCACGAAATCGCAACGAGGTTAACGAGATATACTGTATATATTAGGGTGTTTCATAAATTAAAAGTTTGGAAACATTTTAATCCACATGGATCCCCTTGTTCCATTTGCTGAGGAGACTGATAAACCGAAGTATTAATTCAATAGTTTAAAGTTTACGGGTCCCCAGTTTGATGCTCTGGCAGATCATAAACGGAAAAAATTAAACAAAAATCTGTCAATGAATTTTTATTCAACAAACGAGTACCATTTCACTACACATTTTCACAAAGATACAAAAAACATAACCACTTCTTGCGAATCATTTGTCCATGAAGTCCTTCTTGGTTTTATTCGGGTATTTCGCCCTATGCTGCATCACAATTTTGAGCAAATACTGCTTCTGCTCTTCGTTCTTCGTCAGAGAACAGTTGAACTCTTTGGTGAGCGCGATGGCTCTTTCGGCCCGATCGTTGACGACAGAGATTTTGTTAACAGTTGCCGCTGCTTGCTTGAAGCCCTCTACTTTAGTCCACTCGGCAACTGGCTTTTTCAAGAATTCTGTGTCCAAGTCGAATGCATGGAAGAAAGCCATCGTCTTTCCTGTCACGAACTCCGCCAGGTGTTTCGAGGCAAGATTCCTGACGTTCTTCCCTCGGGGTCGCTTGAGTTCCTTTTTCGATGCGGGCTTACCCAAACTGACGACCATCTGAGCCTTTTCTTCATCTGCCACATCTGCGTCGAAGAACGCCATGGCAATAAGAGTCTCAGAGATGTACCATAGGTGTCGAGACATGGCTTCTTGCGCAGCGTTAACACGAATATCCCGACATGGCAAAGGCTTCCGCGTCACGCAGAAACTCCAGATCAACTGCGGCAGCCTTGCTTGAGGTTGCAGCACGAGTCCAACCTCGGATGTAGACGAGGGACACGAAGAGACCTACGGCTGTCAGAGCTTCCAACTCGTGACTCGATATCTTGAACTGCTTCTTCAGTAGAATTACTTTCAAGGAGTAGATGGCTATCGCCATCCATCGAGCGTGATGGTAAGCGCCAGGGGCTCTGAGAGGGAAATCCACCACTTTTGCTTCTCCCAGGAAGATGAGAACCAACTGTAGCAGTTCCTTGTAGTCATCGCGCTGATGCGACGTGCTCACCATCCCTCTCACCAGCAGGACTGACTTCTCCCTCAGTTCCCTCATAGAGTCATTGACTTGAGCAAAATCGTACGGCCGCACGTCCAACCGGTCGATGAACTTCCATTGTGCCTGAAACCTCTTGAAAACGGGTATATCGGGGCCACTTGAAGGGCCGTATGCACGCTTGAAGACGGAGCTGAGGATGACTTCATAGATGTGATGCCGACAGGGGAAGTACATGAGTTCTCTGCCAAGACCTTTCTCAATCAGGACGCAGGCCCCGATATGAATCCCGGTGTTCGACGCTGTCGTGTCGAAAGACAGTCCCCGCACGCGCTCTTCCATCCTGTGTTCCTTGACCAAATCCAAGCAAACTCGCGCTATCTTCTCGCCGGTTCCGGACGTCACCTTAGGAACGCCGAGCAACTTCTCCTTGCCGTCGCCAGAGACGAGGACGGCGATCCGGTCAACGCTCTCCTTCCATTGCTCATTGTCAGGTAGGAGCTTACCGTCCCAATGCAAGACAAGAGGCTGACCAGGACAAACTTCGTCGGATTGATAACTTTCAGCAGCCACCTTCCTGAGAGCCTTGCGTGTGCGGTACATGGTACTGGCAGAAATGGACAGTTCATCCAAGTCAAAACCTAGTGATTTAGCCGCTGCAGCGTACGACATAGCTGAATCGCGGTACGAAATATTCAGCCGATCGTAGGTAGTCGTCACATCCTGTGAGATCAGATTCCTGCGTCGCTTCTTGGTATTTCCCTTGGAGGAGGATGGAAAAACTTCCACGGTTGGGTCAACGACATCTGAGTCAGTCTCTGACGAAGTTGAAATCACTAAAGCCCCCGTATCTTCTGCAGCTCCTTGTTCCTTCCTGGCCTTCTCCTGTTGTTCCTTAATCTTGTCCAGCCTCTTCCTTTTCCTAATCTCCTTATAGTGAAGCTTCATGTCAACAGGGCCCATGCTGCAGGAATTTGGATCTTCACGCTGCATGTCGAGAAAGTGGATGTCCTCCTGATTCTTCATCATTTCCTTAGCCTGTGAATGAGCAATGTCCATGATCTCCTTCGCTATTGCCTCCTTGAACATCGCCTCCTTCACTCGGAAGGACTCTGCTTTATGTGACTTGTGCTTCACAAGCCGGTCGTATTCCTTGAGAAGGGATTCCATCTTCCTCAAGGCCGAATCTCGACGCATCATGGGGATTCTCGCTCTCTCCCAAAATATGAGACAGGCATCCAGGCACAGGTTCAGGCATTTAGTACGTCCAAATTTTTGCTCCTTTTGGTGGTAAAAGTACTTTTTGAGTACTTGCAACTGAGTTGGAAGGCCACTTGATGTGATGTTCGCATCCGTCTGGCCAATAAGAAACACTTCTGTTTTCGCTCTGGTAGACACCTGGAAAAGAAAACAAACTAAATAATTCCACAGAAATAATTTCACATCGTAATTAATTTCATTAATTAAATAAAGAAAAGCAGTAACTGGGACTCGAACCAGTGTCATAGCCGTTTGGCGGCATCGCTCAAGTCGGCGTACACAGCACGCTATCCACTACACCATCTAGGGAGTGGATAGCGTGCTGTGTACGCCGACTTGAGCGATGCCGCCAAACGGCTATGGCACTGGTTCGAGTCCCAGTTACTGCTTTTCTTTATTTATAAAACTGATACGTGTACACTACGTTCTCTTTGACAATTCATTAATTAAATAAATTTCAATACCGCAGTAAAATTACATTAATTAGTATCATAAATAATTACCAGCTTAGTTGTCCAATATGCAACAGACTAATTAATTTCATGTAATATTAATAATAAATTTCAATACCACAGTAAAATGAGATAATTAGTAGCATATATAATTACCTCCATAGTTGTCCAATAGGCTATACAACACGAACCGCTCAAGTGACGAAGAAAACGGTCTTCACTGCAGGCAGGCGAGAAATGAACTGACAAAAAGTCGTCAAAGTTGGGGACCTCTAAATGCAGCGCGATCTGGTTCAAACTTGCACAAACGTGTTTTCTTGTTCTTTAGAATACGGAGAAACGTGTGGATTAAAACTCCAAGCTCATTTTTATTTTACCCTATAGGTATGAAACACCCTAATATATATATATATATATATATATATATATATATATTATATATATATATATATATATATATACGAGTATATACTGCTGTTGTAAAGATATGAAAATAAAGGAATTTATGTGAAATCTAAGCTTTATTTCAATAAAATTATAATTTAGCAAAAGGCACTCACCAACAAACTCAGATATTTAATTTATAAATTTCAGTGTCAAGAAATGAATAAAGTAAAAAGAAATATACTAAATGAAATCTAAAATAATGAACTAAAAGTTAAAAAATACAAAATATGTTACTAAATATAATAAATCTAAAATATTTATTGCAAAATGTAGACACGTAATCAAAGTTTCTTGTGGATTACATTAAATTTTTCGGATCACCTGAAGATCAGGGCCCCCAGCCTTCTTTAGTTAGCCTTTTAAGGCTAACTAACGAAAATATCACGACTTAACCTAACCAATCGTCAAGGGCATACAGTTGACCTAACGATTGGTTAGGTTAAGTCGTGATATTTTCGTTAGTTAGCCTTATAAGGCTAACTAACGAAGGATGGGGGCCCTGATCTTCAGGTGATCCAATTTTTCTTATATGCTAAAAAGGTTGTTATTATTATTTCGCATTTAAAATCCATTGTGGATTTGGCTTATCCAAGAAAACTACAACTTAGCAATGACATTTTTTAAAAATGGAATCCAAATCTGTTGTTATTTTCGAAGATTATTGATCAGAAAGATGCCAAATTCAGTGCGAATACGTACCAAAATATTTTGCACTTTAACGAAACTTTTTAAAATTCTGTACTCTGAACGCTGTTTGCAGACGGAGATTGGGGAGGAAATTGGTTGAAAGCTTGTATATTTTATAATAAAGAGTTTCCTTTACTTCATGGTAACTTCTTTTGTTGTTAAAATTTGTCGATAAGTGAGATTTAAAAAATAAAATATATGGATGTATATTGTATCAGTTTACTTTGTAAAATGGCGTCGGAAGAGCATTATTAAATAATTTTGTTTGCTATATTATAATTCTATTATAATTCAGTTTAAGTTTATATGTAAATTTTATCGTTTTTCTTTTTAATATTTTTACAACAGTGATAGCAAAAGAAAAAGAAAAAGAAACTTCGTTCCCAACGCATCATTGCCAAATGCCACGTTCACCTAAAGCTTTATTTCGTTGGCATTAGTTTCTTATACTCAAAAACAGCCAGGGTCCATGATTCAGTGGATAACACCTTTTCCTTATAAGTGGAGTGAAGATACTGAGGTCGGGGATGGCCTAATCGCTTTGCAAGTTTCTGGTTTCCCCTGACTGAGTATATATTACACTGAATGTATAATACAAATTTAATAAATTATATTGACAATCATCCTCTCTAAAGAATATTGGTATAACTTTCCCTAAAAACAGTTTACATAATACAGTAACAACATTCATTTGGGTGGGACATATTCAATTCTGTAGGAGGGGTGGGGGTTGGGGTGCGGGTGCAGTGGGATGTGAGTGTTCATAAATATCACGTGATCAAATTTTCACCTCCAACTCAGTCCTGTGCTGTTGCTCCATCTCCTTCTACCTCTGACTTAATTATGTCTGGAATTACAATCTCTTCCAAAAGTGTTTTTTCTGCCCTATCCTGATGGGGTTCCGCCTGTTGTTCTCAAGAACTGGACTTCTATGCTGATACCCTGCTAGGCAATTCTTTCGTCTTTGTCTTTCATTTGGTACTTTTCCTTCCTGCTGGAAGTTCGCTTTTCATTCAGCCTGTCCCAAAAAAAGAGTGACCGCTCCTAACCCTCCAACTATCGCCCAACTGCTTTGATTTCTTGCCTTTCCAAAGTTTTTGAATCTATCCTTAATAGGAAGATTCTTAAAAACCTCTCTTCTCACAATCTTCTTTCAGATAGACAGTATGGGTTCCGCAAAGAACGCTCGACTGGTGATTTTCTTGCAGATCTCGCTGAGTTTTGGTTATCCTTCTTTCGGGACTTCGGCCAAATCTTTGCTATTGAGCTAGATACATAAAAAGTTTTTGATAGAGTCTGGCGCAAATCTTTAATTTCCAAATTACCTTCCTTCGGCTTCTGTCCCTCTATCTGTGCCTTCATCTCTGATCTCCTTTCTTGCCGATCTATAGCTGCGATTATTGACAGCCACCTTTCTTCTGCAAAAGCTATTAATAGTGGTATTCCTCAGGGTTCTGTCCTATCACCCACTCTTTTCCTTTTATTTATTAATGATCTTTTAAGTCGCACTTCCTGTCTTATCCACTCATATGCCGATGATTCCACCCTTCACTTCTCCACTCGCTTCCCAAAGCGTCCCTCTCAACAGTCACTCAATGATTAGGGTGAAAAGCTATGGTGCACCTGACCTGTGATCTTTCTACTATCTCTGATTGGGGCAGAGGAAACTTTGTGGCTTTCAATGCCTTAAAGATCAGTTTCTTCATCTGTCTACTCGTCATAATATTCCACACGACTATCCCCTTATCTTCAACAATCTAAAACTCAATCCTTTCTCTTCTCTTAACATTCTTGGTGTTTCCTTTTCTCGTGATCTTTCCTGGAAAGATCGCATATACTCTTTCTATAGAGTAGCTTCTAAGAGTTTAAGTGTGCTGCACCCGCTTCCTAGTTTATTCTTCCCTACTCAGTTGCTCTCTCTGTACAGGGGTCTTGTCCGTCTTGTATGGAGTCCGCTTCTCAGGTTTGGGGTGGCTCAACCCACACTGCTCTCCATGATCGGGTGGAATCAAAGGTTTTTCGTCTCATCAATTCCCCCCCTCTTACTGCTTGCTGAATGTCTTCAATCCCTCTCTCTTCGCCGCAATGCTGCCTCACTCTCTCTTTACTCTCGCTATTATAACGAACACTGCCCTTCTGAACTCTCTAACGCAAGGGTTAATCGGTATTCTCAATCTTTCATCTACCTAACCGGTCAATTCTGGAACAACCTTCCTCAATCCATCTTTCCTCCTGTCTTTGTCCTCCAATCTTTCAAACGCAGAGTGTCCAGGCATATCTAAAACTTTGGACCTTCATTTTGGCTCTTTTCTTCTTCTGTGGGAAAGCGTTTACGTGAGCATTCGCCCTTGGACTCTCCTTCCTTCATAAAGAAATACAATAAAAAATATGGTATGAAATATCTTTGTTTAGTATTTAAAGCAAACGTGCAATCAGAGGCTTATTTATCCATAAATCTAAAATATATTTGGAGTTTTATTTCGCAAATACAATACATCAAAGTTATGAAATATAAATTTTAACTCGTATTTCCCCCTTTCATACGACATATTTTTTATCATCTACGCAGGAGAATTGAGACTGATTTTACTGTTTTTATTTTACGTGGTATTCTATTCACTTATTTACTGTGGAAATGGGCTTGTTTCGGGAAATGAGTGTATTTGGTAAACAGTGTAAACAAGAGCTTTCCAAACTGGTGTGTCGCGACACATTAGTGTTTTTTGTATTTTGAAAATTTTGATTTTTTTTTGTATCAACAAAATCGGCTACAAGATAAACCACCTACTGAAAAATTATCTGATATTTGATATTTGATAACAAAAATTAATTAATGTGTCGTGAAAATTGTTATGCTTAAATAGTTTGTCGCCAACGTTAAAAGTTTGGAAAGCTCTGATGTAAACAGTCATACAAAAAAAGGTGAAAAAGTGAAAGGTTATTTCTCAACCAATGGCATTTTTTTATTATTATCATTATTATTATTATTATTATTATTATTTATTATTATTATCTAATGTATTCCCTCCTTCACCAAATCCCGCAAATGAGGCGGGATGCTGCAGAGGGGTCGACCCAGGTCGATCCTGAACCGTCGTTCGAACTCACACAAAGTAACACAAAGTAAGTCGTAATTATTTCGTTAAGCTTCTTTTCGCAACTGTGCTTCATGCCTTTTTATTATATATTACTTTATATTTCACCTGAAGCATATATACATATATATATATATGAAATAGGATCTCTCCTAAGGAGACGTAGTTTTACATTTAGGATAAAAACGAAGACGTAGAGCAAAAAAGTCATTATATTTGGCTGCAGCCGACGTTTTTATAGTTTTTGCGACTTTAATTACAAATTAAGTTCCATTCGCACATTGGTGCATAGAGCTTATAATATTTGCTCGAACTTTGCTCTGCTTCATAATGAGTTTGAATTCCTTACTGATTTTTTCTTTAAAAATGGTTTTCCACGGGATCTTGTAGGAGGTGTTATTGGTAAATTTCTTAATAATGTATATTCCCCCAACCTTATCCCAACGTATGATGTTCCTAAGAATTGTAAATATCTTGTTTTACCTGATACCATTTTAACACTTTTGTGAAAAAGCAATTGTTGAGTGTTATGAGGAAATTTTATTTTCACACTGATTTTAAGATTGCTTTTGTAAATAATAATACCCTTGGATGTTTTTTCCGATGTAAGGACAAAATCCCCCCTGCGATGTGCTGTTCTGTTGTTTATTTGTTTACCTGCCCTGGGTGTTCCCAGGGGAACTGCGTTGGCAGTACAGTTCGTTCCTTGCAGGCGAGATTTTGCTCCCATATGGGTATTAGCCGTAGGACAGGGAAAGTTTTGTCGAAAAAGGAACAGTCTGCTATTAGAAATCATTCTATCAAGTGTAAGGGTGACATTTCTGTTAACAATTTTAAAATTCTTAAATCATTAAAATGCCCGTCCTCCCTCCGTATTTACGAATCTTTGTGTATTAAATTTTTGAACTCTAGTTTAAATATTGATTCTAGCTGTTACCCCCTTTATATTAATTAGAATAAGTACATACTAAAAATTTTTCCCTTGTGACCCTGTCTCCTTTTCGCTTCAGTTTTTTGTGCTGTCAAGTGAGCATGGTATGTTGGTTTGCTCTTGTGATTTTTCGTTTAACTTTTTATTCCGTTTAACTTTTTATTAATAAAGCTTTTAAACTATTTTACGTTTGAATGTTTTTAGTTTTAAGTTTTTATTTTTATCACTCGTATATTTTTGTCATTTATATAATTTTTACTTTTGATTTGATTTTGGCTTATGCCCGTTTCTGCTTTGTAATTTTAATTTTTATTTTTGAACAGTTTTAATTTTGTACTCTAAATTAGTTTTAGTTCCCGACATTCATATATTTTTGTCATGTATTAATTTTGGCTTTTATTTATTAGGCCTTGAAAATGGGTAGAGTTGCCCGAAACGTCGGCTGCAGCCAAATATAATGACTTTTTTGCTCTACGTCTTCGTTTTTATCCTATATATATATATATATACTGTATAATATTATACTGAATAGTTTTACTTCAGTTCGTATAATTGTGCTTCGTTATTCAAAGCTCGTTTGTCGTTCCACGCTTTATGACTTCTCAAGAGAATGGGAACCATCGTCATCTCAGGAATTTGGCTTCGTGTTCGGCAGATTCCAGTCTTAAATTAAGGGCGTTAGGATTAGGAAGCATGCATACACACACGCGCACACACACACACACACACACACACACACACACGTATATGTATATATCCTTTTAGACAGTTTTAGATTGTAGACACGAATCGACCTGGGAAGTCCTTGTGGGGAGGAGACGTTAGGCAGGAGACAGGGAGTGCTGGAACTCCCGTTCCTCCCTTAGCCGATCTTTTTCCGTGTCTCATCTACTCTGTGAGCAGTCCAGCATGCTTTCAAAAATAATTCTCTCTCTTTTTTCACTACACATGCATGCATTTTACACACTACACAATCTTTTCAAAATAAAAAAAATGGCATCGTGGGCCTCGGAGACCTTGATTTCGGCTCTTTCTTTCTTACACAGGGAGAAGCATTTTTGTAGGCGCTCGCTCTTGGCCCCTCCTTCCTGCATAATATATATATATATATATATATATACTGTATATATTCTTCACTTTCCATCGATATGAACCAACACTTCATACGTCAAATTATAATTTATAATTACAATCATGTTAAAAAGCTTTAAAATACTAATGAAAATGATAGAAAAATCTACTCTTCCTCAGTGTTTAGTTTGACGAATTTGGATGACGCGCATTTAAACCGTTGTGATCATCCAATTTATCAAAATCAATATTTGCGACGTCTCATTCCATGATAAATTCTCAGCCAATGACAATTTTTAACTCGTAAATCCTTCCTCGTTTCGGAGTTTTCACCATGATTTTCCAATGCATAAACGACGCGATTCTAATCTCATAGTCGCATTTGGTCCCAGTTAATTTTGCTTGTTATTTTATAGCATTATTCACACTACGCGCTACCATCAATTCCTTTCATTCTTCATTCGAATTCAAGCGGTGTTGCTCGGCTTTCTTCAAAAATGAGATCCATTAATTTCACGGTTATTAAATACATTCTCTAAAATTAATGCATGGAATTGTCAAATTCCTTTATGAAATCTCTCTCTCTCTCTCTCTCTCTCTCTCTCTCTCTCTCTCTCTCTCGCTCTCTCTCTCTCTCTCTCTCTCTCTCTCATAATCTGAGCAGTGACCTTAAAACTGACCTCTTTTTTGATAGAATTCACATAATCAATGTCACAAATGTTACAGTGTGTACATTTCTCTAAGCATATATTTCCTAATAAATTTTTAAGTTCCCATAACTGTTGTAAATGCACCGCCTCCCCTTTCTTTCCACGAACAGTATTAGCAATTGTTCCACCATAATTAATGTGCTTGCATATATATTAGTGTAATAATTAGTGTTAAGAACCATTAAGTTCCTATATAAGTCCTTATAATTAATTTTACTGTTAATTTACATTTAAGGATAACTATAAAAATTTTTCACAAATTACAGTATAAAGGCCAGTATCCATAACTGAGTGGGATAACACCCTCTCCCTTTAAGCGAAGTGAAGAGGGGGTTCGAATCCCGATGATGCTGGTAATAATAATAAGGGAATTAAAGCAAAGTGCCGCATTAGATGGCCTGAGCGCTCTACCAGTTTCCGGCCCTCTAACTGATTAATATTACAGTATACAATTGAAATATATTTTAATGAACTTCAAGAATTGATTTTTCTATCTTCGAATTTCGCACAAATTTCTTTCAAAATACCGTACTTGGCAACTTCCTCATAAAGTTAATAACACATTGTTAAGTGCAAACGATCACAAATTTATGAGCCATTAAATGTTTCACAGATTGGATACTTCGTCTCTTAATATAGGAAGACTATTTTCCTGTAAGAAAAAATATTTTAAATTGAATGGTGGATTATATACAATTACATTGGTAGGAGAAATGGTGGTGATCGTACGATTTACCACTGTGGGTAGGCAGGTGGGTAGGCAGGAAGGAATTTTTTAGAGTAAAAAAATAATAAAAAGTCTATTTGCTTAAAAACCCAATATTTTACTTACTTGATATTACAAATCGGAGAGGAGTCAATAATCATCATTCCAGAGGGCCAGAAATTGGCACAGCATTCAGGCCAACTAATGTGGCCCATTGTTTTAACTCCTGTATTATTATTATTACCAGCATCATTGGGGGTTCCAGTCAACGACCTCAGTGCCTTTATTTCGCTAATAGGGAACCGGTGTTACCCAGTGAGCTACAAACGCTGGCTAATCTGTACGTTGAATATTTCAGGGGCAGCGGTTCGAATCCGGTAAAGCTAAAATAAAATGACATATTTATTTTTGTGTGCACAGTTGCGAAGAGAAGGTCGCCGGTGTCCTTATATAGTTATATATGATATGTATATAAGTGTTGAGAGCTCATTGGTGAAGTTTTGGATGCTGATTGGTGGGAGATTTAAAGCCATATAATTGTGCGAAAATAATATGCTTTGTTACTAAACTCATCCCATTCAATTTCACGTACTGTACAGTATTTAACGCTACTGTTCTCCTAATTATTTTACTGAGTACGAAAAATGCATATATATTGTGTATATATATAATAATATATTTATCATGAGTGTTTAGCAATAGTTTATTATATATGAAGTGTGCGTTGTAGCTGCCATGTAAAATGTAAACAGCAGGTTTGTTAAATACGTGGGAAGAAATAACCTGAATAGTTTCCCAGTGCCTTTCTCAGTAGGTAAAGTGTGTAGTAACTTTAGCTCAACAGAAGTTGGTACGCCGGCTGCACCAGGATTTGAACCCAGGGCCAGTGGATTTGTAGGTGACGACGCTAACCACTACAACATATGAGGGGTCGCGCGTCTTAAGATACCTAAGCGCCACCGCAGGCGAAAACGTGTTTTTGATGGATATCACTATTTTCACCCTTCCTCTATCGTGTGGTTTGGGTTATAATGACCTTACGACACTAGAAGTATGATTGAAAACCTTATGAAGCGAACTACTTTTTTCACCTCTATCGCCAGCCAAAAGTTCACCCAAAGTTCGGCATAATAAGAAAATAAAAAAATAAAAAAAAATATATATAAGATATAAAATATGAAAATCTATTCCAAAAACTCATCAACATCTTCATTAGCATTCTTAGAAATCTAATTTAGCCAAAAATGAACGTTCTAGATCAATTAAAAACAAAGATACTATTGCGAGAATATTGCTAAACTTTGGAGGAGATTTCTAGCGAATTTTAATTTTGGCGTCTAGGTGCCTTAAGACGCGGGACTCCTCATATATGCGTGTATATATATATATATATATATATTAGTGATGTAGGTCACATCCGCATCCGCGGAACATCCGCACATTTTCTCGCATCCGCATCCGCACCCGCATCCGCACTTTGGACTGCGGATGTCGTGCGGATGTGGACCGTTGAGATAAAATGTCATTAATAAGCGGAAATTATCAAATTCTACTATATTAATAGAACTAGTTCATTGTGCGCAAAAGTGATGCAAGCGACAAGACGAGAGGCTGTTCTTGTATGAAGTTACTCTCTTGCAACCTACTTAGATCCACGTTACAAAGCTAAGTTATTTTCACCTAGTACATTAGAACGAGTTAAATCATCACTTGGCAAAGCAGTTGAAGAGCTTCAATCTCTTGAATCTGTCGCTTCGCCACCCTCCAAAAGAATAAAAGTTTCAGTGACAGAACCAACACCTTCAACAAGCAAATCTATCACAGAATCTGTCTCTCGGTTTCTTGAGTCAAGCAGCAATGACGAGACCTACGCGATGTCAAAAGATGTAGTAAAAATGATCGAGAGCTAGCTATCACCAAGAAAAACGCCTGGCTGCATGTGACAATCCTATTAGTTGGTGGAAAAATACGCAGAATATCTATCCATACTTGAGTAAACTTGCAAGGAAACATTTAGCCTGTCCTCCAACAAACGTACCAAGCGAGAGATTATTTAGCAGTGCTGGATTAATATATGATGAAAAGAGAAACAGACTGGCAGCAGAAAAGGCAGAAAAATTAATGTTCCTTAAGCATAACCTTCCTATAATTAAGTTTGAACATTAAACGATGAACATCTTAGTTTACTTTATTTTAATTACTCATTTATAAATATGCCTAATAAAACTTTAAACTTAATATAAATAGTTATCAAGCTAATTAAAGATCTCTTTCTATACGGGTGGAGGTTGGGGAAAGAGGTCGGTGGGGTGCATTTGAGTTGGGTTCACGTCCCGCATCCTGGTAATACAATTATGGTTTCTAATTGTGGCTGAAACTCAACAAAATATAACGAATTTATTTGCAGGCGAATTCACTAATTGATTTCTATATTAGTTAGATGCTTGATATTATTTTATATGTTCAGAGAAAAGTACAGCAATTATTGTACAATTAATCAATTATACTACATTATAGCTACAGCCCTCTCTATATAATAACTTATTATATACGTTAAACACAACAAATCTCGAATATATCCTAAAAAATAACGAAAATGTAGACATCCGCATCCGCGGATGTTGAAATCAAACATCCTCATCCGCATCCGCATCCGCGGATGTGAAAAAAATGACATCCGCTACATCACTAATATATATATATATATATAAATAGATAGACAGATAGATAGATAGACAGATATATGAAAAGGACGGTCAACATGACGGTGAACACATTCTCATTTATTTCCAAACGTTTCGACAAATTCTTTTGTTCAGTGGTCTGAAAGGTTTTAAAATTTCTTTAGAACAATGAAATGTAGATTTAAATTAAGTTAAAATACAATAAATTACAAAACTTTACGAGACATTGAGAACAATATAATTTAAAAAAATTATATTAAAGTTAAAAAAGACTCAGATTAACATTAACGTATAACAAAAGTCACCTCAAGTGCCCAATCCAAAATGAAGGCGTGAGCCTCCATATTGAACAAACGAGAGATAGAAACTGGCCTATGAGTGCGTACTAACTTTACTCTTTAGTTAGTTGGTTTGTGAGAAGAACTGTTAGTTAGTTAATAAAGATGTAATTACATCTTTTTTGACCAACGAACAAATTATTGCGGCTTTTATACGATATCCATTTACCGATGTTTGGGCTACTAATTGTGAACTGCAACTCCAAATAGTAGACCGAACGGTGAGGAAACGCCTACACGAATTTGGAATTCATCACAGAGTTTCGAGTGTAAAAGAGAAGCTGACAGAAAGACATTGTGAGATTGGTTTAGCCTTTATGAGAGAATATGTCTACCTCAACATGGACTTTAGAGGACGTATCATTTTTACAGATGAGAATACGTTTTCTTCGACAGCTTAATGTAGTAAATACTGCAGATAAAAGAAGTTCGGATAACTTTAACATATTGCTTCCCAGGAATCTCTCTTTAACTTATTGCTTCCCAGGAACCTCTTTTTAACATATTGCTTCCCAGTGTTAATCACTTTAACATATTACTTCCCAAAAATAGACATTACACAACCAATTACAGTTACATTGCAATAGTTTATAATATTTAGAGATTAGCTTGTCGAGAAAATGTAAATTTATGGACACCTTAACTTATTATGCTTTGCCATTTTTTGTGACTGTAAAATATTTGGATCACCTGAAGATCAGGGCCCCCAGCCTTCTTTAGTTAGCCTTATAAGGCTAACTAACGAAAATATCACGACCAAACCTAACCAATCGTTAGGTCAACTGTATGTCCTTGACGAGTGGTTACGTTAGGTCGTGATATTTTCGTTAGTTAGCCTAGATTACCAACCTCTTTCTAACCAACCAACCTTTCTCTTTTTAAGATATTGCTTCCCAGTGTTAATCACTTTAACATATTGCTTCTCAGGAGGGATCACTTTAACATATTGCTTCCCGAATGCTTTGGGAAGCATTATGTTAAAGTGATCCAGAAATTCTTTATATAATGTTATAATGTTATAATGTTTCAGACCAACAAAGACCCTAGGATCCACTCATGGCTGGTCTACCTAACTGTGTTCGTGTATTGTGTATGTCCTCCGTGGTGGCGGAGGGGACCTACAATTTTACGTGGGTTCCGAACCACAAGAACATAAGAAATGTATGTAAAAACTGCCGGTAAATTGGCAACGACCAATTTTTACGAAACTAAATAATTATCAATTTAAAACTAATTAATTATCGATTTAAAACTAAAGATAGAATCTCTGATCCAGAGGATCAAGTCATAATAGACTACTATCCACAAATATGTTACACTCTATATCTATTTATAAAGGACATGCAAATATATCGGATCCAAAGAATCCAATCCAATCAATTTCATTACGGTATCCATCAAGTCACGGTCCATATCGATAGCGGACCAAGTCAAAATTTACAATCATATACATTACAATATATACACTTACGAGAAAAAGAGTAGGTGTGGCTGTAAAGACTGTACAGTAATGTAGAAATGTGTGTGCACCCATTTTGGGTCTCCCATTTAAAGGTGTTTGTGGGGCAAGTGAAGATCATGAGTTTTTCAATACCTCACAGTACTATGGGGGGCACCGCTCGGCAGAGGAATCTCTTTAAATGGGGTGTGTAAGGACAGAGAGTATCCCCTAATCCAAGACGCTGCCTCCTATATCCCACAACACTTGTGTTGAGCTGTGGGATCTATCCCCAGAAAGCCTTAATTTTACTACCTTAAACTATACCCTTTCTATCAACATATGCGTCTAATCGATTTTTAAACATGTTTATAGACGTGCTACTAATTACTTCTACCGGCAAACTATTCCAGCTATTTACTATTCTATGCGTAAAAAAGTTTTTCGCAACTGCTGTCTCGAACCTTCTACTTGTCAACTTACACCCGTTATTTCTAGTCCTAATATATTGAGATATTTCGAAAAAGCTATCTCTATCTACGTTATCGAACCCATTCATAATTTTGAAAACCTGGATTAGATCACCCCTTAACCTCCTGGTCTCGAGTGTTGTCAATTTTAACTCCTTAAGCCTATCCTCGTACGACTTTGACCTAAGCGACGGAATCATCTTAGTTGCTCGTCTTTGAACTCTTTCGATTTTGTCTATATCTTTGCGCATATACGGATTCCAAAATTGGACCGCGTACTCCAAATGGGGTCTAACTAATGATTTATAAAGTGGAACTATAATATCGCGTGATTTGTACTCAAAATTTCGAGCTATAAAACCTAACACTTTGTTCGCCTTATTGACCGCTGCTGTACTTTGTTTCGCTACTTTTAAATCACCAGTGACTATAACTCCTAAATCTTTTTCCTGCTCTACGCTTGTTAAATCTTTCCCTGACATACTATACGCAAATTTACCGTTACTCGAACCTATATGCAAAATTTTGCACTTATCAACGTTAAATCTCATTTGCCATGTGACTGACCAATCAACGATTTTATTCAGATCTTCCTGAATTTGACCTCTATCTTCGTCATTAATCGCCCTACCACCCAGCTTCGTGTCATCCGCAAACTTTGAAACTGTACTGACTAGGCCGACATCTAAATCGTTAATATATATAAGAAAAAGCAAGGGGCCCAATACAGAACCCTGAGGAACGCCACTCGCTACATTAGCCCAGCACGACTCCGCTCCATCAACGACCACCCTCTGTTTCCTGCCTCGCAACCACAAGATTTCATCCAATATTTCACAAAAAGAACTGCCGATATAAACTCCAACAGATCATAACGAATTTGCTTCAAACTACTGTATGTAAAAACGTCTAAAACATTTATAAATATTCACACCATTACATTTTTCATTCACACACACACATTTTGTATATATATATATATATATATATATATATATATATATATATATATATATATATATATATATATATATATATATATACGGTGGCAAACAATGATTGCCCCCCTCCCTGCACAGATGAAACTAATAGAAGTACAAAAAAACTGATTGTTGCATCTTTTAGACAATTTAATTCTACGTCTAAACAAAACCACTCAATAGTTGGTGTTGCCTCCTTGTGCTTGGCGGACGGCTTCAAGTCGGCAAGGGTAGGAGCAGCACATCGAAACAATCCTCCGAAATCTTGAGTACGACACTGACCTTTTCGAGTCTCTCCTCACCTCTTACCCTTGCCGACTTGAAGCCGTCCGCCAAGCACAAGGAGGCAACACCAACTATTGAGTGGTTTTGTTTAGACGTAGAATTAAATTGTCTAAAAGATGCAACAATCAGTTTTTTTGTACCTCTGTTATTTATACTGCGTGTTCTTTGCAGTTGAATGTATATAATGTTACGGCATGCGGGAGGTGCCCCCTTGGGGCATTGGTTTCTGCGAGTATGTAGAGGAATTACGGCATTTGGAAGAGTGAAGTCCATGGTGTAGTGGTATCGCGTCTGACCGGCAATCGGAAGATCCCGGGTTCGTTTCCCAGGTGGTACTTCATTTTTTCATTTGTTGTTTTCTCTTTCTCGTCTTGCGCGGAATATCTCCTATACAAGCGTCGTTCTTTACGTTATTTATACTGCGTGTTCTTTGCAGTTGAATGTATATAATGTTACGGCATGCGGGAGGTGCCCCCTTGGGGCATTGGTTTCTGCGAGTATGTAGAGGAATTACGGCATTTGGAAGAGTGAAGTCCATGGTGTAGTGGTATCGCGTCTGACCGGCACTCGGAAGATCCCGGGTTCGTTTCCCAGGTGGTACTTCATTTTTTCATTTGTTGTTTTCTCTTTCTCGTCTTGCGCGGAATATCTCCTATACAAGCGTCGTTCTTTACGTTATTTATACTGCGTGTTCTTTGCAGTTGAATGTATATAATGTTACGGCATGCGGGAGGTGCCCCCTTGGGGCATTGGTTTCTGCGAGTATGTAGAGGAATTACGGCATTTGGAAGAGTGAAGTCCCTGGTGTAGTGGTATCGCGTCTGACCGGCAATCGGAAGATCCCGGGTTCGTTTCCCAGGTGGTACTTCATTTTTTCATTTGTTGTTTTCTCTTTCTCGTCTTGCGCGGAATATCTCCTATACAAGCGTCGTTCTTTACGTTATTTATACTGCGTGTTCTTTGCAGTTGAATGTATATATATATATATATATACACAGGGTGGTACAAAAGTCTGGACCCATAGGCAATTTACTATATAAAAAATATCTTTCGATTTTTATAATAGTTTTTATAATTTAATTTTTGTTTATAATTTTACTAAATATTTTTCAGATTGTTACCCTATGGCAGACAAGTTAACAATAGCAGAAAGAATAGAGCTTGTGCTTTTGTACGCAAAAGAAGGAGCCACCTCACGTTCAGTCGCAAATTTCCTTATGCCTCGATTATACGAAATAAGATTACACTTATTGTAAATTCTGAACTAGAACGTTAAATTTAACATAATTTAGTCACTGGTGTATGGTTAATTAAATTTCATTTCATAATAAACTTCCTGCAGGCCACACTTTTTTTCCATATAAACCGCCTATGGGTCCAAACTTTTGCACCACCCTGTATATATATATATATAGAGAGAGAGAGAGAGAGAGAGAATCTATTCCAACTTATATATGCATATACACAGTTCGTAAGTTCGAATCCCGGTGCAGCACGCGTACCAACTTCTGTTGGGCTAAAACTAATACACAGTTTTACCTACTGAAGAAAGCACCAGAAAACCACCCCAGTTATTTCTTCCACGTATTTAACAAACTTGCTGAAAAGCGAATTACTCTTTACATTTACTATCGGAATTTGTAACGCACACTTCATCAGTGATGTACGACTTGAGACCATTCTCGAGACCTTTTTTCTAGTCTCGGTCTCGATCTCAGGTGCTTAGGTATCGATCTCGGTCTCGGCCATGGCGGTCTCGACTACATCACTGCAGTTCATATATAATAAATTTTTTTATAAATAGTCACGATATATATATATATATATATATATATATATATTTTATAGAATACGAACCTTTCCCGGAGTGGGCGTATAGCTTGCTTACGGTGCGCACGATGCGAATAATGCCAAGCCCTCAAAGCCTGAGTCCAATGCGCATGCGCGAGACTCGAATGTGTAAAAGGCCGAGTCGAGCCGCGCCCTGGACGGTTCTTTTACTGACTGCAAACCCATACTTTTTGCATAAACCCGTAGCCGTTAGGCCGGATCATTTACCTCTAGTAATTATCATAATAAAGTGTTATGTGAATCGAATCACTCGTTATTCATCCCTTCAAGCGGCTTACCAACCCAAGCAACGATGACATCCTGATGCCGAGTAATGAAAAAGGGCAACCCAGATACCCTAAGGCCAGTGGATCCGAACCCCGCCATCAAATCGGTGTCACCCAAAAACGCCACCAAACAACAGCACCCTTTATCAATTAATAATATATATATATAATATATATATATATATATATATATATATATATCCATGTATATAATTATTACTTCGTTAGTTCGCATATAACAGTAAAAAGAAATGGACTGAACTTAGTGAAAAGGGGTACTATTTTCACCCAATTATATGGCTTTAAATCTCCCACCAATCAGCACCCAAAACTTCACCTATGAGTTTTTGACATATACTATACATACCAATGAACTTTCCTCCGTAATTGTATAGCGCGCACAACTGAATTGAATAACTTTTATTAATAATAAAATAAATACATTTGTTTCACAATTTACAGAATGACATAAATAATTGTGAAGCTGGACTATTTATTTTATTTAACTTGGCCCGTAAGCTTTAGGCTTTACTGGGCTCTTATTAAAAATAAGCAGCTAGTTGTTATTAATTAATAATAAGTAAATAAGTAAATAAGTAAATAATTATTATTAATAGTTAAAGTATGTATTAATCTTAAATTATCATTATTGATATGACAAATGCAAGGTCATCATCGAAGGTATTCTACCAATACCATACAAAGAAACCAATATTATACTGTACATGAGAGATAAGAGCTGAACAATCACAAGAAGTGTGTCTTTAATGCTAGATTACACACGACAAATTAATAAACAATAGTACTGGACATTAATCCTAGATTTTTGTTAGTATGCCATTATTAATCGGGATTTCAACTTGGTTTTAAACGAATTTATATTCACAATATTTTTTATATCAGCATTTAAACCATTCCATAGTTTCAATCCAATGAAAATGGGTAGTTTTTGAGATGAAGACAATCTAAATTGAGGTATAATATGCTTTCATCTATTTCTGGTCTGATACGAGTGGATTTCTTGACGAGTTACAAAATATCTATTTACCCATTGTAAGTTAATGATTTTGTTCTTACACTTGTAAATAAAAATAAAATGTGCCAGTTTCATTATCATCGCGCTTTAGTAGCTTTAGCTCTTTAAATAATGCACTAGAGTGATCACGGAAATTAGCATCAGATAATAGCCTTATTGCTCTTTTTTGGTTGGCAAAGATATGTTTAATGCTATGTTAGTGAAGTTTTCCCAAACAAGGGTGCAGTACGTTATATAAGGAAGAACAAGAGTATGATAAAGAGTTAATATAATTTACGAGTACATGATCACTCCATTGCAAATTCTTATCTAACATTATACTAAGGAATTTTGTTACAGTACACTCCTTTATAGCGATTTCATTAACATTAAGTTCATCAATATATACATTTCTTTTATTAGTAAAAATCATGAAATTTGTTTTACTGGTATTTAGGAAGAGTTTATTGGTGGTCAACCACTTCATTACACTGATGAATTCTGAATTAAATATATTCTTAGCTGAATTAACATCTTTGCAAGAAAAAGACCCACTTGTATCATTTGCAAACATTATGAAGTTCTGTAATCAGATGAACGTGGAAGGTCATTTATATATAATAAAAATAACAGTGGACCCAGAACTGAGCGCTGTGGTACACCATGTTTGCCAAGCGCTTTAGTTGAGCAAACCTTATTTGCTGATACAAAATGATGTCTATTGGACAAATAACTTTTAAACCAATCACTGATTGCTCCTCTAAAGCCGTAACAATATAATTTATTAAGTAGAATATTGTGGTATATTACATCAAACGCCTTACTCAAATCCATAAATATTGATGTCATTATTTCTTCGTTCTCTTTAGCTATATTTGCATTTTCCATGAGATTTAAAATAGCCCTTTCCGTTGTTTTATTATTACGGAAGCCATATTGATTTGGAGATAATAAATTGTAGGATTCTAAATATTGCTGCATTGTGAATGTACAGAGGGTGATCAAATTATTGGAGCCACTACATAAAAAATAGTTTTTCTTGTATAAGTTTATTTCTAATGCTAATAATAGCAAAATTTAGCTAATTTAAACACTTATTTTATTTCATAATATATTTATATACACTCTAAAGTCATATTAAACACATTTAGTACTTAGTGGGTCCTCCTATGGCCTTAATTAAGGCAGCAAACCGTCTAGGCATACTCTCTATACAGGCTTTGCAGCTGGCCTGTATCTCAGGATCACGGTTCCAAACGGCAATTATTCGTTCTATTAACTGTATTCGAGTTGTTATTTCCTCGCCTTTCAGTCTACGCATTACTATTTCCCATAGGTTTTCGATAGGGTTCATATCCGGAGAATTTCCTGGCCACTCCACGAGAGGAATATTCTTTGCAGCCAGAAAATTTTTAACTGACTTTGCAGTGTGGCATGGGGCCGAATCTTGCATAAAATGGAATGGCTCACCATTTGGAAACCAGTCTGCGATCTGTGGAATAAGTCTTGTTTCCAAAACCTTTCGGTATTGGTCCTGCCTCATAGTACCCTAAAAAATGTAAATTCGTCCAGTACCTTTACCGCTTATCACTGCCCATATCATGACAGATGTTGGATGCTTAACCGTACTTACGACAGTCTGGATGATATTCCTCACCAACACGTCGCCTAACGTACTGATTTATCAGACATGATTTGGACTGTGAATTCGTCACTGAAACACACCTGCAAATGAAAAGAGAAAGAAATGATTGCAACCAAAATGAAATGTGCCTTGTTATACAAATATCAAAAGAGTACATTTTACTCAAAAGAAGCATACAAGATCACTAAAATATTGTGACACCGATTTCCAGTCATCTACAGTGAACTTTGAGTAGTATTTAGCCCACTTTAAGCGTTTTTTTATCATTGTTGGAGTCAATTTTGGCGTTTTCCTTGGCCGGCGACTACTCAATCCAAATTCCCTGGCACGCCTTCTTAAGGTCACTGTCGAAATGTTGATGTTTTCCTTCTCCAGCTCCAATTTAAGTTTGTTAGTAGTGCTTCGCCTATTATTTCCTAGTTTCTTTTTAATGCATCTGTCGGCTTTAGGTGTAGTTATCCTTTTCCGACCACATTTACCCTTTCTTTTTGGAGTCAGCTCTGGATTATCCCCTTCAACTTTAATTTTTGATGCGATCCTGTCAACACTCGCACGTGACACATTCAGTTCTAGGGCTATTTTTCTGTGAGAATAATCAGTTGCAGTCAGCAGCGAGAGCATTCTACCTTTCTTCTTTGGCGATAGATCACATTTCTTACCCATGTTGGGTAGCCTACAGTACATAAAAGTTATTCCTGTAAAGAAACACTAATTTAATAAAAAGAATCACAATACGTTGCTGAGACACAATATCATATGGGTGTACGAGTGCATATTCCACGTAAAATGGTTTAAATATAATAACTTATCATAACTTAACATACACTTAACGCACCTGACCACTTGACACAACCTTCCACGTTCACAGCTGAAACACTACTGAACCCACTTTTCACATACTCCCCTCCCCTACTCCCCAAATTAACCCCTATCCCCAATTTCTGTTATTCAGGTAGAGAACACTACATGTGTTAACAATTTGGAATACTGTTTGCATACTTAAAAGGTTATTATTTAAACTAAAAACACCATATTATAATGAAAATGTGTTTTTCAAGGGGTGGCTCTAATAATTTGATCACCCTCTGTATATATTGGTCGTTATATTAAAGCGTTAAAGGAAAATGAAAATGAAAATGAAAAGGTTTATTGGCAGACTATAGTCCATATGACAAATATTATTAATACAATGACAGTTCATATAGTAAGAATAGAAATATATACAGTTGATTAGAAATAATACAGTAATGTCAAAGTTAAGTGGAGCCACAGACAGATGTTTGCGTACCAAGAATTCCATAGCTTAGAAGATAAACGCCGGAACCTTTTTTATACTTCACCTAGAGTTGCTGTCTGTAAATATTACTGCGGAAAGTACGAAAGAGAGTGTCTTTAGCTTCACTTGTACAGAACCGAAACTTCCTTATAGTCATATTCGCTTTAGCACAAAGGCTTCGAGATTGTTTTCTTATATCCGAGTCATCACTCAAGGAGCTTGTAGTAGTTTGACCCAAATACTTTAACTCTTGTACTTCCTTAATTACTTCACCTTTCATTTTAAACCTAATATCAGCTGGCTGCTTATAGCTTTTAGGATGAAATTGCATAACCTTAGTTTTTGTAACATTAAAAAGAATATGTTTCTGCGAATACACTTCGCAGACTCTTAGTAGCTGATCCAGACCTTTAACAGAGGGACTTATTAACACCATATCATCGGCATAAACTAAGTTATTTATCCTTGTGTTATCTATACAACATCCCACTGTTGCCTCATTAAGTGAAGCAATTAATCCGTCAATATACACATTAAACAACATAGGGGAGAGCAAGGAGCCTTGTCTCACCCCGCAAGAGGAGCCAAAACACTCGGATAGTGCATTGCCTCACCTAATGGTAAAAGATTGGTGGAAATACCAAAATTTCAATAAATTTAATATGTATATGGGAACCTTCCTGTCTTCTAGTTTTTTAAATAAAATATTGTGGTTCACTCTATCATATGTCTTACTTATATCTAGGAAACAGCTATAAATAGTTGAATTACTGTCAATGTATTTAGATATTATTTCTTTAAAGTGCATAGATACACAGTAGGGTGGATCGATTTTACATTTTTTTCGATTTTCATATTCTAATAGAGACAAAAACTTGCGCATGCATGAGAAAATAGCCTTTGCAAAATCTTAGCTTAATAGGTAATCATCTTCTGCCCCCGGCAGAGCGATGAAAATCATATTTTAGTAGTCAAAAACGTATTTTAAACCCTAGCCTAGAGTCATAAAATTTTGCGTGTGTGTTATTTCATGCCTAAGCAACGATATAAATGCTATGGGAAATATATAAATGCATTATTTAAGACAAAGAGCCGATCTGAAAATATGTATATTATACATATTTTCAGATCGGCTCTTTGTCTTAAATAATGCATTTATATATTTCCCATAGCATTTATATCGTTGCTTAGGCATGAAATAACACACACGCAAAATTTTATGACTCTAGGCTAGGGTTTAAAATACGTTTTTGACTACTAAAATATGATTTTCATCGCTCTGCCGGGGGCAGAAGATGATTACCTATTAAGCTAAGATTTTGCAGAGGCTATTTTCTCATGCATGCGCAAGTTTTTGTCTCTATTAGAATATGGAAATCGAAAAAATGTAAAATCGATCCACCCTAATACACAGGTCAGTTGAGTGGGACCTTTTAAAACCAAACTGATTAGATGTTCATGGGTAATCATTTAATAGGAGTAACAAGAGTTTTTCTAGTAGTTTCGAGAAGCAGGAAGCGACAGCAATAGGCCTGTAATTATTGCTGGACAGAATGTCTCCATACTTGTTTTTGACCATGGGCAAGATATATACCCTCATGAACTCTGCAGGGATATGGCGATGAGCAAGCATGGCTGATAAGAGCAATGATATATGCAGACATACTACGTCACTGGCATATTTTAAGTGCTCATTCGATAGGTCATCTACCCCTGACACATAACCAGTCTTTAACTCTTTAATTAACCTCTTTACTTCAGGAACTGATGTCAAAATATTTTCCCTTGTTCCTCCCACAGTCGTTTCGCTGCAATCTATCTTAAGATTATCCCTACTCACACTGTTAAGAATGTTAGAGTAGTGGTTTTTCCACAGCTTTGCAATTTCATCCTCCCCGACACCCCATCGATTGTCAGGGGGAGGACACTTTTGACACCCGTTTGATTCTTAACAAATTTCCAAAAAATTCTATTATCGTTATTTATGTGAGCTTCACAGGCTTTTGATGCTCGAATAGACTCTTATCTTCCTGTTTACATCTCCTTATGGCCGCCTTATACTGACCCCTACTTCTACACATATTCATGTATACAGGTCCTAATCTGGGTCTACCATGAAAGCACCACAAATCATAGGCGTCTTTCGATTCCCTCTTCAGGGGGTCAATAAAATCATTTCATCCAGGAATAATCTTAGTATGATAGTTGTAAGATTTAATCAGGGGGCTTCCTGTTTCTCTTAACAGGAATACTATCTTACTATAATACCTATCTATGAGTTTACAGTGAGAATCATTTGAGCAAGGATTACTACAGGCTAGGTGCAAAATTTCTAAACTATTAAAGAGGTGACCTGTTCTGTCTTTGTATTCTATTCTCTGTTGCATGGTCTATGATCAGAAAGAAGGAAATCATGCAGAATATGAACTCTAACAATTCGATCCTTTAGATTATTACTAGTGAGACAATGATCAATCCACCTGGTGATACCACTCATATCACTAACGTATGTAAAATTACCACTGGTTACCCCCAATACATCTACTCACTTATACTTAATTTGGCCGACTCGCACATGTTACCCAATTCTACAAAGAATTTCGAGTTCACATGCGCGTTGAAGTCCCCCATTATTATACAGTGATAATATTTTGGGTTATCTGATAATGACTTAGTTTTGTACAGCAAATCAATGTATTCATCTAGATCAGGGGTCCCCAACCTTTTTGTGCCGAAGAGCACATTCAAGACTACCGGTAGTGCGGCGGGCACCATTTACTTTTTCAAGGCAAATTTATAGTTGGACTTAATAATGAACATAATACACAAAAAAAACATTTAATTCCTATGTAAAATAATGAACATAATTCACAAAAAAAAAACAAGGATGGGCTAACTAAGAATCTTAGAAAAATTATCAAAACGATAACTTAATTTATTTATAAAGAAATAATTATTTTCAAATAAATGAGCATCTGTTTCCGTAATTAACTACTAAAATTTAATAAAATGTTAAGTATGTTACATATTTTAAATATTTAGTAACTAAATATTTAAAATATGTAACATACTTAACATTTTATTAAAAATTTAAATAAAAACTTATCAATCGTAGTCAGTCAGTGGCGGGCACAGGCAAAAGGGTCGGCGGGCGCCATGGTGCTCGCGGGCACAGGGTTGGGGACCCCTGAATTCTAGATTACTGCCGTTGTTGTATGGTAAATAGCAGTTTACAATTAATATGCAATCATTGTTCACTTGTAATTCAATGCCTAACTGCCTTACTGAAAAAAAAGGGGTTTGTATGAAAATTTTATGTATTTAACGTTAAATATATTATTCAATTTTAATAAAAACTAAAAAAATAAACAAACTATAATTGTTTTAAACAAAAAAAGATTCATGACAAAATTATTTTTTATATAAAATCTTTTATTTGTGAATTATTCAAATGTAGTTTGAAGAATTTAGAAGAGTCAAATAACGCAAACTTTGTGTAGATATTTCAGATCACAAAGTTAGGTACAAATGTAGCTTAGAGCATCTCCTTTTATATCAGTACGAACTATGAAGGGCAAAGTTGGAAACGAGTTTTTGGTAGAAAGGGTTTTTTTATGATTGGTAACCAATCTTAAAATAGCGAAGGGGTGGCATAAGGTTAATTCTCGACACGTGATTATTTTAAATACTATTTTGTCTGCAACTAAGCATTGAAAAGAAGTACATAGATCTTTACAACTGCCAGTGGACGAGAACGTTCTACATCTGTCAGCCAGTTCATACAAATTTTTTTAATGTTTTTATTTAAGAATGGAGTTTAACCCTTTCACTACGGGCATAGCTTTGAAGCGAATTATATGAATTCGAATTATAATACATATATCTCCCCCATTTTCAACCCAGAGGGTGGAAAGAGAGGGATACACCCTTCGTTTATAAACTACACCCGGAGTTCATAAAAGATTAGAAGTTGGTTTATTTACCACACCCGCATCTGAGCGCAAATTGGACGGGTAGTTTATGTGCCACACCCGGAGCGAAAGTGTTAAGAATGGATTCATCCTATAGGAACCTATTTTATTGTTATTATGATACTAAAATTCTGGAATAACGATCCCGTTAAAAGACGTTCGTTTATTGGTGTTCTAAAAACTAAAATTGTATCCTTCAAATTACCTTTATGATGTACAGCGTAAGCACTAAAAGGATCATCTGAAGATCAGGGACCCCAGCCTTCTTTAGTTAGCCTTATAAGGCTAACTAACGAAAATATCACGACCTAACCTAACCAATCGTTAGGTCAACTGTACGCCCTTGACGATTGGTTAGGTTAGGACGTGATATTTTCGTTAGTTAGCTTTATAAGGCTACCTAAAGAAGGCTGGGGAGCCCTGAACTTCAGGTGATCCCAGTAAAATTCCGTATGGCCTGAAATTTTTTTACAGTTTGAACTTTGGTTCCAATTATTACTGTTAAAATAGATTAAGGAAAAGTTCTTCTCGGAATTAGGTTCCGAATTGGGGACCGCAGAGACGCTAAACTTTTGATCCTCTATACCAAAAGAGGAGCCTACGCTGTCAGTGGTATGAACCTTTTATTGCTTTGAATGTCAAAGTTAGAGTTACATACTTCGACTTGAATGCTTTAAGAATTTTACTGTGTATAGTGTATAGGGTAATAAAGTTGCAAGTTTGCTTTTAAAAATAAACAGATAATTCCTAAAATATATCGCCATGGGATGTTCCTCAACTCCCACCCGGAACCTCAATCTCTCCAGTTCCCCTCCGGAATTGAAATTCTTCAAACAAATTAATTTTTTCACTATCTAACTATTTATGTGGAAAGTTATGTTATTTATATAAGAAGTTATATAATATATACAGTATATTGTCAAAGGGTAGCCCAAAATAGAAGTCATATTTGGTGAAGGAAAAAAACTGTTGAATTGAGTGATGTACAGTAGGGTGGCCCACTTTTCAATTTTTTTTTAAAAGTATAGGTTATCGTAGTTTTTCCCATTATTTGGCACTATACTAGCACATTGGTACCATTTTTACAAAAATTTATAAATATTTAGGGGTCTCGCATCAACCTTGAAATTACGAGTTTTTTTTTAAAAATGCGTACTTTTTAACGTTTTACTGAATCAAGATAAATCATTAAGTAGGGATGTTTACTGAATCCTCTTGATGAGAGAAGTCGTTTGGTGTGCCTTCCAATGTCATACGACTAACGGTTTAAAAGTTGTGCCTGTATACAAGTAATACCAATGTGCTAGTGTAGTGCCAAATAATGGGAAAAACCACGATCACCTATACTTTTCAAAAAAATCAGCAAATAGCAGACAAATAAGGAAGAAAGAAACAATAACTTAAACAATCACTTTTGCATTGTATTGACCACTATCACACGTCACTGGCTGCAACGTTGTCCCTCTGTGCTATGTCATCGTGGCGAGTGATGACTTTTTGAAGTCGCCGAGCTCTTTCCGGTTCTTTTCTACCACTTGCAGAAGATCCTGCAGCTGTGCCTCGTCCTTTGTGACCGTGTTCGCATAGTCTTGTATCAGTTGGACTCCTCTTTCAGCGACGTCATTGGTGACCTGGAGATTAGAGATCACATCCTTCAGACGACAAAAGTCCTCGTTCTCGTCCCACTTATCAGTTGGCAGGGTGAGCCACGAAGACCCATACATCTTCAGACCTGCAAATAAGAACCAGGAGGACTCGTCGATCAGGTCGGGGAGTAGCGTCATCTCGTCGACTGAGACGTTCTCGTATGTGAAGTCTTTGGGTACAGGGAGGTGGGACAGCTTCTCTGCCATCTGTTGCTTCACAGTGCCATCCACCTTGTTGCTGCATAGAGCGAAGATGACGGTCTGAGGCCTCAGATACCAGAAGTGCCGCCTCATCACTGCCAGTGACGCTTCTGCCACCTCGCGGTCCACTGCCCTATACCTCAGAAAACGCTGGTATAGTACCAGGTCATTCAACGGCGCATCAGCTGCTACAGGGGCCGCCAACCAAGCTGGAACGTACAGAAGAGCGATGAACACCACGATCCTGTGCAGTTTGTCGACCAGCTCGGCGTCGAGCTCCAGCTGCCTACTGAACATCAGCAGTTTTGTGTAGTAGATGACCTGAAACAGAATAGGCACCATTGTAAGTAAGACAGGTTTATTGTTACCAATTACTTTGTTTGCGTTATAATGAAATGTTTATCTTTGAATAACATTTAAACTTATCTCTAGATTATTTTTGTTTGAAAATGCTAACTTTAGCTATCCATCTTGCGTGGTGGTAGGCTCCTGGGCGCATGAGGTGAATGCCACGGCGTGGTTGTGTCCCGAGTACCAGGAGCGTGATCTCTGCCACTTCCCGGTAATCGTCTCTGACGAAACCAGAAGCTGTGCTCAGGAAGCTGACCGCCGCGTCCCGGAGTTCTATTAGCCACGTACTCTCCGCCAGATTCTCGACCTGCAGCTTGCAGTAGGTCGAGAGATCGAGCTCGTCCCATCTTCAAAAATAATAAACAAGAAAATTGTGTGAGAAAACTCTGAAGTTCCGGTTTGGCTTGCTGTTTTATAAACTAGTGGAATATCATGTGTGTCCTAACTTTACCTTGCACAAAAAATGAACAAACCTTCTCTTCAACTGCTGAAACAAAGGATCAGTTGGTGCCGTAGTCCTTCCGAGCAGGGTGACGGCTACTGCCCCCACGATAAGCTCTAGGACGTGATGACGGCATCCCAGCTGGAGTAGCGGTCGCCCGAGCATGTTTTCCAGCCGGAGAACTGCACCCTGTACCCTCCCCGTGTTGGTGGAAGTGGTGTCGAAGCAGAGTCCGATGACGCTCTCCTCACATCCCCAATCTTCGAGAGCATTTATGGTTGCCCGCGCCTGCGACAGTCCGGTGCCATCAGCAACAGCTGGGACTGACAGCAACTTTCCTTCTGTGCAATGAGGAGCCCCGGAGATGAGAATTGCTTGGCGGTGCTCCGCCGTTCCAAGGAAGTTCTGAAACACATGCCATATATTTCAATTTCATGGTTGTAAAGTAACCTATTTTTGTTCACATTCAGTTCTCTTTTTAATTGACATTATGCTTCTTGAATCTCATTACTAAATTGATAGCTATGAAAACTTAATCAACTGACCTTGACCATTTTGCCATCCCAGTGGACAACAGTGTGCCTCGGTGGCGTGAAGGAGTCCTTCAGAGCCATCGCCACTTCACAGCAATGTGACACTCTTCCCCGGTGAGCCGTTTCTTTCGAGATGCTGAACTGATTGAGGTCTGCTGGTGGATCCGCCGAACGTGTGATAGCAGCCACAATGCTTACTACCTATGTAGAGAATGGAAAGTGGAAAGGAAACTGTTAAGAATACATGTGGGTTACGGGACACTTTAAAACTGACGCTATCGATGAATACTATACACAATACGCACCTGATTATTGGACATGCGGAAACGATCAGCCACTTCCATGACAGCAGGTGCATTAAGGATGCGGCGAGGAAGATTGACAGACACACTTGGCTCTTTCGGCAGGGGAAACGCTAGTTCTGTCTCCGACTCTCTTGACATGCCAGTATCATCATTCTCCATGGCCTCATCTCCGGTTTCGTAAGCACACTTTGAGGTTTGCGGCTCCTGGCGAGGACGTTTTCTTCCTTCCTGTAGCTTTCTTTTTACAGCGAAAACTTTATCGTTCCCGCTCATCGTTGCCACCCGAGGACTACGTTGATCGAGGTAGAAGTCAATGTCTTCTTTCTTGTCCTTGTCGGACAGCAGTCGATTCTTCTTTATATCTTCGACAGCGTCAGATGCTCCGATATCCCACAGCTTGTCCACACTGTCCGAAAACTTCTGCCGTTTTCCTCCGGCGTCAGTTTCTCGTTTTTGCTCTTTTGGAGTAAGTGCCACTCTTTCCACAATGCCTCTTGCTTCCGTTCGCAGTTGAGCTTTGTGATTGTTTTAATGCGGGCCATGTTCCAAAACTTTAAGACGTTGTTTACGGTTTCTTTGAATGCGTCTTTCCTGTTAGCAGTGTACTGGATAACACTGAAGAAGTATTGCAAAACCTGCAGTGTTGTTGGCAATTTGCTACCACTGAGGACGACGGTTGGCCAACTAAAAAAATTTCCGAGGCCGATCTTAGAGATGGTAGCGATGTTGTTTTCGCCTTTCCTTTTGATGACTCTCAATTTGTAGCTTCAAGAGTTCTTCCAGTTATGGTTGCCATCGATTTGTCCATGACAAAGGATGAGGAACTCAGACAGAATTTCAAAATGTTATGATCTGCAAAAAAAGAAATAGGTTAGGTACCAGGCACAGGCATAGTGCATTTTCTAATTACCTATATACATTATACATTCCGCCCGGGTGTGGTGACTCATTTTTTTGAAAAGTATAGGTGATCGTGTTTTTTCCCATTATTTGGCACTATACTAGCACATTGGTATTACCTGTATACAGGCACAACCTTTAAACCGTTAGTCGTATGACATTGGCAGGCACACCAAACGACTTCTCTCATTAAGAGGATTCAGAAAACATCCCTACTTAATGATTTATCTTGATTCAGTAAAAAGTTAAAAAGTACGCATTTTAAAAAAAAAACGTAATTTCAAGGTCGATGCGAGACCCCTAAATATTGATCAATTTTTGTAAAAATGGTACCAATGTGCTAGTATAGTGCCAAATAATGGGAAAAACCACGATCACCTATAATTGAAAAGTGGGCCACCCTAAATTGTACAGTATCTGCTTCCTTGGCATTTTGAAAACCTTAAGGCAGTGGTGCACAAACTTTTTTGATGTGAGGGCCAAACCAACCATCTGTTTTATATGTAGGGGCCAGATATATAGATATTCTATTTTTTATAAATATGCATTTTTATAACCAGGGGTAATATTTCAGATTTTTCACTTTTTCATTGAATTGAAAAGACCCGTGGGGGCCACATTTGGCCCGCGGGCCAGGGTTTGTGCATCACTGCCTTAAGGTATTTCTTTCCGTATTATTGTTTTCGAGTGAACTGTGAGTACAGAAGGGGTTCATCCGTTAAGAATCTTTCTCTTAAAACAACTATGCATTCACATTGAGAAGTTGGGTCTGTTCCCGTAATATTTAGAGTTCTGCGTACTTATGCTTTATTTGTACTGGCAAATGTTTTGTCGGCATTTTGTAATTTAAAGTAAGAGTTTGGCTAAATTTTTAAATGCAGTATTTTAATGTTTATATTTATGGAATACGTTAAAGTATATTTCAGTTAGTGATGTTAATTCGTGACTGTGAAATGTTTAGTTTAAGAGTTCCTCTGTAATTTGTGGTAATTATTTAGATTACAGAATTGAGAAGTTTAGTAAAGAATTAAGCACGGAAATGATCGTTGCCTCATTTTTGAGGTACGTTAAAAAGTTTATTCATTTAACTTCTGCATTTTTAAATACTGTATTGTTAATGCGTTCGTTGTAATTTTTACTAATTGAATGTTACTTGTTCATATTAGCTTGTATTAAATGTTAGTATTAGTTTATTTGGACCTTTTCCACTTTGTGTACCGTTTTTCATATAATTTATTTTTGCTTCTTTTCAGATCAAAAATGAGTAATCAAAAATGAGTTCTTGATAACATAACCTAACCTAACATAACCTAACCCACATTATAACTTTCGTCACTTGGGCACAGGATGTTTACTATGCTGTATGTAATGTACTGTAGAAAACGGTACATAAACTGGAAAACGTCCGTTTATTTAGATTAAGTATTAGTTTATTCAGATTACGGTGCACTTAAGGTCTTGTTTTTGTTTAATTGGTATCGATTCCGGGTTATCGAAGCTTCAGACTAGTTTGTTTTTTCCTTCTCTTTTGCGTCACATCTCTTTAATTTTAGCAATAAAATTTATCAGGTGTTAGGTTTAGGCTTAGGCATTGCTGTATTTGATTTGAGTGTATCTTGTATGTAAAGGTTTAAATATATTTTTTAAGAAATTAATAGGTTTATCATTAAAATAGTTTATTTAAAACAGTCTGTGTTCGGAGCTTAAACAGGACGAAGACTAAAACATTTCTTGGGGTAGGGTTTTGGGTTAAGAATATTTATTGGAGACGCATCTTTTGACGATTCAATTGACGATTTTGTTTATTAAGCAGCGGCCCCACAAGAAGTGGCATCCTCAGCTTAAAGCTAAGGATCTTTTCTTTTTCCATTTAATTTGCGATTGTGTATCGGGCTCTCATATATATATATATATATATATATATATATATATATATGTTAAACACAGACCGTGCATGGAACAAGGAACTCTTCTGGGAAAATTAAATCCACTATAGTCCGAATAAGTAATGGTAAATGACAAATACCATAGTTTTTCTTTTTCATGATGCTAGCCCGACGTGGGCAACGGGTCTCTCGCAAAGAGATCCCATAAATATAGCTTCCCTCACCAGCTATCTGCAAAGCAGACAGGATCCAGCTTTGGGACATGGACCTAGGGTTTAAAGCAAGCCTAGTCCCTACATTCAGAACCTCTATATAAGTAAAAGACTCGTTGCATTCACGTCGGATTGAATCAAAGAAAAAAGGGGTAACTATTGTATTTTTAGCCAAAAAAAACCAAAACTTAAACCTCAACCGGGAAATTGAGCGTCCACTTTTCAAGGCACGTAACACGTCCGTTTAATATACACAAACTCTAGGTCCATGTCCCAAAGCTGGATCCTGTCTGCTTTGCAGATAGCTGGTGAGGGAAGCTATATTTATGGGATCTCTTTGCGAGAGACCCGGTTGCCCACGTCGGGCTAGCATCATGAAAAAGAAAAACTATGGTATTTGTCATTTACCATTACTTATTCGGACTATAGTGGATTTAATTTTCCCAGAAGAGTTCCTTGTTCCATGCACGGTCTGTGTTTAACATATAAGTTTCTCAGGGGACCATTCTGAGTTTGTGTATATTAAACGGACGTGTTACGTGCCTTGAAAAGTGGACGCTCAATGTCCCGGTTGAGGTTTAAGTTTTGGTTTTTTTTTGGCTAAAAATACAATAGTTACCCCTTTTTTCTTTGATTTATTCAATCCGACGTGAATGCAACGAGTCTTTTACTTATATAGAGGTTCTGAATGTAGGGACTAGGCTTGCTTTAAACCCTAGGTCCATGTCCCAAAGCTGGATCCTGTCTGCTTTGCAGATAGCTGGTGAGGGAAGCTATATTTATGGGATCTCTTTGCGAGAGACCCCGTTGCCCACGTCGGGCTAGCATCATGAAAAAGAAAAACTATGGTATTTGTCATTTACCATTACTTATTCGGACTATAGTGGATTTAATTTTTCCCAGAAGAGTTCCTTGTTCCATGCACGGTCTGTGTTTAACATATAAGTTTCTCAGGGGACCATTCTGAGTTTGTGTATATATATGTATATACATACATATATATATATATCAACAGAAGTGCCGGGTCAATCCCAGAATAGGCACCTGATGTACCTCAATCCCAGGTGAAGCACCTGCGTTCAACCTCAATCCCAGAATAGGCACCTTGCAAGGAATTAAATAAAAAAAAACCGATGATTACAAAATTTATTGTTTGATTATTTCTGAAATATTGTTTGATTATTTCTGAAATAGAAATCGAATAATATTATTAATAAAATATTAAATGTGAAAATCAGGTAAAAATCAAACTGGTAAGAATAGCAAAACTAACCAAAAAAGCAGAAGATATAGCAAAAGATTAGGTTAGGTTAGGTTAGGTTAGGTTAGAGTTGATTTTTTTAAATATTGATAAAAACAATGAAATTATATCTCTAAAAACTGTTTATATTTTTCTCTCCTCAATCCCAGATTAAGCACCTGTGTTTTGCCTCAATCCCAGATTAAGCACCTAAAAATGATTTCAGGTGCCTATTCTGGGATTGATCCGAAGTGCCTTCAGATACTTTCACTATTTCCACTTGAGAGTAAGCCCACTGTTTCATCGACACAGTCGCGACCAAGATGACGTCACATCGCGAGACTCCCTCAAGCTTTCCCTTTCTGTTTTGAGCGTCACACCGCACGCTCTCTCCTCGAAGAAAACCTCAGTGGCACGTGAGATCTCATCGTGTAATAACGTTGTAACAGGCCCCATTGGCTTGGTGTCATTCACCTAACTTTATATGAAGACTCATTTCCTCGCGCGTTATAATAATATTTAAGTCATTATTCAAGTGCACATTTATACATTTCAACTGACCTACATTCAAACAACTGCAACATTTATTTGTCTCACTTATATATAATTTATTTTGCTTAACAAATGAAGAAAAATCACTCTAGTAATTTCCTAATTAATAACATTATTTGATCTGAAAAGATCTGATGACTCAAGCAATCATAATTCATTAACATTAACAACTTAACCTAATTATTACCATTATTTTTTATTATTACTATTATTATTATTATTATAATTATTATTATTATTATTATATTGCCAACGTTGACAACGATAAATTGGTGACTATATATAACGAAATTTTCCTTCAAATACATAAAATATATATTTTAAAATTCTTTACTTTTATTTTTATGAATTTACGACAAATAAAGTCTCTTCGCAATCTGAACTTGTGTAATCAATGCTATTTTAAAAAAAAAGGTGTGTGTGTGTTGTAGTAATGCTTAGTTAAGAATATTAATTTCTGTTTAATTAAATAAGATAATGTTTAATGTAAATCATTTACTAATAATTATGAAATTACGAAAAAGTATGTTTGTTAGATTTAAATTGTTTAAAATGGTTAGAGTTGGCAGTCCTGAATAGGGGCCGAAAAAGAGTGGGCTACCCATAAGAGTCAGTCTTGAGGCAGGCGCGTTACGCGTAAGTTGACGAAATGTAACGTAAAATTAATTAATTGTGTGTTCCTCTCCGACCTAAATTATTATAATAGAAATTTCATACTCGCATCCCCTAACTTAACTAAACCATTTTCGGAATTAATAAAACGTTCACAAGTGTTAAAAAAGAGTATTAATATACCCCCCTTCCCCCTTTGTTTTGTAACGGTTTTCAGTCTCGGCGTGCTACCATGATATTTATAAACGTGAAAAAGAGAGTAGAGAAAAGTGATAAATGAAATAAAGAGCCGATAGAGAATAAATAGAGAGCAGAAAGTAGAGTAAATAATGAAGAAAGTAAATTAATAAGGGCGTACATTACATCTGGTGGCGAGCGGTGGTCTTACATCATATTTTGTGAGGCTTACCCACGTGACTTAGTATTTTGATTAAAATTCTTCAAACCCGGTATATTAGCCAATAGCGTTAATGAATATTTTATTTCGATTATTAAAATATCTAAATGCAAAGTTTATCCCGTTTGCAGGCAAATTTCGATTTTCATTCCTTAAAAATTCATTGTGAATGAAATTTCAAAATGGCGCGTCGCGTTCGACATCCTTATAGCGTCCTTTACAAACTTCGCGCCTAAAAATTTAATTTTTTTTCCTTTCTTTTCGTGGGAGTTCGTTGATTCTGAAATGTTCGTTTGTTCCATTTATATCGTACGGTTTCGTTGCTTTTCGTAGTCTAGTGACTCAAAAACTTATTTTAGTCGTTAGAGTCGGTAGAAAAACTTGTCCGACTCAATATTGCGAGTCATTATTACGTTAAATTTCGTTCATTCGGTCGGAGAGGACATAGTTTTGAAAATTATCGTGCTGCCTGAAGACTCAATTTTTCTTTTTTTTCATCTCTTCCACTGTGATGCCTGTTTCAGCTTACCTTTTAAAATAATGATTAATAAATAAATTTTACTGGATTTGTACGTAAGTCAAGTATGTTAGTTTAAATACAGTATGATACACATTTTATATGGTCCTTTCAAAATGTTTCAGCGAAAATTTACCGCATTTCTAGGTATATATACATATATATAAAACATTTCATGAACATGAAAAATTTTCTGGGTTTCATTAGCAGATTTTTGATTATATTTCGATTGCTTGTATATAATAATAGGATTATTTTGTTTATATAGATTTACGGGCTTTTTGCTTCGCTCGCTTCGCGCTATATAGGTTAAGTTACAGTTAATTGACAGTCGAAAGGTAATCTTAAACATATTAAATTTGTCAGATTATAAGTCGCCGTATAGGATTGTGTTAAATTTCAAAATAAGCAGAATTCGTTTAACTGAAATAGAGAAATTGTGTTGTGAAATTTTCTATAAGTTTTTTTTTGATTTTTTATATACTCATTAATTATATACTTACTTATTAACTTATACGTATTTATTAGTTATATATATAATTATATATATTTATATAATCATAAAATTTGGTAGGTACGCTGATTATCTATTTTTTTCTTCTCTGTTCCTTTCGTTCATTTCACGACAATTCCGACATATTTGGTAAAATGACTATTGTATTGTACTGGAGAAGGATTTCTTGTGGCCTATCGTAAAATATTGTTCGGAGATTAACCGTTACTACGGTATCTGTCTATTGAGTAGTAAATTCTTAGTTATTTAACAAATTTTAATTGGTTTAACATAAATAATCGTAGGATTTTTCTTTAATAAACACAAATGTTATGCATTAAATTCTAAATTGTGCTTTCCACGCGTAACATTGAATTTATTAATTATAGGTCTAAAAGTGCGCAGTAAATTTTATTTTTATTTTGGGAACCTATGTGAGTTAAGGTATACATATTTTACTAAATCTCGATATTATAATTTTTTTTGAATTACAGAAATTTGTGTAGGAAATTCTTTTCATACATTTTCTTTACGTTTTATAAATTCATTCAATAATCAAATTTATTTGTATAGGTAGGCCGATTTTTATTTTTCTTTCCAGTTCAATGACAATGGTAAAATTTTTAGTTCAAATTTAGATTGTATTCTAAAAAGGATGTTTTAATTTGATATTTTAATTTTGGTATTAGAAATGAAAAATGTCCTTTTTTTTTTAGTTCGAGCGTTTGCATGGAAAATATTACGAAATTATGTTAGGATATAATGCAAGTTCATTCGGTTACGTAGGGATATTTGTATAGAGGTTCCCTTACAAACAAAGCGACCGCTCTCAATTAGGCAATGTTTTAGTTTTGTTTACAGTGGATTGCGTGTATTTTTGAGTGCATATGATCTATTCTTATTTAGTATAACTATGCAAATTTGTAGTTTCACTTGGAAACGATAAATTACTGAGATTTTTGTGATTTGCAAACCATACTGGGGTTTCTGTTGAAGGAGAGAGTTGTCTCTCAGATGTAATTTGCGAATTGCGAGTTCAATTCATATGAAATTTGACGTTTCAAGTTGGAATTACTGTATTAACATGATTTTTGTAGTAATATTTAAATTTTTTTTACTTTTTAATAACTGTTTAGAAAATTATTATTGTTTAAACCTTCAGTCGGAGTTAACTAATAGAGTTGAAACATTGACTCAAGTGTACACTCGGAAATGGAGCCTTCTAGATAGCCAGTAACGTTTTTGTGGCGTCTTTGTGTGCTCCTCCTCAAAGCAAGAGGGTTCATGATTGTCAGAGAATGGATGACATGAAGTTTCTGGGGTTCATTTTTGTCTTTTGTATTTAGAGGTATTGAGGTGATTTCTGACGATAGTTTGAACAATAATGATTCTTAAATTATACTAACAGTTACTATGTATGGGCGCTTTTATATTTATACTGTACAATTTTGTTTAGCGTTTTATGACTTTTTTTATCTTCTCCGCTGTAACTGCCATAAGTGACCTTATTGGTAGCTAGATTTGATTAAAATTTTTGCGAAATTTTGAGATGTGTAATTTTTTTTTTTTCCGTGAATTTGGCCAGAGCAAATGTGTAGTTAGTATTTCGAAGTGAACTGTCGAGAAAATTCGATAAATTAAATATGAAATGATAAGCAGTGCAGAAACACGTTTCGAATAAACTTTTTTTTTCAAAATTTCAAAGGCTCGGTTTGGGGTCAACTAAGTTGAATCCGAGTTCCATCAAGTGAGTTTAGTCGACCGGATAGGTGATCGATCACCAATGAGAGAGAGAGAGAGAAGAGGAAACCAAGACTGCGCAGGGACTTGGCGCAGGATGGTTTCGGAAGAGAAGAGAGAGAAGAGAGGAACCGAATGCGCAGAGAGTTGGCGCAGGACAGTTTCGGAAGAGAAGAGAAATTTACGTGTGCAGGGTCTTGGCACACGAAAGTTTCGATCGAAGATGGTCTACTGGTATTTTTCGGGCAATAGCTGGTTACGCTGCTCGAATGCTTCGCTAAATATGTGTTGCAGCACGCGGTAGACAAGCCACGAGAGCTTGAACGGGTGCCTACGACTGTACTGTCCATACAGACATACAGTAGGTTCGTTGGGAAACGGCCTACGGCGGAGTCATCGTTTGATTGTTGCCAGTAGAAGAGTCTTTCAGCTGGACGTAGGAAGAGCAGCGTTCACCGACAAAAGTGGAGATGAGACAAGGCGAGTTTCTTCATCGACTTCTAGAATTGCAAATTCCGTCCAATTCCAGCGCGTGGTCCCGCTTTCAGATATCTCCCTCCCTGATCCTTTTAGAATTGGACGTCTCTTGTTTTTTTTTTTCGCCATTGGAGAGAGAGCGGAACCATTTTAGCGTGCTGCCCTGTTGCATGTTGATTGATGCAATCCCTTGCATTCTAGCGAAGTGAGCAGGAGAACTGCGATTGAAAATTGAAGTCCGTTGTCAGCGTGCGGAGTGTCATCTAAACAACGTCGAGCAAAGTAATGTACTGATTATTAGGTAATGAAATTATAAGTGAAAGGGTGCGATTATTGCCCATAATTGTTGTGTTTTTCGTGAAATAGTATGTGCGCTCTTGGTCAGTATTTTATGTAAACTTTTTCTTATTTTTTTTCTATGTTGCCCTGACAGTAACTATAACTATACAAATAATTGTTTCGAATGTAAAGCGATCGTTGATGAGAAATCGCTGGAATAGATTGTGAACTTGAGATTTGTGTAGCCACTGTAAGAAAATTTTCCGTTATTTTTTTGGTATGTATGGATTAGTTACAGGTTGTAATTTAATTATTAGTGTGAAATGTTATTTTATGCAAATGTGAAAATTATAAAGTTTTCGGTTTTTATAATGATACAAAATATGTGTGGAAATTGTCATTCTAATTATTTCTTGTCTATCTCAACTCTGAATTGTTAAAGAAAAAAAAAAAAAAGAATTGAAAAATATATAAATTTGTTGAATAAAATTATTAACATTGTTAAACGATATTAATAAGTTTTACTAATGGAAAAACTTATTTTCAAGGGGGTGATGCGAGTGTAGTAATGCTTAGTTAAGAATATTAATTTCTGTTTAATTAAATAAGATAATGTTTAATGTAAATCATTTACTAATAATTATGAAATTACGAAAAAGTATGTTTGTTAGATTTAAATTGTTTAAAATGGTTAGAGTTGGCAGTCCTGAATAGGGGCCGAAAAGGAGTGGGCTACCCATAATTGAGTCAGTCTTGAGGCAGGCGCGTTACGCGTAAGTTGACGAAATGTAACGTAAAATTAATTAATTGTGTGTTCCTCTCCGACCTAAATTATTATAATAGAAATTTCATACTCGCATCCCCTAACTTAACTAAACCATTTTCGGAATTAATAAAACGTTCACAAGTGTTAAAAAAGAGTATTAATATACCCCCCTTCCCCCTTTGTTTTGTAACGGTTTTCAGTCTCGGCGTAGCTACCATGATATTTATAAAATGCAGTGAAAAAGAGAGTAGAGAAAGAAAATGATAAATGAAATAAAGAGCCGATAGAGAATAAATAGAGAGCAGAAAGTAGAGTAAATAATGAAGAAAGTAAATTAATAAGGGCGTACACTACAGTGTGTGTGTGTGTGTGTGTGTGTGTGTTTTACTTTGTGAGTTAGAACGACGGTAGACCCCCTCTGCTGCATCCCGCCTCATTTGCGGGACTTCATGAAGGAGGGAATTGCTGTCTGATCTCCTTCTCCCCTCGTAGCCATCACGCATGGCTGGTCTGGGACTTTGCACAGGAATCTGTCCAGCTTCTTCTTGAAGTTATTCAGGTCGGTGTGCTGGAGATTCCTTACTTCTCTCGGTAGGGCATTGAAAAGCTTTGGGCCTCGTATTCTGAGGGTATTTCCCATCCTCGTTTTCATGGCCCCTTGTCCCACAGCAGCTGGGACTGTACAAAATCTGCCTCTTCTCTCATTCCAGTTTGTTTCTACGAGGGGCCGTCAGAAAATAAGTTTACACGGCGTATAATTTCGTAACTAAAGGACCTATATTGATTATGTTTGGATCAGGTGAATTCGTTAATCATTGTTGGCAACACTGCACGTTGATTCGGCTGCCATCTAACGTACATTGGTTATATGAGTCAGTTGAACATGGCGGCTCGACTGGAACAGTGCCCTGTCATTTCTGCAACGATATTCCGAGTCTGTCAGTGGTCAAGAATTTCTCGAGCGCATTGTCACAGGAGACGAGACGGGTTCATCACCGTACTCCCGAAACAAAACGTACCAGCATGAAATGAAAACACCCTGGGTCCCCGCGATCAAAGAAGTTCAAGATTGTGAGGTCGCCTGGAAAAATGATGGTTACCGTGTTTTTGGACCACAAAGGCGTTTTGCTCGCAGACTTCATGCAAAAAGGAACAACAATCAATGCAGATTAAATCAAGGCCATTAAACGTAAACGTCTTGGACTGCTCCGAAGGGCAGAGCATTGTTCCAGTCGAGCCGCCATATTCAAATGACTCACATAACCAATGTACGGTAGATGGCAGCCAAATCGACGTGCAGTGTTGCCAACAATGATTAATGAATTCACCTGATACAAACATAATCAATGTAGGTCCTTTAGTTACGAAATTATACGCCGTGTAAACTTATTTTCTGACCATCCCTCGTATTTCATTTCTAAGGTTAGGGACAAAGCCCTCAAGTATTTTCCATATATATATATCATTGTGTACCGCTCGCGCCTTCTTTCGAGAGAAGAGTTTCAGGGATTGTAGTCGAGACCAGTAGTTTTCAGCTTCCGTTCCTTCTATCTTAGAGTAAAAGTTCTTTGTATAGCTTCAATGTTCGCAATGTCTCGTTTTCTGTATGGGCTTGAGTACTGAGCAATACTCAATTATTGGTAGGACTAGGCTCTTCCATAATTTGAGCATGATGTTTGTTTTTCTCTGCGAAAGCTCCTCCAGATGATTCCCATTATTTTTCTAGCCGATGTAATTTTGATGTTGTAGAGCTCTCTGAATTCTGTATCCGATGACATTATTACTCCCTGATCCCTGACTTGTTGATTTGGTGTTATCTGTTTGTCTTGCAGAGTTTTGTACCTTTTATTATGCAGCTCCTTGTTATTACCATATCTAAGAAGTTGGAATTTTTCTTCGTTGTACTTCATATTATCTTCTGCCCACTGAAATAATGTCTCAATGTCGTTTTGTAATTTTATTATGTCATCTCCGTTCAGTATTTCCTTACATATCTTTGTGTCATCTGCGAAACATGATACAATACTGTCCTTAATATCTGCATCAATATCTGCAATCATTATTATGAACAGCAAGGGAGTTAATACTGTCCCTCGTGGGACAGAGCTCAGGACTTCCGAGACGTCCGATTTAACTCCGTTTACCACCACTCTGTGTTCTTTGCGTCAAGAAATTAAATAGCCAGCTTCCTAGCTTTCCAGTAATTCCTGTATTCTTAAGTTTGTGTGCTATGATTCCATGGTCACATTTATCGAAGGCTTTAGCAAAGTCTGTATATATTACATCTGTTTTATCCTCGACACAATGTTTCCAATATTTTGTCCTGGTGGTCTAGTAGCTGTAATAGGCATGATCTTTCCAGCCCTGAAGCCCTGTTGATTTGGGTTGTATAAGTTTTTTCTTGTAGGTAGTAGGTAGTTTTGCCTCTAATTATACGTTCAAAGCACTTTATAAGGTGTGAGGTGAGAGCCACTGACCGATAATTCTTGGGCATTGCTCTGTTACCACCTTTAAATAGGGGGGAGGCAATGTTCGCGTTCTTTAAGGGGAGTGGAATTTGTCCTGTGTCGAGTGATTTCCTCCATAGTAAGTACAGCGATTTGGCAATACTCTCTTTACATTTCTTCAGAAATGTGGCATTCCATGTGTCTGGCCCTGGCGCTGAATTGTCTCGCATCTGTGATAAAGCCTTAATTACATCTTCCGTGAACTTGAAGTCCATTAGTAGGTTTCTGCCGGAATTTGTCTTGGTTGATTTGTATCTATGTCGAAAAATTCGTCTGGGTTTTCCATTTCCATCTCGGACTTAGGGATGCTAAACACAGAGTTAAATTGTTCCCTAAACAGCTCGCTTATTTTCGTCGGGTCATTTATGTATTTGGCCTCCCCGTCTATCAACGGACCAATACTCTCCTTACACTGCATGTGTGTGTGTGTGTGTGTGTGTGTGTGTGTGTGTGTGTGTGTGTGTGTGTGTGTCAGAAAGAAGGAAATCGGGGCTTTGGTCAAATTTTAGACTTCCTAGAGGAATGACGTTTGTACAATTCCCTCCACCAAAGAAGAAAATGTGTATTTAAGTTCAGAAATTCAGGTCCGCTGCCTTCGGCTTCGCTGTCGTAGTCGTAGTTGAATCAGAGGTGAGAAAATCTAATCCGCTAATCCAATCAGTCAACTTAAACTCTGTGAACGGGCGGTAAATAGAATAAGCAGAGAGTTCCAGTGTTCACTCACTATTGAAGATAACTTCGCAGTTACTTCTTCAGATCTTACATTTATTAGGAACCAGCAATGGTAAGATAAGACACTCAGTGTCGGTTTTAGGATAAGTCATGCTTCCCATTTTGGATGAAATGGACAGAATTCAAATATATAAAATGTTTTATCTGATTTGATGTAAAAGTAAATCGTAAATCATGTGATTTATGTGATAAATCATATCATTTATCGTATAAATAATGTGATATTGAGGTAATATAAAAGAGCAGAATTCTGTAAAATAGTTTTCTTCTGAAGGGCTTAAAAGTTTTTGTTTTGAATGACGTTTTGTGTATCCGATATGACTTATCTTAATGAAAAGTTAATCTAACACCTTGCACGTAAGTATAATTTCAATGCTGACCATTGCAGGTAAATGTAAATTAAAATATTAATGTTTGCTTGCAATATTTGTAAAGATTATTTGAACGATTTCATTTAAAAATTTAGTTTTAAGAAAGTGGATTTTTGACCGACAAAATTAAGCTTTCAATGAATTCGACATATTTTAATAAATCCATTGACTTATTCTCCAGATTTAGTTTCTCATAATTGAAAATATTTATGCATATATAGGGTGTACACAAAGTCCTTTCCCGATTATAAATTTTAATTAATTACATGAAATCCAAAGAAGAGAGTAATGCTTTGTTTTGCATGTTGTTGCATAACACATCAAGTTTATTATGTTTCTCGTTGAATCTCAACATGGTTTGCAGTTAGTTATACATAGCACATCCAAGCGAAATTAGAGTTCAACCATACGTTTGTAGCATATCTCTCGGTAAACTGTTGATGGCATCTCAAATCCTTACATGAAGAGTGGCAATGTCAGTAACAGGAGTATGGTACAGTACACATAATCCCTTACAAATCCCCACAGCAAGACGTCCAGGGGCGTGATATCGGGGGATCGGGAAGACCATGGCACCGGCCCGTTGCGCGCAATCCATCTTCCGCGAAAAGTGGTGTTCAAGAACTCACGCACTAACAAATCCCAGTTTACTGTAAAATGATGGATGGTTGAAGCTCTTCCAACTGGGGGCTACAAAGAATTCGAGCATGTCCAGATACACTGGTGCCGTAACATTCTTTTCAACAAAGAAGAATGGGCCTATCACCCTATCATGCAATTAATCCACACCAAACATTGATAAGAGAAAAAACTTGATGTGTTATTCAACAACATGCAAAACAAAGCAATAATGCGTCTTCTTTGGATTTCATGTAATTAAAGTTTATACTCGGGAAAGGACTTTGTGTACAACCTATATATAAGTGCTTATAAACACTTCCTTTTTAAGCCTACAGTTTCAATACATTCCTCAGTTGCGTATCGAATGGCAGTATAAAAGGTCACCCTTACAAAGGTTTTTCCTGCCGGTACAGTGCTCTTTATAAGGTCCAGATGTCTGAGAAAATTCCTAAGTAAACACGAACAAAAGCAGATTCGTTACAGCTTATTGTAGATACCACAAATTCTCGTTACCAGCAGAAATCTATACCGAAGAAGGTTTTCTAGGTACCAGTTTCAGGTTATGACAAGAGACACCTTTTGCTTTGAGGAACATTCTTCACTAGCGCCTGAAGCAGAAGTCAATATCATGAAAACATTCCCACGATATCGTAAGCAGACTTTAAGACAATTAACCTAAAAGGACGACCATTAAAAATCTACTAAGACCATCACCAAGAAATTTTAAAGCAACCAAACCAGAGGAAAGGCAACCATAAATAACGAAATCAATCAAGTCTCAGGTTCCTCAAGATTTAACAATTGAAGTTTTACGGGAGTCTTCCAGCAATCGTGCGAAAGAATATCTTGCGTATAGGACGTCATACGTCCTTCGCATACGTTAATTCAGTGATTAGGCTCTCTTTCTCGGCCTACATGTGCCTCAGCCAAGAAACCGTTATTACAACTCAACTCGTGTGTAAACGTTCCATTTCCTTTGTCTGTGCATAGAATTCTCATTGTATGCCATTTACCGAGCTAGCAATTAGTACTGTATAATTGTAAATTTAATGTAATTTATAATCTGTCGTTGTATTTGATACTGTGCATTCATACTAACAATTATTTCATAACATAACATAAGCCATTTGTAAATTTGATTTATAACACTGCATTTTGTGTTGTGTGTACCGTACTGTATTAATTATTGCAATATTAAGTTTATTAATTAAAAAGGAAAGCTGTGCAGTCAATCCTTTTTCGTTGTTGATTGCTAAATTAATTGGTGACCCCTCACATGTTAATTATTAATCAGAGCTTTGAGCCGTGAGAAGTAATCATCATCCCTCGTTTCGGCCATTTTAGATGTAAAAGTTCTTCTTAGAGCTTCTTTATTAGTAATATTTCGTTTTATGCTAACTTTTAGGAGGAATGAGCAAATAGACCTACTGGGCTGCTGCTATAACTCGACTCCTCCATACTTTTGGCAAAAAGATGTCTGTCTTCTTTTCTGAAATTTATTTCACGTCTTTCTTTTACTTTTCTAATTTCCTTGATCACTGTACGTCTGGTAGAATTATTATTAATCATAAATATATGGTTTATTTTGGTATGACTTCTTTCATAATTATATTGTTGTTTTTGTAGCTTGTTTAAGGAGAAACTTATGACCACTGAACGTTGTGTTTTGCTTTGACCCATTTGAATAAAGTATACATGAAGATATACTTCTGCGATTGTCTTTTTTTCTGCCTTCTTGTATTTTTTATCAACTTTCGATCACATTTCATGACCTCATAATTCTGTCTTTATAAAAATCTAGAAAAGTCTTCACTGTTGAAAAAAAAGATATGCTTCGTCTGGTTAGGTTAGATTACGTTACGTTACGTCAGGTTAGCCTAAAGTGTAGGTTAAGTTGGTATAGGTGAGGTTAGATTGGCGGGAATATTCCTCGGAACACTAAAAATTAATATAAAAATCTAGAAAAGTCTTCACTGTTGAAAAAAAAGATATGCTTCGTCTGGTTAGGTTAGATTACGTTACGTTACGTCAGGTTAGCCTAAAGTGTAGGTTAAGTTGGTATAGGTGAGGTTAGATTGGCAAGTACCTCACTATTTAAATAACTTCATAGGGAACACCTTTCACGCCCTCATTTGCGTGTGAAACACTTATCAGGCCCTTTTCGGTTCGATAGCACTAAGGTTAGATTAGGTTAAATTAGGTTTAGTTAATTAATTTTTTAGATATATGGATTTAAAAAGTTGGTACTGCGCTTATATGGACACACACACACACACACACACACACACACACACACACACACGTGTTTATTGCTTTTGTGGATAATTTAAGATGTAACATAATGTGGACTGCGGCGATTAATTTTTAGTGTTCCGAGGAATACCAGAAATGTTACCACACGAAATTTTTTTCACATTTTACGCGCGCGCGCGCGCACACACACACACACACACACACCCGCGCTATATATATAACTTTAGACCCTTACAACCTCACAAGAATCCCGCTGTAGTGATTCCTCATGCAGGTTAGGCTCGTTGCCCCTCCTCTTGGGTTCATTTAAAAAAATATAAATACAGGGCTATTCAAAATGATTCACCTGATTTCAAATGAGAATATTTTTTAATGTTACAAATACAGAGTGATTTGTGATACATCAACCAAAAGAAAAACTCAAAATTTTGTCTCTCACCTCATAAATGCTCTATGTGACTTCCCCTAGTTACACGAGCAACGTCGACACGATAGTCGAATTCCTCCCATACTCACTCCAGCATGTCCGTTGTCACTGACTCTACGGCAGTAACAATGCGAGTTCGGAGCTCATCCAAAGATGTGGGAAACGGTGGCACGTACACAGTATCCTTAACGTACCCCCAAAGGAAGAAGTCGCACGGTGTAAGATCCGGCGACCTAGGGAGCCAGCTGTGGAGCATCAAGTCATGGGGCCCACTGCGACCAATCCAACGGCGAGTGAGCACTTCGTTGAGAAAACGGCGAACATCCAAATGCCAATGAGGAGGCGCCCTATCTTGCTGGAAAATGTAGTCGCCGGAATCTTCGTTCAATTGGGGAAATAACCAGTTCTGCAGCATATCCAGATAGGAGTGACCAGTCACTGTGTTTTCCATGAAAAAAAAAGGGGCCGTAAACCTTTGCCCGGGAAATGGCACAGAAGGTGTTAACTTTAGGTGAGTCGCGCTCGTGCTCGATTGTTGCATGTGGTTGTTGCGTGCCCCATATGCGAAGGTTGTGAAGGTTCACCTTGCCACTTATATGAAAAGTTGCTTCGTCACTGAACACCAGGCGGGGAGCAAATTCGTCATCCTCCATAGCCTCCTGCATAAGATCGCAAAAGTTCTGTCGTTTTAACTTGTCCCCCGGCCGTAGAGCCTGCAACAGTTGCAACCTGTATGGCTTCATATGCAAGCGCCGTCTCAAAACACGCCAAACAGTCGTCTGAGGAAGTCCCAATTCTCGACTGGCGCGGTTTGTTGATTTCATCGGGCTACGATGGAAACTCTCTCTGATTCTTTGCACATTATCCTCAGACACGCGCGGTCGTCCTGTGGACTTGCCTTTACACAAACATCCTGTTTCCTCGAACTGCCGATACCACCGACAGATGCTCTGAGCACCCGCTGGATCTGTTCTGTAACGTCGACGAAACTCACGCTGCACTGTGACTACCGATTTACAGCTCGAAAACTGCAATACACAAAACGCCTTCTGCTGTGCGGACGTCATTTTCACACTGACTGTTTGTTGCTAGGCTAGGCCACGGCGTGACTTTGGAGCCCTCTTGCGGTGATCTTATAAAACTCGGAGATTTCCTCTTTCATGTGGTGTATGCCCAGTTGATGCAAGGTTGATAGATACGGAAATATTCTCAGTTGAAATCGGATGAATCATTTTGAATAGCCCTGTACAGTATATGCACAGTATAGTGGTGTACCGATTAATTGGCATCGGCATCGGCCAAAATTAGCCGATTCTTTTACCGGTTTTTTTAAGTTTTAAAATTTTCATTACAAAACAAAATCCAGAGTTATAGAAAATTCAGCTTACAAAAAACACTGTGATAACTTATACTCATTTTAAAGTGTAATTATATAAATATTTTACATTCACGAAAAGGACAGTTTAATAAATTAAGTTGCTCATAAATTTACATTTTCTCTAACTAGCTAATCTCTAAATATTGTAATTATTGTAATCTCCTACTCTATATTAATAATAATGTTATATTAAGTTGTACTTTATAATTTTTATATTAAACTATCTTATTATGTTGACTTTATTTTAAATATCTGAATAATTTTATAAACTGAAATTGTATATCCATTTTTTAATTGAAATTGGCCACCAGGGACTTGAAATTTCAGCGAAAAATTTTGTTGTTTACATTGTTGAAGAAAGAAATTACGGTGCTACTGTAGTATGCGATCTATCTACGATTGGTTAGGTTTAGTTATGATATTTTCGTTAAAACTAACGAAAATATCATGACTAAACTTAACCAGTCGTCAAGGGCGATTGACATTGGGAAGTAAACAAGCAATTAGTGAACAAGATAAGAAGCTATCTTCTGGTACTGTATATTGTTGAGTGAGGTAAGGAAAACATTTAAACAAATTTGAAATGTAAATATATGAAAATTTAAAGTTTTCCCATTAGCTTAGTAAAATTTATGAAGGGAATTGATTTTTTTTTCAAATATTGGCAAAGAATTGGCACGCATGATTTTTTATGGTGAAAATATCGCCCCACCAGGGTTCGAACCCACCAGTTCTTGGCCATATATATATCTAACAATAATGATAACAATACTGCTAAGAAAGAGAAATTCTTTGAAGCTAGTTTAATCTTTAAAAATTCGTTTCCTGAACGTTGATTGTGCACAGACAGACAGACAGACAGATAGATAAATAGACTGCAATATGTGTACACATAAAAAGTGAAGCATTTCAAGAAAGGAAATATGTTTAACTCTGGTTCTATGACAATTTTCCGCGGGACAAATTTCCGCTGATTTTATTTCCAAGTGACAATTTTACGCCGGTTGCAGTTCCGCCGGACAAATTTCCACAAGGACTTTTCTGCAAACACTTTTCTGCGTTTTATATATACACTTTATAAAATGAATAGGATTGTTTTCACTTACACTGTGTAACACTGATTCTGTTTATATAGAATTTTTTGTTTTATATGCATTTGCGGGCGCTGAATCCAAATCTGGCCTTCGTTTGTGTGTATCATCAATGGTTTCAGAGATAATCCATTTTTCATGTTTTACCAGTATAATGTTATTATGGGCGCAGCAATATCAGAATAATGAGGAATTGTTGAGAACAATCCGGATGTTCGTTGACAGTTTCTTGCTCTAGAAATTGCCCTAAACTTCCACTGTGCTATATAAAGAAGAGAGCAGAGTCTGAGAAGTCAGTAAGTGTGAGCACACAAAGAAAGCAGGTTGTTTGTCTGATGGTTACCAGCACTGAGGTACTGTGTTTCTGTGCTTCTCTGTGCTGACGATTTGAGTGTTATCGATCCTTTTTTATTGCGAACATTATTTCAGTGTTGTGAATACATCTTTTTTCTGGAATCTGTAATCTGTTGCAGATTTAATAACTCTTCTCTCTATATCTGCAGGTATGATTAATGCAGTACAGTTTGGTAAATAGAATGGCAGCTAGAGCTTGTAAACACTCGCCGGATATATTCTGCTACGTTTGTGGATATTACATAGGCCCCAAGCAAGTATCGCACAAGATTGTGAAAGGCACCAAGTTCTGGATCGTGTATCGGCTCTATTTTGGTATGCCTATGGGTGACCAAGATAAGCCCTGGGCACCCCATGTGATCTGTGGAAGCTGCCGCTCCACACTTGAAGGGTGGCTGCGGGGAGTACGCAAGGCAATGCCCTTTGCGGTACCCAGAATATGGAGAGAACCAAAGAGCCACCATGACGATTGATATTACTGCATGGTAGATGTTTCTAAGTACAGGAAAGTTAAAGGAAGGCAGACTCTTCAGTATCCAAGCATAGCGTCGTCCATAGCTCCTGTACTACATGGCGAAGGTCTTCCAATACCACGTCCACCAGAACAGGTATCTATCCATTACTTTACCTTCTGTATTTACAGACTGTGGGTCATTGTGTGTCGATTTTTCTTAGTGCTGATGCTCTTTTACATATATAGCTATGCCTATATTTTGTTTCTTTGCTTTGCAGGTTGAAAATGAGGATGCAGCTAGCTCATCTGAGATGTCGGCTGGTGAGGACAGTCATGATGAAGAATATACAGTAACTTTCAGTACAAACCCTCATTTTCCAAATCAGAGGGAATTGGACGACTTAATTAGAGATTTGGGTCTGACGAAATCAGGGTCTGAGCTTCTGACCTCCAGACTCAAAGAGTGGAATTTGTTTGGAGAAGACTGCAAGAGCACTGTATACCGAAAGCGGCATGAAGAGTTTGCAAGGTTCTACGATGTCAATGGCTCTCTCTGTTATTGCAGCGAGGTTAATGGTCTATTCACAGCTATTAGGTTAACACATATACCCCCAGAGTGGCGCCTGTTTATTGACATTTCAACTCGGAGTTTAAAAGCTGTTCTACTCCACAGTGGGAACAAATATCCATCTATACCAGTTGCACATTCTGTTCAAATGAAAGAGGACTATGAAAATGTCAAACAACTGCTCACTCAAATCAAGTATGAACAATATAACTGGGACGTGTGTGGTGATTTCAAAATGATTGGTTTCCTGTTAGGTTTACAAGGAGGGTTTACTAAATATTCATGTTTTCTTTGCTTGTGGGATAGCAGGGCTTCAACTGAGCACTATAAAACAGTTCAGTGGCCTTCACGTGAAGGACTGCAACCAGGAAAGTACAATGTACTCAGGGAACCTCTTGTGAAGCCTAACATAGTTCTGCTACCACCTCTTCATATTAAGTTGGGTCTAACTAAGCAGTTTATAACTGCGTTAGATTTTGGAGGGGAAATTTTCCAACAGATTCGGGTCATGTTCCCTAAACTCTCTGAGGCCAAAGTCAAGGGTGGCATCTTTGTAGGACCACAAGTCAAGGCACTGTTGAATTCAAAGAACCTTGAAGCCAAGATGACTCCGATCGCAAAAGAGGCTTGGTGTGCTTTCCGTGATGTGGTTCGTGGGTTTTTAGGCAACCATAAAGCACCAAACTATAAGGAGTTAGTGTCAAACTTGATTAAGTACTATGGCAAAATGGGGTGCCGTATGTCTTTAAAATTACACTCTCTGCATTCACATCTAGACTTTTTTCGTGATAACCTGGGCGATGTGAGTGAAGAACATGGCGAAAGATTCCATCAAGATATTCAAACGATGGAGAAAAGGTACAGGGCCATTGGGATGCTTCCATGATGGGAGATTACGTACGGTCGCTGATCAGAAAGGATAAGAATGTTCATACGCGGAAGTCGCGTTCTTCAGTGCATTTTTAAGGAACGCACACTGCATAACGAGGCTTGTTATTCTCTTATCGGTTCTCCTCATGAGATATATTATATCCTTTGCACCATTTTGGGTTTGTCAAACAATTTTGGCTCAATAAACATTAATTTCCAATAGTGTTTTTATTTTCAAAAAATATTTATGTTAGCCTTCTTTATATACTTTGCCATATGAAAAGTGTGATAACCTATATTTTTGAAACGGTTGATGATAGAGCAAAACCAATATCATTTTTGGAATCAGCGCCCCGAAATTTTTCAAATATTTGCTCACTGTACCTGACATGAGACAAATTTCAGATGCACAGTTAAGTTTTCACGGAGGCACAATGGGTGCTACTGTAGTATGCGGTCTACCTACGATTCGGCGGTCTACCTTTTAATTATAGCTTCTTATCTTATTATTTTATTATTAGGTTAATTGTACGCCCTTGACGATTGGTTAGGTTAAGTCGTGATATTTTCGTTAAAACTAACTAAAATATCACGACTTAACCTAACCAATCATCAAGGGCGTACTGTAGTATGCGGTCTACCGTTAAGTATGCGGTAGTAGTATGTTTAACTTCTTTAATAATTCCTTAATTGTGTAAATTAAATTATAATTCCTTTCAATTCATTTTCAATTCCTTTTAAATATTTTGAACGGTAGACCGCATACTACAGTAGAAACTTAACGGTAGACCGCATACTACAGTAGAAACTTAACGGTAGACCGCATACTACAGTAGAAACTTAACGGTAGACCGCATATTACAGTAGCACCGCACAATGTCTGGCGGAAACTTGTTCCGGTGGCTCAATGTTAAGTGGCAAACTGGGATCTTTTCCGTTTGGGGGCTAGCAGCGAATTTTAATGAAAATCAGTATACTAATGTAGTTTTGGTCACTGACTTAAAAATAACTTTCTTTTTTTTGAAGAAATGAAAAAGAAACATGTTAGAGCACGTTAAATAATTAATATGTTTTTAACGAAAATATTATGACTTAACCTAACCAATCGTCAAGGGCGTACAGTTGACCTAACCGGGCATTCATTTGACCTAACCGGGCATTCACGTGACCTAACTGGGCATTAATTCTTGATTTTTTTTCTGCTATTTTTACAGATCTGCCGGGATCCTTCAAAAAATGTATTCTTCGTAAAGTTGCACTTTTTACCGTTTGACCGACGCTTTTGGCAACGAAAGAACTGGGTATTTTTATCAAAGGAACCCACTTTCTCACACTTAGAGCACTTTTTCATAAACAATAGCAGTTTGTGACTCTGGCTAAATTTAACACAATCCTCTGTAACTAGTTTAAGCTAGTTAAAACACATATTAATTATTTAAAGTGCTCTAACATTTTTTTTTTTTTGGAGAAATGAAAAACAAACGTTATTTTTGAAATCAGTGACCAAAACTACATTAGTAATTAGTATACTGATTTTCATTAAAATTCGCTGCTAGCCCACAAACGGAAAAGACCCGCAAAATGTCCGGCGAAATTATTTCCGATGGTAAATTGTCCGGCGGAAAATTTTTTCGCGGCAAATTGTCCGCGCTCATTAACGCTCTACAGTATTTCCAACCTCACAAAATATGCATTCAAACATTTTTCGAAAATCGGAGTCAGTTTGGCTTACTTGGGGAAAAAAGTCCAAAAGAGTTTTAATTATTTTAATTTTCCAGGGTGCCATATGCAAATATGTGAACAAGATTGAATTTTCATTAATTAATATGATGCAATATTTATTAAAATTTCATTTTTTACTTTGTCATTTATCAATGTACCTACAATTATTAATATATATACATATATACTTAGTTTTTATGCAATTTACCTTTCTCTCTCTCTCTCTCTCTCTCTCTGTACCTACAATTATTAATATATATACATATATACTTAGTTTTTATGCAATTTACCTTTCTCTCTCTCTCTCTCTCTCTCTCTCTGTATACGACGCTTGTTCAGAAGAGTGTCCGCACAAGAAGAGGAGAGAAAACGAGCAAACGAAAAACGAGGCACCTCCTACGAATCGAACCCGGGATCATCCAATTGCCGGTCGGATATGATAACCACTACACCAAGGTCCCTGATTAGTCAGAACTCGAAATTCTCCTACATACGAGCGGAATCGAATGCCCTGAGGGGGCACCTTCTCATGCCGTACATATATACTGTATATATATATATATATATATATATATATATATATGGCATGAGAAAGTGCCCCATCAGGGCATTCGATTCCGCTCGTATGTAGGAGAATTTCGAGTTCTGACTAATCGGGGACCTTGGTGTAGTGGTTATCATATCCGATCAGCAATTGGATGATCCCGGGTTCGATTCCTGGGAGGTGCCTCGTTTTTCATTTGCTCGTTTTCTCTCCTCTTCTTGTGTGAACACTCTCCTGAACAAGCGTCGTTCATTACATTAATTATATTGTGTGTTGTTTGCAGTTAAAAAAAAATATATATATAGGCAAAATACCCCCCACCAGGATTCGAACCCGAGACCTCTGACTTCGAGTCACAGGCACTGACCACTAAGCTACAAGAGAATAAACCTTTACTATTGCAGTAGTTTTACATAATGTCCTGACTATTACTATTGCCCCCCCTGTGTTACTTCCTCGAGTGGATTTTGGCAAGTTTTCACAGTTTTAAGTTTCATATTGTCACGTTTCACTATGAAACAAAATTTATAGGTGAAATATGCCAAACTGGTTTAAGTGATATCTTTCTAATCGTCACTAGTATGTTAAAGTAAATGGCATTTCATCAGAATATGCTGTACTGGAAAATGGAGTTCCACAAGGATCTATCCTTGTACCCTTACTCTTCTTAATGCATGTAAATGATTTTTATCGGTCAACAACAGTAGACTGTATTCAGTATGCAGATGATATAAACACTCACTTCTACACATCACGATATCAACTACCTAATGAACGAAGTGAACAGGTGATTAGATCATGGATGTGTGCAAATAAGCGTTTACTAAACTTGACGAAATCATCATATATGATCGTAACTAAAAAAAATGCAATCGTGCACATACCATTAATAACTGGAAACACTCCTCTTGCAAAAGTAAATGAAGTTAAAGTTCTTGGCATCAAGTTAGATAAAAAATTAAATTTCAAAAGCCACACACAACATATCATATTAAAAATATCTCGATTTCTCTACATAATATTCAAACTCAACTGAAACAATTCCCGAAAATGCCCTCCTCACCCTGTATTACTCATTAATTCACCCACACTTACAATATAGAATCACAGCATGGGGTAGTTCAAAGAATTATATACGATATCCGCTAATAGTAATCCATAAAAAATGCTTACGAGCTCTCCTAAACAATGATAATAGACAATTTCGTACCTCTCCAATGTTCAGAAATTTAAATATTCTAAAACTAAATAACCTGTATAAACGTTCTGTCGGTATCAGTATGTACAAAGTTGCTAATAATAGAAACTATACTTCGCCCATTTACAGGGCGATAACCCCAAGCAGACCAACCATAATCATAATACAAAGTTTCCCAATGACTTCATACATAAACCAAATTATTCCATGCAAATTGCGGGAAATGCTTTCTCCTACAAAGGGGCAGATATCTGGAACGCTATACCTATAAATATCAGACAAGCACCATCATTAATTTCGTTCCGCAACTCACGAAAGAAACACTTTATTAACTCCTATTAATGTATGTGCGTATACACTAGTATATGCATATATATAATGCAACTTGTAAATATTACTAAACAATGAAAATCACCTATTATATATGCAAAATTCACAATCTTAAATTGGGTGCAAACACAAGCTATATAAATGATATGTTAAAAGTTTCCATTATATTACGCCATAGTTATAATGTGCCTCATTTATCTGTATTTTTGTAACTTTAAGACTGTATCATAATTTCTAATTTGTAACAATAGAAATTAATTATTATTGGTATTTCAACATGTTCTGTCTACCGTATTGTTTACTATTTTTCTTCTCTAATATTCCTATTATTATTTCTATTATCATACCGTATTATTTAACACTTTCTTTTCCATTATGTCAAAGATTATTTCAATTTTCATTTGTAATGACAGAAATAACTAAATGCAACTTTATTTTATTTCCTACTAATTCTATTTATATTTCTTACTTTCCTTGTAAAAATAGAAATAAATCTTAATGATTTTTGCCTGAAAACGGTATATTCAGATAAGAATATTGTAATTAAACTACTTGTCACTAAAAATACAAAATTAAACAGTAATCCCAACATTGTGTAAACCTATATGAATGTAATGTATATCTTATGTAATGTGTTCTTTCTGAATTATTATTATTATTATTATTATTATTATTATTATTATTTTAAAATTCCCTCTATTAATATTTTAAACACCAAATTTTATTTCACTTCGGTTAAATTAAATCGAAAATAGTTAGAAAAAGGCCAGGTACTCCTCAGCAGGCAGGACGGAAAACGGGATATAATTTACGGTGGACTCCATATCTCCACTGGCGAGTAACGTGAAGTGTCTCCTTCGTACAGGTCGTCAACTAAGCCGGCCCCAGACCGGTTGCCCCCGAACGGCTAATTATGAACAGTTGAGTTGAATAAGTTCAAAACAATATGCACAGCAACAAAAGATAGTGTATTGGCTTGCTTCTTACAAAATTCAAGGGATTTTCTTTTGATATCATCCTTTCAATACAGTGAAATATAATTTGCAGCACTTTGCAATAGCACTTCGAACTTTTCTTGCTCATAGTAACTGCAAAAATCACGATTAATTAAATATACAAGTCCAAACTGAATCCACAAGTTCATTTACATGGTTGAGCAAATCCATATTCTTTTTTTAACTTCAATGCCCCGCCCTCGACCTACAGCTGAACGTGAAATCCGAACCACGACTAACCACGGGTGATCAGAAATTACAAAGTCCTCACCCGGACTCGATCTCACGACCTCCTGATCAGCAGCCCAATGTCTTAACCACTAAGCTTCACAGGGTACTCATTTACCAAACAGTTTTATTGTATGGAAGAATGAACAGATGGGTTTGCTGCGCGCCGCCTGCTATCACCGGGAATCGAATCCGGGTCGCTGGATTCGTAGTCAGCGATGCTAACCACTACACCACTGAGGCGCATATATATATATATATGCTGCAAACCCACAAGGAAAAGGAAAAACGATTCCAAGGCCTTTCGTGTATTCAGAGCTACACCTCGTCATTCCCTGACGAGGTGTGGCTCTGAATACACGAAAGGCCTTGGAATCGTTTTTCTTTTTTTCTTTTTCTTTGTGGGTTTGCAGCATTCATTCATTTCACGTGTTTAATTGTGAAATTCATCCCATATATATATATATATATATATGTATATATATATATATACACAGTCATGTTTTTATGTGGATATTTGGTTCACAAATAGTAAAAAAAATGTTGTTTACGAAATTTCCTTTAAAATCAGACTTTTTGGGAAGATTTTGATCCGTTCCAATTTCTTGACTCGAGAAGTAATTTGGTGTCTGAAAGTAAACGTAAAATTTCCGAGCGAATGAAGGGGAAAATCCTCATTCAACACGATAAAATAAACTGTTTTAAAAGATGAGCTTCACTCACTCTTAAACGAGGGGCGAAACTGTTCCCGAGATCACTCTACCAACAACTCGAAAAGCAAAATGTTTTTGAGTTTTCTTATCAATTTTAATAAATATACATTGTTTCTTTTAATGCATTTCTGTTTACAGTTCAATTTTACGATTTTTTAAAATGGTATTCATTTATTTGTAACAATAAACTACAAATAATAATAATAAAAATATCCTGGGGATACTGGGGTTAATTAACAACTGGTTTCCCGCCTCCCCGCACAAAACACAATTGGATATTGAGCTGGGGCCCCATCTCTGGAAAAATATTCTGCCACTAGTGACGAAAGGAGTCTTGGACTTGGGTATCTCACCTGCTACCAATACCTTCAGAAGATTTTGTGGGCTCTGCTGCCAGTATAGAATGTTAAAATTAGAAATAAGGATGCAAAGAAGGTGCAAGTGGCCGAGATTTGTCGAGACAAACGGGTCATATGGAATAGGAATGAATGAAACGTATGAAATCGAGTATGGAGGGAGGAGGAAGGAGGAAGAGGTGAGAGGGATGTTACTTCCCTAATGAAAGCGAGTGGCATGAACACTTGATGGAGTATAAATGTGTTAATGATAGGTCAAGCGAGTGAGTGTACCATATGCGCCATGTGATAGCACTGAACAACAACTTTTTACTTTTATTCTGTCTCAGCAACAAACAAAACTGGTCTATATGAAGTAGACGCTGCTGATCCGAAAATGTTATTCATTTTGGCGTATCACGCATAGTTTCCATGAAATCTTAAAAAATATTATACAATTGTATATTGTGTATAATATTGTATATTGTGTATAATATGTATAATATTGTACATTGTGTATAATATGTATAATATTGTATATTGTATATAATATGCATAACATGTATAATATTGTATATTGTATATAATATGCATAACATGTATAATATTGTATATAATTAATTACATATTACACAGAATATTAAACAATATTAACATCACACATACTATAACAGTAGAAATACACACGACGTAATAAAACAAACATCACATGTGGTTAGAGTTGCGAGATAATAAAATAAATGAACAGCTTTTACTACAAAAATTGATACATTTTCCAAAACAAAAAAAATGTAAATTTCTCAAAAACTATACGTGATGAGAAAATAATAAGACCATTTTTGTAATCAACGTTAAAAACTCTATAATAATGACATAAAACTAATATGCTAAAAGTGAAGTAAAAGTATGGTGAAACAGGGCAAACAAGCCCTCGATTTAGTTATATCTACTCTAAATAGAACTAGACATTTCGTTAGACGTCTCATTGTCCCAATTTTGTGAATTTTGAAGTGTGTAATGTGTTAGACATTTCACATTTAGTTAAGCATTTCGTAAGATACTTCAGTTAATCAATTGAAATTTCTAAATTGTCCCAATTTTTTAAAGAATTGTAAAAAAATATGTAATGAAGTGTGTAAAAATGAAGTGTCTAATGCATGAAGGTTTAAGGAAGTTAAGATTAAGTTGTATGAAAAGAAGTACATCACAGTATTATATACTCTCATATAATATTGTGATTATAATAATAATAATAATAATAATAATAATAATAATAATAATTCTAGATAAGAATGTCTAGATATCAATGTTAACATATACTGTACTATAAAAACAAAAAGTTATCAAGCCATTTTTCGACACGTAACAAAAACCCTGATAAGCAACATCATGTGGTGTACCAATTTACGTGTCCTGTAGTTGACTGTACGTCGACTTATATTGGTTATACCACAAACCACATTAAAGAGAGATCATACCAACATAAATATCGTCCAAGTAAAATTAACGAACATTACAGAGTAGATCATAAAATATTAAATTTAAAAAAATAACTCACAAAACTTTTAAATCTTATACTCATCACAACGTACAAAAACTAAAAATTGCCGAAGCCTTTTACATTAAAATGAAAAAACTGAAAATTAATATAAAATTTAATGAACTTTCGAATAGTCTTAAATTAATTTGAAATTGTATCAAATTTACAATTAAAAAAAAATATATATAACCCATTTTACTTTAAAATTATGTATAAAGCTCTGAAGATGTTCAAAGTATATGAACGAAACGCGTCAGCAGAAGAAAAAATGAAGACAGTATTTTTAGCATACTGCAAATTCTTATCTAGAATTATTATTAAGAAAGTCAGTACTGAAAATAAAAAACTATTCAGAATATTGGAAATTAAATGTAAATCCTTTGTAAAGACATAGGCTGATATCGACTTTAAAATAATAATAATAATAATAATAATAATAATATATCCTTAATGTATAATACTCGTACATATATTCCTATAAAAAAAAATTCCTATAATTTGCATACCAAAACCATTTATCATTTTAACCTCTTCAGTCCTTTGAAGCACTAGTACGTGGTACTGGCACTGATACATCTTTTGACGTAACAGGTATGTCCACATCAATAAAACTCTTCTCTGGTTTAATTTAGAGGCGTATATATCGTTAAGTGGGTCTGCCAGGTAAAGGATACCCTTCTGGTACACATTAGGCTCCGTCCACGGTTCCACAGGCAATCGGATGACTTTTATCCCTGCACCCCGGTACTCCCTTCCCGTCCACAACTCCACCCACGTATCAGTAACTCACCTGTTCAGTTCTAGAAAGTATTGCTCGAGTTTTTCTCCTCAGTGTAGCAGGCAGGGGTTTTCAACCTTGTTTTTTTGGTTGATGTACCACTTTTTGCCACCATGATTTTTCTTACCACTTTATCAAAACCGTAGGTGTTCATTCTTGAATTTTCAGCTTTTTCCTAAACTTATATTTACTCTAATGATATCGAACTATATTTGTATTGAATTAAATCTTGATTTTCATCTGGTGTTTTATCGTTAAATAGTTAAAAATCTATTTGGACGGCAAACTGGATAGCACGCAAACCAACAGTCGGGAAGGTTAAGGATTACTAATTCGTAATTACTTTCATTAACATGAAAGTAATTAGCAATTAGTATGCTGCGTATTTACTCGTATAATCCTCTTGCATTACACCCAAAAGAGCTCCGTGTACTACAGGTTGGAAAACGCTATTTTAGCGCATTATATCAGCGAAATAGCGGAGGTTGAGAGTAACAGTAGTGGTGAAGACTCTATATATATATATATATATATAGGGTGGCCACAAAGTCCCTTTGCATCTAAAACAAGGGCAACATACAGATATGCTGTAATGCCACTGTAAAGGGACTTTGCAGCCACTCCGTATATATATACAAAGTTTCACGGAGACCAGATTGTACTAAGTTAAGTAGTTTTAGATTGGTTAGTTATTTCCCACATGACCAATTTCGGCCAATCACGATCTTTGTAACAAATTTCGAGTGTCAAAACTCTCGTTTCCGAGAAACTTTATATATATATATATATACACACACATTTTAACTGCAAACAACACAGAGTATAATTAATGCAAAGAACGACGCTTGTTTAGAAGAGTGTCCGCACAAGAAGAGGAGAGAAAACGAGCAATGAAAAATGAGACATCTCCCAGGAATCGAACCCGGGATCATCAAATTGCCGGTCAGATATGATAACCACTACATCAAGACCCTCAATTAATCCGAACTCGTAATTCTCCTACATACGAGCGGAATCGAATGGACGGGAGGTGCCTCATTTTTCATTGCTCATTTTCTCTCCTCTTCTTGTGCGAACACTCTTCTAAACAAGCGTCGTTCTTTACATACATACATACATACATACGTACATATATATATATATATATATATATATATTAGGGTGTCACTTATTTTTCAACGTTTAAGTTTCCGTGCCCTGACTCCATCAAAGTATGCCATATGATGTAAAAACACTGTGTACAAAGTTTTATTGACATATTTTAATATTTAGAGGTCGCTCAACGGCTTCAAAGTATTGGATACGAGATTCTCAGAAAGTGTGAGTATAAACAATTTCCAAATGTATTTAAACAATTTATTATGTTCCTACATTAGCAGGAAGTGAACAAGACGTTATCATAATATTAAGATAAAGTACATTAACATCAGACAGTACCATAATTATTATGAGTAATCATTATTTCCACTCAAGGTATGCTTTCGTCCCCATGTGCAATGCTTGCGATGGTCTTCACCAACCTGGAGAAGAAACTGGAGTTGTTCTTCATCTTTGGTTAGGTATCCAGAAAAATCCTAGATGAGATCAAATCCACGTTCAGCGAAGTCATTTGTTACAGTTAGAGCTTTTACAGTCTCATTTGCAGTCTGGTAATGGGTATCCTCTTCCCATTGCTCAGCAGTTTTCTCCAAGAATTCAACTGGGAGGCTGAGCTTTGTGAACAATGATTTGGTGTTTTTTGTTACAAAGTTTTCCAAGTTTTTTTCTTTCACAGTATCCAGGTGAACAACCACACGCTTTGGAGGGTTCTTTTGTCCATCAACACTAGTCATAGATATGACCATGCGATTTTTTATATCAGGGAGGACATCGTCATCGAAAAAATCAAGACCCACCAGCTCTTCAGACAAATACCATAAATGAGCTGCCGTCTTCTGTGAAGTTACCATGGCAATGCGTGCATGGATGTTTGAATACTTTATTAGTGACTGTAGGAGATGAAGGTCATTTTGAGGAACATTAATGGCGCAAGGGCACGTGGTCCAAGCTTTCACATAGATGCATACAATAAAAATGCAAAAGTCGCGAGGTTCTCTTTCCTCACGGTTTGTTAATTTAAATTGTGATCTGAACATCCAAATCTTTAAGGAATAGATTGCCTTTGACATCCATCGTGCCTGATGCATCGCTTCGGGAGCATGAAAAACTACACCACGATTAGAGACAGCACCAAGAAACAGACATGCCAGTTCAAGTAGCTCCTTATAATCATCTCGCGGGATTTTTGTAGTCATTACAGATTTAGATAAGCTAATGAGACCTTCCTTTACATCAGCAACAGCAGAAGTGGCAATTTCATCAGTGGTGGAGTCTTCATACCGCTTTGGATCAATGTCATCCCACTTTCACTGAAATCTCTTAAAAAGTTGGACATCTGTAGCTAATGTGGGGCCCATGCATTCTTTAAAAGCTGTGCAGCCAAAAGTTCGATGATATGATGTCTGCAGGCCAGATGGAGTAGGTCACGTTTCAGCATCTGCTGTAAAATAACGCAAGTCCCAGCCATTAGACCGGTATTGGAGCTAGTTGTATCAAAGAATATAGCTTGAACCTTTTCTTCAATATCCCACTTACGGAGATCTTCTATGACAGCTGCAGCTTGTGCTTTCCCAGTTCCAGATATGAGCTTTGGAACGCCAAGAAGCTGATGTACTCCCTGACCTGTTACTATGACAGGAAGACGATCAATTTTTTTCTTTCCAGTAATTTCTGGTAATAATTTACCATCCCAGTGTACAGCAAGAGGTACATTCGGCTTGAAGTTTTTCATGATGGTCATAGAGAGTGCCTCCCTTTGCTTCTTTCGTTCACGTCGGATAGTCTCTTGATTCACAGCAAGATCAGGGATACCGTGGTTGAGACTTTTCGCAGTCTCCGCAATAATCATAGTAGCAGCACGATCAGATACTTTACAGCGATCTAGAACTGCTGTGAGACCAGGCGTGATGACTTCTTTTCTTCCCCGCTTGAAAGGGGGTTTCTGCCTAATTGTTCCAGGAAAAGCTCAGGTTCTAATTCCTCTTCCTCAAACGTCGATGAACTGCTGCTCTCTAGTGTAACAGAATCTAACAATGAATCTTTGCTTTGTTCTGCCTTTCGCTTTCGACTTTGTTCGCTCAACACACGTTTCTCCTTCTTTGCCTCCTTCTGATGTAGCACAATATCAACAGAATACATTGTTCCACGACGGCCTTTTTCACGCTGAGCAATGAGAAACTGCTTATCTTCCTCCATTTTGATTATGTCGAGGGCATTTGCATGAGCGATATGAAAGAGGGCGTGAAAACAGTCCTTGAACATGCTTTCATTCTTAGCCTGTACTTCTGTCTTGCGGGATGCATTTTTCTTCAATGTTTTCCATCGTGAGAAGAGTTTTACCAGTTTTCTGATTGTCCTGTTTGTGTTGAGTTGGAATTCGGGCACGATTCCCAAACTCCTCAATTTTTTTCAATTGTCATTGACGAAGCTTCTCTTATCTTCTTCTTTTTTATATGTAAATGAAGGAAAAAAGGACAGAGCCTGAAGATTTGATGGCAATTTACCACCTCTAATATCATTCTCACACTTGTCAATCAAGTAAACCTTAGATTTCTTTCGAGTCTCCATCATTAGATAATAAATGTATTTTGCAATATAAATTTACACCTGAAAATAAAAAATAATTGTTATAGTTATGCAATAAAAAACACTAATACTCACATATCCTACTATTAAGACTAAAATAACACACACTAATGCAAACACATCCTACCATTAAGGCGACTGAAATGATACTGGGGTGAGGCATAGAAAGGAAGCGCATTTTCGAAATCAGCGTAAAAATTTACATTAAATATCTTATTTTCAAAAAAATAGGAAACGGTCCAAATTTCGGGAAGGGCCAGAATTTAGTAACAGTTGTCAAGAATTTAACTTCCTTGGAAAGATTTCGTGTAATTATTATAAGAATTATGTCATATTAAAACTATTGTGACATTAAAACTAATATACTTTTAATATGTCATAATTTTTCAATTTTTGCAGTGTGTGTGTGTGTGGGTGTGTGTGTGTGTGTGTGATAGATTATTTTTCCAGTTTGAACTATCTTTACCTTGATAATAAAAACCCACTCTAATAGACAGAGTTTATTTCCACAACAGTTTCGATGCCCTTGTTTACGAAAGTTCCCATTGATGATGTAGGTACTTAATTTTTCAGATAGAAAATTGCCAACATGTAACGTAGAACTAGGCATGCCCACATCTGTATTTTTAGAACTGATAAAACTCTGTCTCACCAATAATGCCTTCTCCTTCGGTGAAGAATTTTATTTGCAACGTTTTGGTATGGGAATGGGGTCCCTTTTATCCCCAATACTGAGTACATTATACATGGAATATTATGAGTCGGAATTGTTGCAAACAATATGTCCCAGGAATCTAATTTGGTTTAGTTATGTACATGATATTTTCTCATTTTGGCCTGACCACTGGAACAACTTTGACACTTTCTTTCAGTCATTAAATAATCTTGTTCCCTCTACATATTAAATTTAAATATGAATGGGAGAACGACAAACAATTACCTTTTCTAGATGTTTTGGTCATTAACGAAAGCGGAAAACCCAATTTCACGGTCTATAGAAAACCTACTCATTGTAATTCGTACATTCATTATTTTTCATATCATGATGACGGGGTTAAAAGCTCAATTATTTCTTCCATGTTTCTAAGAGCACTCAGGATTTGTAACCCACATTTGCTGGACCCGAAAATTCAAAGATTTGGAACATTTTTAAGGATTTAAAATATCCTGAGTGGTTTATCAGAAAGGCGTATTTTAAAGCCAGAAAATCTTTTTATGCCCCTCGGGAACCTTCAGTTAACCAAAAACAATATGTGAGAAAGAGTAAAATCGTTGACGAAAGATTTTAAGTTTGCTTTGGCGTTCAAATATGCGTCCACCGTAAAAAGTAAAATGGTTAGGAATAACGTTGCAAAACAGGAACAAGCCTGTATCTACAGCATTCCCTGTAAAAGTTGTGATTTAGTGTACGTAGGAGAAACTGGAAGAAATATTGAAATCCGTATTAAAGAACACAAATATGCCTATCATGCCAGCCAAAATGATCATGCTATAGATTGGGAATCAAGTAAGTTACTTTATAAATACAATAATTATGTTAAACGAAAAATAATAGAATCTGTATGGATAGAACAAGTGGAAAATTTTAATTTCTGCGAAGGTACTTATAAGCTGGACCCTCTAATGAGATTCTTGGTCAAAAAATCCTTTACGCCGCGGCGTCGGGTGAACGGGTTCTAACCTAAGTGTGAATTTCTTAAAGGTCTCTGGATTGTTTCCTTACTCGCTTTTGGTTCATTCGTTTTTTCTGTAAAATGTAAATGGAATAATAAACGTAAATGTAAATGGAATAATGGAAGTAATAAATGTGGAAATAAATGTAAATGCAATAAATGTAATAACAAAGGTAATAAAATAAATGTAATAATAAGTGTAAATGTTGAAAACGTAAATGCAATAATAAATGCAGTAATTATGTCAAAATAATAGAATCTGTATGTATAGAACAAGAAGATGGTTTTAATTTGTGCGAATGTACTTATAAACGGGACCCTTTAGTAAAATACCCTTCTGGTGTCGGGGGAACGGGTTCTAACCTAGATGCGAATTTCTTAATGGTCTCTGGATTGTTTCCTCCTCGCTTTTTCATTCGTTTTTCGGTTTATAATTTCTGTATAATAAACAGCAATGTAATTATCAATGTAATAATAAATTTATAATTTCTGTAATAAATAATAATGCAATATTAAATGTAATAAATGTAATAATAAATGTAATAATTATGTAAAAAAATAAAATAATAGAATCTGTATGTATTGCACAAGATAGTTTTAAATTTGTGCGAATGTACTTATAAGCGGGTCCCTTTAATAAAAAAAAAAATGCCCTTCCGGTGTCGGGTGAACGGGATCTAACCTAGGTGCGAATTTCTTAATGGTCCCTGGACTGTTTTTCCCTCTTGTTTTTGGTTCATTCGTTTTTCTGTAGCCACCCGAAGAGGATGCCAGTGGGCATCGAAACTGTTGTGGAAATAAACTCTGTCTATTAGAGTGGGTTTTTATTATCATATTTTGACCTTCACGTAGAAAAGTGAAGTTTTTCGCATTTATCTTTACCTTCGTTTATAAATTCAACTTTACTTTATTTGTACTCTTTCAACTCCGTTTTCTTTTTTTATGGGGAACCTATTGAAACTTTTATTAAAAATTAAAAACCGTTTGAGTAAGAATAAATGGTTTGTAAAACATATTTAATTGGATTGCGTTCTCTATATTAATTTTTAAAGTAAAAGTTTTGCATTTAAACATATTTTTTCGTAACTGTTGTTCAACCAACCAACCAACAAACTTTGAAAAGAAAATTTGAAAAAACTTTAAATTAAAAATATAAAAGATTTTTTTTTTTAAATTTTGAAAATCAGAATTAAGAATTTTTAATCGTTTTTTCTTTATTTTTGTGAAACTAATTTTATTAAATACTTCAAAGTTAATTAAAACGTTTATATACTCTCTCTCTCTCTCTCTCTCTCTCTCTCTCTCTCTCTCTTTTTTGCCCGTTATTTTATAAAGGAAATATATTTTATTGGTGGGGTTTCTTCTTCAGAAAGGTAACAGTTTTGGTGGTTTTATTCATTAAATACCTCTATGCATATACAATATACATTTCTAATCTTTCATTACTTTATAACTAATAAATATTATATATTAAAAACGTTCTTTCACCATTTTATGTTTAAACCAATAACTTTTAAAGACGATACCACTACCAATACACTATAGCCTAGTGAGGCTGCATTTACTAGGATCAGATTTACAGTGGTTTCACCAAGATGGAGCACCTCCACTTTTCTGGGCGACTGATCTCCTTTTATGAGCCAGTGGAATAGGCTCCATACTCCCCTAACCTCACACACCCTAACTTTTTTTTGATGGTTTACATAAAAGACAGGATCTATTCTACCAAGCCTTAAACGCTTGAAGACCTAAAGACCAAAGTCTATGAGGTTATCAACAACATCCCACTTGAGCTCTTTCCAAAAATTATGTCAAACATTTGTGTAAAGTTGAATATTCCGTTAGCTCGCAATGACGTTTTGGCGATGCCTGCTTCTACAGCAGATGTGGAGAGATTATTTTCTGCGGTAGGTGCATTGTGGAGGAAGCGCAGCTCCTCATTAACTTCAGGAACGATGGAGAACCTTCTTTTGTTAAAGGAAATTGTTAATTAAGTTTAATATGCATGCATTCTGTAATCTTTTAATAATTTTAATTGTTTACTAATTTAATTTTAATACTTTTAAATTTTACTAATTTAATTTTAATAATTTTAAAATTTGTAATAATTTTAATTTTTTAAAATTAGTTTTTTTAATAAAATCGTTCGCAATAGCTTACTAGGCCTATATTACTTTAATCACAGGATTTAATTTCTCCAAAATATTGAAGATGTGAAAAATAATTTGTCATTTTTAATTTTTTGAACAGTAAAAATTTAATGTTGCTCTTAATTTAATTGACTATTTGGTTTCTGTTATGGTTTCAAATTCGAAATTATATCATAATGGGAAAACTTTTTATGTAAGTTGATATATTGTAATTTATGTTTCACCGCAATTAGGCCTAAACTTTGTGGAGAACTGACCTATTTTTGTAGCTTCCTGCTATGGGCCTATATTCATAAGAGAATTAAGTTTCCAACCGGAAAGTCAAAATGAGAGTTTTACACTTTATTTTCCTCCTCCATTCAGAATTTTAATAGACGGATTCTGATAAACACACACACACACACACACACACACACATATATATATATATATATATATCATTTGTTCGTTCTCTCTCCTCATCTTGCGCGGAATGTTCTCCTATACAAGCGTCGTTCTTTAGGTTATTTATACTGCGTGTTCTTTGCAGTTGAAATGTATATATATATATACTGTATATATACCGTACACTGTATAATTTAGGGTGGATCGATTTTACATTTTGTTCGATTTCCATATTCTAATAGAGACAAAACCTTGCGCATGCATGAGAAAATAGCCTCTGCAAAATCTTAGCTTAATAGGTAAGCATCTTCTGCCCCCGGCAGAGCGATGAAAATCATATTTTAGTAGTCAAAAACGTATTTTTAAACCCTAGCCTAGAGTCATAAAATTTTGCGTGTGTGTTATTTCATGCCTAAGCAACGATATAAATGCTATTGGAAATATATAAATGCATTATTTAAGACAAAGAGCCGATCTGAAAATATGTATAATATACTTATTTTCAGATCGGCTCTTTGTCTTAAATAATGCATTTATATATTTCCCATAGCATTTATATCGTTGCTTAGGCATGAAATAACACACACGCAAAATTTTATGACTCTAGGCTAGGGTTTAAAAATACGTTTTTGACTACTAAAATATGATTTTCATCGCTCTGCCGGGGGCAGAAGATGATTACCTATTAAGCTAAGATTTTGCATAGACTATTTTCTCATGCATGCGCAAGTTTTTGTCTCTATTAGAATATGGAAATCGAAAAAAATGTAAAATCGATCCACCATACAGTGTATATATATCATGGCATATCACGCATGACAAACTTGATTTTGATTCGAACCCAGCACCTCTTGAATAGAAAGCGAAGGCGCTACCACTACGCGATGACAAGTTTAAGTTAGTAACCTGGCGTATATTCCAACATTCTAGGGAATATATGAGCAGCCTTTCAGTCAAATATGTGGTGTAACACTGGGATCTCATAGATGGAATATCGCGCAAGAACACACATGATTTTGGTTGGGGTGGGGGGGGTAATTTTGCCAAGATCAATGGATGTAAAGAACTGAATTACTGGGAAAGGTTACGTGAATTAAATTTCCATTCGCTGGAAAATGCAGGGTGTCCACAGTGTCTTGTCACCCCAGTAAAATACTAACTGATTTTCGTTTTTCTTTCAGAACCATTTATCACTGATACAGTAACGTTTTTATTGCATATTCGTTTATTACTTGACATTACATAATTATGTTACATTACACTGGTATGCATCAATTTTGCTGTCAAGAGTTTTGTAAGTGATTCTTATAGAGGTTTTCCTGCTGATTTCGAATCTGCAATCCGTTTTTCTCAATCAGCTCAGGTTATTCGGCTATGGCCTCATAAGTAAAATACAATTTTTCGTGATTTTGTCAAAGCGGAATTGGAACAGTAACATCTATCATCACTTGTTTCACTTGTATAATATCTTTTTTTACTTTTCAGGCATATAGATAAAATATTTCATAATGAATAGAGCGTGTAAAAATGATCCCAATAGATTCTGCTACATATGTGGGACGATTACCATGCCAAATAACCAGTCCCAAATCACTAAATTTGTGAAGAAAATGTATAGAGCATACTTTGGAATTAAGCTAGGGGACCAGGACAAAAATTTCGCTCCTCATATGTGCTGCAAGACGTGCATTGAAAATTTGAGAAGATGGAGCAAAGGCAGAGCGAAATCTTTGCCTTTTGGAATTCCCATGATTTGGAGAGAAGGAAAGGAACACGTGACAGATTGCTATTTCTGCATGACAAACCTCCAAGGTGGGCTTATAAATTTATTTTTCTTAAATATTTTGAAATCCTCGTATGAAACTTGACATAATATTCACCATAATGTAATATTCACCATATATAGCATAATATTCACCATAATGGTAATCATACATTTACATATTGTTATAGAAAATACATTTACACCTACATATTGTTATACAAGTTACATTTACATATACAATGATTGTATATTTTCTTTCTTTTTCATTCATATTGTCCCCGAAGGGACAATATGAATGAAAAAGAAAGAAAATATACAGACTCCATCGACCTATTTCATATCTTACAGACCGCAGCCTTCCCTCACGAGCCGCCACTGTCTGAATGCTTCTTCTATTTCATATGCAAGTTTTATATCCATGTTTCTGTGTTTCTATTTTCAGGAGTTAACAAGAAGAATAAACACATTGTTGTATACCCTGACATTCCTTCTGCTATGAGACCTGTACCCCATGGTCCTGGAATTCCAATACCCGACCCACCTCAAACCCTGGACTTCGATGATTCTGATGATGAATCAATGACCAATGCCAATGACCAGTCCCAGTCGTATATACCTCAAAATACCGCTTCAAATGAGTCGAGGCCTCTCAACCAGGCCAAACTTAATGATCTTACCAGGGATTTAGGACTTTCCAAATTAGCTGCCGAGATCTTGGGCTCACGACTTCGAGAGGACAACTTGCTGGCTCCGGGAACAACATTCTCCTGGTATAGGAAACGAGAGGAAGAATTCCGCAAGTTTTTTGCAGTGCACGAAAATACCTCTTCCTTAGTGTACTGCTGCAATGTTGAGGGGCTAATCGAATCCTTGGGCCTGCCATATAACGCATCAGAATGGAGGCTATTTATAGACTCGTCTGAACGAAGTTTGAAAGCAGTACTTCTCAACATTGGGAATAGGGTTGCATCAGTCCCTGTAGCACATTCCGTACAACTTACTGAGAGCTACGATAACATGAAAATTTTACTGGATGCTCTCGTATACGACCAACATAACTGGAGGATCTGTGGAGATTTGAAGGTAATACTAATATCATAAGTAAACTATTGCTATTGACTATGTTGTTTTTCCAAAAGTTATTTGAGAGCGTATAAGAACACTTAACTTCCCCACAGAAGTGATACAGTCCAATGCATAGATTTTTTTATCTGATAGAACAAATTCTCTAAATTCTTTAAATATTTTCATTTTTTTTCAGATTGTGGCATTTGTATTGAGAATGCAAGGGGGATACACGAAATACCCATGTTTCCTCTGCAAATGGGATAGCCGAGCGGATGAGAAGCACTATGCACAGCGTAAATGGGCATCCAGAGAGAATTTTGAACCTGGGTCGCATAATGTTGTTTCAGTGCCCCTTGTACCACCAACAAAAATTTTGCTCCCACCACTTCATATTAAGCTGGGCTTGATGAAAAATTTCATCAAATCAATGAATAAGGAGGGTTCAGCATTCCGATATCTCTAGAGTAAATTTCCTCATATATCTGATGCTAAACTAAATGCTGGGGTTTTTGATGGTCCTCAAATTCGAACTTTGATCAAGGATACTCAGTTCGAAAACGCAATGACTCCAACTGATTTGAATGCCTGGCAGGCATTCAAATCAGTTGTCACTGATTTTCTTGGCAAGCGTAGAAGTCCAGAATACTAGTCCGTTGTCGAAAACTTGATGGAAGCTTTCAAAGCTCATGGGTCGCGCATGTCCATAAAAATGCACTTTTTGTGGTCCCACTTGGACTATTTTCCTGAAAATTGCGGGGATTATAGTGAGGAACAGGGTGAACGATTTCACCAAGATATCAAAATAATGGAAGAGAGGTACCAGGGAAACTGGGATATCAATATGCTGGCGGACTATTGCTGGTGTTTGAAGCGAGACGTGCCCGAAGAAAAACACAGACGGAAAGCCAAAAAAACTTCATTCCTTCCTCAATAAACTTTTTTCCATATTCATTGTATGAATAAAAGTATTTATTCCCACAATGTTTTCATTTTTCACGAGTGTTCTTATAATATTACTCGTATCTACAGTGTTTAAGCTAAAAAAATCAATAAATTTGGGGATAAAATTGGACTTATAATAAATGGCCAATAGAGAAAAAACCTGACCTGATTGAGGAAAACCAATGTCATTTTCGAATTCAGCATGGTCGAATTATATAATATGAGTTGAAAAAACCCTCACAGCAGACAAAAAAATTTCATATGCATACCAGTGTTATATGTACCTTTAGAATGTTACATAGATTATACATCCAGTGAATTTGTTTGTTGACTAATAAAGCCTAAAGCTTAAGAGTCAAATCTATTTATAAACCAAAAAACTTTGCGCGGTTTTAAGCGGAATTGAGCGGAGTAACAAATATCTCTTTCGCTCAGTCGCCTGTTATGATTGGCTGACTCGCGTAAAGTGGGTGAAGCTAATGTCTCCCGCTCAGTCGCCCGTTAGGGTCGGATCTATCAAGATGAGCAGCGTTAAAGATCACGAAGTGATCACAAGCCCTATCCGTAGTTTAGGGAGCCGAAGGCGCGGCTTGTTAAATAAAATAAATAGTCCAGCTTTACAATTATATATATCATTGTAAATTGTAAAACCAATGTATTTATTTTATTATTGATAAAGGTTATTCAATTCAATTCAATTCTCATGACAGAGAATGATTTTGCGCCAGGTTCTGTGCGACATTTTCTGAAGTATCTGAGGGGTTACAAGATAAAATGCATCCGTGACAACATGTTTAAGCTCATCATTGGTGTTATATCGTCTCTGGGCCACATGTTCTTTGGTGAAACTTCATAAGGCATTGTCACATGTGAAGAGGTCAGGACTTCTTAGAGGCCATTTTATTGGAGCAGGCAACATGGTGGTTCCACGCCCTATCCACCGACCGGGAAAGGTTTCATTTAAATATTCCAGTACTGACAATGAATAGTGCGGTGGGGCTCCATCCTATAGAAACCAGACCTCATCTGCTATACTCAAGTTAATCAGTTTTGGCACTTGGCACGTTTGCAGTATTTCCAGATAAATGTGTTGATTAACAGAACTATCAAAAAAATATGGGTCTAAGAGACGTTTGCTATTTATACTAGCTCATATCATAAAATGAGGTGGCTTATGTTTCAATTTCTCCACGAAATACAGGTTTTTCTTGAACCAAAACACAATATTGCGGGATCGAGCACTCCGGTATATGGTACACTCATCACTAAAAATAACTTTCCCCGTTTCGGTATTGCGTTAAATACTCGAACCAGTTCCTCACATGCATTTCGTTTGTGATCCGAATCAGTGTCACTCAACTCTTTAACATATTGTGGTAGTTATGGATGCAACTTTAAGTCTACTTTCATGTGCTTGTGCACTGTTGATCGTGGGATTTCAAGCTCTGATGATCGCTTACGGATTGATTAGTTTGGTGATCTTGACACAGATTGCTCAATTAATGCACACTGTTGTTGCCTGGTAGATGGCCTGCCAGTTCTTGGTTTATCTTTTACCAGTTCCTGTTGTGAAGTTTCTTTTCTCATCTCAACAGAGTCCTTTTTGGAGTTGCTGCACGATTGAATCGGTCCTGGAAGTCTGCACGAATATTTTCAATGGTTTTGCCATTACGTGGTCGCTCATGGACCCAGGTACAACCAGTATGCGTTCTTCAATCGTATAGTTGCTGCTATCACAGATTTCAAATGGGTCTGAAAGAAAAACGAAAATCATTTAGTATTTTACTGGGGTGACAAGACATTGTGGACACCCTATAGAAGAGAGAGGTACACCATTATTTACATTTGGAAAGGACCTAGTCTCTAATCTTACTTTTAACCCTGTAACCACTCAATCAACAGTGAAAAGTACTAAGAAAAGGAAGAATGTGTCATGTTCTCAAACTAAAGACTAGACAGGAACATCCTCAACCCTGAAGGAAAATAGTTTTGTTGTGAGGGGACCAAGACTGTTCAACCAGCTCCCCAATGAACTAAGGAACACGACTGGTGTAGCGGTGGATACCTTCAAAAGAAGACTAGACGCCTGGCTCAGAACAATTCCAAATGAGCCGGGAATACCTGGCTATGTGAAGTGGTGAGCGCAGGAAACCAGCTCTTTACTTCACCAGGCGAACTCAAGGAGGGGCAACAAGCCTGACCCCCGTGAAATGAGGAATCATCGCACGGAACGTCTGAAAGGTTGAAAGGTATATAAAGTATATAAATACAACACTACTGATATGGCAGCAAGTTTCAATGGAAAGAAAGGTTGTCATATTTCAACAGTCAGAATGTCGCATTTTATAACAAACTATGGCGGCAATGCAGTTTTATAAAATAGTCATAAAGGCACAGACAGACAGACAGACAGACAGACATACCTTTTTCTCCGACCATTTTTGTTTACTCTCCCCCCCCTACCCCCACCCTCCACCTTTTAACACAACCTTCATTTTAGGCGAAAAGTATATGTGAATACTTAAGGGGCTTATAGGGGACTATAGTAAAATCCGAGATCGCTATTTCAAAGTTTAGTGGCTAATTAAAATAATCTCTTGTTTCTACTTACTACTTAGTTTTAACTATTTATTTGCATTCGTGAAGCATTACACTGGTCAACACTCATTTTATTGCCAATCGTATTAGAGTGATTTTGGGGTAACTTTGTGGTGCTGATTCCGAATATGACATCGGTTTTGCTAGATTGGCTCTAATTTATGAGATAATTGGTACCCCATTGAAACACGTAAAAAATGCAAAATTTAATGTTCAGGCGGAGCCTACTTACAAATCGCATTGAAATTGTCCAATCATACAAAAGTAAACACATGAAATACATAATGGCATTTTATTCGGTCTCACCATCTAGAATGTTCCGGTAGTTTCCCATATGCACGCGTTATGGTTTACGTTTCCTATTAATTGAGGGTATTCATTATCTCAAGAACTAGAGCCAAATCGGAAAAACTACTTTCATTTTGGAATTCAGCAACCCCAAATACCCTAAATTCGTACGAATTTCCTTGGCAACGAAAAAAAAAAAGTTTTTTTGTTGACCTGTGTTATATTTGAAAATGGCCTTAGCCTTATGCCAGAGAAACAAAGGATGACATTTTTATTTTAAGATTGAAATATAAACTAATCAGTCTAAAACAGGGAGACCGGCGATCCATCTTTCGTTGTCATGGAAATGGTCGTTTAGTTACTACTATAATATATCCTAACCTATAATCTACGTTTCACTGTTCATGTGAATTCTTCATTTATTTTGTTTCATAATTTTATTATTGTTCTCACAGATTGACAGCGGATGCTTTTTTTTTATCTTGAGATAGAGATGGAAGGTCCATAAACTGAAAACGCGTTTCAAACTCTCTCTCTCTCTCTCTCTCTCTCTCTCTCTCTTTCTGAGGGATGGTGTCCACCTGAATGACAAGGGTCAGTGGGTCAATGAGCCTACATGAGGCGAAAGCGTTCTAGACTTAGTATTCACGACCGAAGACAACCTCGTCACTGGCCTCACCGTTGACGAATCGTTGGGCTGGAGTGATCACGGTCTGATTAGGCTCCGTGTCTGCGTCCCTTGGGTGAAGTGTAGTAACTCGAGAGGTAGTAAGCTCGATCTACAGCGGGCGGACTTTGTTGGCCTCCGGGATAGCGTAGGTGAGATGGGGTTAGAGGTCGGCAGCGATGTTGTGGGAGTGTGGAGTGCATTCGGGACCAGTTTATGGTGCTGCAGTCTTCTGCCATACCCTCAAAACCGGTCACCACTGCTTTAACGCAGCCTGAGTGGTTCAGTCGTGACATCGCTTCGGCTATCCGAAATAGGAAAACCGGATAGAGGAGGGCGAAGGCCAATCGTTCCCATGAGAACACTGAGGCGTATGTCCGCCTGTGTAGGGGAATGAAGGCGAAGGTTACGCTAGCGAAACGTAACGAAGAACTACGGGTGGCAAGCCTCTGCAAGGAGAACCCTAAGGAGTTCTTCGGTTATGTTAATAGTAGAAAGCCCATTAGAAGCATGATAGGTCCGTTAAAGGACCGAAGCGGCGTTCTGCGGACCTCCGACGCGGACATCGCTAATGTGCTGAATGAGTACTTTGCGGGAGTGTTCACCAGGGAGGACACCCGCGTCATCCCCGAGCCAGGCGTCAGGCACGAAGGTGCTGGCCTGGATAGTGTTCGGTGTACCGCGACAGTCGTTGCCGATAGAATAGACAAACTGAGCGCGTTTAAGGCTCCTGGGCCAGACCAGTTCCTCCCCAGAGTGTTGCGGAAGTGCGCGACCAGGTGGCTCCCCACCTGGCTACAGTCTTCAACAAATCGTTGGAGACGGGCCAGGTGCCTGGTGACTGGAGGGAAGCCAACGTGACCCCTATCTTTAAGAAAGGGGATCACGAAAGTCCAGGGAACTATCGTCCCATTAGTCTCACTTCAGTGTAGGTAAATTACACTGGCCAACAAAATGAAACTTTTTTTCTCATCACAAACATGATCACACTTTTCTTAATGCATTTTTCGCGCTGATTCCGAATCTGGTTTTATTTTTTTCTAGCACGTATAGTTATATAGATACACTGGTTTTGATATTTTTAAGTTTTTGATATTGCTATAAGAAAATTTATGGATGTATAGATCACACTTAGGAATGCTAAACAACAAATACATCATATACCTTATTCAATGTACTTATAAATAAAGAATATATACATTATTTTATTAAAAGCGCTGTGAGTGTGATTTCCTTTTGTAAATTTGGCCTGGATTGTCACGATACAGCATCCAACAATGGTCCGCCATCATGCTTTCATTCCAATATCCTTGGTAGCGCTTCTCCATCATCTGAATATCTTGATGGAAGCGCTCTCCTTGCTCGTCACTCACTGCACCAAGGTTTTCAGGAAAGAAATCTAAGTGGGAATGCAGGAAGTGAATTTTTAACGACATTCGACACTCCATTTCTTTGAAGGCATCAAGGAGGTTCTTGACTCCATCCTTATACGCAGGTGACTTGTTGCTTCCAAGAAAGTTTTCACATATCCATTTGAACGCCAGCCAAGCCTTCAATTCCAGCGGACTTAGGACTTTTTCAAATTCAGTGTCATTCAAAACCTCCCTTATTTGTGGCCCAACAAAAATTCCTTCCTTCAATTTTGCTGCAGTAACCTTCGGAAATTTCCTTGAAAGGTATTGGAACCCTTCAGAATTGACTTTACCCATTGCTTTAACAAAATTCTTCATTAAACCAAGTTTAATGTGAAGAGGTGGCAGATAGATCTTTTGGGGATCCACTAAAGGGACAGACTGGACATTGCTTATCCCTGGGACATATGTATACCTAAGTGGCCAGTCACTTTTGGTGTAATGTTCTATAGTGGCGCGACTGTCCCACAGGCAAAGGAAACAACAAAATTTTGTGAATCCTGACTGCATACCCATAAGCATTCCTATAACTTTTAGATCTCCACAAACATTCCATTGATGACTGTCGTATTTGATTGCCTTAAGTAGTATATCCATATTGTCATATGTCTCTTTTAGATGGACGGAATGGGCAATGGGGATGGATGGCATTATATTACCATTATGCAAAAGAACTGCTTTCAGGCTTCTCTGCGACGAATCAATAAAGAGGCGCCACTCAGATGCCACATACGTCTGAGATATGGCTGTAAATAGTCCATTGATGTCATGGCAATAACAGAGAGGACCGTCTACTGAAAAGAATGCTGTTAATTCAAAATTCCGCTTTCGGTAGTAACTAATACGAACATTGTTCTCAAGTAAATTGTTCTCCTTTAGTCTTGAGGCGAGAAGCTCTGATTTCTCTTTAGACAGCGATAAGTCTCTAACAAGATCATTCAACTGTCCTTGGGTTAACTTTTTAGGCTCTAAATGTCTACCTTCAAAAGTGTACTCTGGTTCTGTAGATGGTCCGGAAACGCCAGTTGCACCTTCATCACTTTCCATGTCATCTATGATAGAATCTAGCCTATCACTTGGGGGAATTGGAATGGGCAATGTTTCATCATGTTTTACTGGTCTACGTGCTGAATCCAAGTTTGGATATACAATCTGGTGTTTGTTCTTGGCAGAAAACCCCATTAAGTTCACACTACAAAAATAACAGTCTTCATGATGATCTCTCGGCTCCCTCCATATCATGGGTATGGCAAATGGCATTGAAGCTTTCTTTTTGTTAAGCCAATCACGTAATCCATTTGAACAGCCAGAACAGATTTGATGTGGCGCCCATGGTTTATCTTGGTCACCTAGATGGCAACCAAAGTATAGCTTGTATATTTTCTTAATGTCGGTTGTAATACTTCGTCGCTGTGTTTTAGTTGTCAACTGGCCGCATACGAAACAGAACTTGTCGGGGTCATTCTTACATTGTCGAGGCATGTTGACTGACCTGAGCAAACTATAAATTCAAAAAAAATGTACACCAACTTGACACAACAAGTTCTTGGACTGGACTGATCTTTTGACACACAAAGCACGGCGTTGTTGCCTGAATCACAATGCTGCTAGACGTAAAAGCTCACACCTGAAATACATAAGATGTATAATTAAGATAATTGAAATAAATAAGATGAATAAACTAAAAAAACACAATAAAATAAACACAATCAAATGTTGAAATATTAGTATTTTGCCTATTTAAAATGGTTAAATCTGTGTAGTTATATATATGCCTTCATCTTGAAAACTATACGTGCTAGAAAAATCTGAATGCAGTTTTGGAATCAGCGTGAAAAATGCTATCCAGCCACCACAAATTTACTCTGATGAAAAATCTTTGTTGACCAGTGTTATTAGAGGGGATAATAGCGGATAGGATCGTTGACCATTTGGATTCCTACAAGCTGCTTGGGGACTCCCAACATGGGTTTAGACGGCATAGGTCGTGTCTCACCAACTTGCTCGAGTTTTTCCACGGCATGTTGAGTGAGTATGATAAGAGTAGGGGGATTGATATACTTTATCTCGACTTTCAGAAAGCCTTCGATAAGGTACCTCACCGCCGGCTAATGGCCAAAGTGCGCGCGCTGGGTATCGGTGGGGAGGTAGGTAGGTGGATTGAAAACTGGCTGAACAATAGGCGGCAGAGGGTTGTAATTAAAGGGGCTAGTTCGGGTTGGGCCTCGGTCACTAGTGGGGTTCTTCAGGGTTCCGTTTTGGGGCCACTGTTGTTTATCATTTACATAAATGATATCGACGCTGGCATCGTCAGTCGGATCGCCAAATTCGCTGATGACACCAAGTTTGGGGCCAATGTTGGGACGCCCGAAGCGATCGAGCAACTGCGTGCGGACCTAGGTAGGATAGGAGAGTGGTCCGAAAAATGGCAAATGCCGTTTAACTTGGGTAAATGCAAGGTGATGCACATTGGCTACGCCAATTCCACGTCGGACTACTCGATGTTGGGGAGTAATATCGAGGCGACTGATTTGGAAAAGGACTTGGGTGTGCTAATTAGCAGCGACCTTAAGTTTACCAAACAGTGCGTAGAGGTGGAAAAGAAAGCCCAGAAGTTGTTGGGTTATATCGGGAGGCAATTTCGATTTCGGAACAAGGAGATTGTGCTCTCTCTGTACAATTCTCTGGTTCGGCTGCACCTGGAGTATGCTGTGCAGTTCTGGTCGCTCACCCTCAGGAAAGATATTGAGACGCTGGAGCGAGTGCAGGCGAGGGCCACAAAGTTAATCCCTTCCGTTAGGCATATGGGCTACAATCGACGCTTACGCGCCCTGAATTTTTTTCGCTGAAAACTCGGAGGCTGCGCGGTCAACTCATCGAGGTTTTCAAGTTCTTACCCGGGTTCAAGAATGTCGATTTTAGAAGCATGTTTAGTTTAAATGATAACCCAACTCGCAACAATGATTGGAAGTTGGATTTGAAACGGTTTAGGACTAGTGTGTGTGGGAATTACTTTACGTATAAGATCTGTGACACGTGGAACAGGCTACCTTCAGAAGTTATGAACAGTTCTTCTGTGGATCTGTTCATGAAAAGGTTAGACCGAATCTTGCAAACTATTTGAGGGTGTATGAATTTTTCCCTGGCACCCGTTGCCATTGGTACCTCCTCGGTATGGGCCGCAAGGCCTTTTGAGGTACTACCTTCCCTTGTAACTCCTTGTATATATATCTCTCTCTCTCTCTCTCTCTCATATATATAACAGCGCGCCTTCTTTCTTTGCTATAAAAGTGACCATTTAATTGCTACATCCTCTGAGGTTCTACTTAGGTTTTACGAAGCAATCCAAGAATAAGCACCCGAAATAAATTTTGGGTGCTTTTTCTTGGATTGGGGTCGTACGAAGGTGCTTATTCTTGGATTACTTTAAAATGGTTAATTGAATCCAGCTTAGGTTAATTGTACGCCCTCGACGATTGATTAGGTTAGTCGTGATATTTTCGTTAGGTTTAATGAAAATATCACGACTCAACCTAACCAATCGTCAAGGGCGTACAGTTCACCTAACCTGGCATTCAATTAACCTTATTTCAATATTTTTATTTTAATTATGTTGTTATAATTTTTTTATTGCAGTATCCTTCGTAAACATTAATTTTTATTTTATTTTATATGTTAAAATCCTTTAATTTGGAATGAGGTCGAACTGGGGTGCTGTTTCTTGGATTGCTCCAGTTTTACTGTTCACAAGCATTACTTATTTATTTTGTTTTAAAATGGCGGTATTACACTTACAGATTGACAAAAGATGTCTTTTTTTTTATCTCTACAGTGAAATGCAAAGTAATTACTCTGAAAAAGGGGTTCACCACTTTTTTCTTACTAATAATAGGTGAATACCGCATTAAAATAATTACGTTTCCTTTATAGAATTTTTATTCCAAAGGAAGCTGTTTTATTGGGGGGCATTTATTTTACGGTGAAAAACAAATTATCTGTAGTTTGTCGAATGTACGGCCCGCGGGGCAGAGTCCGGCCCGCCAAAGATTTGTATCAGGCCCAGTTGGCGGATACTGAAAATTCATTATCTGATGTCATATTTTATTTCAATAAAATTTAATTTTAAAATAAAATTTTATCTAAAATTTGCACACTGGCCCTCGATGTGGGTCATTAATTGAAATATGGCCCTTCAAGTAAAAAGGTTGGGCACCCCTGAGTTATATAATATAGCTATCAATTTAACATTTTAATGGACATATTTCTTTCAATGAAACGGAACAAAATCTGTTACTTAGGGACGCTGCTCTGGTGCTATGGAAACGGACTTCATTATTAAAGAGATAATTGTCATCTAACTGTTAATACTTACCAAACGGGATCACTTTAACATATTGCTTCCCAGGAACCTCTCTTTAACATATTGCTTCCCAGTGTATATCACTTTAACATATTGCTTCCCAGTGTTAATCACTTTAACATATTGCTTCCCAGTGTATATCACTTTAACATATTGCTTCCCAGTGTTAATCACTTTAACATATTGCTTCCCAAAAATAGACATTACACAACCAATTACAGTTACATTACAATAGTTTATAATATTTAAAGATTAGCTAGTCGAGAAAATGTAAAATATTTGAATGTAAAATATTTGGATCACCTGAAGATCAGGGCCCCCAGCCTTCTTTAGTTAGCCTTATAAAGCAAACTAACGAAAATATCACGACCAAACCTAACCAATCGTTAGGTCAACTGTACGCCCTTGACGATTGGTTAGGTTAAGTCGTGATATTTTCGTTAGTTAGCCTAGATTACCAACCTCTTTCTAACCAGCCAACCTTTCTCTTTTTAACATATTGCTTCCCAGGAGGGATCAATTTAACATATTGCTTCCCGAATGCTTTGGGAAACAATATGTTAAAGTGATCCATTAAACGCGTATAATTAAACTGTTTTCAACTATCTTGACGTTTGATATTTTAGAAAGAAAACTATTTACCGTAAATAGATAGAAATTGGTATACATTGAGATAAGGCTTTGATACGTATACTCTATTTATTTTCGCTTTTATTGAGTATAGAACAGAAAACATTTATAAAAAAACTTTATTTTGAAAAAGTCAGTGGGGGATGTCAACTCCCGAAAGTAAAATGTATGTAATATGGTATCCCTGCGTCTGTGATTTAAATTTCTATAAAACTCAGTTCATCTTGCCCTTTGAATTCTGTCAGGGATTTCAGTTAAAGCCAAAAGTTGCTAAAAATACACTTTTCTTATGCATTCTAAATTAAACACATAATAGGTCATTTTGCCTGTTTAGTTATATAAAAAAAAAATGCGTTATTTGTATCTTACTTGCTTGATAAAAAATGGTTGTCCTATTTTTTTTGCCGTGTTATTCGGGTACCGCATTATCAAACGCCGCGTTATCAGTGTATTCTTCTTTATAATATAAATATTTAAAAATGTAAAAGATAATAGAAAAATTTGTCCCCTTTCTCCGGAGTCGTCATATAAACGAGCTAATAACGTCGTGGCTCGCAAAACTTGCATCTTCAGAAAAGGAGGTTTGAATCTCAGAAAAGACCAAAATTTGTTACGCTTTATTTCTAATGTAAAGTATTAGTGTTAAAGCTCAAGTTATTGGTAATGTGTTCTAGAATAACATAAAATAACATGCATGTAATAACATTGTAAATAAAGTTAACTAAAAAGGGATTAATTAGTATTTCCTCCGTTTTAGATGGCGCCACTCGTCAAAATAGTTTTTTGCCATGAATTGAATAGTTTTGACGGTGAAAACCTAAAATATAATTAATGATTTCACTCTGTGCTTTTTCACCAATCTAATAAGCTGCTGTGAGGAAATGTACAGGTTGGCGCAAAAGTCGCGCACCATAGGAATTTTCAGTGTTTACTATAATACGTATTATTTTTATGTAGGAGATGGCTGCCAAATTAACAATAGACGAGAGGATGAGCTTGGTTATAATGTATGGAATACCAGGTACTATGAAGATACCATTATTATCTGTATACTGCTGAAAATCTTTCATAATTTAAAAAAAAAATTCTTAAATTACACTGGGGAACAAATTTCAACTTTTTGTCTATTGAATTAGATTTGACAGTTAGTTCTAGGTAATTTGGGTGCGCTGAGCACGAATTTTACTCGGTTTTGCTCTATCAGGTCCTGATTTTGCTCAACACCCCTCCTCTTTCGTCGTATTCATAAAAAGGTTTTTTTCTCAATACTCGCTGTCTTTTTGCAGTTACACATTATGCAACTAGGTTTTTATCTAGGTATTTGTACCTATTGTTATGGTATTGTTGTATTATGTATATTTTTATATGTAACACCCTAAAAATATTTTTAATTTTGTCATTTTTAACCCATTTTAATATTAGTAAATTAAGCTAAAAATATCATAGAATTCTAAAATTTTCTCGAGCGTTCCTGTTCTCTGTAGAGTATTCTAGAGGGACAACTAAAATATATAAAAGCGACTCGTTTCCAGAGTTAATCAGTCAATTCAATCAGTCAGTCAGTCAGTCAGTCAGTCAGTCAGTCAGTCAGTCAGTCAGTCGAGTTAGTTAATTAAGTTTGGGCATTAACATAATTTTGAATTGGCATATGATTTAGTGAGTAATTTTGTCATCGTGATTTAATATAGTTGATTTAATTAGACGTAATTTATATTGTACCTACTCATCCGTGTTTCTAGTTTAATTTCATAGATTGTAAGTACCTATTTCATAAGTACCTATTTAAACTAATTTTTGTGTTTATATTTCAGATTTTCTTAAATTTATATGGATTAAGGGCTTTAAATACCTTTACAAATTGGCAGAACAATCAAGCAATATGTCATCAAGCACTAGAAAGTTCAAATGCAAAAACAACCCTGATTCCTTCTGTTATATATGTGGAAATTTTACACTTCCACATCAACGAGCAAATATAACTGACTTCGTAAAAAGAGCTTACTTAGCTTATTTTGGCATAAAACTGGGGGACCAAGATAAATCGTGGGCTCCACATAAAGCCTGCACTATATGCATTGAAAGACTGCGACATTGGACGAAGGGTTCGGATTCAAAAATACCTTTTGGAGTTCCGATGGTAAGTTTATGATTTCATAAAACTACGTAATTTAATCACTAGTATACTGTAACTTACCTAAATGTAATTGTAACTTAGGTACATAAACAAAAATTTACAGAAAATGTTTATAAGAATCTCAAATATTGCATAAGGTTGAAACACATAGAAATGTTAAATGTTTGGGTGATAACTTTTGATAAAATTCATAAAAACAAGTCTCTCGTCGCTTTTGTTAACGCTTTACAATTTTTTTTCCATATCAGGTGTGGCGAGAGCCTACTAACCACGAGACCGATTGCTACCTTTGCTTTGTCAAGACTTCGGGCTTCACTAAGAAAAATAAACATTGTATCGAGTACCCAAATTTCGACACCGCGATACGACCTGTGCTACATTCAAATGAGATCCCCATTCCAAAATTTAAGGGTCTGCCAACTCAAGAATTAGTTGAAGATGTTCCTGAAAATATTGTTATGCACTTTGAGGAGTCAGACACCGATTTTGACCCCAGCGTATTTGAAAGTCAAAACGATCCGCAAAAGTTTAACCAGGCCGAGTTGAATGATCTTGTAAGGGATCTAAATTTGCCAAAAAAGGCTGCGGAAATTTTAGCTTCAAGACTTAAAGAGAAAAACTTGCTTACTTCAAACACATACATTTCATTTTACAGAAAAAGAGAAGAAGAACTTGTTAAATATTTTAGAACAGAGGATAGTTTAGTATATTGCTGCGACATAGTTGGTTTGTTAAAGAAGATGGGGGTTGAGTCTTACGATGCAAATGATTGGCGCTTGTTTTTAGACAGTTCGAAAAGAAGTCTTAAGTGTGTGTTGTTGCATAATGGCAATCTATACGGCTCGATACCGATTGGGCACTCAACAAAATTAAAAGAAAAGTATGAACATATAGAAAAGGTTTTAAATCTTATCAAATATAGGGAGCACGAGTGGATCATATGTGTTGACTTAAAAATGGTTAATTTTCTGCTAGGACAACAAGGAGGGTATACTAAATATCCCTGCTTCCTTTGCTTATGGGACAGCAGAGCCAAGGAAGAACATTATTTCAAACAAATCTGGCCAGCACGAACATCACTTACTGTCGGAGAAAAAAACGTAATTAATCCACCTTTAGTGAGCAGAGATAAAATCATATTTCCTCCTCTGCATATAAACTAGGCTACATTAAACAATATGTAAAAGCTTTAGATACGAACGGCGAGTGTTTCAAATACATAACTTCAAAATTTCCAAGTTTAAGTTATGAAAAAATCAAGGCGGGAATTTTCGACGGTCCACAAATAAGAACAATGATTAAAGACAGCAATTTTCCTAATGTCATGAATGAACGCGAAAAAAATGGCTGGTTCTCATTCGTGGACTTGATAGAAAACTTTTTAGGCAATTATAGGGCAGATAACTACGAAGAAATCGTAAAAAAACTTTTAAGGGACTACAAAGAGTTAGGTTGCAATATGAGCATAAAAATGCATTTTTTGAATAGCCATCTTGACCAATTTCCAAGTAATTTAGGTGATGTAAGTGACGAACAAGGGGAGAGATTCCACCAAGATATCAAAATTATGGAGGAACGGTACCAAGGCCGCTGGGATTCCCACATGAGGCTGATTACTGCTGGTGCTTGAAAAGAGACCTGCCATCAACAAGCAAATACGCTAGAAAGTATTACAAAAGAAAATTTTTGCCACAGTGGAAGCTTCATATCTGTTTTTTTTTTTTATTTTAAGTCATTTCTATCGTTATAATGTAATTTTACTGTAGTTTGAACTGCTTGTATTCATGAAACTTGAAAAAAAAATTTAACACATGACTTAATTTTTTAGTCCTAATTTGAAAAATCTGGAAAATGGCACATAGGCTGTCGACAAGAATCAGGACCTGATAGAGCCAAACCGAGTTGAAATTCGTATTCAGCGCACCCAAATTACCTAGAATCAAGTGTCAGATATCATTCAATAAAATACGTGTTGCCCAGTGTTATCTGTCCATTTTTTTCGGGTGTAGAATGTAGATTTGTGTAAATTTTCCAAAGTAATAATTTAATAATAGCAAATTATAGGGTTCTACAAACAGGAAAACCATCTAACAATTCAAAACTGTCCATCGCAAAAGTAAAGTGATTCATATATGACAAAATTATCACAGCACAGAAAAGACAACCCTCGTCAGGAACCTTCAATTTACGTTTCCAAGGAGTCTATATGACCCCAGGCTTAAAATCTTACAAAATAGTGCTATAAAAAGTCTGTAATGACACACCCACATTAATGAAACAATGTATTTGATATTTAAGGAATTTTAACGAATAATATCATTTCTTTCAGTGTTTTGTCACAATGGATTCCGATGAGGGTTGAACTCATTCAACGGTGTCGAAAACAGAAGAGCAAAACAATTTTATCAAGTTTAGAAGCTTTCATTTTCAGTGTGGGAACGTTGATGCCAGATTGCCAATGAGCGGCAGATATATACATCCTCTTCATTCTCAGTCGTATCTCTCTGCGTTTATCTGTTTCTCGGTTTATTTTTCTATCGGGTATACAGAGGGTTGACGAAAATAAATAGACACCTTTGTTTAAAATTTTTCATTTGATTATAAAAGTCGATAAATAAAAACAAATTTACCGAATCAGTTAATGCAAAGGAGAAATGGACACGATTTTAAATATATTAATGCAATTAATTTATTATTTACTGACGTTTGTAATCAACTAAAAAAAATCTTGGGGGGGGGAAACAAAGATGTCTACTTACTTTTGTCACCTGGCTGTATGTCCAGTTGTGTGCGTGTCTAGCTGTGCGCATGTCTGGTTATTCACATCTCTAGCTGAAGCTCTACACAAGCATATCTATTTGTCTCCTTCTCTCTATGTCAATTTCACTGTCTATCCATACAACTAGCTATCTTTCATTTTTCTTTCTTTCTATCTATTTCTTAGTCTTTCTACAGTCGACACGTATTTTTTTATGCAGGATGGAGAGGTCAAAGGCAATGCCCACAAGAGCGCACCCCCACCCCACAGAAGAAGACGAGAGCCAAAATCAAGGTCTAGGGTTTACAAGATGTCTGGACACTCAACTTATCAAAGGTTGTTCCAGAGTTCATTGGTTCAGTAGATGATAGATTGAAAATACCGATTAACTCTCGCGTCAGAGAGTTGAACAGAAAAGGAATGAGAAATGTGTTGAAAGTCTGGTGTTGGATGCTCTCCTTGAAGGAGGAGCATGCAGTTAGAGAGTTGAGAAGAGCAGTGTTCGTTATAATAGCGATAGTAAAGAGAGAGTGAAGCAACATTACGGCGAAAAGAGAGGGATTGAGAATAGTCAGTAAGAGGCGGGAAATTAATAAGACGAAAACCTTTGATTCCACTCGGTCAAGTAGAGCTGTGTAACAGTATGACCTTGAGCTAAACCAGAAGGAGAACCCGCATCACCTTCTCTTCACTATAATTATACTTTTTCCCACGCCTTCTTTCCTCCCAACCTACACTGTACTTAATTACTGCAAGTACGTAAAAGCCTTCCTTACTTGTGCATTGTTTATACTCGCGTTTGAAGATGACACTACTTTACTGATGGAAAGTTTTTGCTTTTTACAGTGAATATTTTCCTTTGCTTCACTTTGTTTTTATTCACTGTAAAGTGTCTGAAGAGTGATCTTAATAAATTAAAAGATCACTGATATTTCGACAATTGCAGTCATTAATTTCGTGGTTACTAATGGTGATTATTTTAGCTCGAATTGTATTTAACTCGTTAATTTCAGTGATGAAAATGCTCATTAATTTAATAAAATATACAAATAGCTCGAGGATGTTGTTCAGATGGACCATTTATAAATGACATGGCATCTTTTTGGTACAAAGCGAACTACTACTGAAAACATGACAGACAAAATTCAAACTTTGGATGAATTATGGCAATTTTATATGGATGAAGGCCTAATTTTGCATCGAAATATAAGTCAAAATAGCAAATGTAAACCATAAGAAATCAGAGTTTTTATCTAACCAATTAATGAATAATAATAATAACAATGTTTCGAATTGTTTTACCTCCTTCGTAACGACAAAGCTCGTGCCACGGAAGGGACCTACAGCCTTACGTGGGATCCGAACCAAGGGTCACTGCATCATCATAACGCTGCATCATCATCATAACTTTACTTGATCTAACGGCAAGCGGTGTTGCGACGTGGCCATGCATTACGTAGCCCAAATGACCGAAGAGAACAGACATTTTTCCTGGGTATTTCCAATCTTTCATCTACTGAACCGGTCAACTCTGGAACAATCTTCCTCAATCCATCTTTCCCCCTCTCTATGACCTTCACTCTTTCAAACGCAGAATGTCCAGGCATCTCGAAATCATGAGACCTTGATTTTGGCTCCCTTCTTCCTCTATGGGAGGGGGTATTCGTTTTTGCGAGCATTCGCCTTTGGCCCCTCCTTCTTGCATATAAAAAGGGTATTAAAAAACAGTATTTCTCAGGGGGTTATGTCTTCAACATAATTGCATGATGTCGTACGCATTAATTTCGTACCATCGCTATAAATCTGCATCACGTGTCATTTGAAACCATTTCCTTAAGCTATACATTACGGTATAGGACGATTTTATTGCCGTTTCTTATTTCTGTGGAAGTCTTCCAGGTTTCGTCTCGTTTCAAACAGCAATGAATTGACCATCTGGGTGGAATGTCAGACGGAAATGACGTTTTAATCGGGTTTATACCACGAAATCGTTTTGATTTATGTATTGTGTGTTACGGTTTAATGCCTAACAGCAAAGTGAAATATAACATTAAAGTTACACTGCCTTATTACAGTTATTACAGTTTATTCATATATTGTACAGTATTTAAAGTACTTTTGGTGGCTAATAATAATAATAATGGTTATATAGTCTACCTATCTATTGACAATTTACTCAAATATTAAGAACGGTGTAAGTTGCAACATTAAAATGTTGGGAAGACGTATTTAATATTTTGTATATATGATAATAATAATGGTTATTAAAAATAAATGAAGTTGTGATTACAGCTGCACAGCCGTCATTAAATTACTGTAGTGTAAATTAGAGTTCATAAAATATAGAAACACTCTCCAGTGTTTTCTCTAATTTTCGTGAAATTCATGTCTCCTCATCAGGGTTTGTCTCACCCTACAGCAGTAGTTTCCAACCTAGAGGCAACTTACCCTATTGGGGTAATGACAACTATTTTCTGGGGTAATGACACGCGGTCCAGAAGTTATAAAAATTAATAGTGATAATTCAGAAATCATAAAAAATAATATCTAATGATTGGGGTAATGGAAGTGGATCAGAATTGGGTTATGGGTAACCATACAAAAAAAGGTTGGGAACCATTGCCCAATAGCATGCTAAGCTGATTTTTATTTTCTTTGCACCCAAAGACAGTTTTGAGTCGAAGAAATAGTTCAAAATAAAGTTTTGTTCTTTTGTTTTGGAAATAATCAAAGAGTTTAAAACTTGAATGAGTTTCTGTACTGTATATTCTACTTTTCATCCTAGGATGTCTCACTCTGTCGTGGGTTAAGTTAACTAAGATTAGGTGTTGTTAAATGAGATCAAGTTAAATCTGCACTTCTCACTTCCAGAATCAAAATACACTTCCGACCGCGAATGACAATGAGAGAAGCGTGATGGGGAAGGTCATCGATGGATTTGAACAGCCGAAGGAACAGACAGAATGACAAAGTAATGCGAACGTAGATTGCTAAGGCCCAGCATTCTCTCAGAAAAAGAGTTAATCCTTCTCTGAATAGGAGGGTATGGAATCTATAATTATAACACTGGTCAACACTCATTTTATTGCCAATCATATTAGAGTGATTTTGGGGTAACTTTGTGGTGCTGATTCCGAATATGACATCAGTTTTGCTAGATTGGCTCTAATTTATGAGATAATTGGTACCCCATTGAAACACGTAAAAATGCAAAAAATTTAATGTTCAGGCGGAGCCTACTTACAAATCGCATTGAAATTGTCTCAAATCATACAAAAGTAAACACATGAAATACATAATGGCATTTTATTCGGTATAATAACAGATAAACACAGTAAGCTGATTCGCATAATTACAATTAATGTATAGTAAATCTCTGTTTGTACGATTCTCTTTTATGTGGGTTATCAGGACAATCACGTTGGAGGTTCCAGCAATAGTCTGCCATCATGTGTCTGTCCCATCTGCCTTGATACCTTTCCTCCATCACCTTGATATCTTGATGAAACCTCTCCCTTGTTCCTCGCTAAAATCACCAAGATTATCAGGAAATCTGTGTAAGTGGCTATGGAGAAAGTGTACCTTTATGCTCATATTAGTACCCAACTTTTCAAAGTTTGTGAGCATGTTTTGCACCAGTTCTTCATAATTGTCTGCTTTGTGGTTACCCAAGAAGTTCTTGACAACTGAGACATAACTGCACCAGGCAGAAGCTTCAACACCATTCATAAATTTTGTGAAATTAGAATCCTTGCTAAGTGTACGGATTTGAGGGCCATCAAAGATTCCAGCTTTTAGTTTTTCCATACTTAGTCCAGGGAACGATCTACAAATGTATTTGAAGCAATCGCCATCTTTGTCCAAGGCCTTAACAAATTGTTTCATTAGTCCCAGCTTGATATGAAGTGGTGGGAGGATGATTTTTTCCCTGTCAACCAAAGGCTCGTTAATGATGTTCGCTGCACCTACAGTCATGTTTTCTCTTGAAGGCCATGTCACTTTTTTCCAATGATCTTGCCTTGCCCTACTACCATAAACAGATGAAACAAGGGTACTTCGTATATCCACTTTGCTGCCCAAGCAAGAAGTTTACCATCTTTACACGTACCGCTCCACTGCCAACTGTCAACTGACTACTGGTTGGGTGGCCGATGACTTATATATGGAGGGGGAATATTCTAGAATGATCGCGGAGTAAACACTAAGAATATTCGCGTGTCTCACCATCTAGAATGTTCTGGTAGTTTCCCATATGCACGCGTTATGGTTACGTTTCCTATTAATTGAGGGTATTCATTATCTCAAGAACTAGAGCCAAATTGGAAAAACTACTTTCATTTTGGAATTCAGCAACCCCCAAAATACCCTAAATTCGTACGAATTTCCTTGGCAACGAAACAAAAAAATTTTTTTGTTGAGCTGTGTAATTAAAAGGCTCCATTGTACCCATGTCATTACAATGCTTCCCGTAAGATCAGCGAAGTTAAACGACAATTAAGTGAGTAGTACTTGGATGAGGGACCGTTCTCTGCCTCCCAATGATAGTGACACGTGGTTTAGATTCCATGTTAAGTTTCAGGTCCCCTCTCATATAACGAGTGATGGGCTTATTCCGATGACCTTGAATCCAAATCTGAATCCGAATTTAATGATCTAAACATTCTCGAATCCAAATTTACTAAAATCTCTCGGATTCGAATTCAGATGCACAGAACACTGAATATTACTACCGTGTTATTAGTCGGAGAGTAACTCATGCAATTAACAACATCTACACTTAACATTATTGCTCTACGAGTACAGAGATGCACAATGTGTTTATTTTACAAATAAACACATGATACAAAAGTCTTTTGCTTCATTTCCCATTATCCATTCCGTTCGTTCCTTAACCATGTACGTAACCCCCCCCGCTCTCTCTCTCTCTCTCTCTTTTCTGAAAGGCAAAAATGAAGTCCTCAGACCAACTTTTTATTTACGAGATGGATCACCATACACAAGGGGATGCTGTTGACATTTCGGTTAAACTTCATATATATTTCCAAACAACTTTTTTTTGGTGTGTGTGTGTGTGTGTGTGTGTGTGTGTGTGTGTTTTATTTTGGAAAGAAAATATGTATAATACATAAAGTAATGAAAGTTTTGTATGGAAAATATAGCGTTTTATGCAAAATATCATCTGTGAACTCATTTTACGAAGACTTTCTTTATAACCTATGTTTACAATGCACATACACACAAAAAAAAAATTATATCATATGACTATTTCAAAGGATTCATTAGTCACTTTTCTTGATAAAAATGTAGAATTACTGAATTAAATTACGAAAAAAACTTGACAAATGACTAACTTCTTTCGCTAATTTTGAGGCAGACACTCCTTTGAATCCATAGATAGATTTTATCATATGGTATAATTTTGACTACAACCTGATGAAGACACATACAGTAGTTAAACAATGAGACACCCAGTTAATTAACACAGTTACTCTTTATGCTACCAAGTTTATTTTTTATGTACGAGAAATGTAAAAACTTTCGAAAATTAGAATCATATACTGTGATTTAATGACTAAAGGTATATTTTATTTAGGGGCTGTTAACAATTACCAACATTTTCACAAGTGTACAAAGAGTACACTTTTTCAAGACCCGCCTCTCCTGCAAAAGTGTACAAAGAAAAACGTTCAATTTTTTTTTACAATTTTATTGTATTGAAAAACTAGAGATATACAAGGAAATATTCACTCAAATTTTTAAAAAATTGGAATTTAGCACTTAAAATAAAGGAAACGTACCAACAATACACAATCCAAAACTCTCACATTATAATATTAATACAGAGTCCACAAACATATAAAGATATGGATCGACATTTTTCGCATTTCTAAAAGCGTACAACGGCCCTTAACCCCCTAGCCACCACGTACAGCTTGTATGCTCATGAAAATGTTGATAATTGTGAACGACCCCTTAATTAGCGTACAGTTAAAATAGTGTTTTCAACTGAACCTTGAGTTTAATATAAGAGGCGTTCAGTCAACTTAGTCATTTGGATAGATTTTTGCCCATGATAAACTTTTAAAGTAAATGAAGTGCAACTCCAAAAAATCGTGCTTTGACTAGTCGTTCGTCTTGGTTCCTTTATGCTCCTGACTAGATGGGTCGAGTTAGTAAAGTGGTCAACAGACCATATACTGGTGCGTATTAAAAGTACTGTTAGTTTAACAAGCCTGATTTCTGAAGCAGAAGTAAATATTTACTACATGTATTAAATCTGGACTCACTTTTGTAATTAGTATACCAAATACTGATATGTAAAATTTCATCATATAAGAACTAAGCAATATATAAAACTATTATCACAACATATTACGTCATATTTGTATCCTGCTAGCAGAGCTGGGCACTTGCGGCATATTGCGGTACTGCGGTACTGCTGCACTACCAAACCGGTACCAAACCGGTACGCGGAAATTTGAATGCGGTAGCGGTACTGCGGTACTTTCAGCGATCCTTTGCGGTACTGCGTTATGGGGGCCCGGGGTGGTAGTGCGGTGGTACCGCAAGTACCGCAGTACCGCAAAATATGCCGCAAATGCCCAGCTCTGCCTGCTAGAATGCTTTACATTATAGAAATTACCACATTTTGTCTGTCTGTGTTTACCTGTGTGATACGCATACATTGATTGTGCCGTGTTTATGTGATAGAATTAACAAGTAAAAACGGCTTTTATTTCCACTTCAGTGTAAATTGGATGTCAGTTAAAGCTCTCAGCTGAGCGAGCCACAGTATGATTTGTGGGGCTGCACCCTCGGGGATTGAGGAGTAAAATCCGCGATATTGCATAATATTTAATTTAAAAATATATCAGTCTAAGTGTTTCTTTATAGAAAAGAAGAGAACGATTGTAAAATTAGAAAATTAGAATTAGAATTAGGCACAAAATGAAAATATTCATAATCATTAGTGTAATTTTTTTAGAATCCAAAAAATTAATTTAAATTAAATTTAATTCCATTATATATATATATATATATTAAACATTTCAGTTATTATATATATATATATATAATATATATATATATATATATATATACATATGAAAATTATTTCACGAAAGTAACACGTGAAAAATATTTATGATGAATAAAACCACGAAGGAAAGGAAACACAAAAAGGTGCTCAAGCGCTTTCGTCTATTGACATCCTCAGGAACACTGAAGTACATAAAAGGTTACGGCCTATATATAGGTTACAGAAAGAAAAAATAAATAAATAAATAACATACATACACACAAACATATATATATATATATATATATATATATATATATACATACATATCTACACACATACACATATATATATATATGCAATAAACGGAGAAGTAAAAATAAAAATTAAAAATTAAAAATTAGAGGATTAACAAAGAGGCAAACAGATTTGTAAGGAAAAATATCGATTTTTAGCACAAGATCAAATGAATTATAAAAATACAAATTTATACTGGAAATCTGCCCGGGTTTTAACACTTTGTCTTTTAGAGTCAAGTTTCGATATATATAAAAATAAACTGAAGATTAAAAGTTAATAAAGTAGCGTACAAGTTTACCAAAGATTTAGCGTCCTACCCTTTTTATCTAAATTTGTTTTGAAGGAATTCAAAACAACAGGATCGAGTTGAAAAAGACCTTTGCTTATGTTGAAGTTATTTGAAAGTTGGATAATGGCAGACTCAAGAATATTTCTATTGACAATGTTGCTAGAATGAAATAAAACTGAAGCATTATTCCAATCAATACAGTGGGATAACTCTGACAAATGGACAAAAAGAGCACTGGACAACTGTCCTGTTCTAACGGAATATTGATGCTGTTTTATACGTGTGTGAAAATCCTTTCCCGTCTGACCTATGTAAAAGGAATCACATTGTTTACACCCAATTTTATAGATAATGCCTGAATTATTGGTAGGACTATTTTTTACTATGATATTTTTCACAATATTGTTATATGAAAATAGTACATTAATATCCAAAAGTTTAAGTACATTAGCAATGCCTAAAAAGCCCGGCAAAAATGGAAGTACTAAAATATTTTTTGACAAAGTACGAGTGTTATTATTGACAGGATAGAAAGTTCGTTTTGCCTTGTTGAGACAAGATTCCATAAACGCAGATGGGTAACACAAAGTGTTAAAACCCTGGCAGATTTCCAGTATAAATTTGTAATTTTATAATTCATTTGATCTTGTGCTAAAAATCGATATTTTTCCTTACAAATCTGTTTGCCTCTTTGTTAATCCTCTAATTTTTAATTTTTAATTTTTATTTTTACTTCTCCGTTTATTGCATATATATATATATATATATATATATATATATATATATATATATATGTATGTGTGTAGATATGTATGTATATATATATATATATATATGTATGTTTGTGTGTATGTATGTTATTTATTTATTTTTTTTCTTTCTGTAACCTATATATAGGCCGTAACCTTTTATGTACTTCAGTGTTCCTGAGGATGTCATTAGACGAAAGCGCTTGAGCACCTTTTTGTGTTTCCTTTCCTTCGTGGTTTTATTCATCATATATATATATATAGGAAGGAGGAGATACGACGAACGCTTTCAAAAACGTCCCTTCCCCATAGAAGGAGAAGAAAAGAGCCGAAATCAAGCTCCTAGGTTTTCGAGACACCTGAACACTCTAAAAGATTGGAGTTCATAGACAGGGGGAAAGAGGGAGTGAGGAAGATTGTTTCAGAGTTCAGAGGTTGAGTAGATGAATGATTAAGCAATACCGATTCACTCTTGAGTTAGAGAATTAAACAAAAAAGGGATGAGAATGTTTAGAAAGTCGTACTGCGTGATCTCCTTAAAGGAGGAGACATGCAGTTAGAGAGTTCAGAAGAGCAGTGTCCGTTATAATAGCGATAGTAAAAAGAGAGTGAGGCAACAATGCGGTGAAGAGAGAGGGTCTGAAGCCAGTTAGTAAGCAGTAAGAGGCTGGGAAGTGATGAGACGAAAACCCTTTGATTTCACCCGGTCAAGTAGAGCTGTATGGGTTGAGCCACCCCCACATATGAGAAGCATACTCCATACAAGGGCGGACAAGACCCCTGTACGGAGGCAGCAACTGAGTGGGATGGATGAAGAAGTTGCAAACCGGTACAACACACCTAAGCTCTGAGAAGCTGTTTTAGAAATGGAATATATGTGTTTTTTCCAGGAAAGATTACGAGAAAAGGAAACACCAAGAATGTTAAGAGAAGAGGAAGGATTAAGTTGTATATTGTTGAAGATAAGGGGGATAGCTGTGTGGACGATTGTGACGAGTAGACAGATAAAGGAACTGGGTTTTTGAAGTACTGAAAACCACACGGTTTTCTCTACCCCAATCAGAGATAGTAGAAGTATCAGAGGTCAGGTACGCCATAGCCGTCTCACGCGAAGTTTGGAGTGACTGTCGAGAGGGACGCTTTGTGAAACGGGTAGAGAAGCGAAGTGTGGAATCATTGGCATAGAAGCGGATAGGACAGGAATTGCGATTTAATTGATCGTTGATGAATAAAAGGAAAAGTAGATGACAAGATAGAGCTCTCAGGAACACCACTACTAATAGCTTTAGAAGAACAGTGTACATCTACAACCACAGGAACAGATTGGCCAGAAAGGAAATCAGAGATGAAGGCACAGATAGAAGGATATAAACCGAAAGGGGGCAGTTCGAAATTAAAGATTTGTACCAGACTTTATCATAAGCTTTTGCTATGTGTAGCGCAATAGCAAAGGTTTCACCGAAATCCCGAAAGGAGGATGACCAAGAGTCAGAGAGAGTCGCAAGGAGATAGCCAGTAGAGCGTCCCTTGCGGGAACCCATACTTTCGATCTCAAAGAAGATTGAGAGTAGAGACGTGTTTATGAATCTTCCTATTAACCCTTTAACTGCTTCTTTTGGGTATACTCGATTTTCGTATAACTTTCTGTGGTGCTTTGATCGTGTATACTCGATTTGGGTTTTCTATTGACCACTGAAACCCAGCACATTGATTCACTGATGGCAGTCAGAGGGTTGAGGAGATGGAGGAACAGCACCGGAATCGTCCAGGGTTTAGTTGGATGCGAAAGTTTGAGCAAAGAATTTAGCTTTATCAGAAGTGACGGCGACTGTGCCGTCAGAATGGAAAAGAGGAAGGAAAGAAGAAATAAAGTTGTTCGAGAGGTTTGTGGCTATGGGCCAGAAAGACCTGGAAGAATTAGAATATCTACTGCTATATATATATATATATAATATATATATATATATATATATATATATATACTATCATACGCCTCTTGGGGGCGTGTCGGATAAAATCGACTTACTCCAAGAAGGTATAATATGGTACTCCTGGATCGAATGGGCCTTCTCAATGTAGTGCCCAAACGTGGCCACAGAGCACACCAAAAATAAAATTTCGTTTAAGAGTCTTGTAAACTTTCATAACCCGTATTTCCGCAAAGTCAAGGATGGATTGAAGAAAAAGTCACTGGCGGATTTTAGTAACTTTAATCAATTTTAGGCAAGGCGGATTATAATCAGGTATTTCTTCACAGAACACCGTTCGTTTATAATAAGAATATTTCTTCTGTACAAGTTTATAGGGTTTATAACGAGTTAATTCTTATTTCTAGAATTGACATTTAATGTTAAGTTAAATTAAATATAGTCCAGGCAATTTGTAGTTAGACCTGGGCAAAATTGCTTCGGAAGCTTTCTAAACTGTTTCCAGCTCAGGAACCATTGCCGAATAACATATCCAAAATCCGACAAAAGTGGACCCCGGGAACACCCCCAAAAATGAAATTCAAAATGGCGGACTGGATGTTTCCTACGAAAAAAAATATATATATAATTTACGCTTTTATTTATAGAGATACATTTGATGCTTTTTCTTTCAGTTGTAATGTTTTAAATAATTCAACAATATACAACACAACCAGTTATTACGCAAATATAATGTTATATAGCTTTTTACAGATTTTTATAATCAATAATACAACAATTATTTTTTCCCAGTTTCAAGTTATGTTCATTACAGAAGAAGTGATACCTGGCACAAACATACAGAAATTAATCCTCTTCATCACTATCATCGGATAGATTACCGTACTTGGGTTGTTATCGCAACCACTGATTTGGCACTCGCCACAAGCGGCTGAACAGGGCATTCCATTACGCTTGCAATCCACATCTTGAAGTAGCACATTTCGTCTTGCAGGAGCAGCGGATCATGTTCAGTAGATATTTGAAGCTGGTGGCTTGTCGCAGGCTGTAGGGTAGTAGGAATTTTCTTTACATACCAACCCACTGTTCTGCATCGATCTTCTCTTCTGTAGACTTCCAGATTAGTATTTGAAAGTATGTGCGAAAGCTGTGGTACTTTGTGGACGCATCGGTAGGTGGCAAACGTTCGGGTGTAACAAAAGATTTAGCTGTAGCTACCTTTTCAACTAACATTCGATGACGTAGTGCGTTAGTGGATTCAAGTGTTTTGCAGCCATACAACAGAAGCATTGCCTTTCTTCCAGCGGCTTCAATGTCAGAGTGTTGGCAACAATCAGAACAGAATGTATTTGCAACTGAACGGAGTTCAGCCACCTTCATCAGTGTGTCGAATGCTTTGGCTTTACCGATCGAAAAAATTCTGGATGTGCTATCACAGCCCGTGAAAGCATGCACAAACAGGAGATACTTGCAGATGTCATTGCCTAACAATGATTGAATGCTGAGAATATCATACACAGGATTAGGAGATGGTCCCCGTCTTATATCGCTGCGATAGTACAACTTGAAACCACTGTCCTTGGCATGGTACAGAAGGAGAATCAGCAAGTCGGTGTCTTCCCCTATTACTGTTGTAGTTGCATTTTCTGATGAGGAAACTGCTGCACGAACGATGTCCACATCAGCATCCCTATCTGCGTTGTGAACAGTACACCCGTGCTTCTTCAACATCTCACCTACGAGGGAAATAAATGCTTGCTTGTTGTTTTCATTAGCCAAGAAGTGTTCCTTCTGGCCAACAAACTTCATGCTTGGACTGAGATTCACATTTCTGCTTGTCTTGGTGCTTCGTCTTCTGTGGGTCATGTCCTTGATCGTAGGAGAGCTGCTGTAGCCATCAAAAACAATGATTGCTTTTCCATATGTTTTCAGAGTGAAATCGGCATATGTGTTGGCGATGCTGTCATATGTTTCATCTTGACGCCAGGAAACACGATGTAGTAGAGATCCACCATCCAATACGTACTGGTCTGTGCACTGAATTTCTTGAACTTCTTCCATGCGTAAAGTGTCAGTGTATTTGATTATTGCATGAGCGAGCTGAGACTTATCGGGTTTCCTCAAGATACTTCGTGATTCGAACAATGCAGGAGGATATGCACACAGTTCGTAACACATGACATCTTCAAGATTCATGTCTCCGCCAGTGGCAACAGTCATCATTCTCTGAAACAGTAGTGCAGGATCTACTTCTATATCTGAAGCATCAGTGATCACAACGGCAGAAGCAGATCCTAGAGTTTTCACTTTGTCAGATCTTTTGGCAGAATATGTAAAGGCTTGTTTCCCAATCATTTTTAGGACAATGTTCGTACCGATTGAATGCAATTGATGAACGTTAACTCCAGGATCAGCAGTTAGCCCTGTTACAATGTTGCAGAGACCCGAGGTAGAATGGAATGGGGATAAGGATTCCAGACGTTCAAGTACTTTCTTCATGTCATTAATGTCCCTGATTTGTCTACTTCCCCTCATTTTCTTGTGCTGTTCACTACTTTCCAACAAAACTCTGGTGTATTCCTGCATTACTAAGTTATAAGCGGAACACAGACGCATAGAAAAGAGCCACGTTGTCCTTTGGATGTCTGTAAATCCACTTCCGCGTGTCAGTTCGCCTCTGCTTTTCAGGGAACGCATTAGTACTTGTTCTATCACCAGGTCTGTGCCGAGTCCGGCCCATAATCTGTCGCTTCTTCTTACCACAAACTTACCTTCCTGGAACATTTTGTTAACGGCTGGATTTTCAGAAGGCAAACTTAACATTTTCTGCAGGTACAGGTATATCGATTTCAGGTAATTGTGATGTCCGGCTGCTGCAATTATGGGGATGGTCTCCAGCATAGCTTGCAAGTGCAAATCCCACGAGCCGGTTCTGTCTGCTGTTATCAAGGAGCGTGCAATGTTGATCATTCGCTGATATTCCAACCAGAGTTGACTTGTTTGCGAAGTAGATTGTAGGTCAGTTTTCTTCGCATCCAAAGTGGTAGCAATCTGAGACAATGCATTCGAAGATTCCACATCCTCAACTGATTGTTGGCGGTCATAACATCGTCGAGCAGGTCACAAGCTTCCTTATGGAGGTCATGAGGAGTTCCATCTTCATTACGAGGGAAAACGTCTGCGACTAGTAAGGTACTAAGAGCTGCATCTACTATCATATGACCACGTATCGCTCTTTAAACAGCTTTTCCAGACATCATGTGTTGCACGGCATTTGGTCCGTATATTTCTTGAAGTACTTCAGACAATCCTGAACCATTCATAAGAGTACCGACTGCTCCCAAAAGATTCATCAGAGTGTGAAATGATCCCAGCATTAAAACAATGTCCTGCAGGTCTCTCTGTTCATTGATGATTTGGGAAGCTTTCCAGAACAAAGGCTGATCAAAGGTAATAATGCATGGGACTTTTTGATCGCGTGCTATCTTGCTCAAATATAGTAATGTCGAAAATATGCAGGTCATGTCAGTTGGCGACATATCTATGATGGGAAGGAACGTGATCGACGCCACACCTGGATGTGAGACACTTGATCCACCGTGAATTGCCTGCATTGTTCCGGACCAACTTGGACCTGATCTTTCTGCTGAAGATATCTGCCAGAGAAGACTAAGTCGACTTATGGTGGCAGTGGGTACTGGAAGTTCGCGGAATGAGATGTCCCTCAACATGCTTCTCGCGTGTCTATATTCCCTAATGTCAACGGTTGCAATCTTCTTAATGTCATTGTCACCAACATTACGCCTGTGAATAGAAGGGTGGATCTTGATCTTCGGAGTTATTGCGGCAATCATACCCATTCCATGAAAGGTATTCTTCCCATCCAAAGTGCAGACATCATGATCGACGTTATCTGCTGCTAGAAGGACTGCAGTGTTTTCATCAACAGTAAAAGAGCCAGACCCACTTGCCAGCGCCGCGTTTCTTTCGAATCTTGTTACTTCTGCATACGACGAACAGTAACCCAGCTGATGGAGAACGTCAATAAGGTACCTTGACCTAAAGTTGTGGTGTAGCTGAACCGACAAACCGATCTGTAGTGGACATAGTAATCCTCTAGGACGGGTTGCTTGCATAATGCTCTGCCCAATTGCACCTATTTTTCTTGAAGCATCCTGTCCCGCAAATGCTTTTGATAATAGCAATTTCAGACTGTTGGGAATGTAATCAAGAGCACTTTCTGCAGTGATGTCATTTGGAGATGGATACACATCTTTTCTAGGCGAGTCGACAGACTTGATATCACTTCTGATTATTTATGCAGCAGCTTCTACTTGGTAAATCTTCTGTAGCTCTATATCTATATCATATTCTTTCGACTTTTTGTGATAATCTATAAAAATTTCATTAGCTGTCTCTCGTAGTGTTACTACATCTGCCTTCCCACTTTCACCTGATATTATGATCTTGTCTCCGTAACGTTCTAAAAGCTTTCTCTTCATGTGCCTGCGTTCGTAGACAGAGCTCTGACTTCCTTGAAGATATTCCTCCATTTTGGAAATTAGGTCTCCAATCAACAGTTGTTCATCATCATTCTCTTCCAGGTAAGCACAGGTCTGAAGGAATGCTTGGTGTTGCTCTTCATTAGTTGGTCTCCCTTTCTTCGAATCATGATCGTCGGAGGAGTATGCGCGAGGAATGTTTTTTCCACTTCGAAAATTTACGCTGCAGGTGTGATGGTAGACACAATCCAGCAGGAAGATCACGAAGATAATACTCCAGACGGCCTTTTACATTAAACGACCATTCATCGCAGCGGCTTTCACAGCACCTTTTTATGGTTTCGGAGAACTCTGTAGTTCTTATTTTGACATGCTCTGATTTTGGTTTGTGTTTGGAAAAAAAGTCCACAAAGGTATCACAAAACAAACAGTGAGTAGCACTGGAAAATGCGTATTCATGAAAACGAGCACTTTTCCTTGGTATTGCCTCGGCTGCGGTCTGTCGCTTCTTTATTTCAATGGTCTTTTTATCCGTAAACCTTTTCCTACATACAACGTGAACACTTATTCCAGCTGTTGCAACAACATCGCTTCCACGGCTGCGGCTGGATGCATTTATACCATCTGCTCCTTTTTGCGAGATGTGAACCACTTCCTGTCCGCTGTCCAATTTCTCCTTACAAATCACGCACAATTCTTCAGAGGTCTGCATTCTTGAAGGCGGACGCACACCGAGTCAGCCGTACACCGAGTCAGTCTGAAACAGAAAACACAAATTAATAAACTGTGTTGCAGTATTTAAAAGGAGTACAAAACAGTTTTAAAGAAATGACAAGCACAAATACGCAGATTTAATAGTGGGTAGTAGGAATTAAAGAGTTGTATATAATATAAGTTTATAAAGATGTAGCAATGTCCATTCTCACATACACTCCATACAGTATATTTTATTTACATTACGTGACGTCATAGTTTAATACTAGCCGCCTAATACAATTTTTAGTGTCATATAGGTTAATTTAGAAACGAAAATGTGTTTTAAAACATTTTACTGATCAAGAAAAACGTCATAACTCTCTCTACAAAGCGAAATTAAAATTTATTGTATTTCGTAGGAAACTGCCAGTCCGCCATTTTGAATTTCATTTTTGGGGGTGTTCCCGGGGTCCAATTTTGTCGGATTTTGGATATGTTATTCTGCAATGGTTCCTGAGCTGGAAACAGTTTAGAAAGCTTCTGAAGCAATTTTGCCCAGGTTGAAGCTATTTTTGCTCTAGATTGCCTGGACTAATAATGTTTGAGGCTACTGGCATTTCCTTCAGTCAGATCCTCAAACTCGATATTCCAATACAAAGTAATTTCCCTACGGAGTGAAATGCGGCCTTCACCCGCGGAGATCCCCTTCTTAGGCACTCGCCGGCCTGTTCTAGAATCGGCCTTCTCAAACGCTGGACCCCTCCTTATATACGAAGGAATCCATTCTTACATGCGTCAGTCAGGCGTTGGACAGTGAGACAAGAGAGCGCGAAGTTCTCAGAGTCAAAGCACTTTGTATCCAAGTTAGCTGATTCCCACGCGGGTTTCTTAAGCGGATGTGAGGACACGCATGATATCGTGCTTCTCGGGTCGTGTTTAGCGTGAGTGCTTTGCACTGATTGGCGACTGTTCATGTATAACAATATATATATATATATATATATAGTGCGTTCGAAAAGTCTCTCCGCAGTCAACCAACACTTTAAAAAAAGTGTTTAACAAGTGTAGACGAGTTGCTCTGTGCCTGCAAAATGGTGGAAAACACTTTCAACACATGCTGTAAAATAAAAAGGTTATGTAATAAAATCACTAAATCATGGTTGAATGAAAACATTGTAGTTTTTCAATTTCCTATGCGTTTAACATAGCACTGCGGAGAGACTTTTCGAACGCACTGTGTGTATATATATATAACCCTAAAAAATATTCATAGAAGTGTCACTGAATATTACCTTTTTGTATCTAATTTTTATTGTTAATATATGAATCATAATTAATTAATTAATCACTTAAAATGATTCTAACAACCAGCATTTGTCTAATGATCACTAATAAACATTCTTCAATGTATTATTACTCAATCTTATGACTTCCGTTTTGCACCTCATTAATTCGCAAGAAATTCAGAAGTAGTGTACCCGTCACGATCAAACGGAACTAACGTTTGGCGGTTAGGTGGGCAGAGGTAGTGTATCCCTCACGATCAAACGGAACTAACGTTTGGCGTTTAGGTGGGATATATTGTTCTAGCTTTAGTTTTCACCTAATCTAATCTAGCCAACTCTTACCTAACTGAACCTAAGTTGTAAACGCTTTTAGGTATGATATGGGGAATTTGATCAGCAGGATGAAACATCACTGAACATCATTGAATTATTGTTTTTATATTATTATTATTATTGATGGTGATAATACAAAAAACAATAATTAGGAAAAATCTGTAAATTAAACAAACAATAAAAGTACGGCCAAAATTTTCCACAAGTTAGAAATTTTCATTTTAGTAGAAAGGTACAAACTAAACATTACTTTATGTATACGTATTAAATCGCCCATAATACTACTACAGAAATTATCAAAAATAAAATACTAGCTTCCCAAATTCAACACCGCTCTAACACAAGACAATGGAACACGTACATCAGAAAACCAAATTATATTTACATTGTATGACTAGTTCAGGGGGTTCTCAACCCACTTACTTCCATTACCCACCTGATGAAGCATTGGCGCTCACCCGTTACCTCTAATGACGCGTAAATTAACCAAAAGTTAAAGTAGTAGTTTATGATCATACAATTGTCTTTAATCACCACTCTTAAATAAAATATGTATGGCTTCCATTACCCCCCTGGATATCCCAAATTACCCCTTTTGGGTAATCACTCACCGGTTGAGAACCCCTGGACTAGATCCTTGTACTACACAGAACCAGACCTCTGGAACACCCTCTATCAGGAGATAAAACAATCTAATACGTTAAAAGCTTTCCAGAGAAAACGAAAAGACAACTTCATCAAATCATACAAACCATGACACTATCACTTTTCTTATTTCCATAATAAAGTAATCTATATGCCTATATGACGACAAAAAATAATATAAATAATAAATGAAAAGATAAAAGTGAATATGGGTAAGGTATCTAAGGTATCAGATATTTAAATCTGTCAAGATATTCAATTAGTAAGATATTTTAATATTAATTTCGGATCACCTGAAGATCAGGGCCCTCAGCATTCTTTAGTTAGCTTTATAAGGCTAACTAACGAAAATATCACTACCTAACCTAACCAATCGTCAAGGGCGTACAGTTGACCTAACGATTGGTTAGGTTAGGTCGTGATATTTTCGTTAGTTAGCCTTATAAGGCTAACTAGAGAAGGCTGAGGGGCCCTGATCTTCAGCTGATCCTTAATTTCTTTCATCACAATAAATGTGTAATCTTAGATGAATATATATATATATATATATATATATATATAATATATAATATATAATATATATATATATATATATATATATACATATATATATATATATATATATATATATATATATATATAGGAAACTTACTACAGATAATCTCTGTCTTTACCTCTTTTTTTCTGTATATCTTTAAAATTAATGTAAATAACTTCGTTTCTCTGCATTATCTACTAAGATATGTCAAATAGCTTTATTCTGACAATAACACATAAAATTTGCTTGTAAATGTCAATTTTATACGTATAGGAAAGTATTAACTGTCTCATATATATATACTAGCGGAGCGACCCGGCGTTGCCAGGGTGGATGTTGAACGCTATATATATATATATGCCGGGTTAGGTAAACTGAATGCCCGATTAGGTTAATTAAATGCCTGGTTAGGTCGACTGAATGCCCGATTAGATTAATTGAATGCCAGGGTAGGTTAATTGAATGCCCGGTTAAGTTAATTGTATGCCCTTGATGATTGATTAGGTTAAGTCGTGATATTTTCGTTAACGCTAACGAAAATATCACGACTTAACCTAACCAATCGTCAAGGGCGTACAGATGACCTACCTAACCGGTATTCAGTAATGACGTCATTTAATTTTTCAAATTAATTATTTAATTTATTAACACCCAGGTGCACAACCTCGGGACCTAATCAATATGTGTGTGAAATTTCGTGTTTGTAACTGCGACCTTTCATTATTATAGACTAGTACAGTTCCCGTCGCTTCGCTGACGGTTAGACAGGCTAAACTACAAAAAAAGAACCCAGCCGTGAAAATTTTGAGCTCCACATTGTGTCAACATTTCTGAATCTGGTATCTCCCAAAACCTCCTCACCCCCATTCATACAACTTGGGGGCTAACCCCCTCCCCCATTACCTCCACCCCACCCCATTACCCCCACCCCCACCCTTCCCCCCACCCCACCCCTTCCCCCCACCCCCACCCTTCCCCCATTGCTAAACTACAGAAAAGAACACAGTCATGAAAATCTTGAGCTTCACATTACCGCCCGTAATACAATTTCTGAATTTTTTTCTCACAATTTCTGAAAGTGTGACGGACAGACGGACAGCTCTCTTATTATATTATATAGACAAGGTTACCCCCCGGGTACCTAACCCCTAACGGGCATAACCTCGTCCCCCATTACCCCACCCCTCCCCATTACCCCCACCCTTTTACCATCACTGCCCCGGATAAATTTCACAAACAGACAGGCTAAACTACAGAAAAGAACGCAGCCTTGAAAATTTTAAGCTTCACATTGTGTCAAGATTTCTGAATCTGATCAGATATCCCCCAAAACTTCCCTGAACAAATAATTGAACTCCCAATTACTGTCGGTTCAATTATTTGGTCAATAAAAATATAGAAAAGAACACAGTCATGAAAATCTTGAGCTTCACATTGCCGCCCGTAATTTCTGAAAGTGTGACGGACGGACAGACAGACAGACAGACGGACGGACAGCTCTCTTATTATAGTATAGATTATTATTATTACGGGCGGCAATGTGAAGCTCAAGATTTTCAGGACTGTGTTCTTTTCTATAGTTTTTATTGGCCAAATTGAGGGTTCAATTATTTGGTCAGTAAAACTATAGTCGTGAAAATCTTAAGATTCAGAAATCTTGACACAATGTGAAGCTCAAAATTTTCACGGCTGAGTTCTTTTCTGTAGTTTCATCGCGGTGCTGGGGCCTTCGGGCCCAGTAATTTTAATTATTTAATTTATTAACAACCAGGTGCACAACCTGGGGACCTAATCAATATGTTTGTGAAGTTTCATGTTTGTAACTGCTTCCATTTTGGAGTTATAGCTGGAACAGACAGACAGACACACACATACACACACACACACACACACACACACACACACACGTCCTTTTATTATATATATATATATATATATATATATAATATATATATATATATATATATATACCTGTGTATATATATATAATGAAGTCAAATGATTTTTGCAGTGGAAACTTTAGTCGAATAAGGAACAAGAAGACTAGTTCGTATGCAGACCTTTAATATTCAAGGCTTTCGACATTTTCTGTCATCTTCAGTGCTAAAATCAGAAATACTGTATATATACAGTTAAAAACCAAATATGAAATTAAAACAATTTTAAATACTGACAAATCACAAACACTACAAACTAAAAATTAAAATAGTCATGAAATTATATTCTAAAGTTGTGATACAATTAAAAACGATAAATATTGTAAGTGAAACCCATAAAAGGGGCTTACTTCGCGAGGAGAGTAAATTTAAGTAAATAACATTATAAAATAATTTTTGGGGATGGAAAACATTTGAACAAATTAAAATATAAAATATTAAAATCTAAAAAACTTTAAGAGAAATAAAACAGGTACGAGTTACTTAATCACAGACATAGCAGAGAATGAGGGATGGAAAAGATTGATACAGTTTGTTGAAGGACGTGTTAATTTGGTTGGTTGGTAAAAGTTTTTACTGAAGGAGATTGAGATTATGGAATGGGGTATGGTGATTTATATCTGGTTTATGTTTGAAAATGAGTATTGTTTCTGAGAGGGGTATATCGTGTTTATTAGTTTTTTGCGGTTATTGAAAAGTTATTAGATCGAATTGGGTGGTCTAACTGATGGGAGTTGGAACGTATATGTGATTGGGAGGGGTTTGTAATTCTCTTGTTAGTGTAACTGCTGATACCCTTGTGCTCATCGATACGAACTTGGGGTTGGCTTGTGGTCATGCCAACGTACGACGATGTGCAATCAGCACATGTATATCTGTAGATAACCGATGAACACGAGGGTTTTGGAATTTTATCTTTAAATTTAAAGGGGTGTAATTCTCGTTTTAATATGAAAATACATTTAACAGAAATTTGTGGATAAAATCTATTGATTAGTTTATTAATTTTCTTTTTTAATACAAGATTTTCGGGTCCACAATTGGGAAGTTTAAAATATACAACCTTCTTCTGTACTGCAATTACAACGGTTTTAGTTTTATTAGAAAATCTTAAGTTCATGAATCTTTTTATTGCACTGTCAATACGTTTCGAAGGAAAACCATTACCCAGTCAAAACTTTTTAAGAAATTCCAATTCTGTATGGAGATGGTAGTTGGAGCAAATCTTGTATGAACGGTTTAAGAGAGTAAGGATAAGGTTACGTTTGTATTTAAGTGATGCGAAACTATCAAATTTCATTCCCAATACTGCGAAAATGGATTTACGAAAAACTCATGTTACGAAGTGATTATTAATCTATATATTATAATAAGAGAGCTGTCCTTCTGTCTGTCTGTCTGTCCGTCTGTCCGTCACACTTTCAGAAATTGTGAGAAAAAATTGTGAGAAAAAAATTCAGAAATTGGATTACGGGCGGCAATGTGAAGCTCAAGATTTTCATGACTGTGTTCTTTTCTGTAGTTTAGCAATGGGGGAAGGGTGAGGGTGGGGGTAATGGGGGAGGGGTGGGGTAATGGGGAGGGGTGGGGGTAATGGGGGATGGGTGGGGTAATGGGGAGGGGTGGGGGTAATGGGGGAGGGGGTTAGCCCCCAAGTTGTATGAATGGGGGTGAGGAGGTTTTGGGAGATACCAGATTCAGAAAGGTTGACACAATGTGAAGCTCAAAATTTTCACGGCTGGGTTCTTTTTTTGTAGTTTAGCCTGTCTAACCGTCAGCGAAGCGGCGGGAACTGTACTAGTATTAATAATATTTAAGTCTAAGAATGGTAAAGAATTATTATTTTCAGTTTCAGAAGTGTATTTAACGTTATTTTGTTCCGAATTTAAGTATTTACGAAAAGTTCAATATGGTCGGGTGATTTGAGTAGAACAAAACAGTCGTCTCCTAACGGCGGGAGAAAATTGGTTTAAAGTGCTGGGGCCAGTCCTCCAACTACTTTTTCTCGTGGTAAAAAAGGAATAAATTTGCAAAGGTAGGTCCAAGGGTCCTCCCATTGATACCCCGTCTGTTTGTACGTATTACCCTACCCGTTACTGAAAAGGAAGATGCAGTCTTTAATAACAATTTCAAGAATCGAGCGTATGTTGTCTTCACCCAGATCAAGAACTGTAGAGCTTTGGAAGATGCATACACAAGTCGATAGTTTCATTAACAAAGATATTGGTGAGCAAATATGTTACATCGAAAGTGGCCATAACTAGAAAGCCACTGTTATCTTTTTCAGTGATTTCCTTAACAAAAGAGAGAATCTTTAGTTGAATATTTATTGACAGTGAACGCGGATAATGGAGGAATGAAAAATTTATCGACATTATAATTGAAGGTGTTTATAGCGGAGAGAACGGGACGGCACGGAGTTATTCTTATGGACTTTCAGGAGGTTATATATATATATATATATATATATATAGGGTAAGCCAAGGAAAAAAGGCCTTATTCAGGTTCTTTAAAACCGAATGTTACAATGTTACAATGTTTCAGACCAACAAAGACCCCATGATCCACTCATGGCTGGTCCACCTAACTGTCTTTGTAATTGTATATTGTGCATGTCCTCCGTGGTGGCGGAGGGGACTTACAATTTTACATGGGTTCCGAACCACGAAAACGTTAATTTTACTACCTTAAACTATACCTAATCTATCAACATATGCGTCTAATCGATTTTTAAACATGTTTATAGACGTGCTACTAATTACTTCTACCGGCAAACTATTCCAGCTATTTATTATTCAATGCGTAAAAACGTTTTTGGCAACTGCTGTCTCGAACCTTCTACTTGTCAACTTACACCCATTGTTTCTAGTCCTATTATATTGAGCCCAAGACGGCTCCGCTCCATCAACGACCACCGTCTGATGAGGCCTCTTTATCTTGGGCCACCCTATATATATATATATATATATATATATATATATATATATATATATATATATATATATATATATCATAGGTGGGCGAATGAGAATCTGGATTCGAATTATTTCTGCTGGATTCGGATTCGAAGATTTTTTTGGCTGGATTCAGGTTCAGTTTTGTATCGGATTCGAGGATTGTTTTATAAAATTTGTAAAAACTAAACTTAAGTGACAAATAAAAAAAAAGTATTCAATTTCCCTAATTTAAATAATAATAATAACAAATTCTGAAAATTTATTAAGAAAGAAACGGGTGCTAAGAATGATATCCTATCAACAATTGATGTAGTGTCTGGGGAGGTAGAAATAGCTACGTTATGGAGGTCGAAGTACTCAGACATCCTCAACAGCGTGGGAAGAGTTAATACAGGCTACAATGGAACGACATTAGGTGGGGTCAGTGAAAATGCCGAGACTTCAGGTCCTGAAATTAAGAGTCTGATTAAAGAGCTAAAGATAGGCGCCTCACCAGGGTTAGATGACCTGTCGAATGAGCATTTAAAGCATGCTAATGATGTGATCAGTCTTCATATCTCATTACTGTTCTCAGCCATGCTCGCTCACAGTTATATTCCTGCAGAGTTTATGAGGGTTTATATCACACCCCTTGTCAAATATAAGTATGGGGACATTCTATCCAGCGATAACTACAGGCCTATTACTGTGCCTCCTGCTTCTCCAAACTACTTCAGAAACTTTTGCTACGCCGACTAAATGGTTATTTATGGAAGTCTCCTAACCAGTTTGGTTTCAAAAGGTCCCATTCAACTGATCTGTGTATTTATCTTTTGAAAGAGGTTGTATTTAGACATATTATTAGTAATTCAACCGTTTATAGCCGTTTTTTGGATATAAGCAAAGCATATGATTGAGTGAATCACAATATTCTATCTAAAAAATTAGAAGATAGGAATGTTCCACCATATGTTTTAAATTTATTGAAATTCTGGTACACACACCAAACGTTTACTGTTAGATGGGCAATGTATTGTCCGAATGTTTTGGTTCCTCATGCGGATTTGGACAAGGTTTCTTACTCTCCTCTGCTGTTTAATATATATGTTGATGGCTTAATTGCTTCTCTTAATGAGGCAGGAACGGGATGCTGTATAGATGACATGAGGATAAACAACTTGGTCTATGCCGATGATATGGTGTTAATAAACCCTTCGGTGAAAGGTCTGAATCGTCTTATAAAAATTTGTGAATTATATTCTCAGAACTATGACATTAATTTTAATGTTACTAAAGCTAAGGTTAAGCAATTCTATTCCAAAAGCTTAAACCAAAGAGCTGCTATTATTTTCGAGTTGAGAGACGAACCAATAGAGCAGGTACAAGAATTTAAATATCTGGATCAAACTATCACCAGCTCCTTGCGTGACAACTCAGACATTAGGAAACAATATCGTAGTTACTGTGCTAAGGCAAACATGATTATAAGGAACTTCAAATTCTGTACAAACAAAGCTAAAGACACACTTTTTCGTATTGTATGTATTAATATTTATGGGCAGCAACTCTGGGTTAATTATAAAAAAGGCTCCTGCAGAATCCTGAATTTTTTTTACAGCAGATCTTTAGACTGCTACATAAGTTACCTCCAAGGTGTTCAGCCTCTTTAAGGTTTGCTACCCGCAAGTTCCAAGCCTCTCTGAGGTAACAAGACGTGCCCGATACAGTCTAATGCGAAAAATTAAAAACTCAGACAATCCTATTGTCCAAGTTATTCATCAGTCCTGCTTTATGTCCTCTAGATTGTGGGCCTCTTGGTATGAAAGCTTCACTTAACTCCTGCATTAGCCATCCCATTACATGTACTTTTTATTTTGATGAAACTTTTATTACTATTTTTTATGATTATTATTTTTCGTTTCTTTATGTGTATTATTGTTATTTCTTTATTACTGTCGTCCATTTTGTTTTTGTTTTTAAATTTAGCTTTTAATTAGTTGTATCGTTGATTACCTTGATAGATACTGTACCTTTTTTTTGAGGTTGGGGGAACACTCTCCTGCCAATAAACATCATTAATGTCATTATCATTATCATACTTTTTTTTCTTTTCTTAGCCTCTCTTTACTTGCATGTCTGTAGTTTCCATGGTATGATAGTGTTTGAGTTAAGACTGTGTTTGCATGATTCGTAAGCGTTCTTATTTTACTTCTTTTCATCTTTCATCCCTTTCCTATTCTCTTCGACTATTTTTCCGACTTGTCGGCAGTGGCCGGCGGATGATGATGGTGAGTCTTTCTATCTTTTTCTGAATGAATGTTAACCGACGAATGATAGGTTTTGCTACTTACTTAACCCCTTATTCTCTTCTTTTAACCCACTTCTCTCTTCTTTCTCTCGGGCTAACCTTAGAGTGAATCTTAGGGTCTTTGTTAGCCTTAGCTTCTGTAGATCTGTAGATTATTTTTTGTAGTCCTAGCAGTAGGTAGGTTTTTTCTATTATTATTACTTGTTTCAGTATGTCATGTTTATTTCCTTTAGTCATAATTTTTAGTTTGTTTTTAAATATATTATTGTTTGACTTATCTTTTATATTGGCAAACATATTGTACTATGTTGTGGGATTTATATCCTGCCAATAAAGCTTATCATTATCATCATCATTATAAACTGAATGAAATTCAAGCAATGGGTCAAATTGTGGTACACACAAAATCTAACCTAATATAACCTTGTTAGCGAAATTGGGAAATACCAGTGGACATGCATATGCAGCATTACCAGAGTAGTTAGGTTATGATTGTAACATATACATAGAACAACAAAACTGCAATTAAATTTATTATTATTTTATTATTAAATATACTTGTAACTATAAACTTTAATAATTATTTAGTTTTAATTTGAAAGCTATAATTTAAGTCTGCTATAATGGAAGACTTACAAATATTTAATATGTGGTATAAATTTCTCTGAAAGGAAGTTTCAATATCGTGAAAGCTTATTATTAACCCATTACAGAAAGATAATGAGATTTCCTAAGTGGGTAATGTACACAGTTTCGTAAATTTCTCTTCATTGTTAAATTCCGTCAGGAAAATATTTATGTAAGTAATGAAATACGCTTTTTGTTTTTCACTAAATATTATAGAGTGGGCAAAAAGTCTGGGCACCCTTTTATGATATTTGCATATCTAATTTTTACATTAGAAGGGGTGGCCAGACTTTTTGCCCACCCTGTTTAGTAGTAAAGCAGGATAGAGGGCAAACGGAGTAGCTGGTCCCGGTCCTAAACTTTCAGATGAAAATATAAAATAAATAGATTAATAAATAAATTGACCAAGAAGCTTCAATAAAAGTAAATTAAAACTATAAATTGAAAATAGTTAAAAAGAATCCGTTACTTTGAAACGTTTAACGATTTGAAAAATACTGTAAATGAAGTAGAACGTGAATATTATAGCTTTCTTATGTACAGGGTATCCATAATGTTTTGTCACTGACTTTCGTTTTTCTTTCAGACCCATTTGAAATGTGTGATAGCAGCAACTATACGATTGAACAACGCATATTGGCTAGTACCTGGGTCCATGAGAGACCACGTAATGACAAAACCATTTAAAATATTCGGTGCGGACTTCCAGGACCGATTCAATCGTGCAGCAACTCCCAAAAGGACTCTGTTGAGCTGGGAAAAGAAACTGTTCACAACAGGAACTGTAAAAGATAAACCAAGAACTGGCAGGCCATCTAGATAAATGGGTCTGAAAGGAAAACGAAATTCAGTCAGTCTTTTACTGGAGTGACGAGACATTGTGGACACCCTGTACTTACGTCAATAATCATCTTGCATCTGGCAGAATACTTGGGTTAGAAATTTTAATAAATTTTTTTTTGTTGCGCTTGCTTTTCATATTTTGCTAAATGTTGATTGTGCGCATTGTTGATTGTGCGCATTGTTGATTGTGCATATGTTGATTGTGCGATTGTACGCTAAATGTTGATTATGCGCGATTCATGTTCCATCTGTAACAAACTAAGTACGTTTAACCATTTGCCTTTCTTTTTTAAAATATACCACTCCTTCCGCTGATATGGCAAGCCGAAAAAGGTTTTGGATCAGCTAAAGACAGAGAAATGTTACATAAACAGTCTGAGCACATACGCAACAAGGTACGTTTAAAAACCAAGATTTCACTAATGAAGGTGTTTCAGTTACGTCTCATATATAACTGAACAGGGTATAGATGTTGATAAAATTTATGATGAGAATGATTGTATCTTCTGTGGTATGAAAAGCAGATTAAAGAAACCCGACCACTATGTATTATTTAGACATATCTTTGCGGATGTTTCATCGGGTTCAGTGTCAATTGTTTGATATTATCACTGAAATTATCCGCATGATTAGCCACATATTGTGACACGAGTTTATGTCTGAGTGTGAATGAGTCATCTTTGACTCCAGCAGAGAATCTACTGGATTTATGACTGTTACTAAGTAATCTAATCCTCAGGTGTTCAATATCAGATTGTGATTTTCTACATCTACTAACTGGTGCCAGTTTTATCGAGTATTTTCATTAAGTTCAAAAAGCCTGTTTAAAACAGTTTTCACTAATTTCCCGTTCACTGTAGTTTTCTCTCCATAACATCATTTTAGTGGGCTTTACTTCATGCGAAATACTGCAGTTTGGAGCCATACATCATACGTGTAAATTATGGTGTCCCATTTTTGATCAACTTCTTTTTTCCAGGATCCAACCATCATTACGCCTGTCGCTCTAAGTAAGAAAATATCAATTATTTTCCATTTGATGAAAATGTCGGACCCCCTAGGCCTACAAAACCAATTTTCCCATTTTCTTTATCAAAAATTGTTGATTTTCGGAAGTCTTTCGGTTATATATTTCTTGCATTTTATTATAACTTCATTCGATGTACATTTTTGGATAGAAAATTAAAATAGCTATCGATTGATACCTAATTTACTATGCTTTTTTACCAAAATAGAAAATTAAAAGGCAAAAATATCTATTTTTTAGCATTTTCTTCTACATTTTGTCTTAAATGGGATTTAGAGAATAGGTGTGACCGCCACCTGTGAAGCATCATCCCAATGCAATTTCGCGGCAATGGGCCTTGGAATATATTTGAGACAATATTTCCAAGCTGGGGACAACTTAAGAGCCCCATCGTTTTTTTTATTCAACAAACATAAAATACCTTGAACAGAAAAATTACTTAGTAAAGCAAATGAATGTATGAAATAAAATGCGAATACTAATAATGAATGAAGCTATTCTAGCAGTTGAACTAAGGAACTCTTTTTAAAAGATGTCGACAAACTTCTTTCATATTCCACAACTTGCAGGAGTTGTTGTCTTTGTTCTTCATCTGTTGTGATGCAATTTGCGAAATCTTCAATTAATTGTACTCCACGCTCGGCCGCATCATTAACAACCTTAAAATTGTGTACAAAATTGGAGATTTTAATAAAATCTCTGTCCTCTTTCCATGTTTTAGCAGGTTTATTTAACCATTTTCCACTGCTATGTCGAGCAGGAAATGAATGCACGTATAGTCGTATTTGGAATGGATGATCGTCGTAGGACTGTGTATGTTTTTAAAAGCAGCGTGAGAGATCGTACAAGACCTCTACTTATTTTAGGATTTTCAGGAACATCGTATCTCCCCATCCGTAATATAGGGGGCCTTTACGTGAGTTATGATAAAAGTCGAAAATATGGAAGGCATCATGATTTGTGTAAGGGTTGTCTCGAGTTTGCTGATGATATGGTGAGACATTGTGAGGATTGCTACATGGTATGTGAGCAGCGTAAAAGCCCCAAATTTGAAAGTCATGTAGTTGAAATCGAGAAGAGGGAATGTAATGTGTGTAGACGTAAATTTTTCAATAATAAATGCTTTGAGCTCCATAAATCAAATGTGATTTTCTACATCTACCAAATAGGTCATTCCACATTTACTCGAAGTCGGACTATCTGTGATGAGTGCGTGGAGCTCGAGTGTGATGAGTGCCACAAATGTGGAAAACAGACAAACGTATTTAAAACGAATGCACACGACAGCCCTGTGAAGCTCTTTGTGTCCTATATTGTCAAATTAGCGGACAAGTTAAAAAAAATGACTGTGTATATTCTTGCCCATAACGGGGCGAAATTTGACGCACAGTTCCTTTATAAGGAGCTGCTTGAACACGAGTCTTCTGCGATATTTACAGGTGATCCCTTGAAAAGAGGCAACAAACTAATACAGATGCAGATAAGAGGTAATGTACAGTTTAAAGACACCTTACTGTTCACACCTTGTAAATTAGCAAAGCTGCCCAAGGTCATTTCCCTTACACATTCCTCACTAACGAAACTTTAAACTTTAATGTCGTTTTTTATAGGGATTGTGTGAGTGATTAATGAGTGAACCTCATTCAATGGAAATGGCTACAAGGTTTACATTAGAGCAACGCGGTTTTCTGCGTTGCAAGTATACTATAGTTTTAAGAGCATTAACAAGATTCAATAAAGAAAATCCTGATAACACACACTTCACAGGGAGAGAAACCTGTTTCTGAAGTGGGAATTTTCCTTATTAAGCGTTAAAAAATGAATGAGAGAGACATCACTAATTTCACAACTGGCGTTTTTTCTATCTTTGCAAAACTTAAGGCATGTAACAAAAATTTAAGAGGAGTCTTGTTCTGGCAAAAGCGTCATAAATAGAAAAAGGTTCATGAGGGTAATATTGCATTTCTGTACATTCAGGCAACCACGCTGAAGGAATAACACGGTTATCGTCCTTCTTGTTTGTGGTTTCGTTTAGCGACAATACTCTTGAATACCTGGATATTAATAGCCTTTGATAGGAAACTTTGGGAGGAAGATAACGAGTATTTGATGAGTCTATTTTTCTCGATTAATCTCTCCCCTTTCATGATTATGTGGGGTGCAGGCCCCAGTAAATGTGTAATTAATGTACTAATTAATAATAAGATTTTAATGTTGAGACCTCAAAGATATCTCCGATACGGTTTATCTTTAGCTTTTGTTATGCAGGAAGGAGGGGCCAAGGGCGAATGCCCGCAAAAAACGCCAACCCCCATAAAAGAAGAACAGAGCCAAAATCAAGGTCTAGGGTTTTCGCGATGCCTGGACACTGCGTTTGAGAGATTGGAGGTCATAGACAGGGGGAAAGATGGACTGAGGAAGATTGTTCCAGAGTTCACCGGTTGAGTAGATGAAAGATTGAAAATATTGACTAACCCTTGCGTTAGAGAGTTGAACAGAAAAGGAATAAGAACGTGTCGAAAATCTGGTGCTGCGTGCTCTCCTTCAAGGAGGAGGCATGCAGTTCGAGAGGTCAGAAGAGCAGTGTCCGTTATTATAGCGATAGTAAAGAAAGAGTGGGGCAACACTGCGGCGAAGAGAGAGAGATTGGAGATAGTCAGTAAGAGGCGGAGAAATAATGAGACGAAAAACCTTTGATTCCACCCGGTCAAGTAGGGCTGTGTGGGTTGAGCCACCCCACACATGAGAAGCGTACTCCATACAGGGGCGCACAAGAAGATCAAGAGAAAAGGAAACGCCAAGAATGTTACGAGAAGAGAAAGGATTGAATTGTGTATTGTTGAAGATAAGGGGATAGTCGTGTGGAAGATTGTGACGGGTAGACAAATGGAGGAACTGAGTTTTTGAGGCCTTGGAAGGTTTACTCTGCCCCAATCAGAGATGGCAAAGATTAGAGGTCAGGTGTACCATAGCCATCCTACGCGAAGCATGGAGAGACTGTTGAGGGGGACACTTTGTAAAGCGGGTGGAGAAGTGAAGAGTGGAATCATCGGCATAGGAGTGGATAGGACAGGAAGTATAACTTAATAGATCATTGATAAATACAAAGAAAAGAGTTGGTGATAGAACAGAACCCTGAGGAGCACCACTGTTAATAGCTTTGGGAAAAGAACGGTAGCCATCTACAACCGCAGCTATAGATCGGTCAGAAAGGAAATTAGAGAGGAAGGCACAGATAGAAGGCTAGAAACCGAAGGAAAGCAGTTTCGAAATTAAAGATTTGTGCCAGGCTCCATAAAAAGCTTTTGATATGTCCAGCGCAATAGTAAAAGTTTCACCGAAATCGCGAAAGAAGAATCTACAGATCTCAGAAGCTAAGGCTAACAGAGGCCCTAAGATTCACTCTAAGGTTAGCCCGAGAGAAAGAAGAGAGTAGGGGTTAAAAGAAGAGAATAAGAGGTTAAGTAAGTAGCGAAACCTATCATTCGTGGGTTAACATTCATTCGGAAAAAGAGAGAGAAAGACTCACCATCATCATCCGCCGGCCACTGCCGACAAGTCGGAAAAATAGTCGAAGCGAATAGGAAAGGGGTGAAAGATGAAAAGAAGTAAAATAAGAACGCTTACAAACCATGCAAACAGTCTTAACTCAAACACTGTCATACTATGCAAACTACGGACATGCAATTAAAGAGAAGATAAGAAAAAAAATGGATGGCCAAGAGTGAGAGATATATGCAAAAAGATTTGCCAGTAGAGCTTCCCTTGCCGAACCCATACTGATGATCTGAAAGAAGATTGTGAGAAGAGAGGTATTTAAGAATCTTCCTGTTAAGGCTACATTCAAAAACTTTAGAAAGGGAAGAAATCAAAGCACTTGGACGATAGTTGGAGGATTGAGAGCGGTCACCCTTCTTTCGCACGGGCTGAATGAAAGCGAACTTCCAGCAGGAAGGAAAAGTACCAGATGAAAGACAAAGACGAAAGAGTTTGCCTAATATAATGATTTCAAGTTTTCTAGGTTTGCTATTATAATTTTATGAACACATTTGAACACTAAAATCACAAAATATTACTTCAAAAAATGTAAAAATTCTCCCGTATGTGTTGACCTCATTGAGAAGTTCTGGGATTCATTGTGTTGGAGGAAAATAACGACGGAAATGCAATTAAAAGTTAATTGAAAAACTAATTTTACAAGACAAAATTTGGTCGTCCAAATTATCTTTCGCGTTAAATTATCAAAATTGAATTTCATAATGTCGACGCTCGACCTTATGTGGGAGTATGCGCCCGAGATTTCAGTTGAAAATGCATACAGGCATTGCAGATTTTCAACGGAAATGACTCAACTAACTTGACGCAGCGTAACATAAGTGGGTATAATGTACCCTAACTTAACCAAACTAAATTTAACCCAACCTTGCAGGTCAATTTTGGTGTTGACCTTATGCATGTCGATATTGTTCCGCTACCTTCATTCTTCTATTTTAAATATAAAGGACTTTCTCTCCAGCATTTTCATCCCTTAAAATGAAAGCTTAGCCATACTTATTGTACATACAAATACACATCCATATGTACATACACGCGCACACAGTTTATTTATCTCTCTCTCCTCTCTCTCTCTCTAGAGAGAGAGAGAGAGAGAGAGAGAGAGAGAGAGAGAGAGAGAGAGAGAACAAATAAACAAAAATTATGAAACTAAAAAGCACACTAGTCTCCTTTTTTTTAAAATTATTTTAAGCGTTACCCTGTAGACGCATCTGTAACGCATTATTTTTATAATGTTAATAAACAAACAAGTGTAGAATATTATAAACAACAAAATGTATTCCAAAAATTTTTCGGACACAAGCGTTAAAAATGAGAGGCAAATATATCGGATATGAAATGAACACTTACTTATTATACACGAGTATGGAAAAAAGTTCGCATATGAAAATGATAATCTTTATTTTTGTTTATTGTTTCGTTTATTGATATAAGAAGAGAATACACAAAGTAATTTTTTTTCTTTGAATGTAAGTGAATATTAAATTTGATAAAGACTTCACGGCATCTCAAATTCTTAAATCCATAGATTCAGGGCTAAAGCAAGATCGTAGATGAAAATCTCTGAAAATATTTTGGAAATTTTTTGAAAATGAAAAAAAATAGACAATTTTATTTTAAAAATTAAATTGAATTTTCACTCTTAATATTTTTTAGTCAATTTCATGGCGAGAGTTTGGAATGGAAATTTTTGTGTTGTTTAAATAATCACAGTAAAATAAAGGGAATGGCTTAAAATGGACTTTGAAAGCAGAACTAATTACAAAATTTTAGCATATTTAAAATGCCTTTATAATAAACATTGTAAAAGTGTATTATTTTAAGCAAACTACGCGTAAATTAGTGGATACAATTCGAAAATATTTGCGCAGAGTCCCTCCGGTAAAAATCATTTTAAATAATACTGACGTGACCAAAATTTTCCCAAAAGATGTTAAGAAAAACATCATTAATTTTAATTCAAACTATGGATTTCTTTGGGATATTGCGAGGTTATGGGAAAAGATGTCTCCTACTCTTAAAAATATATAATTTTTAAAGAGTAATATTTTTAAAGTGTAATATTTTTAAAGGGTAATATTTTTAAAGAATAATATTTTTAAAGCGTAGTATTTTTAGAGTAATATTTTTAAAGAGTAATATTTTTAAAGAGTAATATTTTTAAAGAATAATATTTTTAAAGCGTAGTATTTTTAGAGTAATATTTTTAAAGAGTAATATTTTTAAAGAGTAATATTTTTAAAGAGTAATATTTTTAAAGTGTAATATTTTCAGAGTAATATAAATAAATAAAAAGTTTATCTTCAAAATCTGCAGAACCTCAGAGGGGAAAAGTGTTTATTTTGCAATTTGCGGTTGATGACGTCTTTTACTGTATATTTCAATTAGTAATGAGTTAGAAGGGGCAGAAAGTGAGACAACGCTCAGGCTAGGCAACCAGAATAACAAGAAGAGCCATTTATCCAAGTTCGGTAAAAAACTCAATATTTCAAGAGCCGCAATATATATATATATATATATATATATATATATATATATATATATATAATATATATCTTATGTAACCCCTACTTCAATAACAGCACACACACACACACACACACACACAAAAATAAAATGATTTGTAATGCAATACATGTTGGTAGTGGTACTATCCTGTTGTCTCCACACCATTAAAGTGAAAAAACCCTAACCTAACCTAACCTAATCATAAAGTGAATAAAAACTTAACCTAACCTAACCAAAAAGTGAATAAAGACTTAACCTAACCTAACGAATTCTGGAAGATATTGCAGCTTTTATACCTCCACAGAATTGAGTATTGTTTATTTTATATTAGGTTAGGTTAGGTTTTTATTCACTTTATTGGTGGGGAGATAACAGGATAGTACCTACATGTTTACTGTAGGATGCTCCCAAACCTTTTACATATTCTATTTTCTCTTATTTTACATATCTGTGTTTGTATCACTATCTTCTTCTAACTGTCTCACTCCTGAACTTTCTCTCTTCTCTCTCTCTCTCTCTCTCTCTCTCTCTCTCTCTCTCTCTCTCAAGGACGGTAGCTGTCTAATTTTCTGAACAATTTCGTTTTTGTTTTCGAAATCACTGTACAGCTGCGCTGATACTTTGATAAAACACTCTTTACATATTCACCATCTGTGAATGGCTTTCCTCGTTTCACAATCTCTTGAGTTGCCACAAAACTAGCGGCAGTTGCGCTGCTTGGTGATTTCAGCCATTTAGAGAATGTGTTCTTTTTTTGGTCTGCTTTGAGCTGCAGCTCATCCACGGCTTCCTTTCTGTCATTTCTAACTGGATACTTTTCGTCAAAGGTAGTGTGTTTATTTTGAGAAAATATCTCTCCAGATTGGTTTTTTTGTTGTTGGCGAGTTTCTCGTTGCATATGAGACATAAAGTGAGCCCAGCCGAACTCGAATGAATGCGAAGGATTCGGTCTATTCATTTTGAAATTCTCGATTTTCATCTTCGATTTTCATCTCTTTGAAGCCATTCCAACCCCACTTTAATTGTCAGTTTTACTTCACAGTTAATTCCAATTTTGATTTTGTTCTTAAAATGTGTGTTGACCTTCACAACAGTATTGGCGAACGTCGCGAGCTTCCGCTTCCTGTTCATAATCCAAAGACTTTATCAGCAGCACAATCATCTCAAATCACGGATAGAGTATTCGTGTCCACAATGCAGTACACATATCGAAGGAGGTGTTATCAAACGTTATGAAAACTAGATCTAGTTTGTTATTTACATACGAGTTGGATTGTTGGAATTTTAGGCGTTCATTGTTTATCTGAAATAATCGGAAGGTCTTTTCTTCGCAATTAAAGTTAGTGTCGGAAGTCGCACAAAAGTCCTTAAAGAGCCGCAGATTGCCGACCCCCGAGCTAAACTAATACGACCCATTGCATTAACTCCTGTATTATAATTACCAACACGATCGGGAGTTAAACCCCCGACCTTATTGTCTTCACTTCTCTTATAGGAAAACGATATTAACCCATTGAGCTACAGATCCTGACTAAATTTAAATTAATTATGGTATGTTAAGAACTCTTTAATCACGAGCCTTATTTCTGCATGGCTTCTCCATCTTTGAAGTTCTTGTTACAACTACACACACACACATATATATATATATATTATATATATTATATATGTGTGTGTGTATGTGTGTGTGTATGTGTGTGTGTGTGTGTGTGTGCGTATCCTTGAAATTGCCTGAAAACAGAGTCTGCACGAAGATTAATGAGGTGCGTGCTTTCGTTACTAAACGAAGTTAAGCACTGTAACTCGACCAAAATTTGGGCGTCCTTCCGTGACAACAAGCATAAGCAGAAAACGATATAGTTTTACGACTGTAAGAAAGATTTACAGAAATATGGGGCTGCAGTGCAATACGAACACAGTAAATAATAGACGTCTTGGAGCAGTATCTCTTACGAGCTACCAAACCAGCATTAACTCATAAACAAGCGAGGGTGGGTTTGGCAACTTTCGCCTTATATACACACTTTACCGGAAGACGAAGACGTCTGGAAAAAAATAATAGTTTAGAGGAACGAAAAGACTCTCAATCGTGTTTCTTAAGAACATTATCATAATGGAAATTATTTTTCAAGGTATAAATCCTATAATGGTTAATTTTTTATTCATAAAAAGAGAATAAACAATAAAAGATTTCATCTCCACTCCCTAAAATAAACACAGCGAAATCTCACGTTAAAATTTCTAGTTCTATTAAACCAAATTGTATAAATGCAAAGGAAATAACATCATGCAATACATATTTAATTTAATTTTATATCATATATATATTATATATATATATATATATACATATACACAGTATATATAACTTTTATATGAGGACATATATATGTGCATGGCATCGTATTTTTTCTGATCAAATTATTTATATATAATTTCGTAATACTGAGGAATTTAAAGACATTTAATGTCACGTAAGAAATTGTTATGTAAATTTCGAGCCTTTGACGAAATGTGTGAGAAAACTGGACAGAAGAAAGAGGATTAAGTAATTGACAAACTAAACAATAAATATTATATTAACAATAAATAATATTATACATATATGCAAGTCTTTAAGCATTATTTTAAGCATTTATCGATAATATAGCTATGCTTACGTCGCACAAATTCTTGGGAATGTCAAGTCTGATATTTACATCTTTTCAATTTTTACATATTTACGGGATTCACACGAACATTTTAAGTTATATTTATGCATGAAAATGTGGTTTACAACGAAGTACGGTAACTCTCACAACTGCCAATATAATTTATTATGTATAATTTTATTTAAATTTATGAAATTATGAGTAAAATATTGGTTACGATAATGATAAAAAAGTGTCTACAGTATACGACATTTAGGTCTCTCTCTCTCTCTCTATTTCTCTCTCTCGAAACCTGCATACAGTATATAATATCAGAATCAGAGAGAGTAAGTTTTATTCTTTAGGAACTAGAGCTGCTGTCTTGACACAAACAAAATTGGTCTAAACTTTGAGCATCATCTCATAAAGGTATTTAAATTTTAATCTATCTATCTTTTGTATCAGCTAGGCTGCTAGATCTTACTTTTCGTCAACGTCCGTACCTCAGTAGGTAACTTCCCCATAAGCGAAGTGAAGACACTGAAGTGCATTGGGAGGGCCGTATTTGTTGGCTTGAGGCATAGCAGTTTCTGTCCCTCTTCATTGATTCTTTTTAGGTCCTTCTTTTGGTAGATGTTTATTCCACGACTCAGTGGTTTTCAGATTATGTTCCGCTGAACCCTGCAACAGGGTTTGGCGAAAATATTTTAGTAATTGAGGAAATTTTAATTTTCGAGTCATCCTAGTTTTAAAATAAAAATTTTGCTCTTTTAAATCATCTGATATTCTTTTAGAATTTTTTTTTTATGACTGATCGCCACTTTAAAAAATAATTTATCTTATCTCCCTCATTTTCTTTTGCTTTTTAATATGAATCAGAACGAGAAAATGTAACTCGTATTTCAAATTCTGCTGAGATGGTACAGTATAGTGATATATATTTGAACATTTTGCAAGAGTATACTTGGAAATACTTGGTATAAAATAACAAAACCTTAACCAAAATTGTGTAAAGAAGTTCAAATCAATCAGTTCATTTATATTAATAATTTGTCAATTCAAAACTAGGAAGGTATCCCGATCACTAAAGAGTTAACATTTTAAAACACTTTTAACTAATTTAATTTTTAATTGGATCTTTTCGGTTTGGCGGACTACCACAGATTTTTGCAAAACTTAGCAAATCGATTATTTACAAATTTTATCCTAAGGAAATGTCTAATTCCTAATGTAACTTAACTAAACTTAACCTAACCTAACTTACATTTCCTCAGGATAAAATTTGTAAATAACTGATTTGCTAATTTTTACAAAAATCTAGAGCAATCCGCCAAACCGAAAAGACCTTTTTAACTTACTAAAGTAAAGTACACTGTATATAAATAAGTAAAGGCAGATTATTATTAATAATAGTTTATGGCTTGTTTTCTTAGGATAATTCATGTTAACAGTTTAATTTCTTGAATAAATTAAAATTGTCCGTCGGACAATCACTCTGGAACTTAAATTTCTCCAGTCTGAAAGTGGCAGGAACGGTGCTACAGGAAAAACTCTGAATATCTGGAATTCTGTCAGAAAACTGTTTTTCTTTTCAGTTCAGCTGAAGATGATTTTCATTGATTCTCGGATGTCCAACTGTTTCGTTTCAACATTTTCTATCTTTTTTAAAATATTAAGGCCGTTTTCAGTGAATCTTCCATTTCCTTATCTAAAGTCATTATCTTTTCATTTAAAATATGCATGTGAATTTTGAACGTTTTGAACTGGTCTATTAAATTTCACAACAGTTATTGTCTTAAATTGACGCTTAAATAGTTGATGGATATTTTGTATAACGTGTAAAAATGGGATAAAATTTGGATATTGAGAAACACCAGTCTGTAATTTCTTTTCTGCATTCTGAATATGTTTTAGGTGACTGGACGATGGTGTTTAAGCAGTTTAAACAAAGGGAATGACCACATTCTGACAAGAAATGCATTCACCTCATCTTAACATTAGAGCATTAGAAATATAATCCATATATTTTCTGCAAAAAAAAAAAAAATTAGAAATTATCTTCGCATTTTTTATTAAGAATGAAAATAATTGATTCAAATATAAGTAAAAGTTATAAAATGCCAAAACTATCGTAGTTCTATTATTTAGGCCGAAGACTATTTTCAACTAAGGCCGTGATAACTCCACACACTGTTGAGTTAACTTTAACTCCGAGTTACATTCCGAGAGACCCCCCCCCCCCCAACCCCGATATTACGGTCCGCGTTATTTGTTGTTAATAGAGGTTAGGGTAGGATAAAAGAGGAGAGGAGAAATTAATTTAGGTTAGGTTTGGTCAAGTTAATCTTTTAAGCGTTACTTTTATACGCACTCATAGACGAGATAACTCGTCGATAACGCTTGAGGTAAAAAATCTTATAGGAAGAATAGGTTTGGTTCTGAAGACAAAATGAATCTAACTTGTTTCACTCATGGTCTTTCAGTTCAATCTGGACTAGGAGTTTTGTATTTACAATTTGCAGCGGCTCTGTCGGAAAAATGCGTGGAATGCATTATATATATATGGGAATGAACTCAGAATGGTCCCCTGAGTTTTTTATGATACACACAGACAGTGCATGGAACAAGGAACTCTTCTGGGATAATTAAATCCACTATAGTCCGAATAAGTAATGGTAAATGACAAATACCATAGTTTTTCTTTTTCATGATGCTAGCCATACGTGGGCAACGGGTCACTCGCAAAGAGGTCCCATAAATATAGCTTCCCTCACCAGCTATCTGCAAAGCAGACAGGATCCAGCTTTGGGACATGGAAAGCACCTAGCCATGCTACATTTAGAACCTCAATATAAGCAAAAGACTCGCTGCCTTCACGTCAGATTGAATGCATCAAAGAAAAAGGAAAAGGGGTAACTATTATATTTTTAGCCAAAAACCAAAACTTAAACCTCAACTGGCAGAATTGAGCGTCCACTTTTCAAGGCACATAACATGTCCGTTTCAAGATGGGAATGAACTCAGAATGGTCCACTGAGTTTTTTATGATACACACAGACAGTGCATGGAACAAGGAACTCTTCTGGGATAATTAAATCCACTATAGTCGGAATAAGTAATGGTAAATGACAAATACCATAGTTTTTCTTTTTCATGATGCTAGCCCGACGTGGGCAACGGGTCACTCGCAAAGAGGTCCCATAAATATAGCTTCCCTCACCAGCTATCTGCAAAGCAGACAGGATCCAGCTTTGGGACATGGAAAGCACCTAGCCATGCTACATTTAGAACCTCAATATAAGCAAAAGACTCGCTAAAAATATAATAGTTACCCCTTTTTCTTTTTCTTTGATGCATTCAATCTGACGTGAAGGCAGCGAGTCTTTTGCTTATATTGAGGTTCTAAATGTAGCATGGCGAGGTGCTTTCCATGTCCCAAAGCTGGATCCTGTCTGCTTTGCAGATAGCTGGTGAGGGAAGCTCTATTTATGGGACCTTTTTGCGAGTGACCTGTTGTCCACGTCGGGCTAGCATCATGAAAAAGAAAAACTATGGTATTTGTCATTTACCATTACTTATTCGGACTATAGTGGATTTAATTATCCCAGAAGAGTTCCTTGTTCCATGCACTGTCTGTGTGTATCATAAAAAACTCAGGGGACCATTCTGAGTTCATTCCCATCTTGAAACGGACATGTTATGTGCCTTGAAAAGTGGACGCTCAATTCTGCCAGTTGAGGTTTAAGTTTTGGTTTTTGGCTAAAAATATAATAGTTACCCCTTTTTCTTTTTCTTTGATGCATTCAATCTGACATGAAGGCAGCGAGTCTTTTGCTTATATTGAGGTTCTAAATGTAGCATGGCTAGGTGCTTTCCATGTCCCAAAGCTGGATCCTGTCTGCTTTGCAGATAGCTGGTGAGGGAAGCTATATTTATGGGACCTCTTTGCGAGTGACCCGTTGCCCACGTCGGGCTAGTATCATGAAAAAGAAAAACTATGGTATTTGTCATTTACCATTACTTATTCGGACTATAGTGGATTTAATTATCCCAGAAGAGTTCCTTGTTCCATGCACTGTTTGTGTGTATCATATATATATATATATATAGTAAAATCTCTCTATAACAAAATATATCAGCCAAATGGCTGTCGTTGTAGAGAGGTTGTTCATTATAAAGATATTGTATTTAGACCCTTATTAGTTTTGGGCCTTATCGGAAATTTGTACTGTTTCCTATATTTTTGAAAATAAGATATTTAATCTAGATTTTTACGTTGGTTTCAAAAATGTAAGTCTTTTTTTGGAGAAATTATTATTTTAAAAGTTACATGGTGTTCTAGTTTACGTATATATATAATATATATATACATATATATAATATATATATATATATATATATATTTTGGAGCTATTGAAGAATAGGGACCCCAGCCTTCTTTAGTTAGGCTTATAAGGCTAACTAACGAAAATATCACGACCTAACCTAACCAGTCGTTAGGTTAACTGTACATCCTTGACGATTGGTTAGGTTGTCATGATATTTTCGTTAGTTAGCTTTATAAAGCTAACTAAAGAAGGCTGGGGTCCCTATTCTTTAATAGCTCCTATATTTTTTTTTTTGCTACCTGCACGAAGGGTAGAAAAAATAAATGAATATCCGGTTAGGTCAACTGAATACCCGATTAGGTTCATTGAATGCCTGGTTAGGTCAACTGTACGCCCTTGACGATTGGTTAGGTTTAGTCGTGATATTTTCGTTAATTTTAACGAAAATATCACGACTAAACCTAACCAATCGTCAAGGACGTACAGTTGACCTAACCGGGCATTCAAATAACCTAACCGGGCATTCAGTTATTTTTTCTACCCTTCGTGCGGGTAGCAAAAATATAGACTATCTATATATACGTAAACTAGAACACCGCATAACTTTTAAAATAATAATTAATTTCTCCAAAAAAAGACTTACATTTTTTAAATCAGGGTAAAAATCTTATTTTCCAAAAAATAGGAAACAGTCCAAATTTCGGAAAAGGCCCTTAGTTTTTATACATAAATTATATAGTAATGTATGTATATACCGTATATTAAATGCATTACTTAAAAGTATTTCTCCGTAAGGGAGAAACATTCTAGCCAATTACGTATCAGCTTTTTAACATCATCCAATCAGCATGCCGCTTGCTTGCTTGATCAGGGAAATGGCGGTAGAGACGAACACGTGCAATTCAGGCTGAGTTAGCGAAAACAACTTATAACGAAATGTGTTTTCGATAAAGAGAGGTTTCGTTATAGTGGAGTGCCGTTATTGAGAGGTTTTACTGTATATATATATATATATATATATGGAGAGAGAGGAGAGAGAGAGGCGTTATTTCATTATGTGTTTCTGAGAACATGATTGCAAGATATCAAGTCCTGTTTTATCTTACGATTTAATAATTGGATCACTTTAACATATTGCTTCCCAGGAACCTCTCTCTAACATATTGCTTCCCAGTGTATATCACTTTAACATATTGCTTTCCAATATTTAGGATAAGGAGTACAATAAAAAATGTTCGCTTTAATAAAGTAAAGGCATAAAAAGTAAATCCTAACATGTTAAAATATTAGATTGAAAGTAAATTTATTAGAATTGTTTCGCTATATGGTCACACAAAGTAAAAAATGGATTTCGAAAGAATCGGTCACGCCACATCATTTGCCACAAGTACGAGTTGAGTAGCTCATTTTTGCATCCTTTCATTTTCTTTATATATTTAATGTAGGTTAACTGAATGCCCGGTTAGGTCAACTGTACGCCCTTGACGATTGGTTAGGTTAAGTTGTGATATTTTCGTTAAAACTAACGAAAATATCACGACTTAACCTAACCAATCATCAAGGGCGTACAGTTGACCTAGCGTACAGTTGACCTAACCGGGCATTCAGTTAACCTACATTAAATATATAAAGAATACCCGGTTAGGGCATTTATAGCTTTGTTTACGGTCGGTAGGTTATCTCCTAGATTACCAACCTCTTTCTAACCAACCAACCTTTCTCTTTTTAACATATTGCTTCCCAGTGTTAATCACTTTAACATATTGCTTCCCAGGAGGGATCACTTTAACATATTGCTTCCCGAATGCTTTGGGAAGCAATATGTTAAAGTGATCCTAATAATTTCTAAACGTGAAATGCGTTCACTGATCTTAATATTTCAATATTATTTAAAAGTAACTAAGCATTATTAATACCACTATTATGATCCCTGTCTGAGCAATGCCTATGCAAGACCGAATTTTCATCGGCCGATCCAGACTATATTTATGCTAGTAAATTACGCTCAATTACTTTAAATATCAGTAATATTGACAAACTTAAACTCACCTAATCGTTTATTATAAAAAAAAATATTGATAGTTTTAACATAAAACATGGAACCTTCCCACTTGACTTTCTGACCAATACTTGGTTGTCAAAGTCTCTTGTTCTTCGAAATAATTTACACCGATTCGAGTTCACTGAGCCATAACGATATTTATTATACTAGTAGTCCAGGCAATTTGTAGTTAGACCTGGGCAAAATTGCTTTAGAAGCTTTCTAAACTGTTTCCAGCTCAGGAACCATTGCCGAATAACATATCCAAAATCCGACAAAATTGGACCCCGGGAACACCCACAAAAATGGAATTCAAAATGGCGGACTGGATGTTTCCTACGAAAAAAAAAATATATATAATTTACGCTTTTATTTATAGAAATACATTTGATGCTTTTTCTTTCAGTTGTAATGTTTTAAATAATTCAACAATATACAACACAACCAGTTATTACGCAAATATAATGTTATATAGCTTTTTACAGATTTTTATAATCAATAATACAACAATTATTTTTTTCCCAGTTTCAAGTTATGTTCATTACAGAAGAAGTGATACCTGGTCACAAACATACAGAAATTAATCCTCTTCATCACTATCATCGGATAGATTACCGGTACTTGGGTTGTTATTGCAACCACTGATTTGGCACTCGCCACAAGCGGCTGAACAGGGCATTCCATTACGCTTGCATCCACATCTTGAAGTAGCACATTTCGTCTTGCAGGAGCAGCGGATCATGTTCAGTAGATAATTTGGAGCTGGTGGCTTGTCGCAGGCTGTAGGTAGTAGGAATTATTCTTTACATACCAACCCCACTGTTCTGCATCGATCTTCTCTTCTGTAGACTTCCAGATTAGTATTTGAAAGTATGTGCGAAAGCTGTGGTACTTTGTGGACGCATCGGTAGGTGGCAAACGTTCGGGTGTAACAAAAGATTTAGCTGTAGCTACCTTTTCAACTAACATTCGATGACGTAGTGCGTTAGTGGATTCAAGTGTTTTGCAGCCATACAACAGAAGCATTGCCTTTCTTCCAGCGGCTTCAATGTCAGAGTGTTGGCAACAATCAGAACAGAATGTATTTGCAACTGAACGGAGTTCAGCCACCTTCATCAGTGTGTCGAATGCTTTGGCTTTACCGATCGAAAAAATTCTGGATGTGCTATCACAGCCCGTGAAAGCATGCACAAACAGGAGATACTTGCAGATGTCATTGCCTAACAATGATTGAATGCTGAGAATATCATACACATGATTAGGAGATGGTCCCCGTCTTATATCGCTGCGATAGTACAACTTGAAACCACTGTCCTTGGCATGGTACAGAAGGAGAATCAGTAAGTCGGTGTCTTCCCCTATTACTGTTGTAGTTGCATTTTCTGATGAGGAAACTGCTGCACGAACGATGCCCACATCAGCATCCCCATCTGCGTTGTGAACAGTACACCCGTGCTTCTTCAACATCTCACCTACGAGGGAAATAAATGCTTGCTTGTTGTTTTCATTAGCCAAGAAGTGTTCCTTCTGGCCAACAAAAACTTCATGCTTGGACTGAGATTCACATTTCTGCTTGTCTCGGTGCTGCGTCTTCTGTGGGTCATGTCCTTGATCGTAGGAGAGCTGCTGTAGCCATCAAAAACAATGATTGCTTTTCCATATGTTTTCAGAGTGAAATCGGCATATGAGTTGGCGATGCTGTCATATGTTTCATCTTGACGCCAGGAAACACGATGTAGTAGAGATCCACCATCCAATACGTACTGGTCTGTGCACTGAATTTCTTGAACTTCTTCCATGCGTAAAGTGTCAGTGTATTTGATTATTGCATGAGCTAGCTGAGACTTATTGGGTTTCCTCAAGATACTTCGTGATTCGAACAATGCAGGAGGATATGCACACAGTTCGTAACACATGACATCTTCAAGATTCATGTCTCCGCCAGTGGCAACAGTCATCATTCTCTGAAACAGTAGTGCAAGATCTATTTCTATATCTGAAGCATCAGTGATCACAACGGCAGAAACAGATCCTAGTGTTTTCACTTTGTCAGATCTTTTGGCAGAATATGTAAAGGCTTGTTTCCCAATCATTTTTACGACAATGTTCGTACCGATTGAATGCAATTGATGAACGTTAACTCCAGGATCAGCAGTTAGCCCTGTTACAATGATGCAGAGACCCGAGGTAGAATGGAATGGGGATAAAGATTCCAGACGTTCAAGTACTTTCTTCATGTCATTACTGTCCCTGATTTGTCTACTTCCCCTCATTTCCTTGTGCTGTTCACTACTTTCCAACAAAACTCTGGTGTATTCCTGCATTGCTAAGTTATAAGTGGAACACAGAGGCATAGAAAAGAGCCACGTTGTCCTTTGGATGTCTGTAAATCCACTTCCGCGTGTCAGTCCGCCTCTGCTTTTCAGGGAACGCATTAGTACTTGTTCTATCACCAGGTCTGTGCCGAGTCCGGCCCATAATCTGTCGCTTCTTCTTACCACAAACTTACCTTCCTGAAACATTTTGTTAACGGCTGGATTTTCAGAAGGCAAACTTAACATTTTCTGCAGGTACAGGTATATCGATTTCAGGTAATTGTGATGTCCGGCTGCTGCAATTATGGAGATGGTCTCCAGCATAGCTTGCAAGTGCAAATCCCACGAGCCGGTTCTGTCTGCTGTTATCAAGGAACGTGCAATGTTGATCATTCGCTGATATTCCAACCAGAGTTGACTTGTTTGCGAAGTAGATTGTAGGTCAGTTTTCTTCGCATCCAAAGTGGTAGCAATCTGAGACAATGAATTCGAAGATTCCACATCCTCAACTGATTGTTTGGCGGTCATAACATCGTCGAGTAGGTCACAAGCTTCCTTATGGAGGTCATGAGGAGTTCCATCTTCATTACGAGGGAAAACGTCTGCGACTAGTAAGGTACTAAGAGCTGCATCTACTATCATATGACCACGTATCGCTCTTGAAACAGCTTTTTCAGACATCATGTGTTGCACGACATTTGGTCCGTATATTTCTTGAAGTACTTCAGACAATCCTGAACCATTCATAAGAGTACCGACTGCTCCCAAAAGATTCATCAGAGTGTGAAATGATCCCAGCATTAAAACAATGTCCTGCAGGTCTCTCTGTTCATTGATGATTTGGGAAGCTTTCCAGAACAAAGGCTGATCAAAGGTAATAATGCATGGGACTTTTTGATCGCGTGCTATCTTGCTCAAATATAGTAATGTCGAAAATATGCAGGTCATGTCAGTTGGCGACATATCTATGATGGGAAGGAACGTGATCGACGCCACACCTGGATGTGAGACACTTGATCCACCGTGAATTGCCTGCATTGTTCCGGACCAACTTGGACCTGATCTTTCTGCTGAAGATATCTGCCAGAGAAGACTAAGTCGACTTATGGTGGCAGTGGGTACTGGAAGTTCGCGGAATGAGATGTCCCTCAACATGCTTCTCGCGTGTGTGTATTCCCTAATGTCAACGGTTGCAATCTTCTTAATGTCATTGTCACCAACATTACGCCTGTGAATAGAAGGGTGGATCTTGATCTTCGGAGTTATTGCGGCAATCATACCCATTCCATGAAAAGTATTCTTCCCATCCAAAGTGCAGACATCATGATCGACGTTATCTGCTGCTAGAAGGACTGCAGTGTTTTCATCAACAGTAAAAGAGCCAGACCCACTTGCCAGCGCCGCGTTTCTTTCGAATCTTGTTACTTCTGCATACGACGAACAGTAACCCAGCTGATGGAGAACGTCAATAAGGTACCTTGACCTAAAGTTGTGGTGTAGCTGAACCGACAAACCGATCTGCAGTGGACATAGTAATCCTCTAGGACGGGTTGCTTGCATAATGCTCTGCCCAATTGCACCTATTTTTCTTGAAGCATCCTGTCCCGCAAATGCTTTTGATAATAGCAATTTCAGACTGTTGGGAATGTAATCAAGAGCACTTTCTGCAGTGATGTCATTTGGAGATGGATACACATCTTTTCTAGGCGAGTCGACAGACTTGATATCACTTCTGATTATTTATGCAGCAGCTTCTACTTGGTAAATCTTCTGTAGCTCTATATCTATATCATATTCTTTCGACTTTTTGTAATAATCTATAAGAATTTCATTAGCTGTCTCTCGTAGTGTTACTACATCTGCCTTCCCACTTTCACCTGATATTATGATCTTGTCTCCGTAACGTTCTAAAAGCTTTCTCTTCATGTGCCTGCGTTCGTAGACAGAGCTCTGACTTCCTTGAAGATATTCCTCCATTTTGGAAATTAGGTCTCCAATCAACAGTTGTTCATCATCATTCTCTTCCAGGTAAGCACAGGTCTGAAGGAATGCTTGGTGTTGCCCTTCATTAGTTGGTCTCCCTTTCTTCGAATCATGATCGTCGGAGGAGTATGCGCGAGGAATGTTTTTTCCACTTCGAAAATTTACGCTGCAGGTGTGATGGTAGACACAATCTGCAGCAGGAAGATCACGAAGATAATACTCCAGACGGCCTTTTACATTAAACGACCATTCATCGCAGCGGCTTTCACAGCACCTTTTTATGGTTTCGGAGAACTCTGTAGTTCTTATTTTGACATGCTCTGATTTTGGTTTGTGTTTGGAAAAAAAGTCCACAAAGGTATCACAAAACAAACAGTGAGTAGCACTGGAAAATGCGTATTCATGAAAACGAGCACTTTTCCTTGGTATTGCCTCGGCTGCGGTCTGTCGCTTCTTTATTTCAATGGTCTTTTTATCCGTAAACCTTTTCCTACATACAACGTGAACACTTATTCCAGCTGTTGCAACAACATCGCTTCCACGGCTGCGGCTGGATGCATTTATACCATCTGCTCCTTTTTGCGAGATGTGAACCACTTCCTGTCCGCTGTCCAATTTCTCCTTACAAATCACGCACAATTCTTCAGGGGTCTGCATTCTTGAAGGCGGACGCACACCGAGTCAGCCGTACACCGAGTCAGTCTGAAACAGAAAACACAAATTAATAAACTGTGTTGCAGTATTTAAAAGGAGTACATAATAACAGTTTTAAAGAAAATGACAAGCACAAATACGCAGATTTGGTAGCGGGTAGTAGGAATTAAAGAGTTGTATATAATATAAGTTTATAAAGATGTAGCAATGTCCATTCTCCATACACTCCATACAGTATATTTTATTTACATTACGTGACGTCATAGTTTAATACTAGCCGCCTAATACAATTTTTAGTGTTATATAGGTTAATTTAGAAACGAAAATGTGTTTTAAAACATTTTACTGATCAAGAAAAACGTCATAACTCTCTCTACAAAGCGAAATTAAAATTTATTGTATTTCGTAGGAAACTACCAGTCCGCCATTTTGAATTTCATTTTTGGGGGTGTTCCCGGGGTCCAATTTTGTCGGATTTTGGATATGTTATTCTGCAATGGTTCCTGAGCTGGAAACAGTTTAGAAAGCTTCTGAAGCAATTTTGCCCAGGTTGAAGCTATTTTTGCTCTAGATTGCCTGGACTATAGCTAAAGTTGGGCCCTACGGCCCATTTAGCTAGACCTGCGGTGCTGGGATCTGCAGCCCCATCTAATTCTGGAAAATTGTTTATACAAACAGGAAGACAGAAACGAAAAAAAAAATTCCTGTTTCAAATAATTGTATTTCCTTATTGTAACATAAATATCATTCTAACATTCTAACATAAACATCATTCTAACATTCTAACATAAACATCAACTCTAACATACACCTAACATCAACCACTCATTCTAATAATCAGCATGAGTTGTTGTTGTTGTTGTTGTTGGTTAGCCGATCAGCCCACCCTGATCGAGCAAGCCGGCGGCACGCAGGTAACCGATCGCCCTCTCCGGAGTGGACCAGAGGTTCAGCGCACTAGTGATGTTGTGTTGTGTTCGTTGTTGTGCTAGAGCGGTACAGTCTGTCATAATGTGTTTAATTGTTTGTGGAGTTATGGCACAGGTGGCAGTGTCGTCTGTGGAATTGTCTAGTCTGTGTTTATATATCTGTATGTTAGGGTCATGTCCACATCGGAATCGTACTAAGTTAACTCGATCCGGTCTGCTCAGGCTGGTCTCTAACCTGTCAATGGGTGGTGGCTTTGCACCTACGACCGCATTCGGACCGAGTCGTGTCAGTGCTTTGTGGGTTTCTCAGCTACCTTTTGGTGTTATTGTACCTGTTTGTGTTGAGTATTTTGTTTATGAGAGGGAAGCGTGGGATAGCATCAAATGCTTTACTAATGTCTATTGTTGCTAATAGTGTACGTTGAGCTGGTCGTCTGGAGTTGATGCCATCCATGATGTGCTGCGTGAGGTTAGTGAGTAATGTCGTGGTTGAGTGGTGAGGTCTGAATCCATGTTGAGTAGGCGATAGTGGTATGTGTGGGTTAGTGATTTGTAAGATTAGTCTTTCTATTACTTTGGAAGGTGTGCATAGTAAAGTAATGGGTCTATAGGAAGCTGGTTCTGTTGGATTTTTGTTTGGTTTGAGTAGTGTAATAATTTTACCGTGTTTCCATATATTAGGAATAATACAGTGTTTGTATGAGTATGTGCTGATGGTTGTGAGAGCTAGTATTCCGTGTGGGCCCAAGTGTTAAATGTTTATGTTAGATATGTTGTCTGGTCCAGTAGCCTTCGAATTCTTAATGTTTTTGATGATGTTGGTGGTCTGGTCTGTATTGAAGGGTGTAATGGTCGTGTCGAGTGTGTAGGTTTTCTTGTGTCTGGCTGTTTGTCTCTCTGCGTGTTTCTGGTTGTTGTCTCTGTTTAAGTTACTTCTCTTTGCGTAGTGATTAACTAGAATGTTAGCTTGTTGTGTATATGTTGGGATATTATTTTGGCTGCGACAGATAGCCGCGTGTGAGGTGTGAATGCCGCTGTTCGAGTAGGTAATGCTGTTTATAGTCTGGTATAGCCTGGATATATATGTGGAGTGGTTTAGTGTTGTTATGAATTCCCTAAATGTTTCTGTTTGTTTTTCTTTAAGTTTGTTTATTTCTGTGTTGAGCTGTTGTATCTGCTGTTTTATGGCTTCTGTGTGTGGTGTTTGTGTGTTATGTTTGAGGTTGTTACGTTGCCTTTTGAGGTGGGCTATTTCTCTAGTGTAATTTGGGTTGTATTTCCTAATGTTGCCCTTGGGTATGTATTTGTTTGCATTATTGCATCATCATCATGAGTTTAAATAGTCTGTGAACGTTTCTAAAAAATTCCATCCACGTTTGTGAAATCGAGAAAAGTCATTCAATCAATAAAACTATAGAAAAGAACGCAGCTATGAAAATCTTGAGCTTCACATCCGAACCCATTGTGTCAAGATTTGTGAAGCTGCATTTAAAATCTAAGTTCCTCGTGAATTTAAAGTAAATATTAAGCTTCTGTTGCCTTAATAATGTATTTTCAAAATCTTCATTATTTAGTGTGACTTTTTCGGTATGAAGTTATTTAATGCGACTTTTTCCAAAGATAGATAGACAGAATCAGCTCCATCATAGTAAAGACACTCCTTTTAATTCTGAATCTCACTTTTAGTTTCTGTTCACCGCCTGAACAACGAGGGGAAGCTCTCTCGAAAAGCTTCGTGGTTTAGTGTTTTATGCTTTAAACTTTGTGATATTTTAATTGTTTTATTTAATTTTTTACACGGTTAGGGGTCATTCAAAAACCACGTCGTCCTTAAAGGGGGAAGGGGGTTCATTATTTGACCACCAAGGGCCACATGAGGGAGGGGGGATCGTGACGTTTAACCACGTGGCCAATACTAAGCATTAAAATATCCTGTTTATAACATTGTTTATTATATCATATATATATATATATATATATATTTCGTAAATTCCAGAAGACTCGAATCTTTATAAACACAAATTCGCTGTACCTTTATTTGGGAAATTTCTAGAAGATTCGAATCTTTAACGTTCATGAAACACAAATTCGCCATACTTTTAATTTGATTATTTTTAATTTGCTTCATTTTAATTTACATAAGATTAAGAAAGGGTGGGGGTGACACCAGAAAGCAACGTGGCTTTGGAGGGGGTTTTAAGTCATTGGCCACAAATGACCACAAGGGGGGTGGACGGGTTTGAAAACCAGCCGAAAAAGGACCACGTGGTTTTTGTATGACTCCTTATTGTGTTTTTAATATTCATCAACCTGATCCCCGGGCCTTTTCGCCTTTTTATTTCATGGCTTTTCACCAATTTTGTTATGGTTAAGTCTAAACTCTCCGGCTCTCTTAATTTGCTATTCATTGTACACGAACAAAAGACTAGCTCTCCTTTTTCAAAAAATGTCTTAATAATAAGTTCATTCCTTATTCCTTTTGTTCTAAAAGTATTCGTATTAAAATGAAACATTCTTTTCCTGATTTTTACAAGGATATACTTCAATATTCGGTTGATTCCCTTCACTTTACAAGAGACTATGATTTTTTCATAATTTGGCGTAGTTTTAACGATTTTTTTAACCCTGCTTAATGCTCTCAGTTTAAGTGAGTCTGTTCTTACGAGAAGTTAGACTGTTGTCATGCTCTTGTTCCCTATTATTGGTAACAAGATTAATGCTCTCTTTGGAGAAAGTCCCAACTGTTTGAAGGGATCCGCTTCTGATTTCATCATCTCGTTTGAGAAGTTTAGTTCACATTCTAAACTTTCTTCTGAGGATTTATCCTGTTTGAAGGACTTTATTCTTAGTGAATTTTGAATAATCTAAAAAGGGGTCTAAACATTTGAAATTTACTATGAACTGCTCTACTTGGTCTTAAACTTAACGATAACCTTATTATTACCAAATCAGATAAGGGTAAAAATACATTCCTCATGGATAAGAACGATTATATTAAAAAAAGCTAGTGTTTTTATCAGACGATGCTACTTAAGTAGGGTGCCCAGATTTGTGCTTGGAAAAACCGGGACAGGGGCGTATCTGTGCCTTATAGCCTATAGGCTTATTTTGAAAACACTTTTTAACAGAGTAAATGAATACTAAACATAATAATACACACCTTAGTCATTTTTTTGCCCTGAAAACGTTTTTCTAAAGTCCGGGACAGCTCCCTGGAAATCGGGACACGTCCCGGAAAACTGGGACATATGGACACACTTATGATAAATAAAATTTTAATCCCCCATTCAAATTTTTCAAAGGAATTTTAACAGAGAATTTTAACTATCAGTGAAGGACTTTCCACAGCTTGCCAAGCAATTGCCAAGCCTATTCTCCAAAGTTGTTTTATTTTTATGGCCTACCTAAGGCTCATAAATCTCTCATTCCGCTACGATCTATAATTTCCAATATTTCCAATATAGAGAGGAGGGGCGACAGGCTTGACCTTCGTGAAATGAGGAATCATCGCACGGAACATTTGAAAGGTTGAAAGGTCGGTAGAGTTAACTATGGTTTGGCAAAATGGCTTTCCAAGAACCTTTCATTTTTAATAGGTAATATTTCTAATGCTCATATAAAAATTCTTCGGACTTCCTAGATAAAGTAAGGAAATATCAGTAGTGAATAAGAAAATAGTCAGCTTTGACGTGGTTTCTCTCTTTACTGAGGTTCCCGTTGAAACAACTTTGTCTTATTTGGAAGAGTTTCTTTTAGAATATCAGATTCAGATGGCTTTACCGTTCCCTCTTTAATTTAAAAGTGATTCGCTTGACACAGTCCTATTTCACTTTCAATAATTTGTTTCTTCGACAGAAAGACGGTCTTAGTCTGGGTTCCCCACTTTCCGCTACTTTGAGTAATATAGTAATATATTTATGGAGCTTTTTGAAAGAAAGTTTCTAACTGAAGTTCTCGCTCCTTACTTCCCTTGGTATCGTTATGTTAATGATACTTTTGTGTTACTTCCGATGGAAGTAGATCGTAATTATATACTTGATAGGGTGAATAATGTTTTGTCATCCATTAAATTTGTCTTCGAAATACAACACAGCTCAAGTGCTTCGTTTTCAGGCGTTCAAATTATTATTAGAACTCCGAATGATAAACCTGCTTTTAAAGTTTTTATAAAAGCTGCCCATTCCAGTGTGTATGTCCACTGGTTTTCATTCCATAGCTTTTCTACTAAAAGAGGTATTGTCATGGGTACGTTCCTGAGAGCCCTTAGGATTTGTAGCCTTTCTTATTTTGACTCCGAAATTACGATATTTATTACATACTCCTTTTAATTCTAAATCTCACTTTTCGTTTCTGTTCATCGCTTGAATGATAAGGGAAGAGAGACTAAAAGCTTCGCGGCTTTTAGCGTTTTATTTTTTAACTTTTGGGGATTTTAATTGTTTTATAATATATATATATATATATGCAGTATATACACAAAACATTCAACAAGAAAAACATTAGTCCTATTTATAATGTTGTGTTGTGATGGTAAGACCGCTTCACGAACACTGCATTACAAATGGAATTCATAACGTGGAAAAGATTTAAAATAATAATTCATTAATTCATTCATTAATTCCTAATTAAGTATATTAAAATTTAACGTTGGCCTTTACTTGTATGTAAGTGATACAGTAAATATTTGTGTTCAAGATTCCGACATTCTCTTTGTGTCTTTTAGCCGCATAATTTCCGCTCTGAAATCGAGAGAATCAGCGGTTTCTGACCGTCATCAGAATTAAAACATGACCTTTTTTTTTGTGTGTGTGTGTGTGTGTGTGTGTGTGTGTGTGTGTGTGTGTAAACTCGGAACTGAAATAAAATCGGTTTTATAACGGACTGTTATTTGAATATTGCTAAAACATTAAAATTATGAACGTACAGTATTCCTAAGTCCTATAAAAGTTTGTATAAATACTAGTAGTATAGACGCAATATACAACATTCTAAGTTTTGCAGGTAGTTGGAAATTCATGTTCGTGGATGACCTTGCAATACTGCAATGTTGCAAGCCCTACTTCATCTGGAATTCTCCTCCTTTCCCTTCTCCCCATTCCTTTGTCTACTCTTATCCTTATTGTTGTAATGCTTATCACGGCATCTCGAAGGAGAAGAAGAACAATCACCTAAAAATATATTCAAAGAAAGTCAAAAGCAAAAAAAAAGTTCCTTTTTTCTTGCCTTCCATTTCTTAACTTCTTTCGGTTGCAATTTTAACAAAAAGGACAAAACGTACCTTGTAGAGAAATTAAAGGACATTCGGGAGGAGGGAGTTTGCAAGGGGAGAGGGAATGCAATATTGCAAAGGAGGAGGGGGTTATCTACGGACATGAACGTGCAGTGGCATAAATTACGTTCAACTGCCTTGTCTGTTCATTACCTTTCGGCTTTCTCTGGATGATCGTTTTATATATAGAAAAACGTATCAAGATGTAATTTTTTCTTCTTACCTATTTCCTATTATTTTATTCTTTTAGATTTGTTTGTTTATGCACTTTGCTGTCTGTAGTTTAGTTGTCTCTGTCTCGGCAAAGAGGGACTACCCTCGCTCTCGCTCAGAAAAATAATTACTCATTCATGGGTACCTAGTTTTACTGATACTCACAAATCATGATGTCTTCTTTCACCGTTCCTAAAAAATTAACGGTTCCATTTGAACCGAATATAGAACGATTTTGAATCAATAGTGTTTTTATTTTCAATATTATTAGTTCAAAATCAGCCCAGAAAAAAGTTGTTCCATCGGCTTATGCTGTATGATGGACCATTCGTTTTATAAAGAAATTGCTCCATAATCGGCTCATGCAGCAAATGGAGCAATTAAATTTTTAGAAGCGGTGTTCTGTATGGAACAATTCCCTTTCTGGGCCGATTTTGAACCAATTATACCGACATTAGAATAAAATTATTTAAAAAATCGTTCCAAAAAAGGAGTGATAGAGAATCATTTTATCAAGAAATTGTTCCATATTTGGTTCAAATGAAACAATAAAATTTTTAGAAACGGTTATCTGTATGAAGCAACTTTACAGTGATATAAGTGCTCTCCGAGTAACTTCTTTACGAAACCTACAATGGTTCCATCTGCAGGAGAGGGATAGTAATTTTAGTAATTTCCTCTTCTTTCGGTGCTTGATGCTAATGGTTATCACTCGGAAAAAGTGTTTTGAAATCTGTTGAAGAGTATAGCCGTTATTTTATTCTACAATTGTTTCAGCTTTCCTTAACTCCCTCTCCCATGTGTGTGTGTGTGTGTGTGTGTAGACAACTGGGCAAAAGTGAGGTCGAGTGTGTTATAATTCACAGATGAAATGGGTAATTTCTTTGCGAGGTAACACTTTTGGTACTTCGGAACATTAAAACATTAAAACATTTTTATAGAGAAAATCTAGAAAAGTTTTTACTGTCGAAAAAAAAATGTTGGTCCTGATTGGGTTAGGTTACGCTAGGTTATATTAGTTAAAATTTGGTTAGGCTAGATTAGCGACTATCTCACTATTTAATGACTTAACAGAAAACAGCCTTTGATTAATAATGTGGACCAACTACTGGTCCCGGCAAAGGCCTAGCTACCAGGCCATATCTCCTACACCCTAGTTTAGAAAACAATAATTTAACTTAGGCCTCAATTTAAACCTGCGTGTTCATAAGAATTTTCATGAAATGTGTTCATAGTTATATAGTAAGCTGAAGTTAGAACAAAGCCTAGGCCTAATATCAATTAACTACTTTTAGACAGTAGATCCGTAAGGCCTCGCCCTTAGTTTAAATGTCTTCTCTTCTAAATTGTTTTGAGCAAACGCTCGCATTATTAACAAGTTTATTAAGGAGGTCCATCCAATCAACATTTACTAACCACTTCGTCCTTTTAGCATAGCATTTCAGGAAGTGTAGAGAATGACATTGATCTTTAAAAGGAAGAAAAGAGACTCTACCTCCTTTATGAATTGAATTCCCCATTTTTTTAAATATGTTAATTCCGCTTCACACTATAATAATTATTAGCCACATCATGAAGATTCGTACAACATATTAAACAAAATTAATAAAATGATGAAAGCTGATTATTATAAAAGAGAAATATATCAATGGGTTTAAATTGACCACTTGGTGGCCAGGGTTTATTTCTGACTAATCAGGAGACATAAATCTTTTTAAATCATTTTACCTCCATTAGAAATCAGTGTACAATAGCCAAGGTCACAGCTACAAGTAAAACATCATTATATTTCATTTTTGTGTCAGGAAGTTGAAATAAAAATATATTACTCGTTAAATTTAAATTTTCAGGTAAAAGCAAGAGGAAAAGTTATACCCAAGTTGGACTTTTCTTTCATTGTGATATACCAAGAAGGAGAATATATATGCCAGTTATTTCACAAAGCCTATTTCAAAGAGCTTTAAGCAATCATGAAGGTTACTCAGGTTTCTGAATACCCCACAGTTGTGTATACATTTTAAAGATATAGTGCAGGAAAGAATTTAAACTTCGAGATCATTGTACAAGAGTTTTATATGAAGTCATATAAAATGGGTTTCAGTGTTATAAATATATTTTTCTTATTAATATCAAGCTCGCATTTCATAGTTAACAGTAAAAAGGTTTTGCTCTCAACTTCACTAAAACAACCTTCAATCTCTAATGAAATGTTAGCAGTGTCGGAGGCAAGAGCTATTCAAACATTTTTACTTGAAATACTGACCCAGTCCTTGTCGAAGAATTTCATTTTGTTAATAGTCCAACAAAAGGTGTTGCAATTTGATTGGATGGATGACATCTTAGAGGAAGCAGCAAATACGTCGCCTCTTATAATTTCAACCACAGAAAAATTTGATCCCAATAATTATGATTTCAAAATTATAAGAGGATATTATTTTACGACGGTTATAATTGTTTACGACGAAATTATCAAAGAATTCTTTTCAAATGTTTCTAAAAATAATCGATGGGGACCTTCTGAACTCATTATTATATCAATGAATCCAAAATTCAAACTCGATGAATCGATGTTCAGCGGTGCAATTCAAAGATCAGAATATATCTTCGTAGCGGAATTGGCTTACGTATCGTCTACACCTGTTATTAATACCTTCACCAACCTCCCTTATTCACGTAAGAAGAGGGAAGAAACTGCATGGAAAACTTCCCTCGGAATATGGAAGAAAGCAAGGCCGAGAAAGGAATTATTTATTAATAGGTTTGAAAACTTTGAAGGAGAAACTTTCAGTGTCGGTTCATGGTGTGACGATTTTCCTTTTCTTTACTTCAAAAATTTTGAAAGTAGTAATGATTGTGTAGGCTTTAATTATGACATGATTCTCGTTGTCGCTGAGAAATTAAACTTCAATGTTAACGTTCAGAAAGAACCTGTTGACCATGCATGGGGTTCTTTCGTAAATGGATCTTGGAATGGTCTTTTGGGAGACCTGATGTACAGGGGAAAAGACTTCGCCCTCAATGGTTTATACATTACGGAGGGTCGAGCGAAAGATTTTGATTTTTATTATCCACACCATGTGGAAGGATTTGCATTTTTGTGCATGCTTCCAGAACCCATTCCTAAATGGACGAGCCTTTTCTGGCCTTTTACCTTATTTGTTTGGATTACTATCCTGGTAGTGCTGTCTGTGACTATGTTGTTTGTTTACGTCACTCTTAAACTCTCCCCGATAAAGGAATCTTACGAAGATCTATCTGAAGTGGCTATTTTGGTAAGTCACTTTACTTTTCCATTTCAAGAACAAAACATTAGGTTGAACGTAATATAAAGAGGCGTCAAACTTATTATTTGCTTATTTATGCTGGAATAGCGTTTATTTGGTATTGTTACTTTCCTTGTCCAGTGTAGATTTTACCCATAGATATATCGTTTTTGTACCCATTTGTTGTTTCTTATAATGTAAAAGTAGCAAAGTAGCAGTGAAATATAGAAATTACATGAAATTTTCAAACTGAGAAAAAATAGCTTTAGTAATTATTACCAGCTTACGTAAATAAATGTTGGCCAGGTTTTTGGAAGTCTTCTGCGACAGAGTTTAGTTCGTCCCATCCGAAGCAAATGGCTAAAACTGTGGGTAGGCACTTGGATTATTATGTCTCTTATATTAACCACGGGGTACATGAGTAATTTAATGTCTTTCCTAACTCTTCCACGGTACCCAACACGAATTGAGACACTTGAAGAACTGGCCGGGTCTAAATTAAGGTAAGTTTCTTTATACAAGTATCATTAAATTGCATTTTAAGTGATTGTTCAAATAAAAATCTATTGCATAGCGGAATTACGCGCATAAAATTAAGTTATTGTTATATAAATAAATGCATTGTTACTTCTCAGGAAATAATTAAATTAAAAATGAGTCACGTGACAAATTATTCCTGAATTTATTTTTTTCCAGACTTGGTATGATCGATTATGGGTCTTCCGTGACAGATTATCTAAGGACATCAAGCTCAATTGTTTTGCAAGCTCTTGGAAAGAAATTAGATTTATTTTCTTACTCTGAACGCGATTCTCTTGTAAAAAGAACACTGAAAGAAAGGTCTCATGTTCACGTTGAGATACATTCATATTTAGTAAACAAACAACACCAACTTAATTTATCCCTAGAGTCGTATATTCTAAAGCATCAGGTAAGCTGTAAGTTGTACGATACTACCGTACATTAGTATATCTGCTTTTTTATCGGGTGATTGTTTTAAACATCTGGCACTTTAAAAGGTTTGTATTTTTTTAATAACTGAGATAAAAGTATGAAATATTTTCTGTACCTTCTCTATACATGGGGAATTATTCGCGTAGTTCAAAACATGCCCTAGGTTCCAGGTTCCAGAAATTGCTCACTTGATCCTGCAGATCAGCACACGTTTCCGGTGCAGAGCCTCTACACTGTATCTCCTATTATGTAATTAAACCTTTACTGTCAACAGAGTCTTCTTCTAATTTCCATTATTTTTACAATATAATTTTTGATACTTTCTGGGTTTTTTTATATTCTCTACTCCCATCATCTCCCCCACTATGTTTCTTAGTTTTTCACAATGAAACAAGTGTTCTGTCTATGTGCTGTTCTCTCAGCCCGTTAACTCTGCACACGAACAACAAAAATTTGCAGTACTCCGGACAGAGTATTTGTTGAAATCTGAGAAATTTCTTGTCCAGTTAATGCTTTCAATCCTTCTATTGTGTGTGGATTTTGTTTAATCTTTTAAATTACCCCACAGATAAAAGTCACAGGGGTTTAGATCTGGTGATGTTCATGGTCATGATATTCCTTTATCATATACTGCAGGAAATCTGTTGGATAGGAATGTTCCGTCCAAAGTATCGTGTAAGTATCGAAGCTGAGAGTACATCACATAGAGCATGTTTTGCACTACGGGACTAATTCTCCATGTATAGAGAAGGTACAATAAAAATTTAATTTAATAAAAAAATACAAACGTTTTAAAGTATATCATGCATATATCATATTTCAGATATCCCAAAGAGCTTCATATAATATGAAAAATATGGCAATTAACTACTGTCACTGGAATCGTACTAAAAAGTTGAAATCAGAAACTGAATTATTTTTGAGGATATTTTTTAACGAAATAATGCTTTCTTCAGATATCCCGCGCATATTTGACTATTTACTTTCCTAAACATTCTCCAATAAGAACTCCAATTGGAAAGGCGCTGGTTAGGATGATAGAGACCGGAATTACTTCAAAACTATATCATGACCACATGGACGTTTATCTGAAACCATCTCAAAAAGGCAATAAGGTCAGCTGATAATTTGATGGTATTTTATAAGCTCTTATTAAGAATATATTGACTTCTTTAAGAGTAATTCTCAATCCAGTTATGACTATGCTAAATATTAGTCATGATATATAACACTATACGTTTTCTGCTGATACATATTTAGCATAAATAAATAAATAAACGTACGTTGTAATAGCTTTATTTCAAATTTATGAAATTAAAAGATTTTTCAGAACATAACGAGTCGTTTTTCAACTTCAAAGCTTCAAAATGGTTCACTGTTTTAATGCTCTCTTACAGGATACGGGCCCTTTGCAACTGGAGCATTTACAGACACCCTTCTACTTCTTATTATTGGGCTGGATAGTGGGAGGATTAACTCTTGTAATAGAAGTGTCTGCTAAGACCGATCATCAGTAAAAGCTTGAAAATAAACTGTGCATTCTCTCTCTCTCTCTCTTTTTTTTTTTTTTCTCTCTCTCTCTCTCTCTCTCTCTCTCTCTCTCTCTCTCGTTGGTAAATATGTTTAAGAATAAATTGGACAGGTATTTCAGTAACATTAATTTCAGTCGTTCAAATTCACATAAAGTAACATAAAGTATAAAGTAACATAACAGAATTTCTTAAAAGAGGAAAAAAACATTACGCACACGTCCATTGCCGGGGAAATTCTTAAATTAGAGATGCTGGCTAGCTGGAGGTGCCTCTGGATGAGTGCGCCCTTATCTAAGTAATTCCTATGCGAAGGACGCAATATAAATTATGCTCTGATAAATATTCTTAAAAAGGGGGAAAATCACATACTTGATGTACACTTTCGTGGGAATTCTTAAACTGGGGTATGCTAACCGGCTGGAGGTGCTTCTGGATCAGTGCTTACTTATCTAAGTATTTCCAGTGCAAAAGGGGGCAATGTAATTAATTAATTTGTCAAAATAAGTCTCTCAGCACGATGGTCTTGGCATTCATCGGGGAAATAATCACCGATGAAATGATGACTGCTCGCACATAATAAATAAATAAAATATCGTTAAAAAAAATGCATTAGATTAAGTAGTTAAGTATTTTGTGCTATCCTTCATTTTCCACTGTCCTCTAATGTAAAAGTGGGTACACGAGACAAGTGTATTCATGGCGTGAATGAACTCTGAAGCTATTATTTTTATTATATTCTTTCCTAGAAATTTTCTTTCACAACCTCAGTCAGTTCTATACTTTACTATTACTGTTATTCCTGTGTGAAAGCTTTAGTCGTCTATAAGTGTAGACATGGTGTAAGGCTTTAGTAGTCTTTATTTTCAATAGCATTTTTTTCTATTTTCCCTTACTTTCTTGGGCTAACCTGGAGTGGATCTTAACTTTGTTGGCCTGTAACTGTGTAATTGACTGGAGACCTAGGAAAGTGCCAGATACGGAACTGGCCGGAACAGGACTCGGGGTAAGGAGTCTTGTCTCTTGATCGGGTGAACTGTAATTATGGCAAGTCTACTTGGATTGTTAACATACCAACAGACAAGAAATAAATTTTTGCGAATGTGTTGGATGGAATTGTTAAGACTTAATCGATGCATGAAGGTATAGGTATAAGGAGTGTTACCTATGTACTCTCCTATATATTTTCAATATTTGTTATCTTATCACTACCTTCAAGTCTGTGTGTCGCCCTTGAGAAGTAACAGACGGTATAGTAACAGCAGTCCAAATGTTTTTTGTAGACAACCTAAAGTTTTCAATACCAGTAATTTAGAAATTTGTTTCATCAAATGCGTCCAGTAAATACAGTACATGACTAAACTAGATTTTCGTGTAATACTTCAAAAATGCAGTAATAGTTAATGATACTAGAAAATTAAATATATAAATAAATTGTAATTTATTGCTCTACCTTAAAGCTGCAATAAATACTAGTTACTGTCTCAAAAAAGTAACTAGTCACTCCAAAAGTTAATGCCGACATTTGTCCTAATTTTAGCGGGTATCTGGTACTTGCCAAGATTGTTCTTTTGTTTCAAATTGATTGTGATTTAATGAATAATCAACAAGATTTTATCATATTACCATTAGATATATATTATCAATAAACTTGCACTGTGCGCAGTACAGTAGATAAACTGCAGTCCAAATATTAAGAGTCGGTGAATATGCTTACTATTTCATTCATCGTTGACACGGAAATGATGAATTAAACCAAATGCAATTGAATACAGTGGAAACTTGACAACTTTCTGGCTTCGTAGCACCATCTAGAATATTTCTCTCGACCTGCAAACTCATTGTAAACAAATGCTTCGTAACTAAAATATATTATAAAATGTGCGTTTTATTTGAACCTCACAGTATTTTAGTATTAAAATTAATGAGACAAATTGGAATCGACCCAAGGCTTTGTTAGTAGTATGTATATATATATATATATATATATATTAAGGATATTGCGTATATCAGCATCTTCGGAACATACGAAACAATTCTGACATCTGCATCCGCAACCCAACATGCATCAGTTTAAAGTGGAACATTGAAAGTATAAGGGATCACCTGAAGATCAGGGCCCTCAGCCTTCTTTAGTTAGCATTATAACTCTAACTAACAAAAATATCACGACTTAACCTAACCAATCGTTAGGTCAACTGTACGCCCTTGACGATTGGTTAGGTTAAGTCGTGATATTTTCGTTAGTCAGCTTATAAAGCTAACTAAAGAAGGCTGGGGACCATGATCTTCAGGTGATCCAGTATAAGTAATACACAATTTGCTTCTCATTCTCATACTAAAGGCGTGGACCAAGTGACTTAAAGTCAGCTCTCCGAAGCGTTAGTTGTGGGTCAATATATAGGGTGGCCACAAAGGCCCTTTGCATGTAAAACAAAGGCAACATACAGATATGCTGTAATTTCACTGCAAAGGGATTTTGTGACCACTCTGTAGTGTCAGGTATTTCGAGAAGTTGCTCCATTACTTATATTTAAAAACAAATACATTTTAACGATGTTGGAAGCCTATATGCTGCATCAAATTTACGCATTTATAAGCCTACGTTAATGGTTAACTAAACTGGGATGAGCTTAGACCTAACTAGACCTAGGCTTACCTTAATTTAATCTTTATATTATTGTTATTATTTTTATATGATTCAAAATATATTTATAGCCAAGGTTATGCCTATCAAATTAGGCCTAACTTAATGTGACCAATAGAAAACCGCCTGATTAGCTACCTTCGAGAATTAAAATGTCAGGTGGGTGATCATGTAGAAATAACAGCTCCAATTTTAGTCTATTTTCAAAAAAGAATACTTGTGATTGTTTGGTTGCTTATGGTCAAACTAAAACCTTGAATAATCAAGTGTTTCGTAATATTAGTAGGATTTAGTCACTTTAGTGAAAATACAGTTGTGATCAAAACTTTCAAGTCCTTCACATATTTCTGGAATATATCCTGTTTGTGGAACAATTTTGCATTCAGTAAACTCTAAAGTTAGAAAATGGCATTTGTTATGAAGAGGACCTTTCCTTATGAATTGAAACATGTTAAAAATACATGAAAATGCAGGGTAACATAATACAGGAATAGTTTTTACCCTCGTATTGATGAAAACCAAAAGTCAAGGGCCAGAGGCTGATTTGAAAACGGTAAAATTTCTTATAGTTTCTAAAGAATGTTAAAAGATATAAAACTTCTAAAGTCCATTCTATATTACATGTATACAAGATTCATTGTTTTAATAACAGTGTATGTTTGCATATTTTCAAAAATATCAGTATCGGAACCAAATAGTCTCGTAAATTTATTGCAGTTTAGACAAATGCAACATCACAAATTGCATTAATATATCAATCTTCTATCGATACCGCAACGATTTAACATGGCTTTTTGCTGGCTCAGACTGAGAAATAGCTGTAAATTCATAATTATTCTTTTCATTCGTGTGCATAACTTAATGAATTCATAATTTACACGGGCTACAAATAAAAAAACTGGAAATTTCCCCAGATATACGAGGCCTTGTGAAAATGCTTAATAAAGTAGACTCCTGTCCATGGCAGGCAGACTCCCAACTTCAAATATGCCTTTAAACAGTATACAAAATAAAAAAGAGAATTTTGAAAGTTGGAGAGCATAAACCAATAACAATATCTATCAGACCACAAATAACAACTCAACACACTGATAATGCGATGCAAAGAAAGAAAAAAGTCAACCCCTTCATCACAGTTTCCAGAAGCAAAAGGAACTCTCTACTCCAGTCAGCAAAACCATTCAAGTGAGGCTTCAGAATGAGTGTAATTTAACTGCAAGAAAACCAGCGAAAAAAAACCCCACCTGTTCCTAAATGAAAAGCAGGCGTCTTCTTTTTGAAAAGAAATATGCTGATTGGATGGTTGGACAGCTGAACAGTGAGACAGTGTTTTTTCAGATCCACGAGCTAGATGATGCAATTCGAGTAAGATGTCCACCCAATCAACGATATCATTCCAAATATTGCATTGCCACTTTGCAACACTCTCCAAACGGTTAGAATGTTGGAGCTGTAGTTTTTTCCAAAAGATACGACTGTGAATTCCCATGTCTGCTAAACATCCTCGAATAACATGCTCTGAGAACAATGCACGAGAGCAGATATTCCTGGTTCCAGCAGGATAGTGCACTTTGCCGCACAACAACCACATTTCAACTTTACAACTGTCTGACAATTCTCCTGACTTGAATCCGATTGAGAACCTATGAAATTTTGTAAAGGTGAAAATCTTTCAAAAGAAACCAGGATCCTACGAAGACCTGTTTTGCTGTGAAACAAATTTGGGAGTCTGAATAGCCTTGGAATTGTGGCAAAACCTAACCATGCTCAATGCTCATGCTAAACAGGATCAAAACATTCAGTGACGTCAAGGAAATTGCCCATTAAATATTATAGCTCCACAAAAAGTTAATTCCTTAAAATTTTGTTTGAGTAAAAATTCTGACTATGACTTATATATATATATATATATATATATATATATATATATATATATATATATATATATATATATATATATATATATATATATATATATCTATATCACAACTTATAGAGCATTATAACAATATCCTAGATGCACTTGAAGGCAATGAGAACTATGATATTATATACACGGATTTTGCTAAAGACAAGTGCGATCATGGTATAATAGCACATAAAATTAAACATATGGGAACAACACGCAAAGTGGAAAAATGGATCTATAACTTCCTCAGAGTACGACTACAGGTAGTCAAAATTCAAGGTGTATCATCATCAGAATCAGAAGTACGCAGCTCAGTGCCACAAGGTACAGTGCTGGGCCCACTCCTGTTCATTATCATGCTAACAGACATAGACAGTGGAGTTAACAGCAACAATATAGTAACATCATTTGCGGACGATACAAAGATTAGCAGAAAAATCAGCGAGGCAAATGAAGTGGAGACCTTGCAGAGGGACACAAACAAAATATATACATGGTCAGAAGACAACAATATGACATTTAACACTGAGAAATTTCAGCTCTTGAGATATGGTAGAAATGAGGAAATTAAACAGACTACATCTTATGCTCCAGAAAGACAGGAAATTCAGAGAAGCACGAAAGCGGTCGACTTGGGGTAATAATGATCGATGATGAGAAATTCGAGACACAAAATCAGATAGCAATAAACAAAGTAAAAACAGTCGCGGGATAGGTACTAAGAACGTTCAAAAGGAGGGAGAAGACAGTAATGATTCCCCTGCTGAGAACAATGATCATACCAAAACTTGAATGCTGCTCAGTTTAGACGTCCCCATATAAAAAGGAAGAAATTAATAAACTAGAAGAAACGCAAAGACATTTCACAGCCAAAATTGATGGCTGCAAAGATCTCAACTACTGGGAAAGACTACGTAAACTAAATCTGTTCTCCCTGGAAAGAAGAGAGGTACACCATAATCTACATATGGAAAATTATCGAAAAACTGGTACCAAACCTCAAATTAAACCCAATTACCATCCAAACAACCCTGGACAATAGGAAAGGCAGAATGTGTAGTGTTCCCAAACTAAAGGCCCGATAAGGAACCTCATCAACACTGAAGGAAAATAGCTTGGTTGTCAGTGGCCAAGACTTTTTAACCAGCTTCCAAAGGACCTCAGAAACGTCACAGGGGTCAAAGGTGAAGTCTTCAAGAGAAGACTAGATGCCTGGCTCAAAACGGTACCAGATGAGCCGGGTGTACCTGGCTACGTGCGGTGGAGAGCGCAAGAAAGCAACTCGCTCCTCCACCAAGCCAGGCCTAGAGGCGGGGCCATTATTAAGAATTGTGAGATCCGACCAAATTTCTCGCTTCATAACTTAGTAAAACAAATGGAGAGTATCTCTTTTTAAGAATTTCTATAATTTTAAACCCCATAAAGTGTTTTCCCCCTTTTTAATAAGCAAGATTTTAAAATTCTTAATAATTTGAAAAAGGATATCTCTATCATCATTACAAAATCGGATAAGGGCAAAGGAGTAGTGTTACTTAATTCAACTGTTTACATCAATAGAATGGAAACAATTTTGTCGGATACGTCTAAATTTAAAAGGGTAAAGAGAATGTTCTGTGTAAATTACTAAAACTCGAAGATAAACTTAATAGGTTTTTGCGTAAATTAAAAAATAGTAATATCATTGATGACAATACATACAATTTTTTGTTTGCTTCTGGTTCTAATCCAGGAATTCTATACGGTTTACCCAAAGTTCATAAGCCAAATTTCCCACTAAGACCTATTCTTTCAGCCTGTGGCACATTCAATTATAACTTAGCCAAATTCTTCGTTCCCTTCCTTTCAAAACTTACCTATAATGATTATTCCATTAACAACTGGTTTGATTTTGCTAAAGATATAAAAGAGATCAATCATGCCGATTCCCTTACTATGGCCAGTTTTGATGTCTCATCATTATTTACTAATGTCCCGTTAAAAGAAACATTAGGTATCATACTAAATAAGTTATTCACTACTGGTAATACTCTTATTAATGACCTCAGGCTCAATTTAAAAATCTCGAATTAGCGTGTTTTGATAATCTTTTCTTATTTAATAGTAACCTTCACAGCCACATTGATGGGGTAGCTATGGGTTCCCCGTTGAGCCCAACACTAGCAAATGCATTTCTTTGCCATTACGAAGAAATTTGGGTGAAAAGTTGTCCCAATAGTTTTAAACCCATATATTACAGAAGATATGTGGATGACACTTTCTTAATATTTAAGCATCCTTCACACGTGAAACTTTTTCTTCATTATCTAAACAAACAACATATTAATATTAAGTACACATGTGAAAACGAAACAAATAATAGTTTACCTTTCCTGGATGTTCTAGTTAAACAGGCTAATAACAAGTTCCAGACCTCACTATTTAGAAAACAAACTTTTACTGGTTTGGGAACCAATTATTTAAGTTGTATGTTTTATAAATATAAGATTAGCGCTATACTAACAAGAAGTTATCGAATTTGTTCAGATTACTTTTCATTAAATGAAGAATTTAAATTTTTAAGACAGTGCTTTATTAATAATTACTACCCTTCTAATCTTTTTGACAATCAATCAAAGAAATTTTTAAATAACACTTTTAATACTAAACTCCCCATAACCACAGTACAAAAAGAAACCAGATATGATAATTAAAACCCACTCTAATAGACTCTATTAGAGTGGGTTTTAATTATCATATTTTGACCTTCACGTAGGAAAAAAGTGAAGTATTTTGCATTTAGAAACCAGATATATTAAATTACCTTTTTATGGTCATTTATCATTACTATTCGAAGTGAAGTGTCCAAACTGCTTAAGTCTAGTTATTCCCAAATTTATTTTAGATTCGCCCTCGTCAACCCACTTAAATTATAAAAATTTTTAAAGTTCAAAGACAAATTCCCCAAAACTGTATGCCCTAATGTTCTTTATAAATACACGTGCGACAGCTGTAAGGTTGCGTATATCGGCAGTACCCAACTCCAACTGGAGGTACGCCTTTCTCAACATTTGGGCTTATCAGTCCGTACCAACCGTCCCCTCAGTAGCCCACCACAATCCGCAATTAGAAACCATAGTAATGAAAACAACCAATCCCCTTCACAAAACTCAGTTCGAAATTCTAACAAGATCCAATAACCTTACAGAACTCCGAATTTTAGAATCTTTGTACAGCTACAGAAACAAACCCTACATTAACAACAATAGTTCATCTTACAAATTACAGCTCTTCTAACTAACCTACCAACCTACTGTACTTTCATAGATATATCATACCTTCCAATTAACTGACCATACAGTTTTCTCTCAGTATCTGCTGAATATGGAGGTTCACGTAATCATTGTGTATTTACCAGTTGAGGTAATTTTAATTTAATTTTAATGATTCTAATTTTCTTTTGTATAATTTAATTTTAATGATTTTAATTTTCTTTTGTATTGATGTAATTTTAATAATTTTAATTTTCTTTTGTATTGATGTAATTTTAATTATTTTTAATTTTGTTTTAAGGTTTTAAGATTTATAATTCACTGATGATGACAAAAGATTTGTCGAAACGTCTGAAGTACAAAAAATAAACAAAAATGTTTGCTGTTGTGTTGGTCTTTCTTTTCATCTGTAAGCTCCGTTTCCCTAAGGAGAAGTCAATAGCTTTGATATATATATATATATATATATATATATATACACAGAGCTGGGCATTTGCGGCATATTTTGCGGTACTGCGGTACTTGCGGTACCACCGCACTACCACCCCGGGCCCCCATAACGCAGTACCGCAAAGGATCGCTGAAAGTACCGCAGTACCGCTACCGCATTCAAATTTCCGCGTACCGGTTTGGTACCGGTTTGGTAGTGCAGCAGTACCGCAGTACCGCAATATGCCGCAAGTGCCCAGCTCTGTATAATATACAGTATATATATATATATATATATACACACACACAGTAAAACTTGGCCTATAAAATTTTCTGTACTGTATCGGTAAAGAAAAAGCACCTTGAACTGACCATTCAACAATTTGCTGTTTAGGGACTGGATCCATGAATTTATTATATTACCTTTTTGTTACGAGTTTTTCGGAACACACTCCAGAGGATTTTTTATTTAAACGAGTTTACTCTAACTAACATCTCGCATGCACTTTCTTGAACTAATTTTCATATTAGCATGATGAATTTAGGATGATTTACATTTACTGCAATATCAGGCACGAACAACACCCACCAAATTACACACTAACTAGTGACACTGGAGAATGAGTTAAAATTCCATGTATTGTTTTCAAAATCTGGTGAATCTAGCAACATAAGAGTATATTGAGAGGCTAGCAGTTAACGTACAGGGATGGTTGTCAATTGCCGTACAGTGGTTTCTTCTGAAAATGGATCAGCTAACCGCGAGGTTGCGGTTCTATCAAATATAGGAGTTGACTAAGTGTGAGGTCACAACTCCTTTACGGCTCGACTTAAATCACAAAGTCAACCTTATCTTTCAAAAAAGGTTGAGATTCCGTTCTCGAAAGAGAAGAAATTCAGATAAAGTCATTTTAATTTAAATGAACTCACTCTCAAAGCTTTAGTCGTAGAAACCTTTAATAATATTTTGCGTGCACATTCGTTAACAGTATGAATGTGATAAATGTTTTTCTTGTATAATGCATTATGCTGCACAAATGCTGGCTTTCACTAAATGGGAGTTGGTAAGGGGTAGAGGACTTTAAAATAATAATTCATTAGAGTTGAAGTATGATTCTTTCATAAAAACATTTAATAAAATTTGACCTTCATATTAGCTCGTAAATAACTGAGAGCTGTTTGTGTTTAGATGCCAATAGTATATAGTATCAGTGTAGTATCTACTCTGGAATTGGTCGGATAGTAGTTGGATGGGAGACCGTGCTCTGCGTCCAGAGTATATAGCGACCCGTGGTTCAGATGCCACGTAAAGCTGTAGGTCCCCTTCGTCATATGCCCTTAGATGTTGCGAATGAGGTTAAACAACCACACCATTTGTTTTTCTACTATTGGAATTACTTCCGGAATCGACAGTTTCTCGCTTTTACTGGAATTAGAATAGGATTAAAAAAAAAAAATTTGTGAAGTTGGGACTGGATTGGAATTGGAATTCCAATGCAATGCCGCAACTCCTTGCAAACTCCACTATCCTGGATGTGGACCATTCCTCTTTTTCCCCTATTATCTATTTGTCCTTCCCTTTAATAGTCAGGGGGCTTAATCCAAAAAATCACCCCGATTGTTCCCTTTGTTCCAAAAGTACCATTTTTTTACCAGGGGTAGATATGACCATAAGCATTCATTTTTTTGCGGGAGCCAACATGGGCTCTCCCTGTGGCGGCCATTATGGACGAATCAAAGATGGCCGCCATCTGGTCTGACATTGGGCGATAAAATAACAACCAATCATAGTAGAACAGCAAATAATGACACTTTTTGTATGTTTTTGAGTATAGAGAATCCAGTTCTGATATTTGTTTTTTAATTCAAGATATACGTCAGGTCGTATATATCCACATTTGATATTAATTTATAAGAAATGTACATTTTATGTCAATTGAATCATGATACATAATTATTGCACTTAGATTTGTGGTTGTAACAGCTATATTAACTTTTACACTGGATTTCTACTGACATTTTGTCATATGAGATGTGGTGTGCAAGGAAATCTGCAAATGTTCACATGTTCAAATATTGGTCACTAGTGATTGAGCTTGAGCTATTGATGTGTCGATTTGTGCGCTCATTAAGAGAGGGTGACTTCCCTCTCTATGTCCAGGTGTGTGATGAACTATGTCCATGGTTCTTTGTGCTGGACCACACTAACTATGCCCGCTGGTTGCCGATTCATGTCAGAGATATGGTTGGTCTTGCTGAAAGCCATCCACAGGTGTACGCAGAGTACCTCAAAGGGAACTTTACAGTCCAAAAGTCTGCTCGTACATTCAGCCTCATCGCGAAAGATCAATCTCATGAGCAGATGAACAAAGTACTGCAGGGCTGTGGTGGAGCATCTGACCTCTATGACAAAACAGAAGCATTAGCATTGTACATGTTGGCAGGGCCTGAATGTGTCAGAATGATAGAAGAGTTTGAGAATGCTCAGAAACTTACAGAAGGACCAACTGGCCACCACGAAACAGCACTTGGACTACAGTCTAGGTTTTTGAAGGATGTCAAGTCATTCACAAAGGTGGTGTCTGAACTGGGCAACCCCTTCCTGGCCACAAATCAGGAGCTTGTAGCCCTTGACACACACGATGTTATGGAGAATGAAGTAGCAGCATCAATGTCACAGATACAGGAAGTTGGCCAAGCCCTTCATGAGGAGTATGTAAAGACTAGGCTGGACAAAGGGACAGTTCCTATATCAAACACTATAAAGAAAAACAATGTGTACACATTCAGCAATCGGCCAGACCCACGCAAGAAGAGTAGCAAAGTGGGGGTACAGAAGCAAAACACAGTGCTCATTACTCAGCTATTCCTGTCTCTACAATCACGTCCAGATGCGGATATGACAGAATTTTTCACATACGAGAATCAGCGAGAGCCCCCTTCACTCTCAGACCGAGGTTCACTCAGAGCTGGAAATAAATCAGACATTCTTGCATGTGTCAATGCACCAACTGGATCTGCCAATCCTGCTAAACAAGTGACAGTTCAGTTGTATGACATGGCCGCCATCGTCCACATTGTGCGTCCAAGTAGAGCATCAACATTTGCTGAATATGTATCTCTACACATCATAACTTTCATTAAAGCACAGATGACTGACACAGTTGAGCGCGTCGATGCCGTGTGGGATACCTATCTTGAAGACAGTCTGAAATCACTTGCACAGCAGCGGCGTGGTTCAGGAGGACGTACTCGACTTGATCCAGATAGTGATGGTACCACACCCATTCCCAAACGAGACTGGCAGTCATATTTGAAAAATGTGGAAAACAAGAAGGAACTGTTCGTCTTTATCAGTAAACAGCTGATCAAGATTGACATGGGTGGAAAAGTCCTCCTCAGCACTGAATTAGAAACTGTGCTCTCCAATAAAGCATTTGATATATCAGGGCTCCAACCATGCAACCACACAGAGGCAGATACGGGGATCATTCTGCATCTTGCTCACGCATCATCTCAGGGTCACAAGAAAGCACTCATCCGCACTGTTGACAGTGACATAGTCGTTCTTGCCATTGCTTTCTTTCAACAGCTTGACCTAACAGAACTCTGGATTGGTTTTGGTAGTGGCAAATATTACCGAGACATCCCAGTGCACAGCATTCAATCACAGCTTGGTCCATCAAAGTCGCTGGCTCTACCTCTGTTCCATGCACTAACAGGCTGCGACACTACGTCTCAGTTTCTTGGATGTGGGAAGAAGACAGCATGGACTGCATGGAATAATACACCAAACTTAACTGAAACCATGATCAAATTGACTGAAGACCCCGAGTCCTTCAGTCTAGTATCTCCTGAAATGACACACATTGAGAGGTTTGTTGTGCTCATGTACAGTAAAACATGTGGACAAGCATCTGTAAACGTAGCCAGGCACCATCTGTTTCCTAGTGGCAGTCGATCATTGGACAGCATACCACCTACCCAAGCTGCCCTCTTCCAGCATATCAAGAGGTCATTGTTGCAGGCAAGTTTTGTGTGGAAGCAGTCAACCACATGCCATCAGACACTCCCTGCTTTTGATAAATGGGGATGGGAATATGACAAGCGCAGCAACCAATGGCTCCCTTTCTGGACAACTCTCGCTGATGCCAGTAAGGCATGTGCTCTTCTCCTTCATTGCGGATGCACTAAAGCCTGCAGAGGGAATTGCAAATGCAGTAGTGCTGGAATTCGATGTACGACACTCTGCAAGTGTGAGGGTGGCTGCCTGAACAATGACGACTATTAATCACTGAACAGCCATCTATTGGATAGACATTATCATGAGATGCAGTACTGTGAGTAAAAGGAATAAAGAAGATTGTACTTGCGTATATACTAAAGTTTAATAGCAAAAGATGTTGATGCTGACTCTTATTTTTTATCAAGTTAACTATGTAACCTGTACTAGTATTGGTACTCAAGTGGATGTCATTTTGGACAGCGGCCATTTTGATTTGGCCAATATGGCCGCCACAGTGGGAGCCCAGCTTGGCTCCCGCAAACATTCAAATTAGTATGGTCATAGCTACCTTTGGTCCAAAAATGGCACTTTTGGAATGATTTGAACAATTATATGATTAAGCCCCCTGACTATAACCCGAATTGTTGCAAGAGCTCTTCCAGGAGATGCAGTTTTCTCCTCTTTCCGTGATGGGTGCTGATGCTTTTTACCAGGAAAGTGTTTTTAAAGTTGTTGAAGAGTATGATCGTGTTTCATTCTCTCTTACTATTATTGTTCCAGTACTGGTTACCCCCACCTCGAAGGTAAAGAGGGGATATTGTAATCATTTAGAAGTGTGTGTGGGGGGGGGAGTCTTATCTACAGAATCGCAACGATTTTGAGGATACGCACAGCCCATTGCGCCACAAAGCTGGAGCAGCAAAGACGTCGCTGCTCATAATTTAAACCATAGAAAAATTTTATCCCGATAATTATGATTTCAAAATTATAAGAGAATATTATTTTACGACGGTTATAATTGTTTACGATGATATTATTACAGAAGTCTTTTCAAATGTTTCTAAAAATAATCTATGGGGACCTTCTGAACTCATTGTAATATCAATGAATCCAAAATTCAAACTCGATGACTCCATGTTCAGCTGTGCGATTCAAAGATCAGAATATATTTTCGTAGCGGAATTGGCTTACATATCGTCTACACCTGTTATTAATACCTTCGCCAACTTCCCTAAGCGGCTACGTCTTTGTTGTTTTAGCAAAAATATTTTTTTAAATAGTTTAGTGGTCGAGGATCAAGGGAGAGTGAAGCGAGCCCCCTCTATTATTGTTATTATTATTATTATTGTTATTATTATTTGATATATACTGTAGTACAGTAGTAGTACACCGTATACTATCTGTTTTTCTGAGCTATAGGCAAACGAGCCTATTCAGACAATCGCATATTCCTGCTTTTCAGGAAAGAAGCCTTTATGCCTCTCGTTTATTTCTAAGTGAATATTATCGAATGCTACGTTTGAATGTACAGTTGTTCCAATATCTACAGTTCTTTAGTATTTAAACATCAGTTTCGTGTTCAAATTCATGAAGAGGCCTAGTTAATTCAAGGCTGGATTTAGACCTGTAGAGGCCCTGAGGCAACTCAGACTGTGGGGGCTCCTATCGCTGCTCGAACCTAGAGTAGCTTGGGAAAAAAATAGTTTACTTCACAATAGAAAAATAAAATAAACAATCTTAAATGTAAGCTTTTCCTGCTTTGATAATTGCGAATTCATTAGGAGCTATTAAAGAATAGGGACCCCAGCCTTCTTTAGTTAGGCTTATAAGGCTAACTAACGAAAATATCACGACCTAACCTAACCAATCGTTAGGTTAACTGTACATCCTTGACGATTGGTTAGGTTAGGTCATGATATTTTCGTTAGTTAGCCTTTTAAAGCTAACTAAAGAAGGCTGGTGTCCCTATTCTTCAATAGCTCCATTCATTAATTATGTCTGAGAAGTCAAGGCCACGAAGAAGGCCTACATCACTTTCAATACAATTAAAGAAAGGTAATTCAGTCATTTTTTGGTCACGGTTGTGCGCAAATTGTTCTTGATATACTTCAACTTTGAAGAAAAACCTTTCACCTGACCAATCGGATATCAGGGTGACAGATACATCCAAAGAAGAATTTTCACATTTGGAAAGGTTGATCTGAGATTCTTGTTCTGAATAAGGAGATACATGAATACAGAATAAAGTTGAACTAAACTAGATGATATTTCCTGAATTTTATCATCACTTGGCAGGGCCGGATTAAGACATCCAAGGGCCCTGGGCAGTGAATTTGTAAGCCTCCCCTTGGAATAAGGGTATAATACAAATGTGACGGTCATAGTTTAAAACTGCCTCTCCGAGATTTCATGAAAACAAACTGAGAAACCACAATGTGACATTCATAGTTAAAAATTGCCTCTCCGAAATTTCATGACAGCAAACTGAGAAACCACATCAAAGTCAATCATGCGTGTCAGATCGCTTTCAATGGACATGATGGCAAGGCAGTTCAATTTGTCTTGGTTCATGGTCGGACGCAGCACATTCTTCACTAATTTTATTTTCGAAAAGCTACGCTCAGCCTCACATACTGTTACATGTAGTGCCAGGAAAATTCTCAGGGCAGTGGTGTCATTGGGAAATGTTGCATCCAAACTCTGCTGTTTGATGAACTTAAGCATTGAAGCCGATGAATCCATCCTCTCTTTCAGCCGGGTCATGAAATCATAGAAATGTTCGAATTCATCAAGAGAATCTGAGTCAAAATCCTTGTATTTTGATGTCAGACGATTGTTTCTCAGTCGCAAATGCTCCTTGTCTAGGGCAGAAAAAGACTTGAGAAATGCAAAGTCTTCTGATAGCTCTCGATAAGCTTCTCGACGTTGTGCAAGTGACTGCAGCTTATCTACAATGACTCTGAAGGTTTGCACTCTAAAAGGTTGACTTGAAGAATCGGTGAAAGTTTCATCTGGTGTTATAGCACACTTATCAAAATGTCTTTTTCTTTGTCTCTGACGTTTCTCTTCATGGCATTGTATTCTTTGCAACATCTTTGATATCATTGAACTTCTCACGCAAATTGACAAGGAAATCATTAAGGGATTCCAGCAGCGATGTGGGTCTGAACAAATCCACATCTTCCTTTTGCAGAATAATGTTCATTTCCTGGAAGCGAGAAAGTATTTGCTTTCACATTTCTGCCATGAAGGCGCGATTCACGTGAGTCGATCTGGACGTTCATAAAAAACGGAAATCCGGAAAAAATGGAAAATTCACATCGCTGATACTTGCAATTGTAACTACCTTAATGTTGAATAATGAATATTATTTTTCTAATGTTCTTCCTGCATGGCAGTTAGCTGATAAATGATGAATAAAAGTAATGGCAAATAAAGGTAAAGTTCAAGGGCCCCCCTCAAAGATATCGGGTCCCAGGCCTGTGCTCCTCAGGCACCGTTGTTAATCCGGCCCTGTCATCACTCAAGAAACCAATTTTTTCAGACATATGAAAATAAGCCTCAGTTCGTTTTTTCAAGTCCTTGAATAAGACGATCGATGACGGGTATAAAATTGGAAGTTCTGAAGTGGTCTCTTGGACTTTGTTGCACTTCTTTACCCCCGCCATAATCTAATCGATTTACTCTACTGGAGTAGAATCCACAGATACAGAAAAACATTTTGATGATTTTATCCTTGAAACAATACTGTAGTGCTGAGAATTTTCTTGCCCATCAGCTCAATGAACTCCTCAGAAAAGGTTGATGACAGATAACTTGTATGTCTACTGTTTTTGTTCGCATGTTTCTGTATATGTTCTGTCAAACTCAGCTATAACTTCTATCATACAGAAAAAATTTCCATTCTTTGAAGAATCCACTTTTTCATCATCAGCACGGAAAGGAAACCCACACTCACCAAATATTTTTCCAATAATTTGCTAATTCGTCAACTTGTTTTAACAATTACTTATCAATCCACCCATTGTCTTTCATCAGTTTTACCACTTCTACGGTTGAACCACAGTAGATTTTTTATGTTTCATGGGTGTTCAGGGAACACCCAGCATTTTTCCAGTCATTGAACCCATCAGTCACTAATAGACCTTGGCCCACATTCAATAGTTTACAATGTAAACAACAAACCTTGTCAGTACTAGGTGAATAACATAACCAGCCTTGATTCAATTTTTCACCACTGGATGAGCACGTTCAAACATTTGCCTTGTGCAAAAGCGATTACTGCTGCCAGACTTAATGAAATCATTACTCTTGCTTTGTAACTCAGCTGAACCTCTTCTTAACCAATAACTGACCATTTCATTTGTCGAATTGAAAGGCCATAGGCCGCATGTCCAATTCAAGTCCTGCAAGTTTTGTTGGACTTCTTCAGCTGACAGATTCTTCTTGAGGTGCCACTTCTGAGTCTGTCCATATTGTTATATATATCTTATTATTTCCAGTGGGGACATTACAGTTCCGTCAGTCATGAAAGGCTTAATAAAATATCGAAAAATTTCTTTAATCGGGAGAAAATTCTAGAATGAATAGTTTCTACAGAAATTCACCGTTTAAATGTATGAAAATAAATGAATTCGAACTTGCTGTATATTATTTGATATATTTCCACATAGGAAAAATTCCTACACTACAGTATAGTCTGAAAGTAATTCTCAGAAGCAAAATAGAGAATTAAAAGTAACATGCAGTCATGGTAGTGAATGTAACCAGGCTGAACTAGGCAAATTATATTTGTCTACTTATTTGCATTTAGTGATATTAATAAACATTTTATAATAAAAAAGATATAATTTGTGGGGACCCCTAAAGTGCGGAGGCACTGAGGCAGCTGCCTCATTTGCGTCATAGTAAGATAGAGTAGGAATGATGAACACACTCAATTTCAATATTTGTGCTGCCGACTCATTTCTGATCACCTCTACCTAATTACTGTTGCCCTCCCATATCATGGCCAACTACGCTCGCGCATGAAATTGCTAATTTTTTATACTTATTAATGCTCTTTCAAATTTATCTTAATACAAAAAAAAAGTTCATTATTTTTTGTTCGACCTAACTTTCATAATGAAAAATTCACCTAAAAATTGTCCTTCTCTTTTTATATATTAGTTAGTTATATATAAAAAAGTTTTACCCCAAATCAAACTTAATAATTTGGCGCATTGCGACACGTGAATCGTAGTAGTAAGGAGAGAGAAAGAGAGAGAGAGAGAGAGAGAGAGCGAAAAACCTTTTTATCTTCATTCTGATTAAGAATGTACGCAGAATACTAATGATCACAGCATATCAAATTTATGATAATATAATTTTCTTCATTTTATTCTTTCTTAAAATTATACATAATTTGTATCCTTATTTTCAGTAAATTAAGAAACAGTTTTGTAAAATCTGAAAAATTTTGAAAAATAATAAAAATGTTAATTTGAATGCATAATATTTTTAAAAACCTTTCCTGAATTTCAATTCAAAAATTTCCTAATGTCTGAAGCAAAGTTGACTTTTTTTTTTCTCTTTTTTTACTCTTTATTCAGTTTGCCTTTTAAAAATATTAAATGTATAAATTTGACTGCAGTGCAGAAGGTAACATTAACAAGAGCGACGAGGAGGTTTTTAAGCATCACCTAAAAAGAGTTATTTTTGTGTCTGCATTATCATCATTTCATATTAATTAGCTGCCCTGAACATGCCCGCTTGGGTAGCCTCGTACTAGGGGTCAATCCCAGAATAGGCACCTGATGTACCTCAATCCCAGATGAAGCACCTGCGTTCAACCTCAATCCCAGAATAGGCACCTTGCAAGGAATTAAATAAAAAAAACCTGATGATTACAAAATTTATTGTTTATACAAAGTTTATTACAAATGTAATAAAGGCAAAGTTACAAAAGGTTTAAAGTGGTTTAATGAATAAAGAAAAATTTTAGATATTATAAATTTCTGCAATATGAACCCGAATGTTTCTGAATCCAGCAAAACTAACCAAAAAAGCAGAAGATATAGCAAAAGATTAGGTTAGGTTAGGTTAGGTTAGGTTAGGTTGATTTTTTCAAATATTGATAAAAACAATGAAATTATATCTCTAAAAACTGTTTATATTTTTTTCTCCTCAATCCCAGATTAAGCACCTGTGTTTTGCCTCAATCCCAGATTAAGCACCTGTGTTTTGCCTCAATCCCAGATTAAGCACCTGTGTTTTGCCTCAATCCCAGATTAAGCACCTAAAAATGATTTCAGGTGCCTATTCTGGGATTGATCCCGTACTAGAACTCAGGGCTGTTAATTTGAAGGTCCTGGGTTCAAGTCTCTGCTCTGACTTTAGTTTCAGCGATTAAGGTGATTCTCTGGGCTTTCTTTGGTGGGAAGGTGGTTCGAATCCCACGTAAAGCTATATATAATAGGTCCCCTCGTAACAGGACTTTAGATGTTACAAAGGAGGTTAAACAACCCGAACTATTATTATTATTATTATTATTATATAGTAAAACTTTACTATCCAGACGGTTCAGAGACAGAGTCTATAACAGCATGGTAATATGTTAAATTATGTTAGATTAAGCTTGGTTAGGTTAGGTTATGGCCCTATGGACTATATCTCTGAACACTGTCTCGATGGTAAAGTTTTACAATTATTATTATTATTATTATAAAGGATTTACATTTACTTTCCAATATTCTGAATAGTTTTTTATTTTCAGTACTGAGTTTCTTAATAATATCTCTAGATAAGAATTTGCAGTATGCTAAGAATAGTCTTCATTTTTTTTTTCTTCTACTGACGCGTCAGCAGAAGGAAAAAAAATGAAGACAGTATTCTTAGCATACTGCAAATTCTTATCTAGAGTTATTATTAAGAAACTCAGTACTGAAAATAAAAAACTATTGAGAATATTGGAAATTAAATGCAAATCCTTTATAAAGACATAGGCTGATATCGACTTTCTATTATTATTATTACTAATCATAAACGTTGCCTTGTCCGAACATTTGTCGCTCCGAGCAGTTACTTGAATAACATGCGCGATCGAACTTGCCCTGCAGTCACGAGGTAAATTAAGAGAGAAATGGGTTCTGTTGTATATACTGTATATCCAAATAATGTTAAAAGCCTTCTTTTTATACAATTTATAGAAACATGCCGAGACTATAACACAAATTTTTTGCCAAATTTAGTATAAAGTAAAAATTATTTTTTTTAAATTCTCAAATTTCCTTGAAAGTAAAATAAAAAAAAAATAAAGCTTGGCATTTATTGAAAGAAATCCTCATTATGGTTCTTCTGATGACGTCATGAGCTTCTTGGATGATAATAGGCTATTTTTGCATAAATTGCTCACCCATCTTGTTCTTTCATCTTTAGTTCTTTGCATATGAATTTTGTTCATGCACCAAATTAAGCGAAATCCAATCTCTGTCGTTATTTATTGTAAATAAATGATTACTTTTTATTTGAGAGTTCTTTGAAACGAAAAACCGTCACTTTCTGAAATAGATAAATTTTAACAACTGTTCTTTATTGCTGGTAAATTATAACGCTCTTTCCTGTGTCATAATTTTTTTTCGTGACTTTTATATTCTTTTAGTGTGTTTAACTCGAAGCATAATTGCATTTGAAACAATTCAGAAAGAGAGAAGTGTTGTCTTATGTTTTCTACTTAAATTCTTGCGCGTCTGTACATATTTGCCTCAGGGTATTGATAGAAACCGAAACCAGAAAAAGGGAAGGAAGAGTCTGCTACACATCATGTAGCAGACTTTCCTTTATCGCTCTTTAATTGTTTAATGACAAACATAATATAAGGTCATCATAACCACTGTGTACACTACATTAGGGCTGAGTATGTGCAACAGATAATGAACGCGAATACCTTCCTACATAATAATAAATTTAAATATATACTCTATGTAAAAGTGAATAATGGATAATTCTTATATTCAATTTTGCAAAAATGAATAATTCTTATATTCATTTTGTAAAAATGAATAATTCTTATATTTATTTTTGCATATAAAGTCCAAATTCGCGTAACGCTAACTGTATATAAAACGCAAGTTCAGATAAATTTTTTATTTTCTTTCTATTTTATTTTTGCTGAATAATTGATGAATTATTTTTTTTTAAATTACTTCATCATTTTTTTGACAGTTAGCTTAATAATGTAATTGTGTTAAATTCCGCAATGTTCAATTTCTTTATACATTCTCTCTTCGTTGTAAAAGATGAAGTCATGTCTTGCTTAACACTTACCTAATCTTAAATTTTAAGCATTTAATTTTGGCTCATATGCATGTTTAATTTTAATCCATAATAAAAGGCATATTTCAATTTCCATTTTTAGTTAACTCGGCAGATCTACAGAAGCTAAGGCTAACAAAGACCCTAAGATCCACTCTAAGGTTAGCCCGAGGGAAAGGAAAGAGGAGAGTGTTAAAAGAGGAGAATAAGGGGTTAAGTAAGTAGCAAAACCGATCATTCGTGGGTTAACATTCATTTAGAAAAAGAGAGAGAAAGACTCACCATCATCATCCGCCGGCCACTGCCGACTAGTCGGAAAAATAGTCGAAGAGAATAGAAAAGGGGTGAAAAATGAAAAGAAATAAAATAAGAACGCTTACAAACCATGCAAACACAGTCTTAACTCAAACACTATCATACCATGCAAACTACAGACATGCAAGTAAGGGGAAGATTAAAAAAAAAAAAAGTAGGTAGAGTATAACAAAAAGTGGGTTAGTTTAGGCTACGAGCTACATCTACGTTCGTGTTAGTCTAATTTTTTTTTTTAATAATAATTTTATTGCTGGCATCACAGGCTGGCATGTCACAAACTGGCATTAATCGTCAACAGACTCATCCTCGACCACCACCCCAGGAGCTCCTGTTGCTAATTGTTTTTTTTATTTTAAAAAATGTTAATATTTTTAAAATGCCTATCTAAACGGTTCTTAAACATATTAACGCTGGTAGAATTCACGATAGACAAGGGAAGATTATTCCACTTATCAATTACTTTAAATGTAAAAAAGTTTTTAGCGATGTTAGTAATGAAACGTCTGCCACGTAATTTAAATCCGTTATTACGAGTATTGCTATTTTCGAAAATGAACAATTTGTCAAAATTTACGTTATTGATTTTATTAACGATTTTGAAAACTTCAATAAGCTCCCCCCTTAATCTCCTAGTTTCGAGTGAATGCAAGTCTAACCCGTAATGAAATTGACTGGATCCTTTGGATCTGATATATTTGCATGTCGGTTATAAATAGATATAGAGTGTAACATATTTGTGGATAGTAGTCTATTATGACTTGATCCTCTGGATCCAGAGATTCTATCTTTAGTTTTAAATCGATAATTAATTAGTTTTAAATTGATAATTATTTACTTTCGTAAAAATTGGTCGTTGCCAATGTACAGGCAGTTTTTACATAAATTTCTTATGTTCTTGTGGTTCGGAATCCACGTAAAATTGTAGGTCCCCTCCGCCACCACGGAGGACATACACAATACACAATTACGAACACAGTTAGGTAGACCAGCCATGAGTGGATCCTAGGGTCTTTGTTGGTCTGAAACATTATAACATTATAACTCTTTAATCTTATCTTCGTAAGACTTGTGCAATGACAGAATTAGTTTCGTGGCGCGAAGCTGAACCCTTTCCAATCTATCAATATCCTCACGCAAATACGGGCACAAAACTGAACGGCATATTCTAAATGAGGCCTGACTAGGGACTTGTAAAGGGGCAATATAATATTCTTCGATTTAAATTCGAAATTACGCGCTATGAAGCCTAACATCCTATTAGCTTTTGCGCAAGACTCCAGGCACTGGTTCCTAACTTTCAAATCCTTAGATACGCGTACGCCTAAATTTACTTCCGCGTCAACGCTCGCTAACTGTCTATCGTTCATCGTATACATGTAATTATTGTTACGAGAAACTATATGCAAACTTTACATTTATCTACGTTAAATTGCATCTGCCACTTATCCGTCCACTCCATAATCCTATTTACATCGTCTTGGAGCCTATTTCTTTCGTTCACGTTCACAACTTTACAGCCTATTTTAGTATCGTCCGCGAATTTTGACACGTTACTGGTCAAGCCTACATCTATGTCGTTAATGTAGATTACGAATAGCAATGGGCCTAACACTGAACCCTGTGGGACACCGCTTCATACATCCAACCACCTCGATTCACTACCATTAACAACGACCCTCTGTTTCCTAGCGCGAAGCCATTCCTCTAACGGTCTAACCAGTTAGCTACCTGACTGCGTATACTATGCGCTTTAACCTTCGCAATTAATCTTCTATGCGGAACTGTATCAAACGCTTTTTTAAAGTCTAAATAAATAACGTCAGCCGCTCTATGCCAATCGTACTCGCGCACTATTTCGTTATAAAACTCTAACAAATTAGTTAAATAAGATTTATGGCGTCGAAACCCATGCTGACTACTATGAATCAAATCGCGACTTTCTAAGTGATCGACGATACGATCCCTAACTACGGATTCCAAAAGTTTACCGACAATTGATGTTAAGCTAATAGGCCTATAATTGCTAGCTATTGTGCGGTCACCTTTTTTAAAAATGGGCGTGACGTTAGCTAATTTGAAGTCTTCAGGAATAATCCCCGCTTCCAGTGACTTACTAAAAATTTTTGTTAAGGGACCTACGATAACGTCTTTCAAATCTTTCAAATGTCTAGGATAAAGCGCGTCAGGGCCTGGAGCCTTGCTCACTTTTAGCTTATCGATCTAATGCGCAATCTCACCCTCGTAAACAGTTATTTCATTCAAAATAGTCTCGCTGCTAAATGGAACGATATCGTCCACGTCAGGGACATTATTTACATCTTCTACGGTAAAAACTGTCGCAAAAAAGTTGTTAAAAATACCCGGCATCGCCTGAGCGTTGGAAGCCAAAGCGCCATTATCGTCCACTAAAGGGACGATGTTATCTTTTACCGGCTTACGATTATTCACGTAGTCCAAAAACTTGGATTATGTTCACTATCCGCAGCTATAAGTATCTCTAAATTACGCTTAGCATTCCTAACTGATCTTTTAACCTGACGTCTAAGCTCGATATATCTATTAAAGTTAGCTACCGTGCCATTGCGCTTATTAAGTCCATACGCTCTGTTACGCTCGTTTATGAACTCTTATTTCTCTAGTCCACCACTTGGGCCTACCATGATTTCTAGTGCGCTTGGGCCTACGAGGAATAAACTCCCTTTCGATATTCATAAAACTTTCTTTAAATGCCTCCCAATGAAAATTTGTGTCATTTCCCATAAATAAATTATCCCAGTCCACTATTCTCATCCTGTCCGCAAAACTATCAAAATTAGCCCTACGAAAATCGGGGACTTATATTACGTTACTATCCTTACAGTTTTCTATCAATAGCTTAAACCTAATAATTTGATGATCGCTACATCCCAAACTCTCACCTACTTCTAAACCTTCGACTATATTTTCGTCGTTCTTCATCAACACGTCTAAGATATTGTCACCGCGCGTTGGTTCGGTAACCATCTGTCGTAAAAAATTATCTTCCATAAACTCAATCAGTCTCAAACCCTCATCATTACCAATAAAAGTCTCGTAATTAACATTAGGGCAGTTAAAGTCTCCGACAATTATACTATTCCGATTATTAATAAAGTTACGAAGAAGCGAGTAAAATCTAGTATCGGTGTCGAGAGGTTGAACGGGAGGTCTATAAACAACAATAAGTTAAAGCTAATACTACACGCCCTAACTTCAACGCATATCGCATTAATTGCTGCCGGAAAATCTATCTTAACCTCAATAGCCCTAAGGGAATTACGAATGTACAGTCAAACGCCGCCACCAATCCTATGTAACCTATCATTAGTAAGTTTAAAACCCGCTCTATGTAGTTCCCCCAACAAGTCCCGAGTCACGGTATTTAACCACGTTTCGGTTATAGCAACTATATCGTAGTACTCGGAATAAATTATCGCCTTCAATTCGTTCAATTTCTAATACTACGCGCGTTACAATAAAACACGTTTAAATTATTTTTTACCACGGATCGGCGTTTTAAACTATTTTTCACGTCTAGCGCGCGTTTCCCTTATATATATATATATATATATATATAATATATAATATATATATATATATATTCCTTATATATTGCTTATATATGTCGTATATATGTATTTTTATAGTTCTTTATATATCATTTAGGCATCATTTTGTTTTCCAGTTCATATTTATTTGTACTTTTTTATTCTTTTGTGACCTATGTATGATTCAGACAATAACTATAAAAACCTTTGGTAATTTTTTTTCCCTTATAAATTTGTGTGTTTCTCTTACAATTTATGTTTCAATTTATTTTATAGGTTTATTTCTTTATTTTATTTCTTTGTGACATATTTATCATTTTGGCATCATCTATTAAATTGATTGTAAACCTTCCAATTGAACTTGAATTTGTATGCTCTGCTCCGCTTACAATTTTTTATGTTTTTATCCGCTGGCTTATTTCTTTATGTATTTCGGTTGTGACCTATGTATCATTTAGGCATCAGTTTGTAATTTTTTTTTTATCTATTTTCACTTCCAATTTATATTTATTTTCATTTCTTTATTCTTTTGTGACCTATGTATCATTCAGACAATAACTATAAAAAATTTGTTGTAAACAAGCCATTTGAATTTATGTTGAATTTCGGGCAAAGTTCTAAAATTGTTAGTTTTCCGTACAAATGTGTTTGCTTCCCCCACAATTTTTATTTCTATACTTACTATATATATATACATACTGTATATATGTTTTTGTAACTTATATATTGTCTTGAACTCTCCTTTTACTTCACTGTTCATAAGGATGTCATTAGACGAAAGCGCTTGAGCACCACTTTGTGTTTCTTTTCCCTTCGTGGTTTTATTCATCATATATATATATATTACTGTATTTCTTAATATCTTCAAATATTAAAATGTAAGTATGGTATATTCTCGTTTTATAATTTGGGTACCTGAATTCTATTTACTAATCTGTAGAAAAATCTAGATTTAACGACCCCTTCAATCATTCTTAAATTATAGAACTGGAGAGTATTGCATTGTCTGTAATATATATAGTATTATTATCTATTTGCCTTTTAATCTATCTGTTTGCGTGTTTGTCTATTTTTTTGTTGGGTTTTGAACAAATGTTCAGAATTGACCTATTTGACCCCTCTTCAGCATCCCGCCTCATTTGTGGGATTTTTATGGTATCCATTCATCTAGCAAACAGTGAATGGATGAACAACTGGATGAGCTTCACACCGCCTGTCGTTGCCGGGAACCGAACCCCGGGGTGATAGATTCGTTGCCAGTAATGCTAACCAATACACTACCGAGGCTCTCTCTCTCTCTCTCTCTATATATATATATATATATATATATATATATACTTTCCTGTGTCCTGTCTATCTTTTTCTCTGTGTCCCTCTTTGTGTGAGAATGGGTGTTGGGGGAAGAATGAGCCTCCGGCTTTTGACACCATACTACTAACCATTATGCATTCGAGTTCAAAAGGACAAAATTGTACACAATATTATATAGCTTACGTGAGATCAGTCATTTCTTTTTAAATGGTAACGAATCTTTCATAAAAACTGAAAATGGAAAGCATATTTTATTTTTAAAAAAATATTTGGAGCAAATGTAGTTTACGTCCCCCTGACGCAAAAGGGGACACAAACTGCACTAGGTCAAAGTTGGAGAACGTAAACTACACTAGGATCTTTAGGAGACATTTTTTAAATGAATCCATCAAATAAAATTTTAAAACTAACGAAAATATTACGACTTAACCAATCGTCAATTTATATATATATATATATATATATATATATATATATATATATATATATATATATATATGATCAGGGGGCCCCATGTATTCTTGTTGTTTGCTTTACAGTACCAAATATAATAATAAATTAAATTGAATGCCCGGTTAGGTCAACTGTACGCCCTTGACGATTGGTTAGGTTAAGTCGTGATATTTTCGTTAGTTTCAACGAAGATATCACTTGGTAATTGAGGCTGGGGGCCCTGAGCTTCAGGTGATCATATATATAATATATATATAAATTGACGATTGGTTAGGTTAAGTCGTAATATTTTCGTTAGTTTTAACGTTTTATTTGATTGGGTATACGCGGACAAAGTTGGGGAACGTAAACTACACTAGGCATCAGAGGGGGACGTAAACTACACATGCTCCAAATATTGTAATAATATGTAATAATATTGTAATAATATGTAATAATATGTAATAATATTGTAATAATATGTAACAATATTGGGATCAAGTAAAGATAATCCCTCCCAGGTCACACTAGTAAAGCAAATCCCTCCCAAAAATGACCAAGTAAAGATAATCCCTCCCAGAAAGTAAAGTAAAGTGAAGCAGTCTGACATAAGGATAAAAATTAAGAGAATCTTTTTTTAAAAAATGATTTATTTGAAAACAAAATTTATTAAAATTCATTTATTACAATGGATCAAGTAAAGATAAGCACCCCCAACCTTTTTTAGTTAGCTTTATAAGGCTAACTAACGAAAATATCACGACTTAACCTAACCAATCGTTAGGTCAACTGTACGCCCTTGACGATTGGTTAGGTTAGGTCGTGATATTTTCGTTAGTTAGCCTTATGAAGCTAACTAAAAAAGGTTGGGGGTGCTTAACTTTACTTGATCCAAAGACTTTAATTAAAGCGGTATTGCGGTATTGCGGTATTGCGGTAAAGCGGTATTACCAACTTTACCAAGTAAAGATGATCCCTCCCAAAAAATGATCAAGTAAAGATAGTCCCTCCCTTTTCTGTTGGGAGGGATTATCTTTACTTGATCCCAATATTGTAATAATGTATTATAATATTGTAAAAATATGTCGAAAGTACGACATATCAAAATTCATGAAGAGAACTTCTTTTAATTTTTAAAGCATTCAATTTCTTTTAACTTTTTCAAATATTCATTTCGGCCTTCTCTATACTTTTGCGTTCATCCCTGACAGAATATAAACGAAAGAAGCAAGTCCCATTTCCTTTTTACTATTTCTTTCCCAAAGATTTTTGGGTACAGAAGAGAAGTAACTTCAGATTATGTCTCCCCATGCACTTCAGGAGAAGTGACACATTGTTTTTCGTTCTCTTTTTTACGGTTTCTTTGTTTCCAAAAATTACGGTTGTGTCAATTTAAGGTCTCGATAGAGTGTATATAAAGGAGGAGACTTCCTCCATTCGTTCGAGTATTCGCTAAATTTTTCACTTGTATTTCAGGATTATCTCTTCCAAACACCCCCACCCCCACCCCTGAGTTGAAATGGGACACGAGCTACGTTTATAAAACTGTCTAAATAACCATTGCAAGTATTTGAGAATTGTTTGAACTCGTTCTGGAGTACATTTTGTTTCTTTTGATGGGCTATATAGGAAACTATAAAAAAATGAGTTAATTAAACTCGCATAGTAAGTTAAATCAGCTTTAACTTTGAGTAATCTGTACTCTTTTACAAGTATTATTCTTTCCTTAAAATGTAAAATATGAATGTATGTTAATAATATATTATTTTTAACCATAAAGTGTTCTTTTACCACTTACATGCATCCCATTTTCTTTTTCTTAATAAACAAAATTGAGGGGTCCCGCGTCTTAAGGTACCTAAGCGCCAAAATTAAAATTCGCCAGAAATCGCCTCCAAAGTTCAGCAATATTCTGGCAATAGTATCTGTTATTAATTGAGCTAGAACGTTCATTTTTGGCTAAATTAGAGTTCTAAGTATGCTAATGAAGATGTTGATGAGTTTTTGGAATAGATTTTCATATTTTATGTTATATATATATATATATATATATATATACAGTGCCCGCGAAAAGTATCCGATCACTCAAGAAAATACAATATTTTCCCTTGATATTCAGAGACACGTAATTCACTTTCTATTTGTTCTAGCGACATCTGGTAACTTTGAGGTTGCTCGCTGATATGAGAGCTATCCAACGCATTCTCAAATTAGTGTTCTGGTAGCCTTCGTTGCGGGTGGCTGTGTCTCAAATTTGTCAGATTTCACTGTTTGTGTAAATTTCTTGATTTTTTTTTTTTTTACAGAAAGTGGTGTAAATAAAATTTATATATAATGTGTGCTAAAAAACAACTTAAGAGTGATTGTCGAGGTGCTATTGTTGCTTTGCATGCATGTGGGAAATCACAGAGACAGATAGCTAAGGAATTAAACATATCCCAAAGTACCGTTAATTTATGGGTTTCACGGCTAAGAACAATGGTGGCCTAACCACGCCAGTCCCTAAAAAACGATCTGGCAGACCGAGAAAAACAAATTCGCGAACAGACAAACTTATGAAACGTTTAGTATTGAAAAACCCAACAATAACTGCGAAAGAAATAAAATTTAATATGAATAATTTGTTATCTGGTGTTTCTGAACGAACTATCCAGGAGCGGCTCCAAAAAGAACTCGGATTACCATCTCGCCATGCTGCTAAGAAACCGTTCATTAATGAAAAAATGCGTAAAAAACGTGTCGCATTTTGTAAAAAATACATTCATTGGACTGTTGATGACTGGAAGAAGGTTTTATTTAGCGATGAGTCGACATTTTTGACATTCAGAAGTTGTCCAAAAAAGGTTCGCCGGCCTATTGGCTCAAATAGGATGGACCCTAAATACACCCTAAAGACAATGAAACACCCTCCAAGTGTGATGGTTTGGGTTGTTTCGGTTACTATGGGCGTGGAAACTTATATTTTCTTCCGAAGAACACAACTATGAATGGTGCACGGTATTTAGCAATGCTACAGGATAAACTTCCAATGGCAATGGCAATCCAAAGGACAAAAACATACATGCATGATGGTGCACCATGTCACAGGGCCAAAATAGTGACAAAATGGATTACTGACAATAAATTTGATATTTTGGATTGGCCTGGTAATAGTCCAGATCTCAATCCGATAGAAAATCTGTGGCTAATAATAAAAAATAAGGTTGAATGCCACGACACTGGCTCAGTCGAAAAATTACAAGAGGCCATCAAAAAGGTATGGTGCAAGGAAATATCAGTGGAAGTTTGTCAAAACTTGATTAAATCCATGCCAAAACGTCTAGAACAAGTCATCCAACCAAAGGACAGATGACAAAATACTAATATAAGGTTAGTATACATTTAAACATTGTTTTTTATGTAAAAAATACAAATTTCAAGGGTGATCGGATACTTTTCGCGGGCACTGTATATTTAAAAAAAAAAAATTATTTTCTTATGCCGAACTTTGGGTGAACTTTTGGCTGGCGATAGAGGTGAAAAAAGTAGTTCGCTTCATAAGGTTTTCAACCATACTTCTAGTGTCGTAAGGTCATTATAACCCAAACCACGCGATAGAGGAAGGGTGAAAATAGTGATATCCATCAAAAACACGTTTTCGCCTCTGGTGGCGCTTAGGTACCTTACTCAAATACATATATTGAAAACATCACCAACAACAATAAAAATACAATCTTTCGAAAGGAAAAGTAATACAATAACTCTACTATTCACTACTATTAATTTACAACGTAACGTCATTTTTAGAAGGTATAACTAAATTCAAAAAAATATATTTACTATTATATTATATTCTTTGGTGCTCTTCCAATACGTGCTCTACCGTAAAATGTACATTCCAATATGTGCTAACTAACGAAAATATCACGACCTAACCTAACCAATCGTCAAGGGCGTACAATTGACCTAACGATTGGTTAGGTTAGGTCGTGATATTTTCGTTAGTTAGCACATATTGGAATGTAAATTTTACGGTAGAGCACGTATTGGAAGAGCACCTATTCTTTTATTACCCTTAAAAATAAACTTTAATTAATCTGTAATGTGAAAGGAATTATTATTATTATTATTATTATTATTATTTCTTTATTAATATACAGATATACCCCAGTTTTCGCAACAGTTATGTTCCTCAGACTCATTACGAGTAGCGAAATTGCGAATAACGAATCATTTTTCTCATATAAATACATGTTTTATGGGGGATGCGTTCCGGTGGCCATTTTTCAGAAGGTAAGATGTTTGGATACGTTCCCATACTATACATAAAAGCAAGTATAAAACACAAATACAGACCTGTATTAGCATAGTAAGTTATGAATAACATCAATAAAAGAATAACCATACCTGTACTGTACTTTTATTTCCTCAAACCACCCCTGACTGGGGTCAAACCACCCCCGACTCGCACTGAAAGTTTCATCACCACCAACGACTTCGTTCCTCACATCTCGCCACAAAGACCATGCCTTTTCTTGAATAATGGCCTACGATACGGGCATGCTGCGCTGCGTTTGGTAGCAGGCGGAATTGTGAATTATTTTTTTCCTTATCTGGCATTGCGAATAACGGAGCTGGGTTTGCGAATAGCGGAATTTGGTGTAAAAAAATATATTACGCATAAGCGAAGCTACGAATATCGAAGCTATGAATGACGGGATATACCTATATTTTCTTCTTCCATATGCTGTTGCATATCTGGCGACGTGTGACAACTATAATGATACTAGTTGCCTGAAGTTTGAAATAATAAAAATTCACTAACAAATAATAACTCTATTTGCTTAAGTATTTTTAAATATTTAATTATCTGAATTATTATTTTCTTTTTTATATTGGAATTTAAGATTCGATAAACATGTACGATCAAATAAAGTTCTACAATTATGCTAAAAGTACTACAAAAAAAATTCATATTATAACTTTGGTATGGTAGTAAATGTGACTCCCTACTTTATAATACTTTATGAGGGTTTGAACGAAGGTTCAGGATCGACCTGCGATCGACCCCTCCTCCACCAAATCCCTCATTTGCGAGATTTGGTGGAGGAGGGAATTGCGTTCCGATCTTCCTCTGCTCTCGTAGCCAGCCACGCATATCTGGTTATGGACTTTGCACAGGAACCTGTCCCGCTGGTTCTTGAAATTATTCAGGCTGGTGCGTTGGAAGTTCCTCAGTTCTTTGGGCAAGACATTAAAAACATTTGGGCCTCGTATCCCGAAAGTATTTCCCATCTTCGTTTTCATGGCCCCCTGTCCCACCGCAGCTGGGACAGTACAAAATCTGTCTCCTCTCTCGTTTCACTGTGTTTCTATTTCGTTTCTAAGGGTAAGGACAAAACCCTAGAGCAGGGGTGGGCAACCTTTTTAAGTGAGCGTGCCAAAATCGTCAAATCTTTGATGCAAAATTTTCTCACGTGCCAACCGAAATTTTGGGGAACATATTATTATTTGGTGCCTTTTAAGTATTGGGAGAACCTTTTCAAATAATCAAAAATTACACTGGAGCGGTAAAATCAAAGAATATTGTAAGAGTGATTATTGTAAGTCATGTAAGATTGAATAAATGTAAAATTTAGTGACGGAATTTTTACTTGAAGGTCGTTCTACCCTGTTGATAGCGTGGATATTTTTTATTAGCCTTTAAGTGTAATTATAGCTGCCATATACAGCCACACAATTTAAAAACGCAATTTTTAACATCAGCAAAAGAGTAAACAATAATTCTGATTTTTTTTTGATTTTTTTATATATCAGATCAATCAGCCATAAGTTTTTTCAAGTTTTCCCACTACATTACAGTGCCCAATCTCATAATCGTTTTACTTGACTAAAGCACAATGAAAGAAAATAATATTAAAGATATTCTTTTATTGATTCCTAATCCCTTATGAATAATACATAAAAATTACAGAGAAAATAAAATGTTATTTTACCTACATAATATATTAAACAGAAGTTAATCTTTACCATTTTTTAGCAGAAAACATTAAGTTAAAATATAAAACTCAGCGAAGAATTTGGATATTTATTTATTTAATTTTTTTTAAGGTGAGCCCGAGGAATCGCGTGTCGGAAAAAAGTAGTTGGCGTGCCACGTTTGGCACGCGTGCCAAGGGTTCCCCACCCCTGCCCTAGAGTATATTCCATATGTATATTATTATGTACAGCTCGCGTCTTCAGCTCCAGAGAGTAGAGTTTCAGGGATTGTAATCGAGACCAGTAGTCTTTACCTTTCGTTTCCTCTATCTCAGACGTAAAACTCCTTTGTATGGCTTCTATGTTTGCAATGTCTCGTTTTCTGTATGGAACTTGTGAGTACTAAGCAATACTCTATTATTGGTAGGACTAGACTGTTCCATAATTTGAGTATGATGTTTGCTTTTCTGCTGTGGAAGCTCCTCCAGATAATTGCCATTATTTTTGTAACTGTTGTAATTTTAATGTTATAGTACTCTCTGAATACTACATCCGATGACATTATTACTCCAAGATCCCTGACTTGTGGATTTGGTGTTATCTGTTTGGCTTGCAGAGTTTTGTACCCTTTATTCTGTTACACCTTGTTATTACCCTATCTTAGAAGTTGGAATTTTCCTTCATTGAACTTCATAGTGTTGTCTTCTGCCCACTTGAATAATGTTTCAATGTCATTTTGTAATTTTTCTGCGTTACCTTTGTTCGATATCTCCTTGCGTATCTTTGTGTCATCTTCAAAACATGATATAGTACTGTTATTAATATCTGCATCAATGTCTGTAATAATTATTGCAAACAGTAAGGAAGCCGAGACTTCAGATTTAACCTCATTTACTACTACTCTTTGTGTTCTTTGAGTCAGAAAATTAAATATCCATACTCCAAGCTTTCCAGTAATTCCTGTATTTTTAAGTTCATGTTATAATTCCATAGTCACATTTATCGAAGGCTTTAGCAAAATCAGTATATATATATATTACATCTACAATATGTTTTGTCCTCGACACACTGTTTCCAATACTTTCTCCTGGTGGTCTAATAGCTGGAATAGGCACGATCTTCAAACCTGATTAGTTAATTTCTTTAAAAAATGAGTACATAATTAACTCCTTACAACGAGTTCATACTTCCTCTCTCAAATTTGCAGTGAGCCATTAAGTAAATGTTAATCGCAAGAGTTCTTTTACGAGCTTCTTTGTAACTAAATACTCCTAGAATGAAGTAAACATTCTCAAAAACATGAAAAACACAATTTTATACTCAGTTAGGGCACGTTAGGCAGGAAACAGGATTGCTGGAACGCGTGTCTCATCTACCCTATGAGCTTCCAGCATGCTCTCAAACACACACTTCTCTCCCTATTCGTCACTACACATTAGGCCGGGTCGTTTTTGCTTTAAAAAAATGTTTTGGGAAGTTAAATTTACCCTGTATTGCGAAAGTTTGTATACCTGCGTAGGAAGTATCATGACAAAGTTTTAAGCTTTTATATAAATATTTTGAGGTTCCGCAAGTCACTTAAAATTTTGGTGATTTTTTTCCGATACTCCGTATAGTAAACTACAGTTCTTTGCTGACTTGCCATGATAGTTTACAAGGAAGGCAAATCACCCAAAATTCACCACGAGGAGGTGGCTGTAGGTCGAATTCCACACCATGCCCAGTCCAACCTCCCTTCCATTAGTTTTTACATGTAGTTTATTGACATTTGTATTCGCATTTTGACTCAAATTAGGCATGTTTGATTTTGAAGCAATTCTTGCCTTTATAAAACCATCTCTATTTTCCTGGCTACAGACAGAAGCTGATGCTTCTGTTACAAGTTTGACATGTCTTTCCACAGCTTGTGAATGACATGGGTACTTTTTCAATAGAGGGTTAGTTTCATCACCCCTTACGATAAGCTCTAACTGGGTGTTTGTCAAGCTTTTTGCAGAGGTGGTTCATGTCTTGGGTAGTCTCCAAATCGAATTAAATCTGTGTAGTCTCTTGCCAAGAAATTAATTTTAGGCCGTCTAAATTCTCTAATGCCCGAGGACACACTTTCCCTGGCTAAGAGAATGCGCCGGAAAGCTAACTCTCTCATCACTTGCCTTTCATCAAATAACATCGAGACCAATAAAGTTTCTGGGTGAGCAAAATATGCTCCTCTTTCAATAACAGGATCAATGACTGCCTTAAGCTCATCAGATAGGTATCTTGAACTAGATATCATAAACCAGAGGTGCCTTGGTCCCTGGTAATAGTAAGGATTTCGCTTTATATTAAACCACGTTGGGGCATAAACGCGAACAATGAAGTCTGTCAGAGTTTTCAAGTTTTCTGAAGGCTTTTTGGTCGCAACATAAAGACTAACTATCCTGTTGGCTGTCGTAAGCCATCTGGCATTGTTCAAAGAACCTGGGTTGCCGTTTTCAAGGTTTTGGGAACATTGGCCTTCTATGAATGCATTACAAATTTCCATGAGATACTTTTGATCTTGGCTTAGATCGAGATCCCCCGGAATAGAAGGCATATTACTTGATTTGATTGCTTCAAACTTGACAACTGGCATCTTTTCGCACGCAGTAAGACTTTTGCCAACATTTCCAGCAAGGGCTTTTGGTCCTTTGGTTTTACCATCCAAATAATTAAACAAATGGCGGAGAGGTAGCTCATTGGTATGCAGCAAACACACGAACCGATGAAAAGGAGTATTGTAGTGTACCTCTAGTTGCCTGATAACTCCATTATATATGCCAGTGTTTACATTGGTTCCATCATAACCAATGACCTTCAGATTGTCTACCTTAATATTGTTACTGTTAAGAAACTTTATCACTCCCTTAGAAATGTTAGTTGAATTTCCAGTCACATGAGTGAAGTGCCTAAGATATTTTGATTCTGGTTCAGCTATAAGCGTGATGTGTTCCTCAGTAATTGTTGTACTGTAGTACCTCCTATCCTTACAGATATTTGCTTTAGTTAAGTCCTTTCTTCCATCAAAATACGATGTTTCTATACTTTCTTCACTTGATTTACTCAACTCCTCTCTGATTATTCTAATCCATAACACTGTGATAATCTTCAGAGGTAATGAGACCAAAATCTTCCAGAACAGCAGAGGCAACGGCTGCACCAACTCTGTCTGATATTCCGAATCGGTCACAAGTTTTTGCTGATGAAGGCAATTTGCGAGTGAGCTTATGTGCTTCACCTGATTTCTTTATACCTTCCTCAATGTGATCATCATCATCACGCTCTCTATCTGTATCTGTTGATGTGTCAGAATCAGGAATTGTATGAAAGTTATCCCAGTCCATTGGCTCTTCCCTGGAAGTGGGTGGGTTATTGATATCTCCATCTTCAATGTTTTTAGAAAATCGTGCTCTTTCCTGTTCTTTACACTCAGATCTTAACTTAATAGCAACAAGAATACAAAAAATACAAGAAAATCTTAATAAAAAATCATAATTGCCAAATAATTAATAAAGTTTACGTATTTAAATAAAGTTTTAAAAGTTTTAAAGTTTTTTGTAATGTTTTACGTTTTACTTGCAATCTTCAGAGGACTTGCGGAACATCTAAAACTTGATCAATTTAGATTTTTTAATCATTGTTGAGCATTTATAGTGCATCTACAAATTTCTTGAACACAGGCATGTGGAAATTCACAAATTAAATTTTTCGACCCGGCCTACTACACATACATGCATCTTACAATATTTTCAAAATAAAACAAAAAATAGATCTTGATTTTGACTTTCTTCATCCATGGGGGGGGGCCGATATTGTGGGCATTCGCCATTAGCCCCCCTTTCCTGCACCATGTATATATACACAGTGCTTTTTCTGTATAAAAAGAGGTGCCGATACTCATATCTTGATAAATTGTAAAATTCCTCTACCACCCCTCTCCTATTCTTGCGCCCCCTCCCCCTTCTCTATTGAATTTATGATGAACTTTCAGTAAAAAAGTTGATAATAAAAATCAAAAATACATAATAAAAATCCGAATGTTTAACATTTATAGACGCCGTTTATTGCTTTCAGTTTTAAAGAATTAAACAAATGAAAACACCAAAATTAAAGTTTCATACAAAATTCCAAATTTTCATCAAGTTTTTGGCCAACAAAACGTCTCGACTTCGTTCCTCGCTGTTGATATCTACCTCTGAGCGTCGTCCTCGAAGTAACCATAACTCGACGTATTTTTATCAACAACTCTGATAAACAAAAGTGACGAAACGGTTTTCGTCATCAACGAAGCTCTGGCCGGGCTGACGATCAGATTTATTTGAGTGGATGTGGGTCAACGTCACAACGTCACAAAAAAAAACCACTGTGTGTATATATATATATATTTTTTTTTTACCTACCTTAATCTTCTTACGTTAGATTAGCTTCGCTGTTTCTGCCACATTTCATGTAGACTTATTCAGTATATTCAGTATATATATGAAAATTATTTCACGAAAATAACACGTGAAAAATATTTATGATCAATAAAACCACGAAGGAAAGGAAACACAGAATGGTGCTCAAGCGCTTTCGTCTAATGACATCCTCAGGAACACTGAAGTACATAAAGAGTTACAGCCTATATATAGATTACAGAAAAAAAAAATATATATACACAATAAACGGAGAAATAAAAATAAAAATTAAACGTTAAAGGATTGCGGGAGGAGCACTCAAATTTGTAGGGAAAAACTACCGATGTTTTAGCACTTTACTCGAATCCAACACAAGATCAAATAAATTGTTTCCAACCAATGTTATAGTTAATTAAAAAAGTAATAATAAATTTAAAAATAAAAATAACACTTATAAGAAGAGCATACAAATTTATACTGGAAATCTGCCCAGGTTTTAGCACTCTGCCCTTCTTTTCTAAGTTCGATGTATATAAAAATAAATTGAAAAATAAAAGTTATTAGAGTAGCATACAAGTTCACCAAAGGCTTAGCGTTCTACCCTTCTTATCTAAATCCGTTCTGAAGGCATTCAAAACAACAGGATCGAGTTGAAAAAGACCTTTGCTTATGTTGAAGTTATTTGTAAGTTGGATAATGGCAGACTCAAGAATATTTCTATTAACAATGTTGCTAGAGTGAAACAAAACTGTAGCATTATTCCAATCAATACAGTGGGATAACTCTGACAAATGGACAAAAAGGGCACTGGACGACTGTCCTGTTCTAACGGAATATTGATGCTGTTTTATACGTGTGTGCAAATCCTTTCCCGTCTGACCTATGTAAAAGGAATCACATTGTTTACAACCAATTTTATAGATAATGCCTGAATTATTGGTAGGGCTATTTTTTAGTATGATATTTTTCACGATATTGTTATATGAAAATACTACATTAATATCCAAAAGTTTAAGTACATTAGCAATGCCTAAAAAGCCCGGGAAAAATGGAAGTACTAAAATATTCTTTGACAAAGTACGAGTGTTATTATTCACAAGGTAGAAAGTTCGTTTTGCCTTGTTGAGACAAGATTCCATAAACGCAGATGGATAACACAGATCACTTCCAATACCGTTGATTTTTTCCAATTCGGCATCGATGTATTCCGGACTGGCGATCCTAATGGCGCGAAGAAACATTGAAGAAAAAATCATTTAATAGTGGCTTGAAACGCATTCTCAAAGATCATAAGGACTTAATTCCGCTTTTCATGTCCACTTCACCTTCTCTGCCGTACCTTTACGGTCTTATTAAAACCCACAAACCTGGCAACCCTATGCGCCCTATTATTAGCTCGGTGGGCTCTATTACTTATAAACTCTCCAAATGGCTTGTCAAAGTCTTGTTCTCCATTCTTGGAACTATTTCTGATTCACATATAAAAAATTCCATGGATCTTACTGAAAAATTGAATAATGCACGTACTGAACCAACGATAGATTGATCAGTTTTGACATTTGTTCATTGTTTACAAAAGTGCCGATTGACGATATGTTTGACTTTCTCTCCCGAGAATTACATAAGTATGACCTGCCACTACCTGCACACATTGTTTTGGAACTTATTAAGCTTTGCATCAAAGACTGTAAATTCACTTTCAATAACGAGTAATTATCAACAAGTTTTTGGGATGGCCATGGGCAACCCCTTGTCGCCCCTCCTCTCCAATATTTATATGGAGTTTTTCGAAATTACTTACATTCCGAGAATCCTGGGGGTGGCATCCCATGGTTGCGGTACGTCGACGATATTTTGTGTATCTGGCCCATGAATCGTGACCTGGATGACTTCCTCCTTCAGTTAAATGATCAAATCCCCTCCATTAAGTTTACTTTAGAAGTGGAACAAGACAACTCAATCTCGTTTTTGGATGTGCGTGTACATAGGGAAAGCCCAGGTTTTAAGTTTAGTATCTATAGGAAAAAACAAACAGTTGGTCCTCCGTACACTTTTACTCGGGACATGACAACCCCACTAAGAAGGCCATTTTTTCCTCAATGTTTCTCCGCGCCCTTAGGATCGCCAGTCCGGAATACATCGATGCCGAATTGGAAAAAATCAACGGTATTGGAAGTGATCTGTGTTATCCATCTGCGTTTATGGAATCTTGTCTCAACAAGGCAAAATGAACTTTCTATCGTGTGAGTGTCATTATTCACACTTTCATTTTTCCCAGGCTTTTTAGGCATTGCTAATGTACTTAAACTTTTGGATATTAATGTAGTATTTTCATATAACAATATTGTGAAAAATATCATAGTAAAAAATAGCCCTACCAATAATTCAGGCATTATCTATAAAATTGGTTGTAAACAATGTGATTCCTTTTACATAGGTCAGACGGGAAAGGATTTGCACACACGTATAAAACAGCATCAATATTCCGTTAGAACAGGACAGTCGTCCAGTGCCCTTTTTGTCCATTTGTCAGAGTTATCCCACTGTATTGATTGGAATAATGCTACAGTTTTGTTTCACTCTAGCAACATTGTTAATAGAAATATTCTTGAGTCTGCCATTATCCAACTTACAAATAACTTCAACATAAGCAAAGGTCTTTTTCAACTCGATCCTGTTGTTTTGAATGCCTTCAGAACGGATTTAGATAAGAAGGGTAGAACGCTAAGCCTTTGGTAAACTTGTATGCTACTCTAATAACTTTTATTTTTCAATTTATTTTTATATACATCGAACTTAGACAAGAAGGGCAGAGTGCTAAAACCTGGGCAGATTTCCAGTATAAATTTGTATGCTCCTCTTATAAGTTTTATTTTTATTTTTATATTTATTATTATTTTTTTTAATTAACTATAACATTGGTTGAAAACAATTCATTTGATCTTGTGTTGGATTCGAGCAAAGTGCTAAAACATCGGTAGTTTTTTCCTTACAAATTTGTATGCTCCTCCCACAATCCTTTAATGTTTAATTTTTATTTTTATTTCTCCGTTTATTTTATATATATATATATATATATATATATATATACACACACATTTTTTTTCTGTAATCTATATATAGGCTGTAACTCTTTATGTACTTCAGTGTTCCTGAGGATGTCATTAAACGAAAGCGCTTGAGCACCATTCTGTGTTTCCTTTCCTTCGTGGTTTTATTCATCATATATATATATATATATTAGTGATGGATCGAGTGGTCGGTTTTTCACAACCGCGGTTGCGGTTGTGTTTGCGGTTGTCGAATTTTTTCCAACCGCGGTTGCGGTTGCGGTTATCATATACTAGGAAAAATGCGTAATTATTAACTGGATTTAGCCACTATAGTGCGATTTAGCCACACTTGGTACATAATATATACTAAATAGTAATTATTTAGTAAATACCTTATGTTGAACACAAGTTTTGCAATACACCGCTACCGCTATTTGTGTGTTGCAAAACTTGTGTTCAACATAAAGTATTTACTAAATAAATACTATTTAAATGAAGTATATTCTAAACTTATATAGCTATTATGAAAGAATAGGTCAAATTAATTAAAACCATATTTTGCACTAAGTGTGTTACCAGGATGAGGGACGAGGACCCATCGCACTGTTCATCCCACCTACCACTTTCCCCAGCCTCCACCCATTGGAAAGTTATGGATTATTATTCATTTGAAAAACTGATGTCAAACTTAATGACAGGCAGTGTGAATTTCAAGAATAATATTTTTGCTGCATTTTCACCTTTCAAGCGGCAACGCCTCTCATCGTACAACGTTCCCGCTCCACGCATAAGGAGACCCATCATTTTCTTTTTAAAAAAAGAAATATTTCTAATTAACCTAAAATTAAAATTAACTAAGCTTTTACAACCGCAACCGCACTTATGGAACGGCGGTTGCGGTTACGGTTGCGGTTGTGAATTTTTGTGCGGTTGTAGTGCGGTTGCGGTTGCGGTTATTCGATCCATCACTAATATATATATATATATCATCTGATTCAATTTGCTTCAATTTGTTGTGATATATAACAACAATGTAGATCTTTCTCAGGCTTTGGAAACCTTTGTATGAAGAAGCTACTAAAAGAGTATTTGTACCTTTCTTGCTTTAACAAGATCTGTTTCTACAATATATATCTGTCTATCTATCTACCAATCTCTTCCACTGCTTTTTGTATCTAATGGGCTTATTATTTTAATGTATATACCCCTATTTATATTTCTGTACCTACCTTAATCTTCTTACGTCAGATTAGCTTCGCTGTTTCTGCCACATTTCATGGAGACTTATTCAGTATATTTATGGTTTAGCTCAAATGTTAGAGACATATTTACTGACCGCACTAAAAGGATTTCTTTTTCTCGTATGAAAATCTTTCAACGTATATATATATATATATATATATTATAATTTAAGAATTCTAAATTAAAAAGTAAAAGATAAGAGCTCTAAAAATCGTGAAGCTTTTCGAGGAAATCTACTCCTCTTCGTTCAAGTAAAAAGACTAAAACGAAATAAAAGTTACAGAGAAAAAACGGGACCTGAACATCACGTATCTGGCAGATGAAAATGGTGTAAATTTAAAAAGAGCGCCTTGGGCTAAATTTTTATTTAAAAATGGATCAATGTAAAAAGTATCTCGATCACTGTTAAAATTATCAATATTTTCAATTAAAAGTGATTTGGTCAATTTCCTCTTATTTTTATCTTTTATGCGTAACTGAATGACCGAGTTATTAGTATCAATAAAATGGTCTGAGATAGTCCTATGCTGATGTAAGGTCGGATTAGGATCGCGAAATTCTTATTTTTTTCCAGTGTAAATTTTGTGACAGTTTCCACGTGGAATTTTATAAACTCCGACATTATCAGAGGCATCACTTAGATTTGTGCTTCGTGAGATGGTTCCGCCATTCCTAGGAAGAGGTGAGAAATAAAGGATCTTTTCCGTTTGACTGCCGCCATTGAAACATAAGAGGTGAGTGCCCCCAGCCTTCTTTACTTAGCCTTATAAGGCTAACTAACGAAAATATCACGACCTAACCTAACCAGTCGTTAGGTCAACTGTACGACCTTGACGATTGGTTAGGTTAGGTCGTGATATTTTTGTTAGTTAGCCTTATAAAGCTAACTAAAGAAGGCTGGAGGCCCTGATCTTCAGGTGATCCCCTTATTTTTCTGAGTACACGATTAAAACTTAAAAATTAAGCATGGATCTTGAAAGTAATTAAAATTGTTTATAAGAAACAAAATTTGAAGGGGAAATTAAGAGAAGCTTTTTTATAAAGTAACTTATTTTGTATCATCAAGACATTTCAGTTAAAATACAAAATACAAAAAGTTTAATTATGTTTCAGTGGCGGCAGTCAAACGGAAAAGATCCGAAATAAATTCAATATAAATAACAAATTTAGAATCAAAAGCAAATATCAATATTAACCCAAGAACACAAACCTCGGGTGAAAATCACCCAACGATATTTTGATCACGTGACCATGTTGTGGGGAGTGGTGGCAGCCACCTGCCTTGCCCAGTAGCTGCAGTGCGTGTTTAGCCGTGGTCGAGAGAGGTAGTGGTTTAAGTGTCGCTCGCTTGATTTTTCCTGTAGAGTACATTTTGGGTGATTTTCACCCGACGTTTGTGATACAAGGTGCAATTATTAGCGGGTGGAAATCTCCCAAGGTTTGCAGTGGTGTACATATTCTGGTTTGCTATTTACGTTATTTTTCTTTACAGGCATTGATTATGACATTCTAGGTGTACTAAAGTGCTATTACTATTGCCAGAATCATGTCTAATAAACAGGTGAAGTATTACGCAAGTGATGAGCTTGAAAGAATTATGAACACAACTGGGGAATTACCTGATTATAGTGAAACTGATGATGAAGAGAATGAAGATGACCTAGAATATGAGGTCATGTATGATAGTGACATTGACAAAGAATATGTACCTGAACCAAGTGAAAATGATGATGAGAGTAGTCATAGTGATGAGGAGACCAGACGCCGTGTATGGAAAAAACCACGGCACACGTCTACACCAGCCAAGCCACGCTCGCCCCACGTGACAGCTAGGCCTATCACCAGCCGCCATGTGTTCGACCCAGACCCTGGTGCCTCTACGTCTGCTGCCTCTCCTGATGCCCATGCTGCCTCTCCTGATGCCCCTGCCGCCTCTCCTGATGCCCCTGCCGCCTCTCCTGATGCCCATGCTGCCTCTCCTGATGCCCCTGCCGCCTCTCCTGATGCCCCGGCTGCTCGTAGGGGAAGAAAAAGGCGCCCTGATGAGGACGACGATGCTCCCTCAGTCGTTGACTTCCACACCAGCACCCTGGCAAGCACTTCTGGCTTCAGGTGGAGTTGCCGGCCACAGTCTCGTTCGTCGATGAGAACTCCATCACGGAACATCCTTCCATCCGGCATGACCACAGGGCCAACAGCGGAGGCACGGAGTGCTGACACCCCAATCAAGTGCTTCACGTTGCTGTTTGAGGACCAAATCATCGACGAGATTGTTGAATGGAGCAACAAGCGAATCCACTTGCAGGCTGCCAAGTACGGCCGGCAGACTGGAACACACTCTCGAACAGAACCAGCCGAGGTGCGTGCACTTCTGGGGGTTATCATCTTCAGTGGCTGCCAGAGGGACAATCATCTATCAACATCAGAGATGTGGAACCCCTGCACCGGCGCAGCCACATACCGTGCGGCCATGTCTCAGGGTCGATTCGAGTTTCTACTGAATTGTCTGCGTTTTGATGACCCTGACACACGGGAGGAGAGGCGGAAGACAGATAAGTTCGCAGCCATTAGGAAGATCTGGGACAACTTTATAGGAAATTGTGGGAGGATGTACGTGCCTAGCGAGAACCTGACTGTCGACGAACAGCTGCTTGGTTTCAGAGGAAGGTGCCCCTTCCGAATGTACATCCCCAACAAGCCGGCTAAATACGGGATCAAGCTTGTTCTTGCCAATGACAGCAATAGCAAGTACTTAGTGGGTGCGATCCCTTATCTGGGGAAGGATGGGACAAGACCCATGCAGGGCATCAACCTTGGCCATTACTACACCAAGGAGCTGACCAGGCCATACCACCAGACACAAAGGAATGTAACCACAGACAACTGGTTCACGTCTGTGCCCTTAGTGACGGACCTCTTAGACTGTGGCATGACCCTTGTTGGAACGGTCAGGGGAAGTAAAAAGGAGATACCGTCGCAGATGAAGGAAACGGCCAGTCGCAGGCTAGGGTCAAGTGCATTCCTTTTCACCAAGGAAATGACTCTGGTGACATATATCCCAACAAAGTCCAAGACCAAGAAGAAGCTCGTCTTGCTGTTGTCTTCTATGCACACACAGCCAGCCCTGGGACCCACAGGAAAGCCGGAGATCATCGAGTTCTACAATCACACGAAAGGTGGTGTGGACACATTCGACCAGATGTGTGCCCACTACTCCTGTGGACGCAAGACCAAGAGATGGCCGCTGTGTGTGTTTTATGGGATGCTGAACACCTGTGTACTCAACTCCTGGGTCATCCACAATGAAAATGCAATTAGGACAGGTGGCAACAGGATCATCAGGAGAAAATATATGCAAATATTGGCACTGGGACTCATCACGCCCTGGGCAGAGAAGAGGCTCGACTCGCCGTTCCTGTCACGCCCCCTCAAGACACTCATCTGCACAATCTGCAACCTCCCTTCACCTGGCACTGCTGCAGGCCAGGCAGGCACGGTGGTAGCAGAGAGTAGTGGTGCCTTGGTGCGCTGCGTTATGTGCCCTAAGAGGTCCGACAGGAAGACGCGGCACAGGTGCCGCAAGTGTCGTGGACCTGTGTGCCCTCGCCACTTCTGCCCTGTCTGTGTTGACTGGGTATAATACCAGGTAAGTTATAATGTTCTTTGAAGTTGTCTGCAATGAAAAAGTGTTCATAAATGCTGAATAAATATCTACAAAAAATATTTAGTGCACATAAGTCAGTTTTCGCCTCTCAAAAATTTCCCTGTTTTTGTCTATCTCCACTACAGTTCGTAGCGATCCAGGAGGCTTGTGGCTGCGCCAGCTAAGGCTCTCATGACTCGGGTGACTGTAGGCCAACGCTCAACTCTGCAGCTACAGTATTAACTTCACAGTAGATTTTAATGTTAGGTTAGGTAGTATTAAAGCATTGTGAGTAAGGTTTATCTAAGTTACCTATCACAGAACTTACTTTATGTTTTTTTAATTCTTATAGCAGGAAATTAAAGTACAAGAGTTATATTTTCAATTTATTTCTATACATTTAATAAAGCACGATTAGAACTTTTTATATTAATTTCCGAAAATGGGTAAAATTCACCCGGGGTTTGTGATGGTGTAACCCGGTCCTAGGGTTTGTGTTCTAGGGTTAAATTCATAAATTTTCGTAAATATATAATATTACCGTATGAAGCAGGACTTGACTCACCCTGATTACTAATTTTGTTTACAATAACCGTATATAAAATAGAAAGGTGAGTTAGAGAAGAAGAAAATAAAATAAAAACGTATTTTAAAATTGTTTTCTCATGTGAGGTTAATGAATAGGCCTAAGGCCAATTGACGGGAAATTACTCCCTATGCAAGCTTTAAGATAGAGAATCACCTGGTAAAGTAAAGGATTAACGCAGACCCTTATAGATTAAGGGATTTTCATGATTGGCAGATGGCGGGTCATTTTTATTATTTTAACATCTAGCTACTTTCACATGACTAAGTGGGTCAAGTGAGGATTAACCACACCTATCGAGCCACGTCTGTAAATAAACACCTTCGGCTGAATTTTGAAATAACATTTTATTTTAAATTTTCATAGAAGAAAGGACATTATTGAAGACACTACGTATGTTTATATTTCTTAATCGATACAGCGGTGAAGTATGTTATGGAAAGTAGAAAAATATTAGATCTTTATAATACTTTATATTGTACATATAATGGGGCCGAGTAAAAGCAAACCAGTGCACAAATATTTCACTTTCAGTGGTTTGGAACGAAATGCAACTTGTAAAGTAGAAGGATGCAAACAAAACGTGAAGTATCCACGTGCTACTAATTTGAAATAAACACTTGGAGAGAAATCATACATCAGAATACGATGGCTTAAAATCCTAAGATCATCTTGTTAATCCACCCGTCAAGAGAGGCTTGGATGAAAGAAATACTTCGGCAGAGGACTCCAGGAATACGGCTTCATCCAACAATCAATATTTCTATGCTCATAAAACATTGAATGCCGGTATGTTTGAATTGATGACAGTTGATGAAAGACCCTTTTCTGCAGTTGAAGAGAGTGGTGTGTGTAAAATAATAGATTCAATTAAATACAGGGTGTCTCAAAAGTCACTATCTATTTTGAAAAATAATGGGAATTACGAAAAACTGGTTTAAGACATGAAAAATATATTTATTTCAAAGTAAGTGCCACAAAGAATTAGTGCTATTTATTTATCTGTCTCCACATGGCGACCATCAGTGTCTCTACAGAGCTCAAAGCGATAAGTTGTTTCCCGGAACACACTTTCCAGCATTTGAGGTGTTATTTTCTGAACTGCATCGGTAATACGATTTCGAAGTTCGGCTACATCACTAATTCTTCTACCAGTGTACACCTTAGACTTAATGAAACCCCAGGCGAAAAAATCTAATGGTGTTAAATCGGGTGAACGTGTTGCCCATGGTTGTGTTCCTCCACGACCAATCCAGCGACCGGGGAAGCGTCTGTCAAGATAATCACGTACAATTATTGCATAATGGCACGGTGCTCCATCCTGCTGAAAAACTACTGTGTCAAGAATGCCATCTGTAAGAAGTTGAGGTTCGAGGAATTGTTCAAGCATGTCAAGATAAATTTATAAATTACACAAAATTCGAAATAAACCAATTAACTTTTTTTAAATACACAAATTTGCACCAGAAGTACATATCTTTATGCCAGCATAGCATTTTTAAAAAAAACATCTAATGTCACCGAAATAGATTGTGACTTTTGAGACACCCTGTACAACAATGACGAAAAAGAAAGTTGCTCACTTGACTGAAAAGAAAGCCTTGGACATTTCTTAAGAAATAAATGAAGAACTTGGCAATAAAAGTTTTTCATGAAAGTTTCATATAACATCTCCATTGAATAGATCGATGCTAAGCTATTAATGCGCAATTTATCAAGGAAGATACTCTCCTATTAAGGACTTTATTTGTAAAGAATTTTTCTAAAAAACAATCTCGTAAAAATATTAAAGCCATCTTTGGATATGCTAGTGAAGTTTAAATTAGATTCCCGTCGAATATATTCCATTACCACTGATAATGAGAGGAATATGGTTAAATTATTAGAAATTATTTCTGGTGAACTTAGTAATAATGAACGATATGATCAAAATGAAGAGAGTCATGCTGAAGATTTGGATGCAGCCTGGAAATATACCAGCAATTAAGTGCGCCTCCCATACATTGTAACTCGCAAGCAAAGAAGGTGCCATCACCCATTCATCAGTTGGGAAGACGTTATCGCAACCACGAAATCTGGCCATGAAGCTAAGAACAACGCTATTATGAATATCTTAAAACAAAGAATTATCATATGCCTACAGTGGACGTCGTTACGAGATGGTATTCTACTTTTGATATGGTTATGCGACTGGTTGAGCTTCCTCCATTTGTGGAAGAATTATTTGAAGTCATAGGACAGGATTTTGGAATGTCACTGCTGGCAAAAAGTTGAAGAAATTTTATCAGTTCTCAAACCTACTAAGGAAGCGACAGTTCGTTTACAAGCGAACTTGACACCCGCAGATTTTTATAAAATATGGTTTACATACAAGAATCAAATATAAAAAATCAAATATTTCCTGGCACAGAATCTTCTGGAAGCCATGAATAAAAGAAAGAAAAGCTTATTGCACTCAGAGGCTGTTTTGTCTTTATTGTATTTGGATACTCGGTTTAATGTTGTCTTACTAGATGAGCAAAAGCAATCGCTATAAGGTTTTTAGTATACAACTTTTCAATACACACTGAATACTATTAACCCCAAACAGGAGTTTGTTTCTACAAATTCGATAGGTCTGTCTTCAGCAGCTCGGAAGATGAACTAGAAAAAATGCTTACTACCGCATCTAAGCTGCAAAATAAATCAAGGGATGCTGCCAGTGGAAGTATTTCATCTCAGCTGAGAGAAATATTTGTCTTTATCGACAGAATTCCGCCAGGAAGTAACATAATTGAGTGGTGGGAAACGATGAAAATGAAGCATCTCTAACTTTACAAGTTTGCTTTAGTTGTAAAGAACTTCCCATGACTCAAGTTAGTGTTTCGGTACTACAATATATACTGAACCGTTTAAGGGTTTTGAAAATATTTTACTGGTTAGATGTAATTTTAATGTGCAATCTACACTAAACTGTGGGATTAGGGACCTATTGTGTTACAGCTTATATACTTGAAATTTGTAAGTTGCATGTAACCTTGCATGTAGGTAGAGTGCTTTTGCTATTTTATTTTTTATATTATCGTGTTACTGTTGTTTAATAATTTCAATTAGTATCTTAAAATCTCTGTCTCATGCTCATATTTAAAAAAAACCCAGTAACATTCATTCGTTTGTAAGAGTTTTATCTCATAGACCAACAATATAGTAGACTCATGGTACACTATGGCATGGTACACTATGGTATTCCCATAACATCTGTAAAGGAAGGCTTTCATAATGTGTATATGAGTAATAAATATTTGAGTAGCCATAAATAATATCGATATAAAACTGATATCGAAAAAACTTAAAAAAACGAATCTAGAGAACTTCTAAAACTCAAATCGAAATCGGAACTAGTATTTCATTTTGAGAGAAACTCGAATGGGAAATCGGCCTTTTTTTTCAATTCCCCATCCCTATCCCTGATATAATCCATATAAAAAATAGTAATAACACAAACTTAATAAATAAATAAATAAAACAAAGCTACAAATACAAGTAATAAAAAATAGCAATGTCGATGTTAAGTGGAGCTACAGACAAACGTTTTCATACCGGGACTACATCAATTTAGCGAATACACATTGAGCGAATACACTTTGAGCGAAGGAAATTGAGCGAGTACAAATTGAGCGACTTGACGCATTGAGCGATTGGGCTAACTGAGCGAGTACAAATTGAGCGAGTGCAAACTGAGCGAAAACTGACGCAAAAATAATAAACATTCACCTTGTAAACAAATATTTATTTAAAGCAGATATATATATTTAATTAAAATGTATATTTATTCAAAACAGATTTAAAAATATAATAAGTTAAGCAATGAATTATATATGTAATTCCAAATTGCAGGAAACATTACGCAGAAAGTCGAGATTACTTTCATCATTATCACCTTCGAACAGACGTTACAAGCGAACGTTTACTTGTTCGTATTTCTTATAGGGTTAATTCCTATTTAACCGTCAGAAACCCAAATCGGAAACTCACTCCGAGTGGGACGTCATCATCTAGACCTAGGATAGGTTAGGGGTACTACTTACCTTTCCGGGTCCCGAATTCATTATGGGTTACTCATGCCCGGTTAGGTCAACTGTATGCCTGGTTAAGACAATTAGTTAGGTTAAGTTGTGAAGTTTGCGCTCAATTTGTACTCGCTCAATTTCCCTCGCTCAAAGTGCACTCGCTCAATGTTTACTCGCTCAATTATCGCACAATCTTTCATACCATGAGGTGCGTACCTTAGATGACATATGACATAACTAATAAATAACTCGGGTAATTGTGTTCAGTGATTTTTAATTCTTTGCGTGTATATATATATATATATATATATATATATATATATATATATGAAAATAACCAGGAAGGAAAAAGAAAACACAGAATGGTGATCAAGCGCTTTCGTCTAATGACATCTTCAGGAACAGTGTTCCTGAGGATGTCATTAGACGAAAGCGCTTGAGCACTATTCTGTTTTCTTTTTCCTTCCTGGTTATTTTCATCATAAATATTATGCACGTGTTACTTTCGTGAAATAATTTTCATATATATATATATATCGAAATTTCTTTATGAGGGTGACGGATATAAGGATTAGCCGTTTATATGAATCACTTTTCCCTGATCCAAATTCTATCATATTCATTATTTTTTTACCAGTTATCTGGATAGGTAAAATAGGATATAGGGATAATTTTTTCTATCTGATTTAAATCGTCAACATTTACCAAAGGGATTTTACATTTGTTCACAGTGACAATGAGGATAAAAAAAGTTTTTGAAACGTTTGTGTTAATAAAGACGATTGTAGAAATGCTGGTATTCCTTTTAATTATTTTATATATATATATATTTATATATATATATATATATATATATTTATATATATATATATATATATATATATATATATATACTGTATTGTAGGAGGAGATTGTAGACACCAATCGACCAATATCCTCTTTAGCTGATCTTTTCCCCGTGTCTCATCTATCCTGTGAACAGTCCAGCATGCCCTCAAACACACACTTCTCCCTCTGTTTTTCACTACACATACATGCATTTTACACACTACACAATCTTTTCAAAATTAAAAAAAAGTGGCATCATCTTTACTGGGCCTTCATTTCGGCTGTCTTCTTCTATGGGAGGGGCATTTTTCGGGCGTTCGCCCTTAGCTCCTCCTTCCTGCATAAATAAATTAAAAAAAAAAAAATATATATATATAAGCAAACAACCACAGGGAAAAGTAAAAAGAAACACGAAATCCGAGCGCTTTCGTGATATATTCACATCTTCAGGGAAAAACAAGTAATAGATGTGAATATATCACGAAAGCGCTCGGATTTCGTGTTTCTTTTTCCTTTTCCCTGTGGTTGTTTGCTTATTAATAAGATCACGTGTTATTCTGTGATTTTACTGCATATATATATATATATATACAGGGTCTGTCAAAAAAAACTAGGCCAAATTCAAACCTTTATTAAAACAAAGCCATTTATCTAATTAAGTTGAATTTTACACAATAAAGTATAGGTAATCACCTATTATCCTTTAAATTTTTATGACGATATCTTCAGAATTGTTAATTTTATTAATAATTAACTTAAAAGTAAGATTCTCCTACTTAACATGAAAAAATTTTTTTTTACGATATACTGTAGATAATTTTTAGTTTAATAAAATTAAAAGAACTGTTCAATATGATTCCCTTGCATTTCTATCACTTTGTCCATGCACTCTTTTAAATGGTTTAAATTGCAGATCAGATTTAATAATCCTTCTTACGCTTGATTCTGATATTTCTAGTTCTTTTGATATTTGAGCAGGTGTCATGTGGTTACCAGGTCGATCCTCTTGACTAAGGATACGTTCCTCCACTTTCTGAATATTTACATCTACTCTAACTGATTTTGGTCGCCCACTAACAACCTTCCTTTCAATGCTTCCTGTTTCATCGATAGTTCTCAATAAGTAATCTAAACCTGATCTAGTCCATCCTTTATAATCGAATTCAGAAAGTAATTTCCTTGCACTATAACCTTTTTCAACTCTATAATGCTTTATAATTATTTTATCTTCATGTGAGAATGGCATATTTAGAGGTATTCCCGAAAAATTTTAAATCTAAACAAATTCTGAAAAAGAGAAAAAAGAAGATATTACATAATGAGAAAAACTGAAAATTTCGCAATCTGTAGAAATAACCGCATAACTCCTAAAATATTTAAAATAAAGTTATAAAATTATCACAGTTTATTTATGAGCCTTTTATTTATTTATTGTAAAAAAATATTTGAAATCTCTATCAAATTGTGCATTTTATAGAGATTTCAAATTGGCTTAGTTTTTTTTGACAGACCCTCTATATATATATATATATATATATATATATATATATATATATATATGAGAGAGAGAGATAATCATTAACTTTGGAAAATTCAAAATCGCAAAATTTTTAAAAGAAAATATCCGCAAGAAAGATGAATTTTGGCAAAACTTTTTCCTATTTTGTATTTCGTTTTCCTCCATCTCTTGGACACGTGCCATCCCTTAGCCCTATTCCTTTTTAAATTATTTTTAAGTTTATTCATAAGTGGTACTTATGGAAACGAAATAACTATTATGTTGAAACTATTATGATAGTACTTTTAAATATTGCTTAATCATTGTTTTCCGAAACTCGCTATTACATTTTTCTTTAAGTTCTTGGTTGAAACAACTTTTGTTCCTTTTAAAATTCCGTTAGTGTTTACAGGGATCAGACCAGTGTCCAGGGACGTATCCAAGGGGGGGGGGACGAAGGAAGCGGTCGCACCCCCCTTGGACTAGAAAACATATTGTATGTAAAATATTAATTGTATGTAAATATTAAATAGGTAATCATTATAACTGCATTTGATCAAATTACAGATTTGTTCGATTGTCCGGTTTAGAAAATATCATCAATTAAACATTGTAAAAAAAAAAAAAATTCGCTAGAAGCCTGTAATTAGCCTGCCTCTTAACATGTAAAATTCATCACCAAAAGTTTCATTTCGTTATAAAAAAAACTTATACTATTCTAATTTAAGACAAAAAAAAAAAAATTTATATACCTATTTCCAATTCTGATTTTTATGGCATAAATATCATCAAGTTATTTTATTAACATAGAGTCATATTAATATGTTTATATCGAAAAATCATTCGATGAAAATAGCTCAAAAAATCAGGTAGTGTAAGTCAGGCTAATATGGATGGCATATCTGGCTATTCGCTGGCAACGCTGGTTTAAATTTGAGTGCTGATTCGATATGTTTTTTTGTCAGAATTGACAATGTATATTTATCCAACAATTATGTTTCGCTGAATTATTTTATTATGTTTGGTTGAATTATGAATTTGATTGAATTATGTTGAATTTTGTTGAATTGAATTATGTTGAATTTGGTTAAATTATTTTATTCAACGACTTATATTATTTTATGCACATTGAGAAACATTTACGATGCAATTTAGCAAAACACCACAGTTGAGTACTATATCATCACCAAAAATGATGTAGTAGAGATGTTAGAAGTGAATGTCAAGATTTACGGCATCACAATTCTAATGCTAAGAATGCACTATAAAAGATACTAGTTTATATATGCATTTAAGGAAATATAGTATAAAATACGTAGTACATTATGGCAATTGATTTTAAAAAATCAATATTGTTTTTGAGGCTAGTTATATGGAGTTATTACAGTGTTGTAAAAATCCAGTGTTGTCAATGGGGCTGTAACTATATGTCAGGGTATCAGTTTAATACTGGCACCCAATACATTAGCAAATTTTAGTGTTTATAATAATTGTGCAAGTGCAGATTAGTGCTGAATTGAAAATAATCTAGACACTAATTGAAAAGTATATGCCAGCTTTTGTAATAATTGGTTATCAAGGTTTAGGTTGACCTAATTATATGTGGTATGATAGTTTTATCAATAAATTAGTCACAGTTGTGCATAATTTTCTTATCAATATAAATGATGTACATTTATTGAAAAATTAAATCTATTCACTATGTATTTTGAGTATCTGAACTATTTGCTTAATGTGTGATCAATTCATAATCATGTAATCTCTGTGTAACAATCACATATATTAATACTATTTACGCTTGAAGTATTAATGAATGTGTATTCTTATCAGTGATGTAGGTCTCGAGATCGGTCTCGGTCTCGAGACCGATCTCGAGACCCAATTTGCTGATCTCGATCTCGATCTCGGTCCCCGCTATTTAGATCTCGGTCTCGATCTCGGTCTCGACAGACGCGGTCTCGGTTTTTCTCCCCGAGACCTTTCGAGACCTCTCGAGACCGTAATGAAAAATACATGTTACTGGCATACTCATGATGGTGGCTTGGTTGAACAGACACAATTCAGAATGTTTATGAAAGTTTGTAAAAGTAAGGGACTCTAGGTGTTCACTAATCAGTCACCCTGTTTTGAGTTGCCACGTTTGTCTTGCGGGTGTGTGTGGGTCAGGATTTTTTTAGGTTAGCGCTACAAAAAAATTTGCCCCCCTCTCCGCCCCCGTCAGATTAATTTTATTGAAAATGGAAACTCTAAATAGAGAATTATACAGTATATATTATATATATAAGTATATATTATAAGGCCACTTAGTGTTGCCAAAGGGCGTGTCAACCTCTGTGGCGTGATAAAAACGATTATCCTCCCATCCAATATGTATTTGAAAAAATAAAATGCTTCACACAAAAATAATGCAAGAAATACAGCATAAAGAAAACAGTACCGATAAATTCAATAAAGCATAGAATAACTCGACAACCCTTCACATCACTTATATTTACAACGTACCGATTCGTAGAACAAATCGCAAATGCCAATTGTAAATGTTAAAAAATGACGTCATCAATGATGTCACGGCGGAACTTTTATCACGCCACACCTCCCCTTAAGCTGAATTTATTTTGTTTCCTAATCAGTGCCTGCCTTTAGTGCTCCAATTGAGCGTGTATTTAGCCATGGAGGCATAATAATGAGGCCCCACAGAAGTCGAACTTCAGCAGATCTTCTGAGAATGCTGATGTTCCTTAAGTGTAATGAGCACCTATCATGCTTTAAATAAATGCACAAGTCAAACTGGGTAGTGGGTACGTTCATTAAACCTTCTGTAACAGATATAAAAGAAGTAAATAAATAAAACGTACGTATATATATATATTCATTTGTTAATTTATAGGCTACACTTTTTGCATTCAACACACTACATCTGAGAAAGTAGTTATTAGTTTATTAATATACTTAACATAGTCTAATTTCCATAGTAGTGTAAAACAAATTGAAAGGGCATGAGCTTGGTCTCGATCTCGATCTCGGTCTCGAATTTTAAGGGTCTCGATCTCGGAAAGTAGATCTCGATCTCGAACCTTTGATCTCGGTCTCGATCTTGGTCTCACAGGATCAGGTCTCGGTCTCGGTCTCAGTCTCGGACTTGGTGGTCTCGACTACATCACTGATTCTTATGATATGTACATACATTATTTCTTAAATTCAACTCTATGTTAACATTAGAATCAGACAATTTGCGTTTAAGCGATGCAGACGAAGTTTTGGACAGATTTGCTCGTAAAAAAGCGAGACGATTGAACATGATGCTGGAATAACACTAGAAACCAAAGAAATTATCGCACAACAATCGCTGCACTAGTTTTGTGATCAAAAAGTGTGTCCGTAACGTCACAACTCCCGGTTCTACGTTGGCTGTTGATTTATTGGTGAAATGATCTAATACTCTCTTATGGGCTAGTTTTGTGTCTACCTGACTGTATACACTTGAGCAATTGAGTATGTATATCTGTAGTGTGTAATCATTTCCCTGTATATAAACTTCCCAGGCCGTTAGATTACGTAACTTAAAAATATTGATTTCGCTGTCAAATTTAATAAAAATTAATCCCAATTGCAATAAATCTGTATGTTTACCCGTCCTTTGATCGTATTGAGCTAGCATGAACTATTTGAAGACGTACACAGTGTAACCCGTTTATATCACATCGCTTTGGATCATAACTAGGTTGATATTACTATCATATATTTGATAAACCACGTACGAGTGATATTCAACACATGGAAAATGCCTTGCTTAATATCACTAAAGAACCTGCCTATTATCATGTTTTTCTAATAATCAATTGTTGTTACATCTGTGGAAAAACAATGACATATGCAAGTTTTCAAATAATAAAACATGTTAACATGCTAAAAAGCTCTAATGCAAAAGACGTTCATTATCATTTCATCTTACACCGAGAAAGTGATATTAAGCATGTTACATTGTAGTAGTATAGTTGAATGATGAAACGTAGGTATAACCTACAACGTTCCCTTCGCCCCCCCCCCTTGAGCAAATCCTGGATACGTGCCAGTGTCCCAGTTTTATCCCGATTTTACATTCGGATGATTCACTTCTCAACTCCAGACATTTCATTCTTCCCAGTAAATAAAGTCGTACAGAGCTCCACAAGAATAAACTGAGTACTCAAAAGTAAATATAGGTTTACTTTTAACCTACAGATGCCTCAAAGAGTTATTCCTTTTGATTTGATACAGATATGGGAGGAGGCCGGCCTTGTTTTCAACAATTGTTCGATCAAGATGTTCCCTCCCAGCCATGTTCAATGGAATTCATATCTGGGCATCTTGGAACCCAAAGAAGAACATTTACCCAATGACATAGAACCGAAATTACGTCAGTTATGGTGGAATTAGCGTTTCATTTCATTTACCGATGAAGTAATTCCTAGAAACTCACTGCAAAATTACTACATATTGTGAACGTGACTAAACGATACGTACCATCAATTTTATGATGACATAATTTTGCTTCTAAAGTTATATCGCCTAATACTCGAAATGTTTGCTGTCTTTTTGTGTTTTCACACATGCATTAATTACATTAACGAAATTTACTGCATATAATTGTAATTTTGCTAACCATTTAATGATTCAGTTGCAAAACAATTATTCTATTTCCAGCTAAATCTGTTGCTGTGAGCAAGTTGTTTGCCTGTCGGGCAAATTTGTTCGGTTCAGGGCTGATGCCAGATAAGGAGAAAGAATTTGCTTTTTGCTCTATCTTGATTCTCTTAGAACGTCTGGCGGTGTCGGCCTTCGATTCATTTGAATTGTAGGCCACTTAGCGATCTGTAAATGTTTATTGATTGAGATGAAGCTTGTCATGTGGAGTTTCCTCCCTAAAAGAAGCCTAATGCCGACTGAGGAATGGAGTATTTTTGAAAATTTGTTTTTTCAAGCACTCTAGTTAACTTAAGTTGATGTGTAGTATTTTACTGTGGATTAACATATAAGAATTAACGTGCACGCAATTACGTCATGAGAATGAAGAGGAAAAGGAATTTAATTGACATTTCCTCCAATAGATGGTGCCACGCATTCAATTAAATTAGTTTGGACTGATGAAATTCTGTCACTCTGCAGAAAAACTCAGACTATGGCTGACGAAATGATTTTTTTACGAAGTAATGGAAATATGAGTCTCTGTGGAGATGCTTTTAACCCTTTTTGTCTCTTTCACCTAATTGCATTATGAGGTGTACAAGCTTATACAGACATCTTGTAGCACACATGTTAAATTGGAGTTTTCCTTAATGGAGCAATAGACGATGATAGATATCAAGAATGGATACATATTTCCTGGAGTTCAGACGTACCTCGACGAATCCCAGGTTCGTTTTTCTATCTGTTATATGTTTTAGTATCTCTTATGTGCTGAGCTTATTCTTGTGGTGCTCCGTATTATTCTGCTATGCTTGTAGTTTACTTTACTTTATCAACTAATAAAGACAAAAAATACGTGATTCACAGCAACTTCATCAATTCTGATCCCGTACGCAGGGAATGAAGTGAAGCATATTGCTCAAAACAAACCGCTCAAGCATAAAGTTCGAGTTTTGTCTGAACTGATATACTGATAGCTAACGGTGTAGCTTTGAAACATGGAGTGGTACCTTGCTACGACTTCAGTGGGAGACGGGATCATATATTACATGTGACAGTTTGAGGATTTGAGGGTTCGAACAAGGTAGTTTGATTAGGGGTCCTTTGTGTAAAATGTTAAAAAGATGATAGCAACGGTTCTTGTCAATATGACCAGAAGTTCAGGTTTGGAATCATCTTCAAATTCACATGTATTTCTGAATTGTGCAGACTTTTCACAAAAAAAGATATGCTTGAAAAGAGTTTTATTTCGAAGACAAATATACAGAGATGGCATTATTTATTAAAACATTCTTACCACGTAAAATCTTACCAATAATTATGAATCTAAGCGAAAAGCTAACTTCAGCTAAGTATCTCAGTTATTATGACTTGGAAGTTGTGTAGATAACCAGAGCTTCAGTCAATTGATAACAATAAATGACTTAAAATATATAACATACCAAGCTTAACTAACTGTTTCAGAAATGCAACATCCTGAAGTCCCCAAAACACTTTAATGACCTTAAATTCCAGGTCCACAGTACAAAGAGTGGAGGTCATAGACAAGGGAAAAGCTGGATTGAGGAAGACTGTTCCAGAGTTGACAGCTTGAGTAGACGAAAGATTGAAAATACTGATTAATCCTTGCGTTAGAGAGTTGGGCGAAAAAGGAATGAAAATGTGTAGAAAGTCTGGTACTGCGTGCTCTTCTTAAAGGAGGAGGCATGCAGTTAGAGGGTTCCGAAGAGCAGTGTCCGTTATAATAGCGATAGTAAAGAAAGAGTGAGGCAACATTGCGGCGAAGAGAGAGGAATTGAGGACAGTCAGTAAGAGGCGGAGAACTGAGGAGACGAAAAATCTTTGATTCCACCCTGTCAGGTAGAGCTGTGTGGGTTGAGCCACTCCACAAATGAGAAGCGTACTCTATACAGAGGTGGATAAGAAAGACAGTATATGTGATCTTTCCAGGAAAGATCACGAAAAAAGGAAACACGAAGAATATTAAGAGAAAAGGAAGGATTGAGTTGTGTATTGTTGAACTTGAAGGTAAGGAGATAGTCGTGTAGAAGATTGTAACGAGTAGACAAATGAAGGAACTGAATTTTTGAGGCATTGAAAACGAACTTCCAGTTGGAAGGAAAAGTACCAGATGAAGGACAAAGACAAAAGAGTTTGCCTTGGAAGGGTGTCAGCACAAAAGTTGTTCTTGAGAACAACAGGAGGAACACCATCAAGACCGTACGCTCTCCTAGAGTTGAACCCAGTTAGGGCAGAAAAAAATATCTTTGGAAGAGAGTGTAATTTCAGACATAATTAAGTCAGAGGGAGGAGGAAATAGAGGAACAGCAACGGAATCGTTCATGGTTGAGTTAGAGGCGAAAGTTTGTGCGAAGATTCAGCTTTATTAGCAGAAGAGACGGCAACTGAGCAGTCTGAATGGAATATAGGAGGGAAAGAAGAAGTAAAGTTGTTGGAAAGGTTCTTGGCTAGGTGCCAGAAAGGGGGAGAAGAATTAGAATTAGATAGGTTTTCACATTTTTGTCTGATAAAGTTATTTTTGGCGATTCGAAGTACAGATTTTGCACGATTGTGGTCAGAAATATAAGCTAAGTGAGAGTCAGGCGTTGGATGGCGACAGTACCTTCTGAAAGCTTCCTCACTGTTGCGGATAGCATTAGAACAAGTAAAGTTAAACGAAGGCTTTTTTTGCGTTAGTAGTAGAAATAGAACATGGAATGTACGCCTTCATGCCCGAGAGAATCACCTCCGTGATGCGCTGAGCGCACTCGGAGGGGCCCCGGCCACGAAAAGAGTAATCATTCCATGGGAAATCAGAGAAGTACTGCCTAAGGGCCTCCCAGTTAGCAGCGCGAAACTACCAAAGGTGCCTCCTCTTGGGAGAATCCAAACTGAATTGGAGCGATAGGACAGGAAACAGATATAAGGTTATGGTTGGAAGAACCAAAGAGAAAAAAAATTGACACAGTGAGAAGAAAGGTAAGCCGTGAGAAATAAATTCAGAATGTTGGACCTATCTCCAAGGCGATTGGGGGTACGAGAAGGATGCTGTACAATCTGCTTCAGGTTATTCAGGATTAGAGAAATTGTAAGCTAGTTCACTAGCGATGTCAGTGAAATGGGAGGAAAGCCAAAGGTGGTGGTGAACATTAAAATCTCGTAAAATAGAGATTTCAGCGAAAGGGGAGTGGGATAGAATGCATTGCACTTTGGAAGTGAGGTTGTCAAAAACAAGAGAAAGGTAGACAGTGCAGATGTATTTAGTTTGAGATTAGCAAGTAAGCTGTAGCCAGAGGGTTTAGAATTTGAAGGATTCAAGTTCGTGAATACGACAGGAAGTTAGTTTGTTACCTACATGTACGCAACATCCACCTTTGGAATGAAAGCGATTATAGAGGAAGTGGGAGAGTACAGAAAAGGGGTTGCTGTCAGTCGTCCCAAACACCTGAGTTTCAGTGAAGAAGAGAAGGTGTGTTTTAGAGGAGAAGTGGTGTTCAATACGTTGGAAATTTGAGGAAAGGCCACAAATGTTGCAGAAGATTATGAAAAGTGAATCAGGCAGAGACCCAGGACATCTAGAATAGGCAGTAACAGAACCAGCCCCATTTTCCTGGTCTGCGTTCTCGGTATCGGCGGTGAAGGAGCCAAAAGTGGAGACATTTACGGTCCCCTTCCCAGGAGACTCCGAGGCTCTTCAAGTCGATGCCATTTTGTTGTTTGTTTGTATTTTGAAAAGATTGTGTTGTGTGTAAGATGCATGCTTGTGTAATGAAGAATAGGGAGAGAAGTGTGTGTTTGAGAGCATGCTGGACTGCTCACAGGGTAGATGAGACAAGGGAAAAGATCTGCTAAAGAGAACAGTGACAGGAGAAACGGGAGTTTCAGCATTCTCTGTCTCCTGCCAAACGTCACCACCGGAGTACTTCTATAGTCTCCTCCTACAAACTATAATAAACATAGTATAGAAAACATACACAATTTTTTTTTTTTTACTGAAGAAATTATCTTCGGCCGGTTCAAGAGACGATTAATGTATAGCGATCAGTTAGATATAATTATTTCAGAAATTAGCGTGTGTAACCTCGTCTTTAATTTTAGGGTTGCATATTGGCTACCTTTACAAGGAGTAGAATTAGACCTCAATTTGTATACCTTTCTAAGTAGAACAGTCACGCTTAACAAATCAATTACAGCCTAGAACATTAACAGCCCAAACATCAGTTTTAATATCTTAAATAGCGATTTCTTAGGGTAAACATTTGATGGCTTTTTAAAAGATAATTTACCTGTAAGAATATACTAACCTTAGTAATAACAACTAATTAATATTTACAGACATGTCAACTCTCACGGATTTTAAGTCTCAAACTCCCTTATGTGGAATATGTTTCCAGTTATCAAAATCAGGCACAGCAAAATCAGGCAAAATATCACGGATTTTCATACTTTAAGATTGACGTCTCTATATTTAGTTCTGAATGTAGACGTTGGAGAAAGTTTAGGTAATGGCGTTTTAATGTTCAAATTTATAGATAATTAAATTATTTTAAGGTGTCTGATGTTAGAAGAGCAAATTTTGATGATTTTCGAGCTTCATCAAGTTGAATAAATTGAGATGAAGGATCACCTGAAGATCAGGGTCCCTAGCCTTCGTTAGTTAGCCTTATAAAGCTAACTAACGAAAACGACTTAACCTACCCAATCGTTAGGTCAACTGTACGCCATTGACGATTGGTTAGGTTAAGTCGTGATATTTTCGTTAGTTAGCCTTATAAGGCTAACTAAAGAAGGCTGGGGGCCCTGATCTTCAGGTGATCCAACGTTTAATTAGAAGTGCCAAATGCGAATTTGAAATTCAAATAGCTAATAAGTGTAAAGAAAATCCTAAAAAGTTTTACGATTATGTTAGTAATAGAAATCCTTTGAGGGTCAATACTGGGCCACGAGTCGACTCAACCGGTAACCTAATAAATAACTATAAGGAGACAGTTGTGATTTTAAATAACTTCTTTAAATTGACTTTTACAACTGAAGATGTCTTTTATCCCAGTATTTAGTAACATGTTCAGTACCATAAATGGGGGTTCGCTGCATAATGGCGTAAATGTTCACGCTAAAATGATTGTGTTCCATAGATAATTTAAAAATTAATAAATTGCCAGGTAGTTAGACTAATAGACCTGTAATTTTAAGCTTGTTGTTTATCTCCTTCTTTAAAGACTAGTTAAAGTGGGCCCTACGGGCCCATTTAGCTACGCCCGTGGTGCTGGGGCCTTTGGCCTCAGTAATTGGGGAGCCGCAGGCCCCCCCCCAGTTACCGGGGAGTCAATTATGCAGTCAATAAAACTATAGAAAAGAAAATTGACAACTCGAAGACTTTTTGAAAGCCGTAAAAATATTTAGTCTGTAATGGTTGCAGCACCAGTATGAAAGTGCATAAAAAGAACTCATTTGGTAAATTTTTGAACTTAGCCGCAGATTAAATTTCGGCTCAAAGCTGAACGCAAAAGCAAATATTTTTTACACTTTTTAAAATTATAATTAAAAGTAGAATTCATTACGCCTTTTTCTAATGCATTAAAATACAAATATCGCCCATATATATCAAGAATCTTCTTCTCTTTTCGAGCGTGACAGACTGACAGACATTCCTGGGTGTTTATAGTATTAATTGCATTAGCTAATTTAAAATGCAAAGGAATACGCCCCTACCCCACTAGGGTTGCCAGGTCTCCGGTTTGGGTCGGAGTCTCCGGAAATTGAGCTTTGTCTCCGGTCTCCGGTCAGAATAGGCGAATATCCGGATTCTTACTAATCTTACTATATATATATATTGTTGATTTATCGTATAATCTAATTATTTTTATCAGATTGATGGTAATTAGCATGCAATGACAGTGATATATTAGATAGTTAGTTGAATGGACTAAGTGTATGCATATTTATAATATGTGTAAATGATATGGTATATTATATCTGAGTAGATTTTATATTCAAAACATCGTCAGGAGGCGGTGATGCTAGGAAATACTCAAACAAAAAACTAGAAATTTTTAACGCAAACCTATATTTTAAATGGACAATTTTAAAACCAATATTGTTATCGCGCACTAGGACACATTATATTTGTTTAATTAATTAATAAATAATATTTGTAAGTTGTAAGCAGTATTATTTATAAGGAAATAAGAAACTAAGCTGGTTATGTATGTATTTTTTCTTGATCAGTTAATTTTGTGTAAAAATGAAGAAATTTATATATCGGTTTAGCTACAAAAACAAATAATGATGAGCTTTGTAGGTAAAATCTCCGGATTTGGAAACCATCTGATCTGGCAACCCGATCTCCCACTACGATGAAGAACTATTCCGGAGTGATTGATAGACACGTCATAAAATGGGCGCGTGTTTTTCATTCTAGGCATTTACGATTCGGCAAACAAAATTATATTTTTTTTAACCCTTTCGCGACTTGAGTAGACAAAAATTTGAATTTTTAAAAATCTATATCTACGCTGTTTGTCTGTCTGTCTGTCTGTCTGTCTGTCTGTCTGTTCTACCCTAAAACATGGTTCCTCGAGAAAAAAAATTATTAGGTAAATGTTGCTTAAAATTAATCGAAACCTAGGGAAAATTATGGAATGCCCAGTTAGGTCAACTGTATACCCTTGACGATTGGTTAAGTTAAGTCATGATATTTTCGTTAGTTTTAACGAAAATATCACGACTTAACCAATCGTCAAGGGCGTACAGTTAACCTAACCGAGCATTCAGTTGACCTAACCTGGCATTCATTTAACGTAATCGGGCATTCGTTAACCTAACCGTGCATTCAATTAACCTAACCGGGCAGGATCTTATTAAAAACTTGGACTGTGTTAAATTTTTATGAAAATTTTGTCACTAATACAGTTTTTTATGCTGTTTCTAAGTATACAAATCATTTTTTGCGGAAATAAATATTTAACATTTTATTGGCGTTTGTTTGCAGGCCGTTTGCAGGCCTTTTCTTATCCCCATATTGCTCGGTGGACTCCGAACTCTGCCTTTTCAAGGTGTGTGCAGTAATCATACTCGTTTTCGTAATCATTGAACGTGAAACACCACCTAACACGAGACATGACAACCACACTACTGGCAAATAAGTTTTGGAGTGAAATGAAACGGATGTGATTTTTTGCAGCTATACTATGCTACATTCAGAATATCAGTGACGTAAAACCCTCCAAATGTTGTAACCAACTGCTGACGCTATTATATTTTCTTACCGGAAGTCACTATGACGGCATAAATTGATGATGTATTCAACTCAAAAGGTGTTCAGTCCTTACCGGATGTAAAAAGGTTGGTGCGGTGCGTTCGCTGGGTAATACTAAGCCAGCGAACGCGCAGTAGTCGGGACGCAAAAAACAAAAAATTATAATTCGAGGTATGAACGCATTACGGTGGCTCTGCCCCCGTACCCTCGAAACCTAAATTATACTGAGTGATTGTGCGAGTTTGTGTGGTGCCAGCGTCACAAATGGCAAAATTTGTACGAGCTTATGTTAAGCATGATTGGCAAGCACTTCTGATTCATAGACTTATAACATACAAATACAAAATTTCCGCAAAAAATGAGTTTCATATTTGAAATCAGCGCGAAAAACTGTCTGTAATGCAAGTTTCAAAAAATTCGAACACAGTCCAAATTTTTAATAGGACCTACCGGGCATTCAATTAACCTAACCAGTTGATTAATATTAATACCTTTACTTTCAACTTTTCAAATGTTCTGTGCGATGATTCCTAATTCCACGAAGGTCAAGCTTGTCGCCCCTCCTATCGAGTTGGCCTGACGAAGTAGAGAGTTGGTTTCTTGTACTCTCCACCTCACATAGCCAGGTATGCCAGGCTTATCGGGGATTGTTCTGAGCCAGGTGTCTAATCTTCTTTTGAAGATGTCCACCGCAACACCACTCGTGTTCCTTAGTTCTTTGGGCAGCTGATTAAACAGTTTTGGTCCTCTCACAACAAAACTATTTTCTTTCAGGGTTAAGGATGTTCCCTGTCTCGCCTTTAATTTGGGAACACGACACAGTCTTCCTTTTCTACTTTCCACTGTTGTTTGGGTAGTTAAAGGGTTCAGAGTAGGATTTGGAGCTAGTTTCCCCATTATTTTCCAAATGTAAATAATGGTGTATCTCTCTCTTCTCCTTTCCAGTGAATATACTGTAGGTTTAATTCACGTAACCTTTCCCAGTAATTTAGTTCTTTACACCCATTGATCTTGGCTGTGAAGCTTTTCTGAGTCCCTTCTAGCTGTCTAATGTCTCCTTTTTTAGAAGGACATATTAGGACCGAGCAGTATTCCAGTTTGGATATGATCAGTGTTTTCAGTAGAGGAATCATTATATTCCGATCCCTTCGTTTAAAGGTTCTCAGTATCTGCCCAGTTATTCTCTTTGCTCTGTTTACTGCTATCTTATTTTGTGTTTCAAATTTCGCATCATCAGTCATTACAACTTCTACATTTTTTGCTTTAGAATTTCTCTGAATTTCCTGTCCATTTGGGGTATAGTATTCCATGGATTTTAGGTCCTCCCTTTTTCCCTATTGTAACACCTTCATATTGTTGTCTTCCATCCACTTGTATGTTTGTAGAGATACTATACCCTCTGGGTTTCTTATTTGTCTACTGAACTTTGTTTCATCGGCAAAGGATGTTACTGTGCTGTCTCTGGTAACGCCCTCATCTATGTCAGTTAGCATGATTATGAAGAGTAGTGGAGCTAATACTGTTCCTTGTGGTACTGAGCTGAGGACCTCTGATTCTGATGAAGATACTCCTTGTACTCTAACGACTTGCCACCGCTCACTAAGGAAATTATATATCCATTTCCCTACTTTTCCTGTTATTCCCCTATATTTCAGTTTATGTATTATGATTCCATGGTCACACTTGTCGAACGCTTTGGCAAAGTCTGTGTATAGTACATCATAGTTTTCATTACTTTCCAGTGCATCAATAATGTTGTTGTAGTATTCCATTAGTTGTGATATGCATGATCTGCCTGACTGAAATCCATGTTGGTTATCATTTAATTTTTTCTGAGTTTTCAAAAAGTCATAGATTTTCTGTCTAATTATTCTTTCAAATATTTTAGTGAGATGAGATGTAAGCGACAATGGCCTATAGTTTTTGGCCTCGGATCGATCTCCTGCTTTATATACTGGGACTATGCTCACGCTCTTTAGGATGCCCGGTATTTCTCCCGTGTCTTGTGATTGTCTCCATATCCGATATAGGCGCTCAGCGATTGCATTCTTGCAGTTTTTGATCAGTATGGCATTCTATTTGTCCAGTCTTGCCGCTGAATGTGCTTTTAGTTTTCCTATAGCTTGTGTAATATCATCCGTCGTAAAGTCAGTTGTACTTTCACCTTGTAGTTCTTCTTCAAAGAACGCGCTTCTGTCGTATATCGGTTTGTCAGTTTTTGGGATATTGAAAGATGATTCGTATTGAGCTCTTAATATTTCACATACTTCTGTTAGATCATCAGATAAAGCACTGTCTTCGTTTTTCAAAGGTCCGATAGTCGTGTGATTTTTCGACTTTCCTTTTGCAAAATTATAGAAGTACTTTGAGTTAAACTTTATCGCTTCTATAGCGTCGACGTCGTCATTTTTTTGTGTGCTTCGCAGTTAGTTCCTGTATGACGCACTTGATACTCTGCAGTTTATAATTTAGGGTAATATTTTTCTGATGTTGTTGTCTTTGCATTTACTTAATTTTGCAGTCACTCTTTTTCTCTTTCAACAATGACCTCTTTTGTCTCTCGAACTTGCTTCTTGTTCCTCTTTGTTGTATTTTTTGGACATGTCTTTCCGCAATTTCCAGCTTCTTCTCCTCTAAGGTCATTAGCTTCTCTTCCGTTGTCTTGGCTTTGAAGATGGTTTTCCAATCTATTACTTCTATGCTGGATGCAACACCTTCCCAGTTTATAGCTTTGGAGTGAAAATTAAAAATTTCGAATTTGCTTCTTTCAATTGTTCGTGTTCTTTCCTTTCCTGTTGCTTTTATATTGGTTGTTATTTCAATAATGCTGTGATCCGATATTATAGTTGGGGATATTTCTACGTTATCAATTAGGTTGTTGTTTGTGAATACCAAATCTAGGCAGTTGTTTTTTCTTGTGTTTTCTGTTATTTCTTGTGTTAATATAAATTCATCAGCTAGAGCTAGTAGCATTTTAACCTGCTCCTAGTCTTATATATATATATATATATATATATATATATATATATATCGGCTGGCCCCCCCAAAAAACTATTACCCTGATTTTGAACAATATAATTTTACCTTTATCAAATGTTATTTGTACAATCAATATACAGGGCGTCCCAAAACAATGTATACACACTTTAACAGCTGATAGCTCAATTGATGTTTCTTTCTTTCCAAGTTAAACCCATTAGAATTAATAATGGCAGTCAGACTAAGCTTTGAACAAAGGAAATTCATTCTAAAATGCTACTGGAAGTGTGAAAACGCAGTTGAAGTGCAAAGACAGTTTAGGAGAGAGTTTCAAACAGATCCACCAACGCGACTTACCATCACTCGAATTAGAGATAAGTTTGAAGCCGATGGAACTGTTCAGAATGTCCACAAGAAGCGTTCCGGAAGACCACGGACATCGACAAGCCCCACAAAGCAAGAAAGAGTACTGGAAACGTATCACCAAAGTCCAAGAAAATCTGTGCGGCAAGCGAGTCGTGAGGTAGGAATTTCAGAATCGTCTGTCCAACGCATTTTGAAGCGCTGTCAATGGAAAAGTTACATTCCAAGATTAGTCCATGCTATTAATGAAGATGATCCGGACCGAAGAGTGGAGTATTGCGAGTGGTACTTGGCACGATGTGGATGTGGATTGGACGAAGGGGTTTCGTAGAATACCCTCCGCGTTCACCAGACCTCACACCACTAGACTTTTTTTATGGGGATACTTAAAAGACAAAGTCTACGCTATAAAACCTGCAACAGTCGCTGAATTGAGAGCAGCCATTGAACGAGAATGCACACAAATACCAAACGAAATGTTTCGTGATGTTTGCGATTCCATTGCTTCGCGTTATCAGCAGTGCCTGGACCAGAACGGACGTCAGTTTGAAAACAGGCGTTGACAAAACAATTAAATAATGTCTGTAGATTCTATTACATTTTGAAAATGAAATGTATTTTAATAAACACTGCCTTTATAATTATTTAAAGTGTGTATACATTTTTTTGGGACGCCCTGTATATGTCCTGTATGGAATTTCATGGTCTATCTCCTGGTGAAGTTGGATTTTTGCTAACTGTAACCATTATTTTGTAATTCGCTGTTTCTATACAGTTTCCTAATTGAGTCGAAGATTATGCGGAATGTGCCCTCCTCCATTATCGATGCATGCTTGCAACCTTGCTCACCATTGATTTATTGCAGCATTTTTGAATCGTTGTGATATCTTTCTGTAGCCTGCAGTAATACTTTCCTTCAGATCTTCGACGGAATTGATCTCCTTTCCTTTATAAACCAATTCTTGTAGAGCACCACAGAGAACGTAATCGCATGGGTTTAGATCTGGGCTATTCGGCGGCCAGAATTGTGTTTCTTGACCTCTCCCTTATCGACGGCAGTACCGCATCAAGGATTTTTTCTTGGTAATAAGCAGCAGTGATTTTGGCATTTTGATCAACAAAAACAATCTCTGACTGATAGATTTTTTGCCCTGTCTTACATAAACTCGGTCATTTTGTGCGTTTATTGTTGAGGCAACCGTAAAGGTCTTCTCGTCGCTGAACCATATTTTCGACACTTCTCTGTCTGGGAATCGATCTGACAGAGGACGACATTTTTCAACTCTTGCTTACTTATTTGATGCAGACAGCTTATGACCTTCGAATCGTTTGAAACATTTAAGAGCCAGATCATCATTTACTATACGACGAACACTAGAGCGAGAAATACCGTGTCAATATTTTCCTCAGTACGTGATCTTTTTGACCTTCCACTGCCTTCTTTTCGTTTCGTCGACCCTGTGATATCGATTTTCTTTACGAGATATTGAAGTCCAGGTATCGTCCGTCGTTTATTTGGAAACTCTTTCTTCATTCGTTTTGCACCCCAGTGTTTCTCCTTACGCAGGTTCAATATCAATGCTTCATCTTCGAAAGAGTATTTCATTATGTTATAACTTGTTCACCAACTATAGCAGAGTGATGGTCTGAAATGAAAAAGGAAATAAATTAATTATTTTGTGTAAAAATTATGAAAATTAATTATTTACGGAGAAACTGACTGTCATCTGAAAGTATCAGTTGCTGACTTTGACCGCCTTTCAATTGAGCACCATATTCTGATACCTCCCTCCAGTTGTGAGCCTGTACCTCTACTCCTGGGGCGTTGAATCTAGATTCAAAGCCAGCGTTTGAAAGAGTAAAAGTATGGGTACAACATACGGCCTCAGCAGTAAGATCAATATAGAGGGTGAGCCATATTTTTTTCAAAAGTTAGGTAATAGTTTTTGTTGGCCCATCTGGTATATACTGTGTGTGTATATATATATATATATATATATATGTGTGTGTGTGTGTGTGTGTGTGTGTGTGTTATATTATCTTTCTTCATTTCCAATTTACTTTATTTCGTTAAAACCATACAAAGCCCGAAGCTATAAAAACTTGAAATCGCTACACGACTACTTCCCTATGCAGACAAGAAATTATTTAATTTTTCATAATTAACGTACTTCGTGAAAAAGGCTTGTCTCTTCCGGATGCGCCGGGCCAAATTAAGGGTTGCGAATATTTTCATGCCCATATATCCTGCATTTAGTAATTCTCGTGACTATATATCATGCATTTGGTATTTTCTTTCAAACGAAATTCACACGCGAGTTGACGCAAAGGCACCTGTGCTGGTTACGTCATACGTATTCACTCGTCCCACGCTCTTGTATGAATGACGTAGGTTCCGTTTCTTCTAATATAAAAAGCAAGTGCTCACGCGCTTAACTCAGATTTTTGCACTCGACGGTTAGACGCAGATCTCCGGATCGGGGCAGTGGTCCGATCCGTATAGACTGCAGTGGTTCTTAACCTTTTTACTACCATGCCCCCTCTAGGAATTGGTCCTTCCCTCCACGCCCCCCTTGGAGGGGGATACTTTTGCATTTTTTCATAAACTTCTCAATATTAGCCCATGCTCTCGTTAAGAGAATAACAAATACAATTAGTGTTTTTCCCCAAGGGATCGCGCCCCCCCTGGAAATTACCTAGGGGGGGCGCGCCCCCCAGGTTAAGAACCACTGGTATAGAGAGATTTCGACAGAGTTACACACGCGGCGTTTGAATGTCAATCTCCAGATTGGGGCCGGAAGCCCAATCCGTTATAATTTCCCTTGAGGAGGAGAAGCAAATAGACGATATTAGATTAAGCAACACTAGCCACTAGCCTCCGGGATTTAGAGAGAATTATCCCGCACAGGGCTTAAGTCGTGTTAAGAAGTCTTGAGATAAATTAGGCGATGGTAGAGAAAATCCGTGTCTACTGATTCAGAAATTTAATATAATTTAGAAGTAAAGCAACTTTGATTTAAAGTCGAACAAGAAACGACTAGACTTCCTTTTAATTTTATTTCAACTATTAAGGCACTCTGATTCGAGTAAATTAAACGAAAAACTTTGCCAGACATTTTATTGTCCCCCCGATCCCGAAAACCGCACTCAAAACGAGTTCCTGGAGAGGTAAGAAATAGAGACGACTTCTTCAGGTCTACTTCGCTGGGAGTATTTTTCTGTTGCACGGGAACAAACCCCAAAAATGAGTGTAGCATATATATATATGTATATATTGACTGTACAGTAAAAAAAAATAGTAAATTTTAAATTTAACCTTGATGACTGGTTAGGTTAAGTCGTGATATTTTCGCTGCAAAAAAAAAAGGTAAAAAAATATAATAATATTTTTGAGTGTACAGTAACTATGTACAGACTTTTGACTCATCCTGTATTACCCGAAGGGTAATAACAGCCTTCAGTCGGAACTACCAAAAATATTCCGCCAGTAGGCCGGGATATTTTTGCTACCTGCGCGAAGGGTGGGTTCTCTGCTTTTATATTTATATTTTCAAGAGACGTTCAACAAAGTTCTGCATAAACGAGTTTTAGAAAATTTAAAGCTCACGGAATAATTGTGTTGGTTTACGTCGTCGTCGGCCTAGGCAAGCTACGGCTTGGGACCGTAGCGCATCTATCCGGTATAGGTTAACCTGGATGATGTAGCCATAAGCACTGCCGCTAGTTAAGTGCCAACCAGTGATTATCTCACTAGCCGTATTGAGTCCGTTAGGCGAAACTGCGACAGTACCAAAGGTGGAAAATATAACCCTTGGTTTTCTATTATTTATTTGTAAAATGGACATGGTATTAGATTAAAATAAATATTTGAATATAAATAATTAACTGACAATTGTGATATATAATTAATTATGTTTACATACAATAAAATAATATAGTATACATAAAATTAGTATTAATGTGGTTCACAATTGAATTATAATGGGGTAACTAATTTAAAATGAATTTATACTATTCCGAAATTCAAGACGGTAAAATTAACATTTAACTTGAAACTAAAATAAGAGTATTCACTACACACTCCCCCACCAGAGAGGAAGTTCAAAGAGTTCCGAACGACACTGATTTCCTCTGGACCTTTTTGGTAGCTACATGTACCTCACTTAAGGTTGATTCCAAAAACGCAGGCTTAAGACGATCGATAGAAACCTTGTCGACCTTGGAACCGCGCTGGATGAGAAATGATTTGCGCGTACGTCGGAGAACTTCATAGGGCCCGTCATATGGACATTGGAGAGGCCGTTTTGGGAGAGGTACACGAACGAAAACGTGGGTGCAAGATTGGAGGGCTGGGGAAACAAAGATGTTCTGTTGGCTAGTCAATCGAGGGGGAACAGGCTGAAGGGACTGCATGTGAGAGGAAAGTGTTTGAGCGAATTCCGTAGGATCGCATGACTTATCCCCTGCAGTGAAGTAGCCACCTGGTAGCCGCAGTGTTGTTCCATAGACTAGTTCAGCCGCTGTAGTCTTCAGATCACTCTTAAATGCAGAGCGAATACCAAGCAACACGAGTGGAAGCTTATCCATCCAATGGGAGTCTTCGTGACACATAAGGGATGACTTCAGCTGGCGATGGAAGCGTTCGACGAGGCCGTTAGCTTGCGGATGATACGCACAGGTATGCGCATGTACTGTACCCAACAAGCTGGTAAACTTCTTCCAAAGCGAAGACTCAAATTGGCGACCTTGGTCAGTGATGACTTTTGTCGGCAATCCAAATCTTGATACCCATCCATGAAGAAAGGCTCTTGCAACAGTGTCCGCTTGGATATCAGGAAGTGGGATGGCTTCAGGCCATCTGGAAAAGCGGTCGAGACAGGTGAGCAGATAACGTTGGCCTTGAATCACTGGAAGAGGGCCAACAATGTCTACATGAATTACCTCAAATCGCTGGGATGGGGGCGGAAATGCGTCAAAGGGGGACCTGGTGTGCCTTTGGACTTTGGCACGCTGGCAGGCAAGGCACGTTTTGGTCCAATGTTTGACATCCTTCCGCATCGAGGGCCAAACAAAGCGAGAGGTAACCAGGTGTTGCGAAGCACGGATACCAGGATGGGAGGGCTTATGAAGATCCGTGAAGACTGCTTGTCTGTGACATGGAGGGACATAAGGGCGAATAGCAGCTGTTGATACGTCGCAATAGAGGGGCACAGACAATCCTGGCATACTCATTTTCTTGAGGGAAAGTGAGTGAGTGGAGTCTTCTCTGAGCAGGTCTTGTAGTTCCGTATCCTTATCTTGATCCTGAGCAATAGCATTCCACAGTGTAGAGCTGAGGGTAACAGAAGTAATTTCTATTCTTGAAAGTGCATCCGCTGGAGTGTTCAAGACACCTTTGATGTGGCGGATATCTGGTAAATTGCGAGATATAATCGAGTTGCCTGATGACTCTGGGAGAGTGGTTACAGCTGTTTTTATTGAAGACAGTGATCAAAGGTTTGTGGTCGGTAAAAACACAAAACTCTCGGCCTTCAAGGAAATGTTGAAAATGCTTCACGTTTAAGTAAATAGCAAGAAGTTCACGTCCGAAAGCACTATAACGCGTTTGGGCTGGCTGCAGCTTTTTCGAGTAAAACGCGATGGGTGCTTGTTGACCGTTAATGGTTTGTTCCAACACCCCACCGATCGCAACATCTGAGGCATCGACCGTCAGAGTTAGGGGGGCATCACTGATAGGAAATGACAGAGACAATGCACTATTGATAGCATTTTTGGCATTGTCGAACGCCTGTAAACTATCGCTACACCATACCAATTTCGTTACCTTGCGTTTGTGTGTGATCATAGCGTGTAGAGGAGCAAGAACACTGGCACAGTTTTTAATGAACTTGTGGTAATAATTTACCAAACCTAGAAACCGACGTAACTCACGCTGATTATTTGGCATAGGGTAACTTTTTATCACTTCACACTTGTCCTGAAGGGGGGTAATTCCGTGCTGCGAAATCGTGTGACCAAGAAATTCCAAGGTTGGCTGTGCAAACACACACTTAGATGCATTAATAGTAACACCGTATTGTTCTAAGCGTTGAAAGAGGAGTGAAAGATGTTCCTTATGTTCCTCTTCCGTTGAGCTGGCCACAAGCAAATCATCGATGTAGGCATAAACAAAGTCTAAGCCTCTGGTGACCTCATCTATAAACCTCTGAAAGGTTTGCGCAGCATTCCGTAGCCCGAACGGCATCTTCAAAAATTCGAATAACCCAAATGGTGTACAAACTGCAGTCTTGGGAATATCCGAAGGCTCTACGGGAATGTGGTGGAAAGCCTTAACGAGATCTATTTTACTGAAGATAGATTTGCCGTGGAGAAGAGAAGTAAAGTCTTGGACATTTGGTACCGGATATCGGTCCGGGATGGTTGTCGAATTCAAAAACCGGTAATCCCACATGGTCTCCAGTCTCCTGACTTCTTCTGGACCAGGTGTAGGGGAGAGGACCAACTGCTTTTGGAAGGTCTTATTATCCCAAGATCTATCATAAGCTGGAATTCCGATTTGGCAGCTTTCAGTTTGTCCGGGGCAAGACGTCTGGGTTTTGCAAACACAGGGGGGCCTTTTGTTGTAATGTGATGGGTAATGGTGTGCTTAATGGTATCACCCATCTGCATCGGTTGAAGAATTCCTGGATATCGCTGGAAAAGGCACTGGTACATGGAATTAGGGGGAACGAGGGAAAGTGCAGAGTTCGAGGCGTCGGGAAGGGCAACCTGTTTGGCAAGAACAGAAAGCAGTGTGGCCTGGTCGCATAAGCGTCGCTTGTCAAGATCCACCAGGAGTTTGAAATGCTGGAGGAAGTCAGCGCCGATTATGGGATGCCGCACTTGAGCACAGATGAAATCCACTTGAAGGATCGGTGAAGGCCCAAGTTTAGTTCACGCGACTGAGTACCGTACGTGGGTATGCGTGAACCGTTAGCAGCGTATAAAGGCGGAGATTCCGAGTGCGTATGACCAGATTTTTGAGGGAATACACTGACTGACGCTCCGGTATCGACCAAGAAATTGACACCAGAGTTCCTGTCCTTTATGAATAACAGGTTGGCAGTGCGAGTACTAGACGCCATTAGGACTCGCTGCTGGGGTTTTCCGACGAAAAATTGCAAGGGGAGATGCATTCCTAGCCTTCTTTCCAAATTTCGAGTGGTAGAAACAGATCTTCCCGGAACTCGAACGATGCCTCTTCGTAAATCTTGACCGAGAATGGCTTCTTTGCCGTTGATTTTGTAGCAGAGAACAAACGTGGTTGAGTTGTTGACTTAACTTTTCCACTTTCAACTCCAGTTCCGATTGTGTGTTCACGTTGTTGACCGGAGCTGTGTCAATCTCCACTACTTTGTCGGCAGTTTCTGCTAGTTTATCAACTGGAGTAGCAGGATCCATAGTGGCCAAGACACGCTGAGCTGATGGAGGAAGTTTCTGCAAGAACAACTGTCTAAAGATGTCCTTATCGAAGGTTTGTGCGCGTTCGCCTAGAGCGCACTGCATAGCCCTCAGCATTTGAGTGGGCTTACGGTCTCCAAGTTCTTCTTTTGAGATTAACTGATGTAGTTTCTCACGCTCGGAGACAGTGGTGCGGCACAGGATGGCAGACTTCAGATCGTTGTATGGGTCCTCACTCGTGGAAGTAGACACGATGACGTCACGGACTTCAGAGATGATGCTCGCTGGTAGAGAGGACAAAACATGATCGTATTTTGTCCTGCTAGCGGTGATCCTTCCCAAGTTGAATTGTGATTCCACTTGGTGGAACCAAATAAATGGATCACCCGGCCAGAAGACGGGGAGCTTTACGCTCAAGTGGGAGATGGCACCAGCGTCGTCAGGCATCTTCTCCTAGGCTTGCTGACGTACAAGCAAGACGACAAGTTCCCAACGAAGGAGTGGAGGTTGAGACGAGCGCAGGCACAGAGCGCACGGGCAGGGGTGAGGGGCAGAGGGCACGAGCGACATTACAGTCTGGTCCTAGTCGCTCGGGTGAAGGGGGTGATGGGCACGAACGACGTTACAGTCTGGTCCTAGTCGCTCGGGTGAAGGGGGTGATGGGCACGAACGACATTACAGTCTAATCCTAGTCGTTCGGGTAAAAGGGGTAATCCAGCTCCGGGGTCACCAATTGTTGGTTTACGTCGTCGTCGTCGGCCTAGGCAAGCTACGGCTTGGGACCGTAGCGCATCTATCCGGTATAGGTTAACCTGGATGATGTAGCCATAAGCACTGCCGCTAGTTAAGTGCCAACCAGTGATTATCTCACTAGCCGTATTGAGTCCGTTAGGCGAAACTGCGACAGTACCAAAGGTGGAAAATATAACCCTTGGTTTTCTATTATTTATTTGTAAAATGGACATGGTATTAGATTAAAATAAATATTTGAATATAAATAATTAACTGACAATTGTGATATATAATTAATTATGTTTACATACAATAAAATAATATAGTATACATAAAATTAGTATTAATGTGGTTCACAATTGAATTATAATGGGGTAACTAATTTAAAATGAATTTATACTATTCCGAAATTCAAGACGGTAAAATTAACATTTAACTTGAAACTAAAATAAGAGTATTCACTACAATTGGTTAAGTCCTTAACTGAATTGATAACTGGTTAAAATCGTGCGTGTTCTTGCATGATATTTCATTTACTGTATGTGACACTAACGTTTCATTAGATAGTTTGAATGAAATCCTGGTCATTACTTCGAATGCGGGAGAGTTATCACGTAAAATGCCTCTGGACGCGAAAGCCTTATTCATTTCGTCGGTTATTTCAATATGTGACAGGTCGTGTTATTTTTTATTCCTTCGTAATGTAGTGGCTAGCGCCTTTACCTTCTACAGTATTTAAAAGGTGGTGGGTTCAAACCCTGGTGGGAGCGATTATTTCATCATGAAAAATCGTGCGTGTTTATCATAATATTCCATATATGCAGTATATAAATAAATTATATATACAGAGAGAGAGGGAGAGGGAGTTTGAAGATAAAAAATTTATTCAAATTATAAACTTTGGTAAACTAAATAAAAAAGTGTTTCAAAGTACCAAATTTTTGTTATCTTTCAACGGAATAATTTTCATTTCAAAATTCAAGATTAAGAAGAAAGTTTTACAAAATTTGAAAATAATGCATACAAAAATTCATAAAATATATAAATTTGTATGTAACATGCTTGCATGATGTTTAGAAAGGTTTTCAATATACTTTTTACCATGAATTTTTACTCACAGTTTTTAATATTTTTAGGAAAACTGCTTAAACTTTAATTATTTGTGGTTTTAGAATTGTTTGGAGGAAAATAAAAGCCATTTTTTTTTAGCGTTCAGCCCAACTTTGGAGGAAAAGTTATGGTTAATTATTCTTGTTATCAGGATTAAACTTCGTTTCGTCTAAAGAGGTGACCGTGTATTGTGCACGTTCGGAAACCGAGTGAGCATCTTACATATAATGAGAAAAGTTGCCTTTATCAAATAAAGGAGGATTCCACGAATGAAGAGTTCAGCCCTTCCCCATCCACGGACAACTTAGTGTAGGCAAATAAACCCCTCGTACGCTCAAAATATAATTATTTTATGCGTGTATTTGCGCTATGTGCCCCTCGCACACAACATTCAGAAAATGATAATATGATAAGGAAATTGATTACTTAATCAAAGGCTAATTTAGCCTATAAATAAATTGTTCATGTAAACAAAGGGAAGGAGTCGAAATGGAGGCTCCGTCTTTTTTGTTTATGGAAAGACAATTTATAAATTCTTAAGTACATGAAATTAAAAAAACATTTGCATGTTAAATACTCATGTAATTTACGGAAAAAGACGAATTCAAATGTCTATTTAATTCTGAATAAGTTCAGATAAAAATACCATATACAGGTTACCCAAAAGCTATGAAAATAAATAATGTAAAAATTACATTTAAAACAAAAAAGTAGCCATGAGAATTTGACTGTTCGAGGAGACGTTCAGAAAATGAGACTCCGACCATAAATTATAATTTTATATAAAACGGGAAAACTCCGTTAAAATTAGATTGGTGCATTATTAACAAGTTTAATGGCATGTTAAAATTACACCTTCTGAAAAGTTAATAATTCTTAAAAATAGGATGAATCAACTTAAGTAGGCTGACCATACGTACCGTTTTGAACGGGACAGTACCCTTTGTTTTATATTTCCTGGCCGTCCCGTCGTTTTAATAAAAATGTCAATTTTGTTCCGAATTATGTACTTACTTTTTCATGAATACAGAATATTACATAACCCCGTCCCTTTTTTGCCATCCCAATGTCCCGTTTTTGTCTCAAGGAAATATGGTCAGCCTAAACTTAAGGGAATCTTATTTGAGTATGTAAGTGAATGTTACGCCTGGCAGTGCGTAAATAGAATATGCCAAGAAAAGAAGTACCCTCACTGGAGGAGTTAGTGCATCTCGAAGCTGGTTAAACGAATGTATCACACAAAATTTATGTTTAAAATTCCTAAGATCAAATAGGAAGTGGTTCACCCAAAAAATTAAACGAAGTCAGATTAAATTCTTTTTAAATTTAACTTAAATATGTACATAAGGAATGGTGTGTGGCTAAAAACATAAAAGTGAAATTGTTCTCCTAAGTTGAGCAAATCACTCTTAAATTGAATTGGTTGCCCACAAGTAATTCAAACACAAAATAGTCTTACCTTAACAATTTAACCCTTTACTGCCCAAAAGGACAAATTTCTAACCTTTAAAATACATGCATTCATAACTTAACCGAACAAAATATTTGGCCAGTAAAGGGTTAACGGAAGAAAACGGAGACACTCCGTGTATTCTGGTGGTGTTTGAAAATACTAAAAAATAGTGCATCGTACATTCTCCGTTTAGAAAACGGACTGAGTGCCAGTAAACAATGTAACTAAGGTATGCATTAGACATTATAATACGGTAATATACATTATAATTGGAATGGTCAAATAACCAGATAGGATTTAAATAATTCTATGAAAATGTATTATGCACCTAGCAAAAGGAAGAGAAACAATTGTTACTCTAAAGATAATTCAATCAAAATTGTAGTATTTATGGGTTCATTCATTTTTAATGGTCTTGCGTATTATAATACGACTATATTCAGTTAAATAACTACCAGTTGTAGATTAAACTTGTCGAACAGTCAAATTTAAATTGCTTATGCATTTTACTTAATTGGATCATTATTAAGAATCTTCCCTAAATAAACAAGAATTTATCACTGTCAACAATTTCATTTTTGCAGTGTAAGTTGTTCAATAAGATTTGACAAATACATTAATTTTGTAAAAGGCTTTTCAATTATTCCCCTACACGGTTTGACAGAGAAATAAGATTATATAACAAGTTATATATATATATATATAACCTTGGGTTAAACCTATATAACTTGGTTTAAAGGAAAACAGGCTTAAAACAAAAATATAAATCATACAGTAAATATAATATATAAAACCACGTCATAATATATATATATATATATATATATATGTGTGTGTGTGTGTGTGTGTGTGTGTATACTAGCGGAGCGACCGAACGTTGCCTGGGTGGATGTTGAACGCTATATATATATTATATATAGCCCAGTTAGGTTAATTGAATGTCCGGTTAGGTTAATTGAATGTCCGGTTAGGTTAATTGTACGCCCTTGATGATTGGTTAAGTTAAGTCGTGATATTTTCATTAAAGCTAACGAAAATATCACGACTTAACCTAACCACTCGTCAGGGGGGTACAATTGACCTAACCAGGCATTCAATTAACCTAACCGGGCATTCAACACCCAGGTGTACAACCTCGGGACCTAATCAATATGTGTGTGTGAAGTTTCATGTTTGTACCTGCTTCCATTTTGAACCTATGGCTGAAACACACACACACACACACACACACACGCGCGCGCGTCCTCTTATTATTATAGATATATATATATATATATATATTTTTTTCTCAATATAGTTACCACCTTTATATCGTACAAAGTGACCGCTTTTACCGAGCAAAAAATAATTTATGTTCGGAATTTAATCTGTTAAAAGGATTTTAATACTGTAAACGCTCGCGTTTCATACCCTACACCTATCCACCCCTCTATCCTATCCCCACCTGCGGCATTCACTCGTCTCAGGCCGACACAAGATTTCCCTCGATCGCATCTCTCCTTCAAATGAGGCGCTTATTATTTTTGACCAGAGGCAAACGACCTTGAATGCATCCCAGATCAGTCCAGAAAACACTGCGCGAGATTCCAGACGCTTTTTCGAGCAAACTTCCTCGTGGACTCGTAATCATTTCTTGAACTTAAATAACATAAAATTAATTATTTCAATCCCGTAATCTTACTTTTTATTAATAACTTAATTTACGATTGTGAATTTATTCTTTTGTTATCAACGTTAATCGGTAATTCATTCACTTTTCTTTACTAATCAATTAATCAAACATTATAAAGTTATTCAGTGTAACACAATATTAATTGTCACCTCTCATGACTTTCATCATTATTAAAGGAAGGAAATTCACTCTATTAATCTTCTTATCACATTTATTATTCTCATTCGAAAATCAGATGGTGACCGCAATCAAGCAAACAATTAGCAATTAGCGGAATTAAATTTATTATAGGGCCTACCGTCTAGTCCTTAATATATATATATATATATATATATATATATATATAATACATACATACTGTGTGTGTGTGTGTGTGTGTATATAATATATATATATATATAATATATATACATATATACATACTGTGTGTGTGTGTTGTGTGTATATATATATATATATATGTCATCTCGCCTTCTCCCTTCATTCCCTGACGAGGTGCAATTCTGAATACACGAAAGACCTTGGAATCTTTTTTCTTTTTCCTTGTGGGTTTGCATCATATATATATATATTTAGGAGAAATCCAATGACAAGAAGGAGAGTAAATGCCATGAAAAGTGTCTTCTTTAATGCGCAACGTTTCGAGCAATTGCTCGAAACGTTGCGCATTAAAGAAGACACTTTTCATGGCATTTACTCTCCTTCTTGTCATTGGATTTCTCCTAAATATTAAATTGAAGCTTTGTAGAAGCAACCCGCATGATTATATATATATATATATATATATATGGAATACACAGAATTAATGTGCATGGAACAAGAGACACTTTTGGGATATTAAACCTACTCTTGTCCGAATAAGTAATGGTAAATGGCAAATACTGAAGTGTTTCCTTTCATGTGTATTCCACAAATGTTAGGTGGTGTGGTGGTTAGCATCGCTGACTATGAATCCACCGTGCCCAGGTTCGATTTCCGTTGACGTCAGATGCCGCTCAGCAAACCCAGCTGTTCATCCTTCCATTCAAAAAAAATTAGTTGGTAAATAATTTTGTACCGTGGATAGCTGCTGATCGAGGAGTTGTGAGATCGAGTCCGGGCGAGGACTTTGTTATCCACCCATGGTGGGTCGTGGTTCGGATTCCACGTGGAGCTGTAGGTCTAAGGAAGAGTAAAAAGCTTGGCTTTTGTTAGAATGAACAATTCGGGCGGAAGCAAAGCCAATGTTAACCAAGGTGTGTGTGTATATAATATTGCGTAGGTTGAGTGGTCTTAACGGTGCACCGACGAAAGGCACTGGAATAGATCGATCGAGCTTATGGGTCGTAATTCGATGACGAAATTGTTTTAAAAGTCAGATACATCAAGAAGTTCATTTCATTTACGCAAAGCTCAGTTTGAATGGCTTTAAGATTAAAGAGTTAAATGAACGAGTTTATAACCTGCTCCTATCACTTGGAACCTGTCTCAAAATACCGGAGTCTCATCACTAGTCCAATCTTGGGCCTTTCCCCGGCCCAACCTACCAGGTTGCTCCTTTATTCTTCCACAGTAAGAAAGTATTGCATCATGAAGCTATACGTGAGATGTCCATAAAATAATGAAATTAAGCAGGATAAATTCATAAAAGCATAAAACTCAAATGTAAACGTGTTCAATACAGTCTAATGCAAAGAACTCAAAACTCAGACAATCCAACTGTCTAAGTATGCATCGGTCCTGCGTTGTCTTTTAGACTTTGGACCTCTTGGTATGAAAGTGTTTGTCTATAGCTCCACTTAACTCCTGCAATAGCTTTTCCATTACATGTACTTCTTATTCTAATTTTTTTGTACTACCTTTGAGAAGCTGCTATTATTAATTTTATTATTACTTGTTTTATTACGTGCATAATTGTTATTCCTTTATTACCATCGTTCTTCTTTTGTTTTTAAGTTTATTGTTCAGTTAGTTGTATCGTTTATTACGTTCATCGATATTGCACCTTTTTTACGAGATTTGTCTCCTCCTGGGGAAACATCAGGTAAGTGTAATAATTAATGTAAATTGCAGGTAATTCTCACCACAGAATTGTATACTTATTTCCTTTTATCTTATACAAATCTCCATAACCATAAAGGACAACATATGAAGAACCCGTTAAAAATCTGGGAATTTTTTCGAAGATTTATTTACTAAAAATGAAGAAAAGAAAACAATGAATATATATATATATATATATATATATATATATATATATATATATATATATATATATATTTCTTCCCACTTCATTACTCAGAAGTCAAATTTTATTATACAGTATATATGATGCTAATGAGCTCCTCTTATAATTTAGTCTCCTTCATCCTCATTAAATTGTTACCCTATTAACGACCTCAATACAAAACCGAATGATGATTAATTAATTATCAATGTTGAACCTTAATATTAGAGGCCTTGCTAAACATCAAGATGACCTCAAAGTACATTATAGAAATAAGAGGCGGCAGCACTCGTATTTACATAAAAAGTACCATAAAATTCACAAAAATTTACCCCCTCTCTACAGTAGAACCCCACATTGAAACATGTGCAGTAAATCTTACCCTTGACAAAACCTCTCTCAACATACTGGCAATATACAGACCACCAAACAGTAGTGTAATTAACTACAGTAATAACCTACAGAATCTAATCAGTTATCAGTCTCTAAAACGCTCACGCATTTTCATCTTCTGAGACTTTAATATGGACTTAATGAAAACAGGAACAGATTGCATTGCCAAATCAGTATGGAACATAATGAGCAGCTAAGGCTATAAGACTTACGTAACAAGGCCAACATACTCCTATACTGATCTTACCAAATTTCTCTTTTCGATCACATGGTGAGATATAGACCCACAATAGATACATTTCGCAGGGATACTCCTTGCGGGCATAACTGACCACCTCCCAAATTACGTCACGACCAAAACACCTTAAAGTGCAAAACTATTAAATTCAGAAAAACAAGACATAATCAACTTAATAAATTCAAAATGAAATTAGGCGAAACGGATTCCGACTTCATTGACAACCCGCATACAGATATAAACGCCAAATTTGAAAAGTTTCAGAAAACACTGGTGTGCTTTTAGTGAATTCTGCCCCATCATTGAAAAAAATTATTCCTACGGTTCGAATCAACAATTCCTGGTTGACCCCAAGTCTAAAGACATTTGTTAAACAAAAACATAAACTATATAAAAATGTGAAGGAAAGTCTACTCCCAAAAGAAGCCTACACTCTCTATAGAAACAGATGTAATTCGTTGATACACAAAGCTAAAGCTAATTATTACTATAGATATAAATTCAAAGAATACAAAGGCGATCCCAAACAATACTGGAACATCATTAACAAAGCGATTAATAAAAAACTAACAAAACCCTCTACCTCAGAAAAGCTATTAGTAAATTATGAGCCTATAACGGAGAAAATAAATATTTTAAATACTTTCAACGATTATTTCACCGAAGTGGGAACCAACCTTGCTCCTAATATTCCACCCACGGTCGGTCTTTCGATACGTACCTTTTATTTATCCCAACTATACGAGATAAACTATACGAGAGAGTAATATATAATCAAATAATAAAATTCATATTCAAGTATAAAATCATACACAAACAACAGTTTGGCTTTCTAAGTAAAAACACAACTAATGACGCAATAACTGCAATATTAGAGGAACTTTAAAGCAATCTCAACGACAAAAAAATTCGATAATCATCCTACTTGATCTAGCTAAGGCCATTGATACAGTATTTCATGACATACTCTTAATAAAACTCGAACACAACAGCTTCAGGGGGCTACCCTTAAGATGGTTCAACTCATATTTGGCTAAAAGGACACAATTTATAGCATATAACTCTCTTACGTCACAGATAAGACACATCTCCCAAGGGATACTCCAGGGGAGCATTCTGGCACCTGTTCTCTTGCTCCTTTATATAAACGACTTCCGCAGGTCACTAAATAACTCTCCCTGTTACCAGTATGCAGATGATACGTCAATACTTCAATCATAACCTCGCATAAAGACTCGCTACCACTCCAAACAACTATCAACAATGAACTCCAAGTGTTTATATATGACATAATGTCAACAAACTATCCTTAAATATAAAACCCCCAGCTTATATAGTTATCACAAAAAACAAATCGTTGCCCCTTTTAAACCTACACATAAATTCAATCCCTGCTCAGCGAATGCAACCAGCCAAACTTCTGAGAATTACCATTACTACAAATCTCTCATTCAAAGAGCACATTGAAGATCTATGCAACAAATTGGCCAAGGTCTCATTCATAATTACGAAAGCAGGTAGAGCACTCCCCAAAACAAGTTCTCCGATCCATATACTTCACCATGTTGTACCCACACCTACAATACTGCATTAGTGCTTACGGAATCACACGTCAATATTCGCTACAGTCCTTAGTAATAATGCAAAAAAGATTAATTAGGAAAATCTATAAATCAAACACGCGTAATGAAAGTACAGATCAAATGCTCCACGAGTCAAAAATTCTCAAACCAGGAGAATTCTGAAAACTAGACATTGCCTCATATACATTATGTATCAAATCGTTTATAATACTGGTCCAGAAATCATCCAAAACAAAATATTAGCTTCCAAAATACAACACCGCTTTCACACAAGACAATCAAACACGTACATCACAAAAAGGAATTATATTTTAAATTGTGCGACTAGATCCTCATACTCGATGGGTCTACCTTTGGAATTTACTTGATCAAGAGATACAACAATCTATACCATTAAAACTCTTCCAAAGGAAACTGAAAAACAAATTCATTAAATCATAAAAGCCATAACTCCGTATTCCCTGTCTTATTTCCACAAAATTAAGCTCTATTCCCATATACTCTTCTTTCCATCATAATAAATTAATCAACATTTCTATATAACAAAACAACAAATAATAATAACTGGTAAAATAAAACCAAATATGCGGAAGGTCAAAACATCTAAGGTTGTAGAGATACTCAGTTAGCGAAGTAATTAATATTTCGATATTTAATTATATAATTATTTAATATTTAATTATATTTCAGCGTCTACTATACCAATAAATACGAAGGTATAATCTTAGCTGAATACCTAAAAGTAATTATGCGTAGTTATGTGAATGTGTAATCTTACAGTAGCTGAATATCCAAAATGTATGTATTTCTAAACATATGTTTGTAGCTTACAACAGATAGATCCCCATGTAATTTTCTCTCTGTGTTTCTTTATCTTTAAAACTAGTATACATTATCTGATAAGATTTACCATAGATTTATTATTTAATAATATTAATAATATTATCTAATAAGATTTACCATACAACTCAATTCTGCCAATAAAAAATAAAATTTGCTTGTTAATGACAGTTCTTTGCTATGTAAGTATATAAAGACATTATAGTCCCATTTATCTGAATGTGTAATGGGCATATATATATATATATATATATATATATATATATATATACACACATTTAAACTGCAAACACGCAGTATAATTAACGTAAAGAACGACGCTTGTATAGGAGAATATTCCGCGCAAGATGAGAAGGAGAGAACGAAACAAATGAAAAAATGAGGTAACCACCCGAGAACCGAACCCGGGATCTTCCGATTGCCGGTCAGATATGATAACCATTACACCACGGGCCTCACTCAATCAAATGCCGTAATGGTTATCATATCTGACCGGCAATCGGAAGATCCCGGGTTCGATTCCCGGGTGGTTACCTCATTTTTTCACGTGTTTCGTTCTCTCCTTCTCATCTTGCGCGGAATAGTCTCCTATACAAGCGTCGTTCTTTACGTTATATATATATATATATATATATATATATATATATATATTATATATATATAATATATGCGGGGGTGCATATTTATGGGTATACATGCATGTACCTGTATATGTGTATGCGTCTGTATGTATGAACATATGTATGTCTATGTGTATATATAGGTCACATGTACATGTACTGTATGTATGTATATATGTATGTTTCCTGTAGCAAAAGATGTGCACCATCAACACATATAAATACAATAATAAATTGTAATATTATTATTATTATTATTGTTGTTAATATTTTTGTATATTGTTTATTTTACTACGCTACGTACGCTTAGGAATGCATTAACTGTCGCACTATTATATATATATATATATATATATATATATATATATATATATATATATATGTATATGCATGTTATTATATGTTATTCTCTGTATAACTACTGTATGCCTTATATACGTATGTAGCAAAGAACAATAAATTATTATTATTATTATTATCATTATTATTATTATTATTATTACTAGTAGTAGTACCTATGTTTGACTTAACATAGTAACTTCGATATTGTTTCCTTATGTTGAGTCGTCACTCAAGGAGCTGGTGTTAATTTAATCCAGTAGTGGTGGTGGTTAGCGTCGCTGACTACGAATTCATCGACCCAGGATCGAGACCCGGTGACGGCAGGCGGCGCGCAGCAAAACCTAGCTGTTCATCCTTCCACACAATAAATAAATTGGTTGGTAGATAAATGAGTACCCTGGATAGCCTAGTGGTTAAAACGCTGGGCTGCTGGTGGGGCGTGGTTCGGATTCCACGTTAAACTGTAGGTCTAAGGTGGCATGACAAGCACTGCATAACTTTAGTTTTAGCAACATTAAAATTAATGTCATTGGTCTGCGTTTGAAAGGTTGGAGGTCATAGACAGGGCTAAAGATGGATTGAGGAAGATTGTCCCAGAGTTGAGATGTTGAGTAGATGAAAGATTGAAAATACTGATCAACCCTTGCATTTGAGAGTTGGACAGAGAAGGAATGAGAATGTGTCGAAAGTCTGGCACTGCGTGCTCTCTTTAAAGGAGGAGGCATGCAGTTAGAGAGTTCAGAAGAGCAAAATATGTTGATAGACCCGTCTTTTAAAATCAATAGTTTCACCGATGTAACTCTTCGAACAATCCTTGCATGGGATTCGATAAACTCCAGAACTGAAGAAAACATTTTATAGTTGATTTTTTTCACAAAAGACTTAGGGTTGAACAGGGGATCTGTGAGACCAGGTGAAATTCGGGGGTGGACAACATCCCGAAGAGACTGAGCGTTAAGCGGTGTCACCAGAGGTTCCCTAAAACTCTTAACGCTAGTAATATATTTATAGAATTTCTTCTCAGCAGATCTAAAAGATTTTTCGATTAAAATGGGAATAGCACAATTTTTTAAAAGAATCTTTACTGTAGCAAAATTCAGATTCCAAATAGGAAGATATCTATAAAAACACCGTTTTTGTTTTGTAGGTAGACTATGTGAAGAAAACCAGTGGACGTATACATTCAAATGAGCAATTTCCTGAACATAGTTAAAAAAGGTTTATTATTGAAAGATCGAATAATTTGAACGTTCAAGAAGGAGAATTTTGAATGTTGTTCAGCTTCAACGGTAAACTTTATGAAGGGAAAAACGTTATTCAGTCGGATGAGAGTGCGATTACGATCAGAATCCGATGGAAACAAAACAAAAACGTTGTCCACGTAGCGATACCAGGGGACAACAGGATCAAGAATCTCAGGAAGAAATTTTGTTTCGGAGAGTTCCGTGAATATATTACTTAGATTAGCAGAAAGAGGGAAGACCATGCTAAGGTCATCTTTCTGTTAAAAAAAAAAAAATTGTTAAGCTTAATATAAGAATATGACAGACAAAAACGAATTAGTTTAAAGAAAAGAGGAATAGATAAAACCATCTGGATCTCATTTTTCAAGAGGGACTCCTCCAGATAAGATAAGATTTTTTCAATAGGAACTTTATTAAAAAAGGAAACAGCGTCGAAGCTGATCATCTTATTTACTAAATTAATATTACTTATTTTATCTATAAAATCCGAAGAACTTTTAATATAAGCATTAAAAAATATTACCTATTAAGAAAGAAAGGTTCTTTGAGAGACATTTGGCCAAACAATGATTAACACTCCCGACATTTTATTAACTATACAATTATTTATAATTTTGGTTTGAAATATAAACAAAATTGAAAAAATTTATTAAGCTCACGCAGCAACCTGTAGGTCTAGATTTAATTAGAAAAGGTTTATTTTATATATTTTAAGTATAAGTATTATATTTTTTCATTATACATAAAATGTTATTGAAACTATATACAGGGTGTCTGAAGAGTCCCTACAGTATCTATTTTACAGAAATAATAATATGTTAAGGAAAATAAAACAACAGCCTAACCATATATGTGTATATATGTATATATATATATATATTAGGGTGTTTCATACCTATAGGGTAAAATAAAAATGAGCTTGGAGTTTTAATCCACACGTTTCTCCGTATTCTAAAGAACAAGAAAACACGTTTGTGCAAGTTTGAACCAGATCGCGCTGCATTTAGAGGTCCCCAACTTTGACGACTTTTTGTCAGTTCATTTCTCGCCTGCCTGCAGTGAAGATGGTTTTCTTCGTCACTTGAGCGGTTCGTGTTGTATAGCCTATTGGACAACTATGGAGGTAATTATATATGCTACTAATTATCTCATTTTACTGTGGTATTGAAATTTATTATTATTTAATTTCTGTCATTTTACTGTGGTAGTGATATTTATTATTAATATTACATGAAATTAATTAGTCTGTTGCATATTGGACAACTAAGCTGGTAATTATTTATGATATTAATTAATGTAATTTTACTGCGGTATTGAAATTTATTTAATTAATGAATTGTCAAAGAGAACGTAGTGTACACGTATCAGTTTTATAAATAAAGAAAAGCAGTAACTGGGACTCGAACCAGTGTCATAGCCGTTTGGCGGCATCGCTCAAGTCGGCGTACACAGCACGCTATCCACTCCCTAGATGGTGTAGTGGATAGCGTGCTGTGTACGCCGACTTGAGCGATGCCGCCAAACGGCTATGACACTGGTTCGAGTCCCAGTTACTGTTTTCTTTATTTAATTAATGAAATTAATTACGATGTGAAATTATTTCTGTGGAATTATTTAGTTTGTTTTCTTTTCCAGGTGTCTACCAGAGCGAAAACAGAAGTGTTTCTTATTGGCCAGACGGATGCGAACATCACATCAAGTGGCCTTCCAACTCAGTTGCAAGTACTCAAAAAGTACTTTTACCACCAAAAGGAGCAAAAATTTGGACGTACTAAATGCCTGAACCTGTGCCTGGATGCCTGTCTCATATTTTGGGAGAGAGCGAGAATCCCCATGATGCGTCGAGATTCGGCCTTGAGGAAGATGGAATCCCTTCTCAAGGAATACGACCGGCTTGTGAAGCACAAGTCACATAAAGCAGAGTCCTTCCGAATGAAGGAGGCGATGTTCAAGGAGGCAATAGCGAAGGAGATCATGGACATTGCTCATTCACAGGCTAAAGAAATGATGAAGAATCAGGAGGACATCCACTTTCTCGACATGCAGCGTGAAGATCCAAATTCCTGCAGCATGGGCCCTGTTGACATGAAGCTTCACTATAAGGAGATTAGGAAAAGGAAGAGGCTGGACAAGATTAAGGAACAACAGGAGAAGGCCAGGAAGGAACAAGGAGCTGCAGAAGATACGGGGGCTTTAGTGATTTCAACTTCATCAGAGACTGACTCAGATGTCGTTGACCCAACCGTGGAAGTTTTTCCATCCTCCTCCAAGGGAAATACCAAGAAGCGACGCAGGAATCTGATCTCACAGGATGTGACGACTACCTACGATCGGCTGAATATTTCGTACCGCGATTCAGCTATGTCGTACGCTGCAGCGGCTAAATCACTAGGTTTTGACTTGGATGAACTGTCCATTTCTGCCAGTACCATGTACCGCACACGCAAGGCTCTCAGGAAGGTGGTTGCTGAAAGTTATCAATCCGACGAAGTTTGTCCTGGTCAGCCTCTTGTCTTGCATTGGGACGGTAAGCTCCTACCTGACAATGAACAATGGAAGGAGAGTGTTGACCGGATCGCCGTCCTCGTCTCTGGCGACGGCAAGGAGAAGTTGCTCGGCGTTCCTAAGGTGACGTCCGGAACCGGCGAGAAGATAGCGCGAGTTTGCTTGGATTTGGTCAAGGAATACAGGATGGAAGAGCGCGTGCGGGGACTGTCTTTCGACACGACAGCGTCGAACACCGGGATTCATATCGGGGCCTGCGTCCTGTTTGAGAAAGGTCTTGGCAGAGAACTCATGTACTTCCCCTGTCGGCATCACATCTATGAAGTCATCCTCAGCTCCGTCTTCAAGCGTGCATACGGCCCTTCAAGTGGCCCCGATATACCCGTTTTCAGGAGGTTTCAGGCACAATGGAAGTTCATCGACCGGTTGGACGTGCGGCCGTACGATTTTGCTCAAGTCAATGACTCTATGAGGGAACTGAGGGAGAAGTCAGTCCTGCTGGTGAGAGGGATGGTGAGCACGTCGCATCAGCGCGATGACTACAAGGAACTGCTACAGTTGGTTCTCATCTTCCTGGGAGAAGCAAAAGTGGTGGATTTCCCTCTCAGAGCCCCTGGCGCTTACCATCACGCTCGATGGATGGCGATAGCCATCTACTCCTTGAAAGTAATTCTACTGAAGAAGCAGTTCAAGATGTTGAGTCACGAGTTGGAAGCTCTGACAGCCGTAGGTCTCTTCGTGTCCCTCGTCTACATCCGAGGTTGGACTCGTGCTGCAACCTCAAGCAAGGCTGCCGCAGTTGATCTGGAATTTCTGCGTGACGCGGAAGCCTTTGCCATGTCGGGATATTCGTGTGTTAACGCTGCGCAAGATGCCATGTCTCGACACCTATGGTACATCTCTGAGACTCTTATTGCCATGGCGTTCTTCGACGCAGATGTGGCAGATGAAGAAAAGGCTCAGATGGTCGTCAGTTTGGGTAAGCCCGCATCGAAAAAGGGACTCAAGCGACCCCAAGGGAAGAACGTCAGGAATCTTGCCTCGAAACACCTGGCGGAGTTCGTGACAGGAAAGACGATGGCTTTCTTCCATGCATTCGACTTGGACACAGAATTCTTGAAAAAGCCAGTTGCCGAGTGGACTGAAGTAGAGGGCTTCAAGCAAGCAGCGGCAACTGTTAACAAAATCTCTGTCGTCAACGATCGGGCCGAAAGAGCCATCGCGCTCACCAAAGAGTTCAACTGTTCTCTGACGAAGAACGAAGAGCAGAAGCAGTATTTGCTCAAAACTGTGATGCAGCATAGGGCGAAATACCCGAATAAAACCAAGAAGGATTTCATGGACAAATGATTCGCAAGAAGTGGTTATGTTTTTTGTATCTTTGTGAAAATGTGTAGTGAAATGGTACTCGTTTGTTGAATAAAAATTCATTGACAGATTTTTGTTTAATTTTTTCCGTTTATGATCTGCCAGAGCATCAAACTGGGGACACGTAAACTTTAAACTATTGAATTAATACTTCGGTTTATCAGTCTCCTCAGCAAATGGAACAAGGGGATCCATGTGGATTAAAATTTTTCCAAACTTTTAATTTATGAAACACCCTAATATATATATATATATATATATATATATATATATATATATATATATATATATATATATGAAATTCAAGTATTAGCTTCGGCATAAGTACCATCAATGTCTCTGTATGTTTGTGGAGCTATTTTCCCCGCTGCGGGACTATTTTTTTGAAGAGGCTACAGTGACAGGACCAGTTTATCTTGACATGCTTCAGCAATTCTTACAACCCTAACTTCTCTTCACATGGCATTCTCAATACGGTTGTGTTTCAAGAAGATGGGAGCTTCTTGTCATTACGCAAACCTCTTTCGAACTTACCTCAATGAACGTTTTCAAAATTGCTGGATTGGGCCTGGTGGGAACCGGCCGTGGGAGGTAAGATCTCCAGATTTGACGCCTCTAGATTTCTTTGCGTGGGGTTTTTACAAAGTCTGAGATGTACAAAACAAGAGTGGCATACCTGAAAAATTTGCGAAACCGCATTGCTGCTGCCGCAGCGGGGAAAATAACTCCACAGATGCTGGTGAATGTCTTTCGTAATGCAACTAACAGACTTAAGACATGAAGAAACACTGATGGTGCTCATGCCGAAGCTAATACCTGAATTTCATATATAGGTATATATATATATACACACATATATACCGACAAGCTTGACCTTCGTGAACTGAGGGATCATCGCACAGAACATTTGAAAGGTTGAAAAGTATGGTTATGCTGTCTTTTATTTTCCTAAAAATATTATTGCTGCGAAATAGATAGGGATTTTTGGGACACCCTGTATTTATTTTGTGTAAACGGATTTTCTTTTGGATACAAAAAAAACTGAAAAAGAAACCATTTTTTTGCACCCCCTCCCTACACACACACATATACCGGGTGGCCCAATAAAAATGGCACCAATTTTGAGAAGTGATATCTCAATAACCATTGCAGCTAGGGACTTAAAGAAACAAACAAATGAAAGATACTTCTTTTCTCTTTAAATACTTATTCTATGGCTTGATGGTTATAAGCCCATATAATGCCCAAAATTGGCTTCCAAAAAAAATATACAAAAAAAAGTTGCGCATTTATATTTATTCCTTGATCCTAATTTTAAATGAAATTTTTCTATTCCAGACCCCTCAAGATGGGATTGAGAGAATCTGATAAGAACATTATACAAGCACTACGTGAAGAAAAAGGATATTCATTAAACAGAATCCTTTACGAATTTCCAAATAGAAATTGGAAAAAAAGAACTGTGGCACATTTTTTACAAAAACTTAAAGAAACCGGCAGCAGTCAACGGCGTCCGGGAAGTGGTCGACCAAGAAGTATTAGAACGCCAGAAAACATTGAAAAAGTAAATGAAATGGTTTTAAGTCAAGAGGAACAACCGGGAACAAGTAAAAGTGAACGTGAAGTTGCGAAAGAAACCGGGATTTCACGTTCATCAGTACAGCGAATAATTCGCTGTACTGATGAACGTGAAATCCCGGTTTCTTTCGCAACTTCACGTTCACTTTTACTTGTTCCCGGTTGTTCCTCTTGACTTAAAACCATTTCATTTACTTTTTCAATGTTTTCTGGCGTTCTAATAGTTTCTGGTCGACCACTTCCCAGACGCCGTTGACTGCTGCCGGTTTCTTGAAGTTTTTGTAAAAAATGCGCCACAGTTCTTTTTTTCCAATTTCTATTTGGAAATTCGTAAAGGATTCTGTTTAATGAATATCCTTTTTCTTCACGTAGTGTTTGTATAATGTTCTTATCAGATTCTCTCAATCCCATCTTGAGGGGTCTGGAATAGAAAAATTTCATTTAAAATTAGGATCAAGGAATAAATATAAATGCGCAACTTTTTTTTTTATATATTTTTTGTGGAAGCCAATTTCGGGCATTATATGGGCTTATAACCATCAAGCCATAGAATAAGTATTTAAAGAGAAAAGAATTATCTTTCATTTGGTTGTTTTTTTAAGTCCCTAGCTGCAATGGTTATTGAGATATCACTTCTCAAAATTGGTGCCATTTTTTTTGGGCCACCCGATATATACACACACACACACGGGGGGGTGTTTGTGAATCCATAAACGAACATTGTGGGTAGGACAGTTTCCAACGTCATCAGAGGGAAACAGGCTTTAACTTCTTCATCATGATGAGATTGGTACGTGAGTACCTGAAATAATGAGGCATCGGCGGCAACCGCGCGTTTGTAATAGAGCAGAAGGGTTTAAAACAAACCAATAATAAATCCATTAAACGAAAACTTTAAAAAAGTATTTATCTTAATGAGAAAAGTCTGAAATATAAAAAGACCGAACTAAACACAATGAAGCCGTTAAGAGGCTTGATTTAGTAACAATTACGGAATCCTCTCTTGATACAAATAGCAGAGATTACACCACGAAATCTGCAATAAATAGTCACCCATACCACGTGACCAGGCATGAGAGGGGGGAGTTGTATATACGAGTATTATTGTAGAAACCGATTCGACAGATGAGCCGACAAATAGAAGCAACCATAATTTTTTAGGAAATATATTGGTTTAGCTTCTGCCCGAATCGTTCATTCTGACAAAGATCAAGCTTGTTACTCCATCTTAGACCTACAGTTTAACGTGGAGTCCGAACCATGCTCAGCAGTCCAGCGTCTTAACCACTAGGCTACCCAGGGTACCCGTTTATCTATCAACTAATTTTGTTTTTTTATTGTGTGAAAGGATGAATAGCTGCGTTTTGCTGCGCACCGCCTGCCTTCACCGGGTCTCGATCCCGGGGCCGATGGATTCGTAGTCAGCGACGCTAAACATTACACCACCGAAATGAAAATATATCGTAATAAAAAAATCAGTTTTGATGTCATATGCTGATCAACTAAATATTTTAAACAAAATGGTGCAATGTTGCATGTAAAAATTCAAAGAGTTTTTAAAAAAAATTTACATTTTACTCAGAAATATTTGTTTAATATATTTTTGTACAATTTAGATATCTGATATGGCATTAATCTATTTAAAGTATTCTAATCTGAATATGCCGTTGAAAGCATGGAAGCCTTTTAGGCAAAAGTAATGGGAAGTGAAATAGTAAGTAATAGTAACAGTAGTAACTATTAATAACAAATAACAATGATGATAACGAGATATTATTATAGTAATAATAATAAAAATAATAGTAAACAAACGATAAAAATTCACAAAAGTAACGGACATAGTGTTGGAGTATTTTATAATTTTACACAATTTTACAATTTTAAATAAAATGACCAGTTATATCTTTAATAGAAAATAAGTGATGCTTAATAGAAAATATTAAAAGACATTAAAAAAGCCTAATGAGAGAGTAGAAAAATTAAGGGAAGCTGACATCAGATATGATATTTTAGATAATTAATTACGAAATAAGGACTTAATTGTTGGAGCAGATTGTAGACACCAGTCGACAAGGGAAGTACTCCGGGGAGGACGTTAAACTGGAGACAGGGAGTGTGAAACTCCCATTTCTCCTGTCACTGTCCTCGTTGGATGATCTTTTTCCGTGTCTCATCTACCCTCTGAGCAGCCCAGCGTGCTCTCAAACACACTTCTCCCTCTGTTCTTCGCTACATATACATGTATTTTACACACTACACATACACAATCTTTTGAAAATTTAAAAAAAAATGGTATCGTGAGCCTCAGAGACCTTGGTTTCGGCTCTCTCTTATATAGGAGGAACATTTTTGCGGGCGCTTGCCCTTGCCTCCTCCTTCGTACATAAAAATAATTACTGTATGATATGAAATTTTAGTTAATTAACTGTAAAAACTGTAATTACTATAGTAAGTAGGAAGAAAAGACCGGAGAAATGAGTTATATATGAAATAAAGAAATGAATTAAGAAATATTCTCTCAACATGTTACTCTATGTTCACGGGCTTCTTCTGGCTTTCGAACATTTGTCGGATTTTCACAGGGGCTCTGAAGCAATTTGGTCTCAACTGATGGTTTTCTCGCCTTGACGAGAATGTATCCGAGTTGTCAATCCCGTAGCCAGGACTTCCCAAGGAGGGCGTCGAAGTTGTAGAAAGGCGGACCTTTTGGTGCAACGACCTAGTCACTACGGAGGGGGTTTAGAGTAGTTAAGTTTAGAGTAGTTTAGAGTAGTTAAAAAAAAAAGCAAAAAAATGCAAGCGTTTATTTACTAAATGAGTTATAACTATGGTTACAAAAGTGGACCTTTCCTGTCCAGGGGGGCGCGTCATTCGGTTCCCCAGACCTCCCATTGGCTACGGGCCTGGTTGTGAAGTCACGTAGATATGTCTGTTGCAGTTTCAATGAAAAGACTGTAGGACTTTTTGTTAGCCTTAATTCCCTTCTTCATATTTTATTAAAGATAAAAAGAAATCGTAATAAACTTCAAAATGAATTTGGAAGACATATTGTCATCAGTCTATAAGAGCGAACCTGAAGTTGAAATATATACAGTATATATATATATAGTTCATTGACGATTTAAAATAAGCAGGACTTGGGAGAGGGCTTAACAGTAATGAACAGAGCCAAAAAGAGAATTTATGATATGACACTAATATCAAGGTAAGGAGGGTTTAGGCACGAAGGCTCGTATATGGTACAAAGAACCAAGCTGGAATGGAGAAACAATATAAAGTTTGTTTTTTAAAAGTTTGAGTTGGATGAGAGAAATAGAATTAACCTCTAAAGATTGGAGTAGAATTTGAAGTGGAGTTTACTTGCTGAGGTCATTACTGAAGTCATTATGAAATTTTGAAATTATTTTATAGTCTTCGTAGCGAGAGCTACGGGGAAAATTCTTTGTGAATATTAGCTTATAGCTTGTACATACAGTATCTATCTATCTATCTATCTATCTATCTATATATATATATTATATATATATATATATGCATATAACTGCAATGACCGCGCAGTATATAAATGAATAGAAACGACATAAGTGTTAAGGAACGTTTCTGCACACGAGGAGGAGAGATAACGAATAATGAAAAATGAGGCGGTTCGCCTCATTTTTCATTATTCGTTATCTCTCCTCCTCGTGTGCAGAAACGTTCCTTAACACTTATGTCGTTTCTATTCATATATATATATATATATATATATATATGGAATGATGTTTATCTGTCTGTTCTAGGTTCGTTTATACACTCCTAAACGACGAGGGTAATTCTCACAAAATGAGGGAACGAGGGAAGGTTTTAGTAAACACTCGCCCCTCCCAGCCTCCCTCTTAGTTGTATTTCGGGGTGCTTTTGCTGCGCAAGGTGCCTCAGGCGTTCTGGTATATATATATATATATATATATATATATATATATATATATATATATATATACAGTATATATATATATATATATATATATATATATATATATATATATATATATATATATATATATATATATATATATATATTTCATTTAGAAGCTCATGTAACTTATATTTTAAATTCGGAAAAGAAGACTTACAGTTAAAATATAAATTTATACCAAACGAAGTTTAATGTAGTCAAATGAAAGATTTTTATTGAAGGTAACTTATTTTTCGGGTTTATTGGCATTCTGTTGGAACTCAATATCTGAGTTTGTTTTGGGCGACCTTCCGAGTCGTTGTAAAGGTTCGTGTACACTGGCTCACTAAGTGATGCATCATCGGTGACGCGTCATCTAGTGATGCTCCGGTGATAGTGTGTAAACCGACATGCAAGTTAGTGATGAGTCATCGCGTCACCGATGACGCATCAGTAGCAGAAGTTGGTTGGCTTCCAACTTTAGTGATCAGTGAGACGTCAGTGAGAGGAGGATGAAACGGAAAATTGTTGTTTTTGGTACACGGTACAGGAACTGAAGTGAAGCGAAACTATCTCCAGTAGCCAAGTAACGGAGCGTAATTTCCAGCTTTGACTTGGCTGATAGAGGTGTTCTCATATAGGTTTCTTTTCTCTGGATGAACCGCTCCACCTTACCAAATAAAAACGTAAACTGGCTCCTTGTGAGTCTCAAATGGTTGTTGTAACTGGCACTATCTTTGACAAATAGTTCTTCCAATAGAGTATTCGATGCACCCAGTACATCTCTCCTCTTAATCCACTCACGAACCCAACACTTTCGCTTACTTTTCTTTCGCGTCCTTCGCCTCAGTATTTCCACAACAACGTTAGCTGCCGCTAACACGACTTCTCTAGATGCCATTTCAACAAAAACTGGTTCAAAATTGCAAAAATGCATCACTACAGTTTCACGAGTAAACACTTGGTGATGCATCGTTTCAAGTTGGCATCACTAATAGGTATTCACGCGTCATCGATGATGCATCACTTAGTGAGCCCATGTACACGAGCCTTAATGTAATCACAGTTCTTCTTATTGAGAGTTATTGTGATTTTATGGTGAAGTATTTTCCTGACAGCCTTTCAAGGAAACTGTCTTTGTTACGTTCCTTGAACCCTTGGGAGGAGATTAGAATTTGGCCCTTACGTCGTGGTTACGATTGCTTGACAATGTTGAGCCGTTGCGAGACAATAATGACTTTCGGTATCTCACTATTTCTTGACTGATCTTGTTCCGGTGATAGATTTGTCCTCGAATATTCATTTCATTCTTGATTTCGGATCAATGATAAATGAGGGAAGAATGGCACTTATTCTCTTTCTTCGGTGCCCATTTTTTTTTATTTACGTTGACCTTCATTTTTCTTATTTCAATTTCGATTTCATTCTGTCATTTCACTAGTGTCATTTCCTTTTCGTTTCTCTATTTGTCATCCAACTCATATTTTTAATACTTACTTTTAATTAATTATTTTAGAATATTCGGCGTCAGTGACTTCGATGTTGCGACGCTTCAGCTTATCTTCGAAGTCACTCTTACGTAAAAAATTATTCCAGCCTGATAAGATTTCCAAATCTGCATTCTGATTGTGTATATTCTAACACTGACCGTCATACTGAAGAAGAATGTTTCTCCGCAGTGGGATAAAGCAGCGAACATGTCGTGTAATGCTGACGATGAAGATAGATTAAAGCAATTGAATGAATTAAGTGGAAATCAGTACGAGAAACGAAATGGAAACGTTTCCTCTGTCGCTAGACCAGCAAGCCATTTAATTACAAAAAACTCTACCCAGTTTTTTAATGCTTTTGGGGTTGCGACTATAATTAAAATCATGTCCTATTTCATGGAGGTGCAGAGTAGTAGCAGCACTGTGCTTACGCAAATACCTTAAAGCACTACCAATAAATTTTCAAATAATTAAAATTATTTTAATTTATGGAATGAGTAATTAATTGTTATTTAACTTCAAATTTCTTCATACGACGATATTAAAAAAAATTAAATTATAATTTTAAAAAATTATGTTCAGATTTTGTTTTCGTCCGGTTTGATTCTTCAAAGAAATATGAAATAAAGATTAGTCTTCTAGCAACACTCACACACACACACACACACACACACACACACACACACACATATATATATATATATATATATATATATATATGAGCGATTAATAATTTGGAAATCTTATCAGGCTGGAATAATTTTTTACGTAAGAGTGACTTCGAAGATAAGTTGAAGCTGTCATTTGGTTTGATGAAAAACCAATTGAAGAAGATTGTAAACGAAGAGAAAAATCTGTCGCATTTCCTTTTTTTGTTATTATTAATTTACCTTTTTTACGGGTCTATAATGTACGGAACAATTAAAGGTTGCGGTGGTGGCCTCTGAGCGGTGACGCTCTGGTTCGCTCCCGCCTGCTGTCTCCTGGGTTGGGTTGAGTTAGCCGGTTACCCCTATCATTGCTCGGGCTGAAGGTGACCCTTGTGACATATTCACCCCACATGGTCGGGTAATGAGCTTCTGGCGTTACTTTATATATACACATTAATTTACTTATAGTTAAAAAATAGTAATGCGTTTCGTAAACTGAGAACCGGAAACTGGCACAGCGCGCAGGTCAGACGAACGCAGCCCATTACGTTAAATTCTGGATTATGATTAACCAGCACCATCGAGAGTCGAACCCACATTGGTACTGGTAGTAATAATAATAATAATAATAATAATAATTGAGTTAGAACAATGGGTCGCATTAGCTGGCTTGGCTCTGTGCCAGTTTCTGGCCCTCCTAACTGAATTATTATTATTACGTATTGACTTCATTACTGTAGGAAAAAACTAACTTCATTTTAAAAAGTCACAGTAATGCATTTTTTTTTTTAAGATTTTGATTCCTAAGTCAAATTTTAACCATTCTTTTTTCAAATTAGAAAAAGCAAAATTGGGTCTAGAGTCGAAACATCTTTTTTCGCTTATCCCTTTCCTGGCGTTCTTATAATAAAGTAAATAAAAATGCTTCCATTGATTTTGACACATTTACAAAACAGTTCAAGGCCATTCCGCAATATTTTTTTGTTGTGGATGGGATCTTCGGCATCTCACTATTTCTAGACCGATCAAGTTCCGGTGATTCATTTCACTCTTGATTTCGGATCAATGATAAATGAGGGAAGAATGGCACTTATTCTCTCTCTTCGGTGCCCATTTTTTTTATTTACGTTGACCTTCATTTTTCTTATTTCAATTTCGATTTCATTCTGTCATTTCACTAGTGTCATTTCCTTTTCGTTTCTCCATTTGTCATCCTACTCATATTTTTAATACTTACTTTTACTTAATTATTTTAGAATATTCGGCGTCAGTGATTTTTCCTTAGAAAATGATGTCGCATTAGCTGTTTTATTGTAACGTATTTTGGTATTATTAGAAAGGAAAAACCAAATACCAAAATACTCTTGAATGGCTCTATATTTTGATATTATTAGAAGCGAAATACCAAATACCGAAATACCAAATACCAAAATACTAAATACCAAAATACCAAATACCTAATACCAAAATATACGTATGTCTGTCCCATCTGCAAAAAAAAAAAAAAATTGTGGAATGGCCCCTTCATCAATCTTCATATTCGAATTTAAATCAATTTTTCATTTGACGTCACTTTTATTATTTATCGAAGTTTCGATGACTTTAGACTAATGGATTGCCATCACTGTTTTATACAATGGAATAAAATTGTAAAGTAGAAGGGTTTTAAATATAACTCCTCGGTGCCCTCGGTGGTGTAGTAGTTAGCATCGCTGACTATAAATCCACCGATCCCGGGTTCGATTCTCGGTGAGAGCATGCGTCGCGCAGCTTACCCAGCTGTTCATCCTTCCATAAAAAGAGGTTGGTAGATAAATGGGTACCCTAGGTAATCTAGTGGTTAAGATGCTAGGCTGCTGATGGTGAGGTCGTGAGATCGAGTCCGGGAGAGGACTTTGTAATTTCTGACCACCTGTGCTGGGTCGTGGTTCGGATTCCACGTTAAGCTGTAGGTCCAAAGCGGAGCATCAAGCTTGACCTTTGTCAGAATAAGCAATTCGGGTGGAAGCAAAACCAAGGTTAACCAAGGTTACGCGTAATCGGTAAAACTGCGTATTTCATGAAAGAAGCAAAATATTGCTTATTTCATGAAATTGGCAGTCCATTTACCAAATTCATGAAATAAGCGACGTTATTGCTTATTTCATGAAATACGCAATTTCCCTCTGCCAATTTCCTGAAATAGGCAGAGAAAAAACTGAGAGTTCAATTGTTAGTTTGTTTCTTTTATTCTGTATCACCTTGTTGTTACCATATCTTATAAGCTATAATTTTTCTTCGTTGAACTTCATAGTGTTGTCTTCAGTTCATTTGAATAATGTTTCAATGTCGTTTTTTAACTTTTCTATGTTGCCTTCGTTTGATATTTCTTTGCATATCTTTGTGTCATCTCCGGAACATGATACGATACTGTCATTAATACATTCATCAATGTCTGCAATCATTATTATAAACAGCAAAGGAGTTAATATTGTACATTTTAGAACAGAGCTAACGACTTCTTAGACCAGATTTCACCCCATTTACTACCACTCTTTGTGTTCTTTCAGTCATAAAATTTAATCTCCATCGTTCAAACTTTTCAGTAATTCCTATATTCTCAAGTTTGCGTCCTATAATTCCATGATCACATTTATCAAAGACTTTAGCAAAATCAGTATATATTACATTTATGTTTTGACCTCGATACAATGTTTCCAGTATTTTCTCTTAGTGGTCTAATGACTGTTAAGGGCAATCTTCCAGTCATGAAATTATGTTGGTTCAGATTGAATAAATCCGTTTCTTGTAGGTAGTAAGCAATTTTGCTTTTAATTATACTGGTCAACAAATTTTACCTTTTTTGGTTTCTTCGACGAGGTTCTGTGGTCTTGTTAGAATTTTCAACGCTGATTACGAACCTGACCTTGGAAATTTTGTATCAAGTAGGGTTCTTGAGAAAACTGCGAATTAAGTTTTACCCAAAAGTACAGGGCTCCAATAAACCTTAGCCCCCCTGCCCATGGCCTAAACCATTAGAGGTACAGTAAAACTAAACATACCTTACAAAAGAGAATTTAATCCTGCATTTAATGAGAAACAATTAAAACTTGGTGTTCCCGCCATTGGCTTCCAAGACAGCCTGAATTCGCTTTGGGTAGCTTGCCAAAAGTGACGTGAATAGATCTTGATCATTACGCAAATTTGCTAAAACAGTTTCAATGTGTTGCGTCATTGTATCCTTCGAAAATCGATTTGCTGCAGGTTCTTGAAACAAGAGACATTCAACCTTGTCCTTTATAACTGATCCAATGTGTTCACGGACGTTCAGGTCAGGAGAATTTCCTGGTCATTCTTCATTTCCAAAGAAATCGATCTCATGGTTCCGTAACAACTGTTGAGTGACTAATGCCTTAAAACAGGGGGCCTTATCGTGCAGAAGTGTAACCTGATCGAAATCCATAACATTGTTTGGGTTTCTTAGAAAAGGAATGACATGCTGGGATAGAATAATATCACGAAAATACTGTCCATCCCAACTCTGACCATTTGACTTCAGCACCCACATGAGCTTCTTTGCAGTGAACAAAACAAACACACCAACACAGTCTGGACTTTTTAATAATTCGCGATAATGTTCATTGTCATCGATTTCATCTGGTGTTGTGGCCCACACTCGATCATTTTGGTAGTTAGGCCGACGTGATACGTAAACAAAAAATTCATCGGAGACAGTAAATGCATGAAATCATCCACATCCCAATCTTCAAGATAATGGGCAAACCACATTCTGTCATCGATGTTAAGTTGAGTTTTTCTTGGCTTTGGAAGTTCATGCCAAGGCTTTAAACCTTGCCTATGACGGTACAGTCGAATGATCTCACCACTAACGATCTTTCCTCTCAACACTTCGATCTCTCTAGAAAGTTTAGCACAGCTGTTTTTCCGCTTACGCGTACCGCTTTCAATGGTGTCCTTTGTTTCCTGAGAGAGTGGCAAATTTGGGCGCCCAGATTTGGTTGTATCCATTTCACATTCATCCAAAATTTTATTCCAATTTCTTTTGACGAAGTCCTCACCTCTTCGCAACTTTTTGGCAACCCATGAACGTGTTATAAAGGTGGCTCCAGCATCACGAGCTTCCCGAAATGTTATTGCTCGTATGCGATCTATCACACGTTGCCTCTCCGAATCACCAATTAATTGAGAAGCCATTATATTATCACTTTATCAGCTAGAGTAATTTTAATACCTGCAATAAATAAAGAATTTTATGTATTTTTATAATCGCTAAAAACTACTTCGATATAAGTAAACATGTAAGCTGCAAATGGGGGGGGGCTAAGGTTTTTTGGAACCCCTTATACAAAACTGCATCTGTTGTACTGTATAGGACGTAGTCTAACATTATATTAACCATACCTAAAATCTATTTGTCGACGACTTGCGTTTATAGGCGACATTTGGGGCTTCCCTGATTAATGTCCAGCAGTGGTCAGCCAGCATCGTTGGCCCCACCTTCCTTGGTACCGTTTTTCCATTGTGGAAATATCCTGGTGGAATCTTTCCCCATATTCGTCACTAACGTCAATAAGCTTGGTCGGAAAAAAGTCCAAATGGGAGTGCAGAATATGTACTTTAAGAACATATTGCACCCCATTAACCTAAACGTTTCAAGCATCTCCTCAACCAATTGCACATAGTTCGGTGCCTTGTTCTTACCTAAAAAATTCTGGACGACTGCTTTAAAGGTTTTCCATGCAACCTTCTCAGTTCCGTCTAGGACCTCATCAAAACGGCTGTCATTCATAACTTCTCTAATTTGTGGATCAACAAAAACACTCCCTTTTATCTTCGCCTCATTTATTCGCGGAAACTTCTGTTTTGAGTATCGAAATCCTTCACCTTCCCTGTTCATCGCTTTCACAAATTTTTTCATTAATCCGAGCTTAATGTGAAGACGTGGCAGGTATATTTTCTTGGGATCAACCAACTGTTTATGTGTGACGTTCTTTTTCCCAGGAACTAAAGCTTGATGAAGTGGCCACTCCTTAATGGTATAACTAGAATCTCTGGCCCAACTACCCCACTCACAAAGAAAGCAGCAGTACTTTGTATATCCCAGCTGCAAACTAAGGAGAAGAGCTATGACTTTTAAGTCGCCATAGATGTGCCAGCTGTACTTAGTGTCCGCTATGTGATTCAAAACAAGCTCCACATTTTCATATGACTCTTTCATATGAACAGCATGTCCGACGGGAATTGATAGATAAACGTTTCCATTACGTAACAGTACAGCCTTCAGACTTAACTTGGATGAGTCGATGAACAGTCATCATTCTTCTGGTTTGGTTTATGTTCATGACCAAGTGTCATCATCAATCCGTTTACGTCGTTACAATAACAGATTTCTGCTCAAAGAAAAAAATTTGGTCAAATCGTTTTGACGGTTGCAAAACACAAATATTAGTGCTTTTTACTAACAGATTTCACCCTTGCAGCCGAGAACCTAGAAGCTCTGCTTGACTCTTGGATAAGCTTGAGTCCATGACGAGGTCATTTAACTCACCTTGTGTAATTAAGTGAGGCTCTCTTGACTTAGATGATTGAAAATCTGGGTCTATGTCTTGTTCTAATTCCATTGGCTCGTCTTCTGAGGTCTACGTTTCTGGTCGCTCTGGTTAGGAAAACTTTCACTGTGTGACACCGGTCTTATTGCCGACGGAAGATTTGGATTTTCAATCGATTTTTTTGCTTTGAGAAGAAAATCCAGAAACATTCATCAAATAAAAGTAACACTGTAACGTGATCTCTCTGCTCTCTCCAAACCATGGGAACAGCAAATGGCATGGATTGGAGTGTACCTTTTAGCCATGCCCTGAGATTTACTGCGCCAGATGTACAACAAATATGAGGAGCCCAGCTTTTATCTTGATCCCCTATTTTTCCATCCGAAATAGAATTCGTATGCTGTTTTAATGAGAGGAGTGATATTCTTTTTTCGAGATTTGAGAGTGAACTCACCGCGTACGTAATAGAAAGCATCAGGGCTGTTAACACATTTGCGAGACATAATGGCTGTTTAGAGCTTTTGACACACAACGGCGTTGAATGACAGCCAACAAACGACTAACGACAGTGATTTTTTAGACAACGCAGTGCAACGGTCATTAGTGCATCATCCTACTAGAACGGTTGCCAGATTGTGCGATTTTAGCGCAAAATAAATTTTAATTTTTAAGCACCTCAAAAACTGGGAAGTAATAAATACTGTAAGGCTAATGATAGTTTCTTTTGCGATGTGGAATATTACGATGAAACTACTATTTAAAAATAACTACAAATACTTAAGCTGATAATAATGAAATAAAGGACGACAAATTGTCTCGAAAACCGTGCGTGATATAGAAATTTCAAGGTCATTTCTGTAATAAGCGTTAAAAAATATATAGGAATAATGTAATCTCTTTGAGAAAACAAAATCCTTGTTGACCAGTGTTACACGTTCGAAGCACTTTATAAGGTGGGAAGTGAGAGCTACTGACTGATAGTTCTTAGGTATTGCTCTGTTACCTCTTTTGAATAAGGAGGCAATGTTTACTTTCTTTAATGGAAGTGAAATTTGTTTCCTTTCAAGTGATTTTCTCCAAAGTTAGTATAGTCGTTTGCAATACTCTTTACATTTCTTCAGAAACATGGCACGCGATGTGCCTGGCCCTGGTGTTGAATTTTCTTGTATTTGTGATAGAGCCTTAATTACGTGACCTTCTAAGAACTCTAGATTCATTAATCGATTCGTGTCTGAACTTATTCCTCGCTGATTTGTATCTATGTCAAAGAATTCATCTGGATGTTCTACATTCTTCTCGGAGTGCTAAACAGAGTTAAATTGTTCCTTAAGCAGTTTGCTAGTTTTTTCTGGGTTATTTGTGTATTCGATCGCTCCATCATTTAATAGACCAAAACTCTTTTTACATTGCATTTTTCTTTTCGCAAGGGGTTAGAAGTATTTTGGATTATTTTTTATGTTGTCTGCTACACTGTTTACCTTCTCGTTTGTCTTGTGGATGAATGTTTGTTCTAGTTTAATTTCTCTTTCGCAGAGTTCTTCTCTAGTTTGAGTTTTCTTTCAGCGCTACATTCGAGGAGACTTTTTATGGTTTATTTCCGTTGTCTAAATCAGAGTTTTTCAAACTTTTTGAAGCCACGGAACTTTTATTTAAAAACAAAATTCACGGAACCTTGACCAACAGGTAAAGTTTTAGTGATATAAGGCAAATTGTAATAAAACACAATTTATGCTCACTGCAGTTTATTTATGTAATTTATGAAATTTACATATACAGTTATATGAATTTCACAAAAAAAATATATAAGTTTAGAAATTTACAAGAAAAAAAAGACAATTTACTTTTATTGTAAAATTAAAGTTTTCGTTAACAAAGATTTTTATAAAACATCATCATATATTTGTATAATATGCATTGTGAAAGCTAACACACATTTACACTGCATTTAATAACATTACTGTGATCATAACTTCCGTGAACTGAGAAAACTAAACCTAAAAACATAGAAAAACTCACTAAATCAATCAGACCAGTGCTTGTGGTCATCAGCTGTGTTTTGTTTACAAAATGGGCTTCTGTTCCTTACTGCGGCTGCAAGAGGGCAACACTTAATCTGGATATCTCATCGTTTGAATTAAAATTCTCTCTCTCGCCCACTCTCTCTTTGCCTACGCCTTTCAAAACACAATCACTGAATTCGCAGAATAATATCGTAAGTTCATCCATGCCAGTTGATATTATTTTATCTTACCTCTCTCTCCTTCTCACTCTCTCATGACATGCCCCACGGAACCCCTGGTCTAAATAATGTCCTAGCTTTTTTTTATGCCAAATCAAAGTCTAGGATTTTCGAGATGCCTGGAAACTCTGCATTTGAAAGATTGGAGTTCATAGAGATGGGGAAAGATGGATTGAGGAAGATTGGTCCAGAGTTAACCGGTTGAGTAGATAAAAGATAGAAATACCGATTAACTCTTGCGTTAGAGAGTTGGACAGTAAAGGAATGAGACTGTCTCGAAAGTCTGGTACTGCGTGCTCTCCTTAAAGGACGAAGTATGCAGTTAAAGAGTTCAGAAGAGCAGTGTCCTTGCGGCGAAAAGAGAGAGGTTGAAGACACTCAGTAAGAGGCGGGGAATTGATGAGACGAAAAACCTTTTATTTCCCCCGGTCAAGTAGAGCTGTATGGGTTCAGCCGCTCCACACATGAGAAGCGATCTTCAAACAGGGGCGGACAAGACCCCTGTACAGAGCCAACAACTGAGTGCGGGTGAAGAAACTGCGAAGCCGGTACAGCACACCTAACCTCTTAGAAGCTGTTGTGGAAAGGGAGTATATGTAATCTTTCCAGGAAAGATTACGAGGAAAGGAAACACCAAGAATGTTAAGAGAAGAGGAAGGATTGAGTTGTGTATTGTTCAAGGTAAGGGTTAGTCGTGTGGACGATTGTGACGAGTACACAGATAAAGAAATTGAGGTTTTGAAGCATTGAAAGCCACAAGGTTTTCTCTGACCTAATCAGAGATAGTAGAAAGATCAGAGGTCAGGTGCATCATAACCGTCGTACTCGAATCATGGAGTGACTGTTGAGAGGGACGTTTTGTGAAGTGGGTAGAGAAGTGAAGAGTGGCATCATCGGCATAAGAGTGGATAGGACAGGAAGTAGGATTTAATAGATCATTAATAAATAAAAAGAAAAGAGTGGGTGATAGGATAGAGCACTGAGGAACACCACTATTAATAGCTTTAGGGGAAGAACAGTGGCCATCTATAACCGAAGCTATAGAGTGATCAGAAAGGAAATCAGAGATGAAGACACAGATAGAAAGATAGAAACCAAAAGAGGGCAGTATGGAGATTAAAGATTTGTGCCAGACTCTATCAGAAACTTTTGATATGTTTAGCGCAGTAGCAAAGGATTTATCGAAATCCCGAAAGGAGGATGACCAAGAATGAGAGATATGCAAGAAGCTAGCAAGTAGAGCGAACCCTGCGGAACCCATACTGACGATCTGAAAGAAGATTGTGAGAAGAGAGGCGTTTAAGAATCTTCCTGTTAAGAATAAATTAAAAAAACTTTAAAAAGGCAAGAAATCAAAGCAATTGGACGATAGTTGGAAGGTTGAGAACGGTCACCTTTCTTTCGGACAAGCAAGTTTGCCAGGGATGTTAGTGAAATGGGAGGGAAGCCGAAGGTGGTGAACATTGAGATCATGTAAAATGGAGATTGCAGCAAAGGGAGAGTGGGACAGAATGTATTCCACTTTGGAAGTGAGATAGTCAAAGAATTTTGGACAATCAGTAGAAGTAGGAGAAAGGTAGACAGCGCAGATGTATTTAGTTTGAGAGTGGCATGTAAGATGTAGCTACAGGTTGTAGAATTCTAAAGATTCAAGTTCGAGAATACGAGAGCAAGGTAGGTCATTGCGCAACTATACGCAACACCGGGGCGTTTTTAATATAGGAGCAAGCAAGGCACGGCCCCCAATGGCCCCCTCCTCTTACCCCAGGCCCTTTTGTCTACTTTTGTAGACACTTTTGTAACTTGTAAGACTAGGCGCAGTAGTACGTTCTAGATCACTGATCATTACTCCATGGTTCTTTAATCTTGAATGTAGTTTGAATAGGCATGTTAACCATTATGTGAGCACATTTTATTCCAAAAAATTTACCATTAGGCTTTCTCTTGTCATTTACCTTCCTGTGAGGATGTACGAGCCGCTTATTGTTTCTGAATCATCTGAATCTAGATATTTACTGTTGCATTTTTTTGGTTGCTATAATGTATGTTGGTTGCTATAATTCTCCTGCTCTATATTTTTGCATCCTGAATAAAGTTTACAAAAATCAGTGCTATTTGTATTTTCTTTTTTACTTTGGTTGAAATAACTTTACTTAAATATGTAGTAATTAGTGAAAACATTAAACAATTTTTCGAGAACTTCCATTAAGGAAAACTGGTAAATGGGGCCCGGGCCCCCTGTAGCATAACTTGCTCCAGCCAATTCAAAACCTTTAAAACGCCTCTGACGCAACATCGACCTTTGGAGTGAAATTGAGTGTAAAAAAAGTAAGAAGGTACAGAAAAGGGGTTGCTGTCCCAGACACCTGAGTTTTAGTGACGTAGAGAAGGTGAGGTTTAGAGGAGCAGAGGTGGTTCAACAGATTGAAAATTTGAGGAAAGGCCACGAATGTTGCAGAAGTTTATGAAAAGAGAATTAGGCAGAGTCTCAGAACATCTCGAATGGGCAGTAGCAGATCCAGACCCGCTGCCCGGATCTGTGTTCCCAGTATTGGCAGCGGGGAAGCCAGAAGTAGGAACTGTTTATGGTCCCCTTCCCAGAGGAAACCGAGGCTCCCGAAGTTGTTGCCTTTTTTTTCTTTAATTTTGAAAAGATTATGTAGTCTGTAAGATGCATGTATGTGTGGTAAAGAATAGGGAGAGAAGTATGTGTCTGAGAGCATACTGAACTGCTGACAGGGTAGATGGGGCACAGAAAATGATCAACTAGGGAGGACAGTGATAGGAGAAACGGGAAATCCAGCACTCCCTGTTCTCTGTCTAAAGTCCTCCCCGGAGTACTTCCATGGTCGATTGGTGTCTACAAGCTTCTATTTACAATTACAATTTAGATTTTTTAGTTGCGAATAATGTTAGCCAGTTATCTTTGCGAAACTGCTAACTAACCTGAAGTTTATGTAACTCTACATTAATCTTGGTTAACCTTGGTTTTGCTTCCGCCCGAATTGTTCATTCTGACGAAGGTCAAGATTGTCACTCCACCTTAGCCCTACAGTTTAACGTGGAATCCGAACCACGCCACACCAGCAGCCCAGCGTCTTAATCACTAGGCTACGCAGGTACCCATTTATCTACCAACCAAATTTTTATTGTATGGAAGGATGAACAGCTGGGTTTTGCTGCGAACCGACTGCCACCACCAGGTCTCGATCCCGGGGCGGATGGATTCGTAGTCAGCAACGCTGATGCGCACCACCGATGCGCATTGAGCAAGTAAAACGGTAGAAACTAAAGTAGATCCCCCCAATTGCAAAAAAATTATTTATGCCAAGTTAGTCTGAATTTTTCACCTTGTGCGTGTGTCCCTTTTTAATTTAAAAAAAAAAATCTTGACGTCTTAACTATATTTTATACCTACAATAAAAAAATATAGGTAGCTACATGATTCAGATTCTTAGTGAAAAAAAAGTTGAATGTGTAGCAGAGATAGCAATGTTGGACAAGGACTGAACAAACTTACACTAATCTAGGTGCACTGTATGCATATTATTATTGCGAACTAGTTAATTGCCCATTTACTGAAATTGTCACAGTAGATGTAGAATATATGAAGTTCAGAGGGCAAGACTGAAAATAAGCCTACTTTGAGTATGTAACTGTTTCCCAGTATTTTTTCACAATAAATGCCTTCTTTTCCAACATCCCATATTTGTTTCTATAGGCTAACTCATAAAAGAAGAAGAGTAACAAATTAAAAATAAGTTGGTTCTTAGTTAAGCTCTTTCTAAAGATATTTGAAGCCACTTAACTATTTTGACTAATTACAAATGTTACTTTTTTAAAGGGCCATAATTGTACAGTAATATATATTATCCCAATTTATATAGCCCTATTTAAAAATTCAGTATTTGAATTTTGATGTCAGACTCATTCATAAAATTGATATGTTACCAAATGTAATCAAACATTGTGCAATTACCTTATTTTGGAGAATATAATGGAACATTTGTTTTTTCAATACTAAAGTAGCTTATCTGTAAATGTTGTAAATCAGTTGTGAATAAGAACTTGTACAAGAATATATATATATATATATATATATATATATATATATATATATATATATATATATATATATATATATATAATATGGTACCATAAAGGCCTTAAATGATGTACAATGGATTTTGGTTGCCAGAAATTTGGCAGACAATTATTTCCCTTTTATTTTCTGGTTGATAATCCTTTTACTTTTTTTGGAGAGGCGAATGCTGGAAGAGTAAATTATTACCCCTGCAATCCTGCTTTAAGTAGAGATGAAAAGATATTGCAGCTATCCATAAGCGAGTTCTCTTACTTTTATATATAGAGTATAATACGCTAGTGTCCAAAAGTATTTGCGAATCGAAGTGTTCCAATGAGTAGGATACTTGCAGCGAAATGTAACCAAGCATTAGGGTTTATAATTTCTTAAAATTTCTCCGCACCTTCATCCAACTTATTGTAAAAACACTAGAAAAAATGGGTAAAAAATTGAAAAAACACTAGAATTTTATTTAAATTGAGTCAACGAGTTTCTTGCATGTTTCCCGACTAATTTTGTTCCATTTTACCTCCAGAATTTCAGAAGATGATCCTTTTTATTGGCTTTGTGTTTCGTAATTAGATTTTTCTTTCTAGTTCATCCCAAAGATGTTCAATTGAGTTTAAATTTAGACTGTGTGAAAGTCGATCAAGCATGGTAAATCCTATCTAAAGTTTTTGATAAAGTTGTTCCACGGATTTTCTATTGGGTTTTGGATCATTATCTTTGAATATAAAGTTTTCAAAATGTCCGTGAATTTTTTTTGGCTGCAGGAAAAGCCACTTGTAAAAATAATTCTTTAAAAAACACCGTGTATATATAACATATATCAAAGAATATGTTATAACTATATGTGTATCTTTTTTATGTTTAAGTTTGCGGAGGTAGTTGTTTCGCTGTTCCAGGAAAGGTTTTCAGTTTCTTTGTTTCCTCTTTCATCTTATTTCAAAGCTTTCTTACTGGAAACAATGGATTTTCGCAAACCCGAATACTCTCCTGTCAGCTGGAGCCAACCTTTTTGAGGAGGTTACACTCTTTTACGACCCATCACACTATAGCGAGAGGGCGGCCTCCGGTCGTCATGGTTCTTCCATGCCATCGGATTCGAGTCTCCCTCTCGTCAAGCTCGTGTGGTTGCTGTTGGCGCACCGGTTACCCAACTTTAAAAGAAATCACGCGCAAGCTTCTGCCGGGGGTCCCATTATTTAGAGATGTATGTGACATCTGCATCCGCAATGCGGATGTTATAACATTATAACATTTCCATATATGCAGTATGCTCCTAATTCCGAAACGTCTGTATGATGACACTGACTGATGTTCTGCGTTTTGAAAACTTCAAGAAAAGAAAATGTTCAAGGGCAGCAATACCACAGCATAGAAGCTTTAGAAAAATAAAGTTTATTCTGTTCGGAGTAAATTAGCTAGAACTTACCTTGCCTGTTCTCCATCAAGCGTACCCAGTAAACAGTTATTTACTGGCGCGGGTGTAATATATGATGAAAAGAGAAATAGACTAAAAGGTGACAAAGCAGAAAAGCTGTTGTTTATCAAGTCCAATCTTCCAATTCTGGAATTCAAATATAGAGATTAACAAACTGGAAAGTGCATGACAAGAAATGTGAAGGATATTAAATTTATGTGAAAAAGGGTAAATTACAAACTTTTAACCACTTCATTAAAGGATGGGGAAGTGGTTCGTGGGATGCACTACGAGTTGGGTCCTCGTCCCGCATCCTGGTAACACACAATAATAATCAATCAGTGTCTAAAACTCGTAAATACTATTGAAAGATTATACCATAGCATTACTATTATTAGTAAGTACAAATGTAGTGTACAGTGTACATTCTACATTTTACATAGCATGATTGCTTAGCTATATGGCTATTTTTGTGAATTGATCAACGTTGTAGTTCCTTATAAAATAAACAAGAGATTTTACGTTATAAAAACCTAAAACATGTTATTAATGTGGGGAACCGAAAATCTATAATATTTTATAAGTATCCATATCCGCGGATGCGTAAAATCTGACATCCGTTATACCACTCCCATCATTTACTAAGTCCTGCGGCGATGGACTACGATATCAGGAAGTCTTCAGTTATAGATTTGCACGTAGATGGCGGACGTAAGAAATGGTCGTCTCGCACTAAAATACAAAGACCAGAATTCGTCCAAGATTGAGCAGTCCTATTCAAGATCCCCTCTGCTCCCATCGAATCCACCCTGGCGGACGTCATCCTTGCATCGAGGGACCGATGACAACGATCCTCGTGTTCATTTTCATTTCCTTGGATTAGGTAGAGCTTTCCAGTTCCCTTTGAAGAGAATTAGCCCCAGATATTTCTCACTCCTCCACCTTTTTTCACCGTCGGTGTTAAACATTCTGCTTTATATTCTTCCCCAATACGTCTGTTAACAATTTTTCTTCTTTTCTCATTCCCAAATATTTCGAATCGTCTTTTATCACTCAAAACAACTTTAGGCCGTTGGTTGTTATTTCCGTTTTGATACCATTTTGCAAATAAACCTTCCTGTAGCTTTCTTTTTGTGATAATTTAGTAAATACATTATTTTCTTAGACTCATTTGCATTAGGGTTGCCAAATTTTTCAAATTCCCATGCGTGACAAATTTTTTTTTTTTTTTTTTAAGACCAAATTTTTTTCAAATTGAAACTAGATTTCTTCAGCGGTTACAACAAACAAAATTAGAAAAATGTTATTAAAATAATGCTTAACAATTAAACATCGTGAATACTGAAATATCGTAAATAATATTGAAATTATCATAGCACATTAAATAGTGTGGTATATATCGCTTTTACTAATTATATCATGACATATGTCAATATTTTTCTGAACTTTTAATCTTCAAAGTTTTAGCTCCATCTTCTGATTTCAAGTATAACTGAAATTCCTTGCAAGTCATGATTGTAAATAATTAAAAAATATTCTAAATCTTATAAATAAAATCGAGTGTGTATGTTCCTCTTCCACTCAAAAACTTTCACGCAAATGCAGCAATTTACACCTGGATGATTTCTTATAAAAAGTAGACATACTTACAGATTTTATTTGAATTAGGTTACACAATCTCAAGTTGAATGGTAAAGCAATCGCAGGATTCACACTAATTCAAAACTTACACTATAACTACAGCCGAAAAACTGCTAACTCATGGCCAAACACAACATTTTGTAAGCGCTATGTAATTTCTAGGTTGTTCCAGAACATTCAACATTATAGAATTCTACATGATCCTTTCTAGAAAATTTTAACTCAATTCATCCCAAAAAAATTTGCTTAAAAAATATTTTTTTGCGGGACATTTTGAATACAAAGGGATTTTTGGTTCAAATACAAAGAGATTTTTGGATAAAATCTGGCAACCCTAATTTGCATCCATAAGTCTGTTTTCAAGATGGCTGGCACATTTTAATTACTGATGCACCATTCTCAAATTACTTCCTCTATTATATAATAATTGAAGAAGAATTGAATATTATGTAGGAAGTCTTCAGTTATGGATTTGCACGTAGATGGCGGACGTAAGAAATGGTCGTCTCGCACTAAAATACAAAGACCAGAATTCGTCCAAGATTGAGCAGTCCTATTCAAGATCCCCTCTGCTCGCATCGAATCCACCCTGGCGGACGTCATCCTTGCATCGAGGGACCGATGACAACGATCCTCGTGTTCATTTTCATTTCCTTGGATTAGGTAGAGCTTTCCAGTTCCCTTTGAAGAGAATTAGCCCCAGATATTTCTCACTCCTCCACCTTTTTTCACCGTCGGTGTTAAACATTCTGCTTTATATTCTTCCCTAATACGTCTGTTAACAATTTTTCTTCTTTTCTCATTCCCAAATATTTCGAATCGTCTTTTATCACTCAAAACAACTTTAGGCCGTTGGTTGTTATTTCCGTTTTGATACCATTTTGCAAATAAACCTTCCTGTAGCTTTCTTTTTGTGATAATTTAGTAAATACATTATTTTCTTAGACTCATTTGCATTAGGATTGCCAAATTTTTCAAATTCCCATGCGTGACAAATTTTTTATGTTTTTTTTTAAGACCAAATTTTTTTCAAATTGAAACTAGATTTCTTCAGCGGTTACAACAAACAAAATTAGAAAAATGTTATTAAAATAATGCTTAACAATTAAACATCGTGAATACTGAAATATCGTAAATAATATTGAAATTATCATAGCATATTAAATAGTGTGGTATACATCGCTTTTACTAATTATATCATGACATATGTCAATATTTTTCTGAACTTTTAATCTTCAAAATTTTAGCTCCATCTTCTGATTTCAAGTATAACTGAAATTCCTTGCAAGTCATGATTGTAAATAATTAAAAAATATTCTAAATCTTATAAATAAAATCGAGTGTGTATGTTCCTCTTCCACTCAAAAACTTTCACGCAAATGCAGCAATTTACACCTGGATGATTTCTTATTTTTATAAGAAATCATCCAGGTGTAAATTGCTGCATTTGCGTGAAAGTTTTTGAGTGGAAGAGGAACATACACACTTGATTTTATTTATAAGATTTACAGATTTTATTTGAATTAGGTTACACAATCTCAAGTTGTATGGTCAAGCAATCGCAGGATTCACACTAATTCAAAACTTACACTATAACTACAGCCGAAAAACTGCTAACTCATGGCCAAACACAACATTTTATAAGCGCTATGTAATTTCTAGGTTGTTCCAGAACATTCAACATTATATAACACTGGGGAACAAATTTCAACTTTTTGTCTATTGAATTAGATTTGACAGTTAGTTCTAGGTAATTTGGGTGCGCTGAGCACGAATTTTTACTCGGTTTTGCTCTATCAGGTCCTGATTTTGCTCAACACCCCTCCTCTCGTTGTATTCATAAAAAGGTTTTTTTCTCAATACTCGCTAAGTCTTTTTGCAGTTACACATTATGCAACTAGGTTTTTATCTAGGTATTTGTACCTATTGTTATGGTATTGTTGTATTATGTATATTTTTATATGTAACACCCTAAAAATATTTTTAATTTTGTCATTTTTAACCCATTTTAATATTATTAAATTAAGCTAAAAATATCATAGAATTCTAAAATTTTCTCGAGCGTTCCTGTTCTCTGTAGAGTATTCTAGAGGGACAACTAAAATATATAAAAGCGACTCGTTTCCAGAGTTAATCAGTCAATTCAATCAGTCAGTCAGTCAGTCAGTCAGTTGAGTTAGTTAATTAAGTTTGGGCATTAACATAATTTTGAATTGGCATATGATTTAGTGAGTAATTTTGTCATCGTGATTTAATATAGTTGATTTAATTAGACGTAATTTATATTGTACCTACTCATCCGTGTTTCTAGTTTAATTTCATAGATTGTAAGTACCTATTTCATAATAAGTACCTATTTAAACTAATTTTTGTGTTTATATTTCAGATTTTCTTAAATTTATATGAATTAAGGGCTTTAAATACCTTTACAAATTGGCAGAACAATCAAGCAATATGTCATCAAGCACTAGAAAGTTCAAATGCAAAAACAACCCTGATTCCTTCTGTTATATATGTGGAAATTTTACACTTCCACATCAACGAGCAAATATAACTGACTTTGTAAAAAGAGCTTACTTAGCTTATTTTGGCATAAAACTGGGGGACCAAGATAAATCGTGGGCTCCACATAAAGCCTGCACTATATGCATTGAAAGACTGTGACATTGGACGAAGGGTTCGGATTCAAAAATACCTTTTGGAGTTCCGATGGTAAGTTTATGATTTCATAAAACTACGTAATTTAATCACTAGTATACTGTAACTTACCTAAATGTAATTGTAACTTAGGTACATAAACAAAAATTTACAGAAAATGTTTATAAGAATCTCAAATATTGCATAAGGTTGAAACACATAGAAATGTTAAATGTTTGGGTGATAACTTTTGATAAAATTCATAAAAACAAGTCTCTCGTCGCTTTTGTTAACGCTTTACAATTTTTTTTCCATATCAGGTGTGGCGAGAGCCTACTAACCACGAGACCGATTGCTACCTTTGCTTTGTCAAGACTTCGGGCTTCACTAAGAAAAATAAACATTGTATCGAGTACCCAAATTTCGACACCGCGATACGACCTGTGCTACATTCAAATGAGATCCCCATTCCAAAATTTAAGGGTCTGCCAACTCAAGAATTAGTTGAAGATGTTCCTGAAAATATTGTTATGCACTTTGAGGAGTCAGACACCGATTTTGACCCCAGCGTATTTGAAAGTCAAAACGATCCGCAAAAGTTTAACCAGGCCGAGTTGAATGATCTTGTAAGGGATCTAAATTTGCCAAAAAAGGCTGCGGAAATTTTAGCTTCAAGACTTAAAGAGAAAAACTTGCTTACTTCAAACACATACATTTCATTTTACAGAAAAAGAGAAGAAGAACTTGTTAAATATTTTAGAACAGAGGATAGTTTAGTATATTGCTGCGACATAGTTGGTTTGTTAAAGAAGATGGGGGTTGAGTCTTACGATGCAAATGATTGGCGCTTGTTTTTAGACAGTTCGAAAAGAAGTCTTAAGTGTGTGTTGTTGCATAATGGCAATCTATACGGCTCGATACCGATTGGGCACTCAACAAAATTAAAAGAAAAGTATGAACATATAGAAAAGGTTTTAAATCTTATCAAATATAGGGAGCACGAGGGATCATATGTGTTGACTTAAAATGGTTAATTTTCTGCTAGGACAACAAGGAGGGTATGCTAAATATCCCTGCTTCCTTTGCTTATGGACAGCAGAGCCAAGGAAGAACATATTTCAAACAAATCTGGCCGCACGAACATCACTTACTGTCGGAGAAAAAAACGTATTAATCCACCTTTAGTGAGCAGAGATAAAATCATTTTCCTCCTCTGCATATAAAACTAGGCTCATTAAACATATGTAAAAGCTTTAGATACGACGGCGAGTGTTTCAAATACATAACTTCAAAATTTCCAAGTTTAAGTTATGAAAAAATCAAGGCGGGAATTTTTCGACGGTCCACAAATAAGAACAATGATAAAGACAGCAATTTTCCTAATGTCATGAATGAACGCGAAAAAAAAATGGCTGGTTCTCATCGTGGACTTGATAGAAAACTTTTTAGGCAATTATAGGGCAGATACTACGAAGAAATCGTAAAAAACTTTTAAGGGACTACAAGAGTTAGGTTGCAATATGAGCATAAAATGCATTTTTTGAATAGCCATCTTGACCATTTCCAAGTAATTTAGGTGATGTAAGTGACGAACAAGGGGAGAGATTCCACCAAGATATAAAAATTATGGAGGAACGGTACCAAGGCCGCTGGGATTCCGACATGATGGCTGATTACTGCTGTGCTTGCAAAGAGACCTGCCATCAACAAGCAATACGCTGAAAGTCTTACAAAAGAAAATTTTGCACAGTGAAAGCTTCATCTGTTTGTTTTTTTTATTTTAAGTCATTTCTATCGTTATATGTAATTTTACTGTAGTTTTGAACTGCTTGTATTCATGAACTTGAAAAAAAATTTAACATGACTTAATTTTTTAGCCCTAATTTGAAAAATCTGGAAAATGGCACATAGGCTGTCGACAAGAATCAGGACCTGATAGAGCCAAACCGAGTTGAAATTCTATTCAGCGCACCCAAATTACCTAGAATCAAAGTCAGATATCATTCAATAAAATACGTGTTGCCCAGTGTAATTCTACATGATCCTTTCTAGAAAATTTTAACTCAATTCATCCCAAAAAAATTTGCTTAAAAAATATTTTTTTGCGGGACATTTTGAATACAAAGGGATTTTTGGTTCAAATACAAAGAGATTTTTAGATAAAATCTGGCAACCCTAATTTGCACCCATAAGTCTGTTTTCAAGATGGCTGACACATTTTAATTACTGATGCACCATTCTCAAATTACTTCCTCTATTATATAATAATTGAAGAAGAATTGAATATTATGTAGGTAAAGGGATATATTGAAAGAACACAAATCAAGTTTAAGAAATATGTTAGTTTAAACCGCAAAATATAGATTCAATTAAGAACTTCAGCATGAGCTGACAAATCGGAAATACTTTTGGGCTCCAGTATATATAATAATTATATATATATATATATATATTATATATATATATATATATATGAAAATCAGAAGCACAGTAAATACACTAAAGAAAGATTATACCATAGCATTACTGTTATTAGTAAGTACAAATGTAGTGTACAGTGTACATTCTACATTGTACATAGCATGATTGCTTAGCTATATGGCTATTTTTATGAATTGATCAACGTTGTAGTTCCTTATAAAATAAACAAGAGATTTTTCGTTATAAAAACCTAAAACATGTTATTAATGTGGATGCGTAAAATCTGACATCCGTTATACCACTCCCATCATTTACTAAGTCCTGCTGCGATGGACTACGATATCAGGAAGTCTTTAGTTATGGATTTGCACGTAGATGGCGGACGTAAGAAATGGTCGTCTCGCACTAAAATACAAAGACCAGAATTCGTCCAAGATTGAGCAGTCCTATTCAAGATCCCCTCTGCTCGCATCGAATCCACCCTGGCGGACGTCATCCTTGCATCGAGGAACCGATGACAACGATCCTCGTGTTCATTTTCATTTCCTTGGATTCGGTAGAGCTTTCCAGTTCCCTTTGAAGAGAATTAGCCCCAGACATTTCTCACTCCTCCACCTTTTTTCACCGTCGATGTTAAACATTCTGCTTCATATTCTTCCCCAATACGTCTGTCAACAATTTTTCTTCTTTTCTTATTCCCAAATGAGATAGGCAATCACAAAAGATAATTAAGTAAAAACTAAAACTGCAGATCCAGCGTGATCTGAATGTGCGCCCCCCTGTATGCACTAGGGAATTATCGACTAAGCTATTCAGGAATATAAACAGGAAATTATCTGAGGGGAGTGTATCAAAACAGTGGTTTGTTTAAAACTATCATTCAAAAGAAATAATTTTTCGATTCCTGAATGGTTCAGTGAATAACGCCATGGTCTCGCATATCGGTGCCACAGGTTCGAGTGGCCTCTAATCCGCAGTTTGACTTAGGTTATCATTTGCCATTGCCTATTTCTCTATACTCGTACTCTTGTTTACTTATCGATCATATAGGCTAACTTTTTTCCCAGTTAAGGTGAAGTAGGTGACCTTGAAAACGAAGAAAAAGTTGAAGCAAGATTTATGTAAGGATCATGTGCCATATGGGGTCTTCAGCCACCCCGCCGCTCTCTTATAGTGCCCCTAATTAGCCATTTGGCTTAATCAGCCAGTGCCTCAGGGCATTATCAGCCAGTGCCTCCGGGTGTCATCGCTTCTGGGCATTATCAGCCAGTGCATCAGTTGACGCGCCGCGCGTTGGCGGGCACGAGCCCTGTGCGTCCGGTTGGTGGGCGCCCCTAGCATCACCCCATCCGGTTGCTGGGCGCCCTGCGCCTCAGCCAAGTGTTACAGTGGACGTGCGCTAAAAGGAACCGGGTTCGTACCCCGGGCGGGACTCAGGGTATCTTAATGTTCTCCCCGTGCGCCTAAGGTGAGGATAAAACATCAAAAAAGAAAGAAAAAGAGCTCCGTAGGCCTAAGATGGGGTGTAGAAACTACTCGCACGGAAAATAAATCCCAACAGTAGGTCTAAGGCGGGGGTAAATCATCTCGTACGAAAAAAAGAAAATAATTAAATCACCGAAAAAAGATTTCAAATGATTCATTATATATACATATATATATATATATATATATATATATTGAAAATTATTTCACGAAAGTAACACGTGAAAATAATTATGATGAATAAAACCACGAAGGAAAGGAAACACAAATGGTGCTCAAGCGCTTTCGTCTAATGACATCCTCAGGAACACTGAAGTACATAAAGAATTACAGCCTATATATAGGTTACAGAAAAAAAAAAACATATATTATATATATATACAATAAACGGAGAAACAAACTTAAAGGATTGTGGGAGGGGCACACAGATTTATAAGGAAAAACTATCGATTTTTAGCACAAGATTAAATGAATTGTTTCCAACCAATGTTATAGATAAAAAAAGATATACAAATTTATACAGGAAATCTGCCCGGGTTTTAGCACTGCTCTTTTTGTATATAAAAATTGAAAATTATCGATTTTTAGCACAAGATTAAATGAATTGTTTCCAACCAATGTTATAGATAAAAAAATAAAAAAAAATACAAATTTATACTGGAAATCTGCCCGGGTTTTAGCACTCTACCCTTTTTTGTATATAAAAATTGAAAAATAAAAGTTATTAAGGTGGCATACAAGTTTACCAAAGATGTAGCGTTCTACCTTTCTTATCTAAATCTGTTCTGAAGGAATTCAAAACAACAGGATCGAGTTGAAAAAGACCTTTGCTTATGTTGAAGTTATTTGTAAGTTGGATAATGGCAGATTCAAGAATATTTCTATTAACAATGTTGCTAGAGTGAAATAAAACTGAAGCATTATTCCAATCAATACAGTGGGATAACTCTGACAAATAGACAAAAAGGGCACTGGACAACTGTCCTGTTCTAACGGAATATTGATGCTGTTTTGTACGTGTGTGCAAATCCTTTCCCGTCTGACCTATGTAAAAGGAATCACATTGTTTACAACCAATTTTATAGATAATGCCTGAATTATTGGTAGGGCTATTTTTTACATGATATTTTTCACAATATTGTTATATGAAAATACTACATTAATATCCAAAAGTTAAGTACATTAGCAATGCCTAAAAGCCCGGGAAAAAATGGAAGTACTAAAATATTTTTTGACAAAGTACGAGTGTTTATTGACACGATCTAGAAAAGTTCGTTTTGCCTTGTTGAGACAAGATTCCATAAACGCAGATGGATAACACATCACTTCCAATACCGTTGATTTTTTCTAATTCGGCATCGATGTATTCCGGACTGGCGATCCTAAGGGCGCGGAGAAACATTGAAGAAAAAATGGCCTTCTTAGTGGGGGTGTCATGTCAGAGTAAAAGTGTACGTAGGACAAATTGTTTGTTTTTTTCCGATAGATACTAAACTTAAAACCTGGGCTTTCCCTATGTACACGCACATCCAAAAATGGGATTGAATTGTCTTGTTCCACTTCTAAAGTAAACTTAATGGAGGGGACTTGATCATTTAACTGAAGGAGGAAGTTATCCAGGTCACGATTCATTGGCCAGATACACAAAATATCGTCGACGTACCGCAACCAAGGGATGCCAACCCCCAGGATTCTCGGAATGTAAGTAATTTCGAAAAACTCCATATAAATATTGGAGAGGAGGGGCGACAAGGGGTTGCCCATGGCCATCCCAAAAACTTGTTGATGATATTCGTTATTGAAAGTGAATTTACAGTCTTTGATGCAAAGCTTAATAAGTTCCAAAACAAAGCAGACAAGGCTAACACCATAGTTATTATGGACAAAGTGGACTACATCAGAAAGATGAACGAGCTTCTCCAGGACCCCGCCACATACAGCAAACTTAGGAAGAACCCGCAGGATGACGTCATCAAATCATTTAATAGTGGCTTGAAACGCATTCTCAAAGATCATAAGGACTTAATTCCGCTTTTCTTGTCCACTTCACCTTCTCTGCCCTACCTTTACGGTCTTATTAAAACCCACAAACCTGGCAACCCTATGCGCCCTATTATTAGCTCGGTGGGCTCTATTACTTATAAACTCTCCAAATGGCTTGTCAAAGTCTTGTTCCGTTAGAACAGGACAGTTGTCCAGTGCCCTTTTTGTCCATTTGTCAGAGTTATCCCACTGTATTGATTGGAATAATGCTTCAGTTTTATTTCACTCTAGCAACATTGTTAATAGAAATATTCTTGAATCTGCCTTTATCCAACTTACAAATAACTTCAACATAAGCAAAGGTCTTTTTCAACTCGATCCTGTTGTTTTGAATTCCTTCAGAACAGATTTAGATAAGAAAGGTAGAACGCTAAACTTTGGTAAACTTGTATACCACCCTAATAACTTTTATTTCTCAATTTTTATATACAAAAAAGGGTAGAGTGCTAAAACCCGGGCAGATTTCCAGTATAAATTTGTATCTTTTTTTTTATCTATAACTTTGGTTGGAAACAATTCATTTAATCTTGTGCTAAAAATCGATAGTTTTTCCTTATAAATCTGTGTGCCCCTCCCACAATCCTTTAAGTTTGTTTCTCCGTTTATTGTATATATATATTTTTTTTTCTTGTAACCTATATATAGGCTGTAATTCTTTATGTACTTCAGTGTTCCTGAGGATGTCATTAGACGAAAGCGCTTGAGCACCATTCTGTGTTTCCTTTCCTTCGTGGTTTTATTCATCATATATATATATATATATATATATATATATATATATATATATATACACATTGGGGTATTTGTTTGTTTTAATGTGTTACTTTTGTAAATTTAAATTAAAATAATTTTTCCTATTAGACAGGACTTATGGGGCAACCTCCTGTATACATATATATTGTGTGTGTACATATATATGTGTATATATATATATATATATATATATATGCGAACTACCTTGAATGGTTGCTTCATTGCGTAAGAAAATGTAGAGAAATGATCAGTAAAAGTATGCGAATAATGTAAATAATTTGGCCGGATTTTTAATAACAAAATAAACAGACATTTTTTTCCTCTCTCTCTCTCTCTCTTTCTCTCTTCTCTTTCTCTCTCCGCCACCCACTCTGTCTCACTCATCCGAAAATTCTCGGGAAATTTTTGCGAAAAAAAATACAAAATCTTTCATTTAATTTAAAAAAAAAAATTATATATATATGTATATATTTTTAATTAGATATGTTTTAAGGGTTTCTCTCTCTCTAACTGAGTGCCGCTTCTTGTTAATTAATATACAGTTTTTGCATTTTTAATCAAGTTAAATTAATGATAATTTGTTTCCAACAACACTAATAAAATTGGTAAAATTATTACACAACAACGCCACACACACACACACACACACCCACACACACACATACTACATATATATATATATATATGATATTTATAATTGCGAATTCTTGCTGATTTTAAAATTATAATTTTTTTCATAGCCAGGAAAATAGACAATGTTATCACCTATCCAGGGTTTAAACGGGTCCTTCCTGATAATTCTTTTAAATATTTTGGCTAATTTATTTATGTATACGACAACAGAGGTCCATCCAAGTTATCAGCAGGCAGATACTCCAAGATGGTGTTTTAAATAGAAGTTTTCCACACATGTGTAAGTGACCATATATATATATATATATATATATATATATATATATATATTAATATAAAATACAGGTTTTCCCGCAAAGGTTAAGACTATCTCTTCAGTAAATAATTTTGACAGAAAGGTTCTCTTGTAACAAGAGAGACAAGTATTCTAAATTTATTTTATGTCAGTTTTGGTACAGCACACACAATACATGTGTTTTCTATTCATTCGCATGCCTGCATATAAGCAATACGCTGTTTACCCGTAATGGACAAGACGTCTTCCACAGTAAATATATTTGTTTTTAACCTTCCAAAGCATGACAATGAGTTTTTCCGAAAAAATAGACAAACAAGATATGGCATGTATCTTAAATTTATTTTTCGCAGAAAACCGAATTGAATTGTTCGGAAGATAAACAGTGCCTTCATGACAACCACTTTTCCCAACTCTTAAATCAATATTTGATCAACGATATGGAATATCAAAGAAAAAATAAATTTTTTATCAGATAATGACCCGATTCGCGGGGCAGATGGCCCGCCCAGATTTGACAGGAGACAGCCAATCACTACACTATGCCCGGACCTCGGTTGGGTACCAAGCAAGCCTACCGCTAAACCCCGCCCAAATTCATGCCCAGACTTCAGGGAATCACCCAATCACGACACTGTTGGGAGGAGCCAGGTCCTCGGTTTGATCGAAAATGCAGGCCTAGGTTCTAATCCCCGCCCAAAATTCACCGCTAGCCAATAGGGTGCCAAGGTTCGTTCTTGTGGGCAGGCCACATGCCCCCCTTATGAAGAGCGAATCACGGCGCAGAGACGCAGTTTCTCCAGATAGTGAATTATACAACACCAATGGACCAACTGTACAATGCACCCGATTTGATGGAATGCGAGTCCGAATATGCCCATGCAGTGGTACATCTTTTCAACGCTGCAGACCGGGGGTGAACTCTTTTCAACAAAGAATGTTATGGAAATTTGTAACGATGTGCAAGGCTCACTCACTGAAGAGAACCTGCAGATGTGAGTATCCCTAAGTGTCATAATAAGTGTTTTGAAAATTTTTGTTTAACTAATGTCTGTGTCCCATATATATATATATATATATATATATATACTGTATATACGGTGGCCAATACTTTTATCTGCAATCAAACTCGTAATGGAGTTTTACGATGGGTGTAAACTAATCTCAGAGCTTAACCCTAACTCTATATATATAAACTGATGCGTGCGAAGCCCCAATAGCGAAATGTATATACTCTATCATAACCTAGCCCGATCTATCCTAACCTATCCTAGCATAGCCTAACCGAGCGTAAACTAACCTAACCTAGCCTAACCAAGAGTAAACTAACCTAACCTAGCCTAACTTAGCATAGCATAGCCTAACTTAGCCTAACCTAACCTAACCTAACCAGGCGTAAACTAACCTAACCTAGCCTAACTTAGCATAGCATAGCCTAACTTAGCCTATCCTAGCATAGACTAACCGGGCGTAAACTAGCCTAACCTAACCTAGCCTAACTTAGCATAGCATAGCCTAACTTAGCCTAACCTAACCTAACCTAACCAGGCGTAAACTAACCTAACCTAGCCTAACTTAGCATAGCATAGCCTAACTTAGCCTATCCTAGCATAGACTAACCGGGCGTAAACTAGCCTAACCTAACCTAGCCTAACTTAGCATAGCATAGCCTAACTTAGCCTAACCTAACCTAACCTAACCGGGCGTAAACTAATCTAACCTAGCCTAACTTAGCATAGCATAGCCTAACTTAGCCTATCCTAGCATAGACTAACCGGGCGTAAACTAGCCTAACCTAACCTAGCCTAACTTAGCATAGCATAGCCTAACTTAGCCTAACCTAACCTAACCTAACCAGGCGTAAACTAACCTAACCTAGCCTAACTTAGCATAGCATAGCCTAACTTAGCCTATCCTAGCATAGACTAACCGGGCGTAAACTAGCCTAACCTAACCTAGCCTAACTTAGCATAGCATAGCCTAACTTAGCCTAACCTAACCTAACCTAACCGGGCGTAAACTAATCTAACCTAGCCTAACTTAGCATAGCATAGCCTAACTTAGCCTATCCTAGCATAGACTAACCTGGCGTAAACTAGCCTAACCTAACCTAACCGCAGACAGTATCCTTCAGCGCAAATAAATCTCATTTATTTATTTATTAGCATTGAAAATTAGTTTGTATTCTTTCTCATTTATAATTGGCAATCTAATTTCCTTTTGTTCTGAATTTTTCTGCAAGTTAAAAATTATTCCCGTTGTGTTTAATTATTCTCTGTTTCCATAGCGATTATATCATCATTTGTATATATTAGCGCAACATCTTGCAATATCACCGTGCAACATTTGCAACATAAGGGCACAACTGCAGTGCAACATCTTGCAGCATCGCATTGCACTGCAACACCTGCAACATCTTGCAAAATTGCATTGCATCGTTTGCAAGCTCCTTCCTCTATGGTTGGGGATGTGTGCTATGCGTAGCAGGCGTGCCTGGGTATCCTGAACAAACTGATATTCCGCTATATTGCTATAAATATAGCCCATGTCTGGAGGCTGAGAGCTTACATCCAATTTCTCCATCTTCAATTGATGCACTAAGGTGGACAAGTCATCCGGCACCTCGTGAAAGGTGTCTCTTTGCAAGGCTGCTCGATAACGCCCCTCGGTTATAATTTTGAACACTTCCGTCTTTAAGATTTCTGTTAACCTTTGATTTTAGCATTAGAGTATGTGCAGAGTTTCCTTTGTTTACGATTTCGTATATTAAATCATTCGTAAGGCGTGAATTTTTTAAACACACGTTTAAATCTCTCACAACATCCTCAGCCGAACCATAACGACCCGGTCCTAGTGTCACTGTTGTACTGAAAAACTGTGCAACCTTAGTCCGGGCGATACGTATAGTTTCATCCCGAGTTAACCCGGCTTTTGCACACTCATCACAGTTTCTAAGAATCGTAAAAACGGTATCTTTATAATCAATATTTAAAAAGAGGGTATCCAGCTGAATTTCACATATCCCCACCTCATACGAATCACCGCCCAACTCAATGGGCCCATGGAGTTATGTTACAAAGTTGGCTTGTGTGTTGTTAGGATGTACAGACAGGGACGAGGAGGACGGGAGTGTGACGTAGAAATGGTTAGGAGTCATGCTGCATACTAATTAAGCTTCATTACTGCATCAGCTTTTATGTAGGTATTGAAGCTTTCTGGGTAACCTAGCCACTTCACCAGGTACATTTTTGTCTTTCCTGTACCTTTGCTTCCTAAAATTTTCTCAATTTTAAACACATTTTTTTTCTAAATTAAATGCCACTTTCTGCAATTCCTCGCGGTAAAAGCCTCCTGAGATCTCTTCTCCATTCAAATCTTCAACGTAATACATCATTATCTTGCCTTTAGGCCTCATAGCCCTAACTTTAAAAATCTCGCGTGTCCATCCTTGCTCAAAACCCTTCGCGAATTTACTTCCCGAACGTGACAGCCTTACATAGTCATTGATTTTGAAACGCGCAGAGTGTGGTGGTGGTAGCGGCACTCCATCTCTTCTCGGATGCTTGCCTCTTTCTAAAGCATCGTTAGGCGTTTTACCGATCGTACGATGGTGTGAACGGTTGTAGGATGAAGCCAATGAATCCAGAATGTTTATATATCTGTATGTGTTTTTATGTGTAAAATATCGGTGCATGCGTTCCTTTATGGTACGTTGAACTCTTTCAGCTAAAGAAGCTTATGTATAGAATTGGAAGTGTAATAGCTGATATTAAACTCTGACAGCATGTTCATGTTCTGAAAAGCTCGTCCTATAAATTCTTTTCCCGTATCCGTACAAAAATAGCCAGGAATCCTGTTTTTTTCAACATCAGCGTTTTGGCCGCTTTAGCAACTGTTTCAGGCGATTTATTTTTCAGGGGAATTAGCCACAGGTATCTAGAGAATACATCTATTATGAATAGGATGTAAGGGGAGCCATCGTTGTACACTGAATATCTTTGCATGTCTGTTAAATCTGCCTGCCAAATAGAGTCAATCGAGGCGGCTGTTGTCTTTGCTGTTTTAAACCTTTTTATCACCGGTTTATGAAGTGTATAAGCTTCCTGGCACCGCAAAAATCTCTCAACATCTTTTTTCCTTACACCATAAACATCTCTGTACAATCTATTAATACCACCATAGGATGCAGGGTTAGAAATGTCATAATAGTGCTTACTCAATATGTTAGCCATTTGCGTATTTTAGAGGCACGTGGATAAGGTTGGCCGTCTACTCTCTTCTTTCTCCTCTTCAGAGACACTGCAGCTGCTGGGGGCGAAGGTGTACTCAGTTGTGACACGTGCGGTGCATGTTCCAAGTCTTTTAACCTATTCAGATTACCTATCAATGTTTTGTGGACATTTATTTGTTGTAGTCTTGCTTTAATATGCCTCCATCCTGTTGGTGAGGGCCTATCCCACTTTCTCACCAGATCATGAACAATATCAACGATATTGGATCCTTGTACCCGTGTTCCTTCAACAATGACCTCGCCTGTATCGGTCTACTGTATGATGGGGTCCTCACTCAATAGATTATAAAGACTTAGCCCTTTATTCCTCAATGTATGGGGGAGGCTGTTGTTTAGCACATGTTCGATGTGCTGTGTTCCGCTACTCTTTGGTTGCTCAGGTCCTGTGTCGCTATGCTCAGCGCTACTCGAGCTGTGCCTCACGGGAAGCTCTGTAGGATGCTTATAATCTTCGTACTCATGAAGAAATTTCTGCAAAGCATCTTGGTACAAGAACCTTTTCTCATCAGGTGCCTTTTCACTGTTTAATAGGGTTAGCAACTCACTTTCCATTCTTTTAAGCCTACTTTTACGGGTTCTAGAACCCCATCTGGACTCCTTTGTAATGAAGCATACCCCTCGTGCGGGATCACAACCACCTTCTTCATTATATTAATCTAGTCAATAAAGGTCCCAAAATTGAAAATAAGATGGGCAGGAACGAACCGCCTGTTTGTACAATAATACACTTTTTCTTACCACAGTCTGACTTTTATGGGCGAGCGTCTGTATTATGTTCTTGTAACGACGTAAGCGAGTCTTCTGAGAAGATTTCATTGGAACATTACATTTTATAACACTAAGGCAGATTTCACAGATGCATTTTAAAAAGTCAGAGTCGATATTTTTAACAAACATCTGCAGGCAGGCGTTGATAGATTTTTATTAATTCGCTGTATTTCCTTAGCCTATTCGTCATTCTGGAATATACACGGTTTCAGGTTCGCTTGGAAATATATTCGTTCTTAGAAGCACCCTAAACGTGTTTCGCGGGTGAAGGTCACAAAGCAAATATCCATAACGTTGGTTTGTGGCCTCTTTATAAACCTCCAAAAACTCCTTACGCTGATTAGGAAACATATGACTGGCTAATACCCCAATTTGCGACACATCTCTACGTTGCGCAAATAAGACTAGATATTGTGTATTTAGCGACACATCGCGCATGTATCTATTTTTTCAAAAATAGATTCTGGTTGATGAAGAATACGCTTATGTTAAGATGGTGGGAGAACACTGTAAATGTCTCGGCAAACGTTTTATCCATTTCCAACATGACATCGTCAATTACGATAACTGTATGTTCATTTCCCTTTAACGAATTAACGTCATAGACCCCCTTGTGGAACAAAACCTCATCTTGGTACTCGTTGAACACTGATTGGTATGTCGAATAGCACCATATAACTTTATGCACAAATTTTGAGAACATTTCCCCCTTTTCTTTAATGATATTATGCATAAACACCGTTTTACCACAACCTGTAGGTCCAGATATAATACATGTGGATGGGCTCATGAACCTGAATTTTTCTACAGATTCCATTTCTAACACGTCACACCCCTATGTGGTTCATTTACAAAATATTACACATAACGAGTGTTGCTCCTTATTTTTTGTTTTCTTCTTCCACAGAACCGTGAATGACGACGATATACAGCCCCCATCATCGATATCACGGATGAACCCATTGACTGTGCATCTACAGTACCCACCCCCGCCAATGAGCCCTCACCAGCGACACCTGTTGCACGTTCAAAGCGGAGGTGTGATGACGAATCCTCCACGTCAGGTATAAAGCGATCCAGAGTTGTTGGAACACCGGTAATAGAACCCAGCCCTCAACGTCTTACGCAACAACCCCCACAGTAGAGCATTCCGCCAATCTACCCCATTGTTCATCCTCCACAGCAGGTTCCCGTTCTGTTGATGCTGCAATAATAGAGCCCCAACCCTCAACGTCTTACGCAACCAACCCCACAACAGCGTCTTCCCCAAATATACCCCCTTATTCATCCTCCACAGCTGCTCCCCGTTCTGTTGAGGAGGGTATAACATTCGAGTTGGTGCGCACCGCAACCCAAACCCCAGCCTTGACTAGAAATCGGTATATAGTCAGGGTTAATCCTAGATCCATGTATAGCAATGGTATTGAACACGGACTACGTCGCGTTGTAGAACGTATTGTAGAGTTTGCCCTTCAGAACCGCGACGAGCGTGAAGTCAGGACGAGGCTGTCCTTCGGATTCGGGTCAGATGATGGTGATGTAGATGATTTTTGGGTAGTAGTGCCATTCAGGCGTTTGGCTGCTGAAGATGTAGAGTATATGACGCGTTCGGTGGAGAAGGGGCGAACGCAACATTTTCGAATTATGCCACAAAATGCAGTTGAAGTTTATAAACTTTAAACCTTTGTATTTTTCCGGTTTATTGAAATGTTGTATGAATTTGAACACATATTTGAGTAAAATATTGTTGTGTAATATGTCGATATAATAAAACGCCAAGAAATTTTACAATATTATTTATTGATAGCTTCGGATGTTAACTGGTGTAATCCATTATTTGGTCCTCTTCGTCGAATGTTGTATTACCTGCTTCAACTATTTCGGTTTCTTCCAGTTCCTTTAACAATCTTGTATAATAGTTCACTGCAGTTGCAGGCATTAGGTCTGATAATTCTTTGAGATCTTTTATTTTTTCCTTAGTTATTGGCAGCAATTGGGAATACTTTGGTTGCAGTGTCTGCTAGGCTAGATTGAATAAACTGACACTGTAGGAGTTTTTCCCTTTCTGCAGTCTGACGGGATGGCTATTATCTGGGGTTGTGCGGTATGCAGTAGATATTACGTAGCCTTCTTTGTGTTGAAAGTCAAATATTAACTTTCTTGCATCTGTAAATTTAGTAGTTGTTGATTTCCTAATGACAATGCACGTTTTTAGGACGTCAAAATCGAGAAAATCAGCCTGTTTCATTTCTACAACTAGGAAGCGCTGCGAAACGGCTGTAGTTATGGCCGTAACATAATCTTTTTTGGTGTAAATAATATTGCTGTAATTATTTTTTATATTTTGTTCAATTTGGCCAAATTGAGCATCACAGGGCATTGTCGAGTGACCAGAAAGTAGATAGATGTGTTCAATGTGAAGCAATGATGCGGAGTGAATTTCTCTGAGATACATTAAAACCTAAATTTTACCGTGAAAGAGTGCAGACTAACATCTAATTTTTTGCATAGGTAAAGCAAAGGTTTTAAAGGATAATTATACGACAAAAAAATCATTTGTCGAATTTTGTGGCGTTCGCCACTTCTCCACCGAACGCGTCATATATTAGGTCGTATAATCCAGGCCTCACAAAGTAGTATAGCCTTCAATATGGTCAACTTCACGGTAAATATTGACCGTGTATTCCGTGTTGCGGGCCATAGTGCCACACCGTATACTCTTAACTTCAATTCTCAGGCTATTTAAGACGGCATATAAACGTCGATCGTGGTTGCGGCTTTATAGCAGTAGTCTTAGCTCGTATGTTTACTGTACTAAATACGACCGAGCAAATTTGGTTGCCTACGGTCGTGGAGCGTGCCCGTAAACTAGCTGTAGACTGTGAACTTGAGTTTGACTGTAATATGGGTCCTGAAGAGCTGAGAAGGGTAGAACAGGAAATGAATGCTCGTATAGTTGTATTTGGACTGGATGATCGTCGTAGAACTGTGTATGTTTTTAAAAGCTGTGTGAGAGATCGTACAAGCCCCTACTTATTTTAGGACTGTCAGGGACAACATATCTCCCCATCCGTAATATAAGGTGCCTTTACGCGAGTTATGACAAAAGTCGAAAATATGGACGACATCATGATTTGTGTAAGGGTGTCTCGAGTTTGCGGATGATAGTGAAACATTGTAAAGATGCCACATGGTATGTGAGCAGTGTAAAAGCCCAAATGTGAAAGCCGTGTAGTTGAAGCTGAGAAGAGGGATTGTAATGTGTGTAGACGCACATTTTTCAATAATAGCTGTTTTGAGTTCCATAAATCAATTGGCACGTGCAGGAAAATGAGAATCTGTGAATGTGGTATGTTTCACATGATGGATAATTGGGGAAATTTCAAGCACAAATGTGATGAAATTCACTGCTCTACATGCCATGAGAAATATAAGGCGGATGGTGTAAAGCATGTATGTTATATGAAAGACGCAAAGCCTAAAAACAACCCTTGTATAACTGTGTACTACGATATAGAAACATACACGAACGCTGAAACCAAAGAGGTTATTCCACATTTACTTGTGAGCCAGACTATCTGTGATGAGTGTATGGAGATCGAGTGTGCTGAGTGTCACAAATGTGGTAAACGGACAAACGTTTTTAAAACGAATGTCCACGATAGTCCTGTAAAACTATTTGTGTCCTATATTGTCAAGTTAGCGGACAAGTTAAAAAAATGACTGTGTATATTCTCGCCCATAACGGGGCAAAATTTGACACACAGTTCCTTTATAAGGAGCTGCTTGAGCACGAGTCCTCTGAGATATTTACAGGTGATCCATTGAAAAGAGGCAACAAATTAATACAGATGCAAATAAGAGGTAATGTACAATTTAAAGACACTTTATTATTCACACCTTGTAAATTAGCAAAGCTACCCAAGGTGATGGGCGTAGCAGCTGAGGTTTCAAAAGGATACTTCCCTTACACATTCCTCACTAGTGAAACTTTAAATTACGTAGGTCTACCTCCACCCAAACATTACTTTAACTATGATTGTATGAGCACAGATGAACGTGAAGATTTTGATCGATACTACAACAGTTTTAATGAACGTATCCTTATAATATAGCTGATGAATGTGAGCGTTATTGCGTGAATGATGGCGCGTGCTTAGAGTATGTTTCCAGGCCTTTAGAAGGATGTACATATGCCGTTTCAAATGCGATCCGCTGCAAGTCGCAACCACCATCGCTCATTATTTTTACGGTGTTCAAGAATAACTTCATGCCTAAAGCACCTTAGCCATTATCCACAGAAACAACCCCGCAGTTATGGGCACAAGGCTATTTACTGGCTCATACACCTACAGCAGCAGACAGGTGTATACATAAAGCATGCCCGCAACACGGGTGAAGTACCCATTAAGGTTAATGGCCATGTTTTTTGGGTTGATGGTCTAAGTGAAAACCGTGTCACTGGCGAGAAGACTGTGTACTCCTTTAACGGTTGCTGGTGGCATGGATGCCCCCGTCCTGAGTGGAATCGCAGGAGATATCCACGGTAGATCTCCTGCCGACTGTCTTGCGTGGACGCGCACCCGCGATCACTTATAGGGTCCCAGTTCACTCACAAAGTCTTGTGGGAGCATGAATATGATGCACGGATGGAGACAGACGGGGCGTACCGTGAAGAAATAAACACGATCAAGCGTTCAATGGTACTGGATCCTCTCAAATGCGGCGATAGCTTGTTCGGAGGCGTACAAATCCCTTCAAGCTATACTTTCCGCCTACGGAGGGCGTGAAACTCCATTACTACGATTTCTGTTCTTTATACCCCTACGTGATGAAGAACAATCCGTACCCCGTAGGTGCGCCTGAAAAAATAGTGGGTCCTAACCTACCCTCCATCAACGAGTTCTCAAGAAATTTGAATGGGTACTATTTCGGCCTTTCTTTCGTAGACGTGCTCCCCCTCGCGATTTATGGATGCCGATCTTACCCGTCGTTATAGATCACAAACTCATGTTTCCCCTGTGCGTGAAGTGTGCGGAAGAGAACAATGGTGATTGTGGCCATACACCCACCAGCGTAAGATCAGAGGTGTATACACAAGCCCTGAGCTGGCCCTAGCCGTTCGCCATGGGTATAGAATAATGAAGATACATGAGGTGTGGAGGTTTCAGAAGCTACCCAACCTTTTCACACCATATATAAACGTTTTTGAAGGAAGGTTGAGGCGTCAGGATATCCGCGAGGGGTTGAAACCGAAGATGAAAAAACGTCTTATATTCAGCGTTACCGTGACCACGAAGGTATACAACTTGATCGTACCCAAATTGTAAAGAATCCTGGCAAGCGCTTTAGTGCAAAATTGTGCCTAAACAGTCTTTGGGGAAAATTTGCACAGAATACCGGTAAAGGGAACGTTCATTTGGCGCAAAGTTATAGTGAAGTCTGGGATTACGCCAACGCACCCGATAAAGAGGTCATGGAGATTGTGAATGTAGGTAATACTTACATAATAAAGTACAACAATACTGAATTGGCCACAGATACCTCACGGGTTACAAACATTCCTGTAGCCAGCTTCACAACAGCCTACGCGCGCATCAAACTTTGGGGCCTATTGCATTCTCTTGGGCGGAGGGTTTTGTATGCCGATACAGATAGCGTGATATTCACAGCGAGGAGGGGTGAATACATGCCTGCTATTGGGGAGTTCCTCGGTGAGCTAACTGACGAGATCAAGGATGAGTATGGGGACAACGCATACGCCGACTCGTTTGTGTCAACAGGGCCAAAAACCTATGGGGTACGGGTGAGGATAGGGGATGAAACGAAGTATATCGTGAAGGCTAAGGGTATCACGCTTAACCAAGCGAATCGGCGGGTCGTCAACTTTGATTCGCTGAAGGAGCTAGTGTGCTTGGAAGATGATGATGAGGGTGGCCGTCCGCCCCAACTGACTGTAGGCACCCACAATTTTCGGGCGCAGAAGCTGGGGGGCGTGAAGGAACTTAGGGTACAAAGGTGTGCCGTAACACCTACAGGAAACGCTACCAGGTGCCTGGTACCTATGACACCGTGCCCTTTGGATACCATAATCTTTGATATGTCTATTGCAAACTTAATTATTACACGTATTTGTAAATATGTACATCCTGATTATTTCGTTTATTAAATAAATCATGTTTCAACTAGCGTTTTACTTCTTGTGTGTGTGTGTGTGTGTACAGTAAAAAGCTAAGCCCGCCCACTGTAAGACCAGCAGCGTGAGTCATGCCGCAACCTGGGCTTCCCTGCGTGCTCAGTTGACCTCTGTATACCCTTGAGCTCAGACGTGTATTCTCTCGCATAGAAGAAAATAGTAATGGCTACCTTTAATATCGCGTGTTCAACATTTATGAAGTGGTATTCTGCTAAGTGCGTAGATGTAGTGGATACTGAAAAACTCCCTATTCCCGCCTCCTTTGCCTCTTTTAAGGCTGCATTGAATCGTGCGAAGGGTCAGGCTATTCAAATACTCTACGGATATTCTGGCGAGGGGGTTGTAGGATTTCGCAGTACAGACGATGTACTGAAGTATGTTATAGAACTAAGCTTTATAAAGGCTCACATATACCGCGGTAGAAGAAGCAACACGTCAGAAGATAAACAACAGTTATGGTAGTGAGTCTTGTGGATGAGTGGTGTGATAAGCGGTATTATATCATGTTACACCATACCGATTACTCGTACCCTACGGCTGAAAATGTAAATCTTGTCATCATGGACAATCTTAAGTATTTTTACCACTACATTAATATATATCATGATGAGGTTTGTAGTGAGGTTGTGGCTAAGGTTGTGTGAGTTTTTAACAGATTTTAGAGATGAGTATCGCCTGTTAAACAAAAAGGATAAATATGAACATATGTTTCTCTCTAATAGCGCACCGGTTTGTGAAGATGTTTAGGAGAGATAAAACATTTAAAAAATGTGTTTAGTTCGTGAAAATTACCCTGAAGGAAAATGTCTGGTGCGTATTCGGGAAGTGGTAGTGATAAACATTAAAACCGAAATTAATTCTTGTATCGGAAAATTTCTCAAAACATCTGCCCAATATAATGGGATACAACGATTCGATCAGCGCCGTACACGTTTCATTAGATTATGGTGTGACTCACTCCTCCCGGAGCATACGAGTTCAAACAAACCCATTCACATTTCATGAGGATGATTCACCCCGCCCGTCAAGCCGATCCTGCTTGCCTCCTGTGGCTCATAGTCATCTCAGAGCTTGCACCGAGTGGACGCGCCATAGTCATCTCCAACCGTGTGAACGTGCGAATACGATGGAACTCCCTTTGAGAAGCATTCTCAACGCCTCGTACGACGTCTCCGTGACGAAGTCATTGCGCGTGTTCAGGCGAGAAACCGGCACCATTAACTGTGTGCTTGAAACGATCTGCAGGCATGCAAGCAAACGTAACGTTATTTATTTAAGTCTTGAGGAGATGCATACAATCTTCGTGGTAGTTGAGAGGTGGGCTGAGGACCGTTATAAAATACCAGCTGACGTAGGTACAAGAGAGACGATTAGTGACGCCTCCTCATATACCATTGTTTGTACATTGAGTGTAAATAACGAACAACCATGCATTGATATACGACTGATGTGGAAGAACACAGCTGATAATGACGTTCTTGTTCCTACACGAAACCGTTTCATCCTCGACAGAATGTTTGAGATCGTCGGATTCCGTAAGCTGAAGCCTATATTAGATGCGCGTGTTACAGACATGATTTTTTTGACACGGTACTTGAATACGCTTACACCGCTCTGCTCGACGGATTTGTTGAATGTAGGAATGACCAGGGGGAGAACGGTCTAGATCTGGATGCATATTTAAAAGGTTTAGATTCTTCAAAATATCGTGAGCTTTGGTACAAAGCACTTGAGAGGTACAGAGCTGAGCTTGCCTACACTGTTCACCCTGAAGAGCTGTACCTCTATATAGTGGATAGGTGTCGTTACGATTTGGTAGAATATTTCCAATCCCGTTATGCCGAGTGAAGAAGAGTTCACGATTGAAAAGTTCGGGGCGTTAAGAAAAGCCCCCGATTGGAAAGGCATGATTATAAACTTGTATTTAATGTTGTGGATAACGATGACATTTTTGTGCGTGCTTTTGATTGTGTTCTAGCTGTGCTTAAAGATAACTTTCCCGCCGAGTGTAAAGTGGGTAAAAAAATAGTATTGAACGATATGAAGGCCATTTATGTCGAGTATAGACCGCCGCATCAGCTAAACGGTGAAGTGATGCTTGGACGGTTTTACCACATCGTACAAAGTAATGGCGATGTGGATATAGACTCTATCATATGCGAATTTAGCGTTTTGCACCTTAGAATGTAAAGACAATATATATTTTTCCTGTAATAATATGATTATACATTTTGTATATTTTTTTCCTGTACTAATATTTGATAATATAACTATATTTTTCCTGTAATAATATAATTATACGTTTTGTATACTTTTTCCTGTACTAATATTTGATAATATAACTATATTTTTTTCTAATATTTTGTTAATACTATGTTTTGTATGATTATATATAATTAATATAACTATACATTTTCCTGTACTAATATTTTATTAATACTATGCTTTGTATGATTATATATTTTCCGTTCTATTATTTGAACATATATATGTCCCATTGTATATCCATTAATTCAGTTAAAATAAACAGAACGTTGTATTGGTGTTTTATTTATTCCATGAACACGATTATATCACTTGTTTGGTTTCGGTTTTCTGAATATTTAATTAATTGCTATTTGTTAAATCGGTCTTCTAAACCAACTGGAATATATGCTTTAAATAAATAAGTAGCGAAGCTGACAGCTCAACTTTCTAAGCCAGATGACAGAAGAATATATGAATAATTAAGTACATGGCGAAAACTGGCAACTCAGCCTTCTAAGTCAACTGGCTGAATAATATATGGAATAATTAAATAATTAGCGCAATCTGGCAACTCAACCTTCTAAGCCAACATTAATATATGGTTTAAATAAATATGTAACGCTCTCTGGCAACTCAGCCTTCTAAGCCAACATTAATATATGCTTTAATTTAATAAATATCGAATCCGGCAACTCAGCCTTCTAAGCCAAATGGCTGAATAATATATGCTTTAAATAAATAAATAAAGAATCAGGCAACTCAGCCAACTGGCTGATTAATATATGCAAATACATGGCGCTATCTGGCAACTCAGCCAACTGGCTGATTAGGGGCACTATAAGAGAGCGGCAGGGTGGCTGAAGACCTCATATGAGCTTGGCTCCCAGCCAAGCAAAGACCCTTCCTCTGGGTCCTCTCCTCTTCCTTTCTCCCTCTCTGCCCCTTTGGGGGTGCCTTGCAACAAAGGGGGGTATGGTGCCACCAAGGGGGGTGGGGTGCCTTGCAACAAAAGGGGTGGTGGTGGCACTCTTGCAACATTATGCAATTGCTCTGCACTCTGGCATTTTGCGCCCATACTACTTACCCGTAGGTGATGTGGCAATCCGTAGTTCGGATCCCACATTAAGCTGTTGGTCCCCTAAGTGACATAACCCCGGGTGTTACGAAGGAGGTTAAACAACTCCAAACATTATTATTCCTTTAAGTAGCGGAATATCAGCACCGCGTACACACCCAGCTTTGAAATGGGAAATGGTTGTTACGACTATAGAAGAAACATCTTTTGCTTTTGTTTTCCCCACATGTCACAGGAAACCTAATCCCGGCTCGAGTTAAGAACAGAAGAAATACAAGTACCAAAAGATGATAAAAAATTTAAGAACATTCATTACTGATGGTAAAAGTGTTTGCTCAGTATGATTGAACACCAATTTAATATTGTTGTATTCTAAAGAATGGAAAAACATCAAAGACTTCGTGATTCTATTTTGTTTCTCACTAAAAAAGTGAAAAAACTTTAGTGTATTGCTCTTTTTTAAGCTTTATACGCAAATAGATAGAAGGACTTTTCTTTTTTGTCGTTTTATTTACTGATACATTCCTCTCAAAATAAATTTTAAAATGTACATACCGGTTTTTTTTTTTTTTTAGTTTTTAGTCCTAATTTTCTCTATTTCGATAAGGTTACGCACTGGATTTAGATAAGTTTTATGGAAATGCATATCCTTTGATGGGGCTACATTGTGGTCAGTGTCGTAACACCACTTTCCATCGGTTAAAGACGTTAACAATATCGGGTTAGGAGAGTAGTTGGATGGGGGAATCTTCCCTGCGTCTAGATGATGTAGCAACCCGTTGTTCTAACAGTGGCTTTATCCTCCAGCGCGGGACACGTCAACGTGAAGAATAGGCGACGTCAAACCGAAACACCAACGCGCTGGTGGCCAAACTTCCTCAAATCTCCATGCAGCGGGCTGTTTACTGTTGGCCAGACTGGCAGTCGACTGGCAATCAAAGTGCTATTTTTTCATTTACGGGGAGCAATTGCGTGCTCCCCGGACTACTCTTACTCTCCGGCGACATTAAGACTAATCCAGGCCCCATATAATATTAACATATTACAGTACAACGTAGATGGCCTCACAAACAAAATCATGCAGCTTAGGGAATTCGTACACAAACAAAACATTCACATAGCACTTATACAAGAAACAAAATTAAAACGCACACACAAAACACCCACCATTCCTGACTTCACGGCGATCCGTCAAGATCGTATTGGGGGTCACGGGGGTGGACTCATCACTTACATACGTAAAAGCATTAGTTACACTGATGCCACCCAAAACATTACAAACACAATCGAAGCAGATAACACGACAGAAATACAGGCAGTTAACATTAAAACACGCGCAAAACACAACACCACACTAAACAACATTTACATCCCACCAGATAGTTCACCTCAGGTGCCAGCCAATAACAATCCACAGTTACATAATCTGGCCTCTCTCACTAATGTCATCTTAGGTGGAGACTTCAATGCTAAAGACACTAGTTGGTACCTGCAAAACCAAAACAACACCAGAGGCGCCAACATAGCCACAAAACTAAACAGCCTCTTCATTCTTAACAATACAGAAGAACATACACACATACCACATCAAGCAGGATACTGAAACTCCTCCCCAGACATAACGTTCTGTTCCCCCTCACAAGCAACACATACAAACTGGAGAACAGAAAAACAAATGTCATCAGACCACCTACCCATCATCATTACAACACGTTCTACACTCTGCCCCAACAGCCTTAGACACACTTACAGAAATTAAAAGAAAGCTGATTGGGAACAGTTCAGAATACAGACTGAGGAACAATTCACAACATTCACCACATTAAACAAGACTATAAATAGCATTACCCACTCTAACAGCGGCATTCACACCTCACACGCGGCTATCTGTCGCAGCCAAAATAATATCCCAACATATACACAACAAGCTAACATTCTAGTTAATCACTACGCAAAGATAATTCACTTAAACAGAGACAACAACCAGAAACACGCAGACAGACAAACAGCCAGGCACAAGAAAACCTACAGACTCGACACGACCATTACACCCTTCACTACAGACTAGACCACCAAGATCATCAAAAACATTAAGAATTTGAAGGCTACTGGACCAGACAACATATCTAACATACACCGTAAACACTTGGGCCCACAGGGAATACTAGCTCTCACAAATATCAGCATATATTCATACCAACACTGTATTATTCCTGACATATGGAAACAAGGTAAAATTATTACACTACTCAAACCAAACAAAAATCCAACAGAATCAGTTTCCTATAGACCCATTACTTTAATATGCACACCTTCCAAAGTAACAGAAAGACTAATCTTACAAATTACCAACCCACACATACCACTATCACTTACTCAACATGGATTCAGACCTCACAACTCAAACACGACATTACTCACTAACCTTACGCAGTACATCATGGATGGCATCAACTCCAGACGACCAGCTCAACGTACACTATTAGCAACAATAGACATTAGTAAAGCATTTGATGCTATCCCACGCTTCCCTCTCATAAACAAAATACTCAACACAAACATGCACAATAACACCAAAAGGTGGCTGAGCAACTATCTTTCAGGAAGATACTCACATGTCACATTTAATGGTAAGTCATCCAAAAACAAGCTTTTTCCGAATGGGGTCCCTCAAGGCTCTGTTCTCTCACCAACAATGTTCAACTTATACATGCATGACATTCCAACACCCATAGAGAACAAGCTTACCTTATCATCATATGCAGATGACATCACTCTAACAGCCACCCACAGCAACATCGACACCGCTACAAATAACCTACAAACATACATAAACAGTATTCAAGCCTGGCTCACACACAATAGACTCAAATTAGCGCCCACAAAATCAACCATCACCTTGCTTACAAGCAAAACAAAAGAACGCCAGAGAACTCTACAGATTACACTAAACAACACCAACATTCCACACACTCACAGGACCAAAATACTTGGGGTCACATACAACATATCATTATTTTTTGCGAACCACATTAGGGTACTAATAGGCACAAACTTTGGACACCAGCAGGAAACAACATCACTCATATACAAACAATATATTCGCTCAGTAATGGATTATGCTAGCCCATGCTGGGCACCCATTATCTCAAACACACACATAAACACCTTACAGACAATACAGAACAACGCACTTCGTATCATTACAGGATGTACTCAAACAACACCAATAGAACACCTGCACACAGAAACAAAAACACTAAAAGTTAGGGAACATTTAGACATGAGGGAACACAATTCATGGCAGCAGCGACAACTAACTCACGACACCCTTGCCACTACATGTACAATCATGCACAGACACCTCGCACCATTAAGGTAACACCAGAGAGACATTATAACCAAATACTCCATTCCATACCACGCCCCACAGACATCACACAGTACAGAAAACACATACCCACACACGTAACCCACAAAGCACTGACACGACTCGGTCCGAATGAGGTCGAAGGTGCGAAGCCGCCACCCATTGACAGGTCAGAGATCAGCCTGAGCATATCGGATCGAGTTAACTTAGCACGATTCCGATGTGGACATCACCCCCAACTTACAGACATATAAACACAGACTAGACAACTCCACAGACGACACCTGCCACCTTTGCCAGGACACACCACAAACAATTGAACACATTATGACAGACTGTACCGCTCCTGCACAACATAGAACACAACACAACATCACTAGTGCGCTGAACCTCTGATCCACTCCGGAGAGGGCGATCGGTTACCTGCGAGCCGCCGGCTTGCTCGATCAGGATGGCCTGATCGGCTAAACAACAACAACAACAACCCGTTTTTCGGATCCCACATAAAGCTGTAGGTCACCTCCATTATACAGTATACTTTAAACGTTACGTGAAAGGGTAAACAGTCCCACCATTATATCACATAACTTTTGATGAATTTAAAAGGACTATAATGGTTTTCAGAAATAAATGTACTGGTTTCAACTTCAATTTTAATATTTTTGTTATTGAGTCATTTCCATGAAAAATCTATTTGAATTATACCTAGTCTTAAAAATAAAAAATTGGGTTTTTGAGTACGTCGTTCAGGTTGCGAGACGTAGTCGACAAACTCTATACATATAGTTGGGGGTTTAACTTCGAGGTGTATGAGCTTTTTTTTTGTCGTTCTGGTTCTGAGTTCTGTTTAAAAGAAGCTTGACATACTAAAGTTGATGCTATGTTAGTAGTAATTATTTTGACCTAACAGGGGTTACGTCATAGCCAAGTCGCCACACTACTTCCCGTAAGATCAGCTAAGATAGAGGACGCTGGATCTGAGTGTGGAGACTGTAGTCTCCACGTCTAGATGATGTGGCAACCCATGGTGCAGATCCTCTGTCAGATGACCTGGGTATTAAGAAGAAGGTAAAACAACCCCAAACATTATACTGTATATATATCCGGAATAGTGCCTGTGAAAGCAGGGCACGTTAAATAAAGACTTTAATGTGGAAAATTCTACAACCATGATATATGTAACCTGTATCTCTAAACGTTTCTGGCACTCATTTCTATGCATGAGACGGATTCTGTGGCTATGTTCTGTCTGTATAGAAAGGCATAAACATAAGCAAATTTACTAATAAGTAACTAGTTTACTGGATATAGTACTGTATATCTAATAAGATAACATCTTATAAGTCTATATCAGCATTTCTTAACCTGGGGGAAATTTCAGGAATCCAGAGGGGAAATTTTGTTTGGTGATCTTATAATTGTGTGCATTATAAGTCTGCTAATGTTATTAAATTTTGTCTTCGAGGCTACTTTTTCCGTATCCTAATGGAGGGGGAAATCGGGTAGGGCGAACTGGTCGAAAAGGGAAATGACACGAAAAAGGTTAAGAACCGCTGGTGTGTATATATATATATATATATATATATATATATATATATATATATATATATATATATATATATATATATATATATACACACACAGAGGTGGGTAAAGTACTTTAATTTGTTACTTAAGTAAATGTACACGTTATCAAAAGTACTTAAGTTGAAGTACAAAAGTGTTTTATAATGTACTTAAGTAATGAAAAGTAAGAAGTACTTTTTCAAAAATGAAATAAAACACACGACAAATATATAATAATATAAAATAAACATCATTATGGCAAACAGACTTCATTAGGATACATAATTAGGATTATTATAAGTAGGAATTATTATATTAAGAACTATAATTTATTATCTAATAATTTATTATAATAAGTATGCATTATGTACGGTGCTCCAATAAACATTAGCCACCCGCCCATGGCCTAAACCATTAGAGGTACAATAAAACTAAACATACCTTACAAAAGAGAAATTAATCCTGCATTTAATGAGAAACAATTAAAACTTGGTGTTCCCGCCATTCGCTTCCACGACAGCCTGAATTCGCTTTGGGTAGCTTGCCAAAAGTGAGGTGAATAGATCTTGATCGTTACGCAAATTTGCTGAAACAGTTTCAATGTGTTGCGTCATTGTATCCTTCGAAAATCGATTTGCTGCAGGTTCATGAAACAAGAGACATTCAACCTTGTCCTTTATAACTGATCCAATGTGTTCACGGACGTTCAGGTCAGGATAATTTTCTGGTCATTGTTCACTTCCAAAGAAATCGATCTCATGGTTCCGCAACAACTGCTGAGTGGCTAATGCCTTAAAACAGGGGGCCTTATCGTGCAGAAGTGTAACCTGATCGACATCCATAACATTGTTTGGGTTTCTTAGAAAAGGAATGACATGCTGGGATAGAATAATATCACGAAAATACTGTCCATCCCAACTCTGACCATTTGACTTCAGCACCCACATGAGCTTCTTTGCAGTGAACAAAACAAACACACCAACACAGTCTGGACTTTTTAATAATTCGCGATAATGTTCATTGTCATCGATTTCATCTGGTGTTGTGGCCCACACTCGATCATTTTGGTAGTTAGGCCGACGTGTTACGTAAACAAAAAATTCATCGGAGACAGCTAAATGCATGAAATCATCCACATCCCAATCTTCAAGATAATGGGCAAACCACATTCTGTCATCGATGTTAAGTTGAGTTTTTCTTGGCTTTGGAAGTTCATGCCAAGGCTTTAAACTTTGCCTATGACGGTACAGTCGAATGATCTCACCACTAACGATCTTTCCTCTCAACACTTCGATCTCTTTAGAAAGTTTAGCACAGCTGTTTTTCCGCTTACGCGTACCGCTTTCAATGATGTCCTTTGTTTCCTGAGAGAGTGGCCCAGATTTGGTTGTATCCATTTCACATTCATCCAAAGTTTTATTCCAATTTCTTTTGACAAAGTCCTCACTTCTTTACAACTTTTTGGCAACCCATGAACGTGTTATAAAGGTGGCTCCAGCATCACGAGTTTCCCGAAATGTTATTGCTCGAATGCGATCTATCACACGTTGCCTCTCCGAATCACCAATTAATTAAGAAGCCATTATACAGGGTGTTTCTAAAGTAACCATCTATTTTGCGAAATAATATGAAGTATAAAAAAAACACCTTTAAAACATGGAAATATATACAGTATATGTATTTGTAAGGTCGGCACACATTGTTGCTCTTCGTGGATAATCTTCTTCTTGTAAGTTGTGGAACACTTGAATGTGGTATGGCTTTTTCTTTAAATCATAACGTAGAATTCTGTAAACCGTTGTTTGTGGAATTTCTAATCTGTGGGATGCCCTCCGAATCGATAATTGTGGATCCTCTTCGAATGCTTCTTTAACAGATTCGATTCTTTCGTGAGATCTTCTTGGCCGTCCAGATCTACGCTCGTCATGCACAGATCCAGTCCTCATAAATTTGTTTCTAATTCGCGAATAGCCTGGTCTCTAGGGCCTGTTTTACGAAACCTTCTCTCAAACTTTTCTCTAATTTCATTGCACTTCATGCCTTTTATCCTGCATGTTACTACATAAACCCGTTCTTGCACATTCATCATCAATGATATGAGTCTGAAAATAAAATAAAATAATTAACAAAAAATCGTGTAAAGCAATTGAAATATTATAAATACATGAATTTTGTATAACAATGCACATACCATTATGCCCATATAACAATTGTTTAAAATCCCCCTATTTCACCAAAATAGATGGTTACTTTAGAAACACCCTGTATTATCACTTTATCAGCTAGAGTAATTTTAATACCTGCAATAAATAAAGAATTTTATATATTTTATAATCACTAAAAACTATTTCGATATAAGTAAACATGTAAACTGCAAATGGGAGGACTAAGGTTTTTTGGAACCCCTTACAAAATTTCTTACTGATTTTCAACAACAGCTGATTTTCAAAGTTTTTGCAATCTATCCTGGCCGATTGGCTACCTTAAAATACTGTACTGAATGACTCTTCTGATTGGTTAATCAAACCCAAATGTTTTGGTAAACAAAATCTAGAATAATCCTGTTTCGGTGTCTTCCACTTCTCAATACCTGACAATGAGAGGTGGCAGATTGAAAGCGAGTTTTTCCAGAATTTGTTTACCAATTCTGAATGAAATTGTCAAGCATACAGCTGTTTTGTTACTTCGTAGTTTTCAGAGTTTCGCAATATTGTACTTAAGTTAAAGTACAAAATTTTTCTCAAGATTGTACTTAAGTTAGAGTAAAAGCATTAAAAAAAATGTACTTTCTAGAAAGTACATTCTCGTAAAAGCTACTTAAGTACAAGTACTTAAGTATATCTACTTCACTACTACCCACCTCTCTCTCTCTCTATATATATATATATATATATATATATATATCAGTCGTTTATACAAAAAATGGTTGGAAATTAATACGTAAATTGCCTAATAACTTCCTCATTCAAAAATGAAGCCACTTTTAAATCTAAAATTTGTTAAAATGCAAATGAATGCAATTATCAGATCATAACTAAAATATTCTAAATTGGATTTGCTTTTAAAACGATTTTTCTGTTTATTTTTCATTTCGAATCATTATTTCGTTTTCGTACTCGATCTTATTGACTTTTTATTCGTTTTTACCTAAAAAAAATTTCCAAATTTTTTTTTTTTACAGTTTTCTTGCGCTTTTTAAGTGGTTATTCCCAATTATGAGAAATGGAATCATTGTAATGAAACTGAAGCTGTAATAAATTCATTTTCATTGTGGTTTTACTCCTCTACCACACAGTTAACTTAACTAATTCTTAACGATTAAAGGAAACATTGGGCTGGACGCTCTACGTGATTCTGGGGTTGTTGAACCTCCTTCGAAACAGCAAAGGTTATATGACCGAAGGGATCTACCCATAACTTTACGTTAAACAAGAAGAGTAGTAATAGTAAAGTATAGACCAAACAAGGTTTTCTCCCTCCTCCGCCATTCACTACTGGATGGCGGAGGAGGGAGCGCATAAAATAGTAGTGAAAGAAGATTTATAGGAAAGTATGAAAAAACATAATGAAAAGAATAGTTTCAAAGTTCATTGGCACCATGCGTACACTTATCTCGTGTAATCAGTTACGTATTTAGATGACAGCGGAAAATAAGAGATAGCACGAACACTTAAACTACTCAATCTAATGTACATCGTGCATTTTCTTAACAATTTTTTATTTTTTGGATTGATTTTGTGTGAATATTTTGTCCGTAAACTTTGTCCAGTGAATCTCTCATCTTTCTCATCTAAACTACTCATCCCATTTAATTAAATAAACTACTTCTAATTTTAAGGACAATATAATTTTTTCGGGGGGAGGACAGTATATATATATAGACTGCACGTCGATTCGGCTGCCATCTACCGTACATTGGTTATATGAGTCAGTTAAACTTGGCGGCTCGACTGGAACAGTGCCGTCATTTCTGCAACGATATTCCGAGTCTGTCAGTGGTCAAGAATTTCTCGAGCGCATTGTCACAGGAGACGAGACATGGGTTCATCACCGTACTCCGGAAGCAAAACGTGCCAGCATGGAATAGAAACACCCTGGGTCCCCGCGACCAAAGAAGTTCAAGATTTGAGGTCCGCTGGCAAAGTGATGGTTACCGTGTTTTGGGACCACAAAGGCGTTTTGCTCGAAGACTTCATGCAAAAAGGCACAACAATCAATGCAGCTGCATATTGTTCAACACTGAAACGTTTACGAGCGGCCATTAAACGTAAACGTCCTGGACTGCTTCGTAGGGCAGGGCACTGTTCCAGTCGAGCCGCCATGTTCAACTGACTAATATAACCAATGTACGGTAGATGGCAGCCGAATCGACGTGCAGTGTTGCCAACAATGATTAACGAATTCACCTGATACAAACATAATCAATGTAGGTCCTTTAGTTACGAAATTATACGCCGTGTAAACTTATTTTCTGACCGCCCCTCGTGTGTGTGTGTATATATATATATAATATATATATTTATATATATATATATATATATATATATATATATATATATATATATATATATATGCCTACTATATCTTAAAATTTCATGCAACAGAAATAGCTTTTATGTATCAATATTTATGTCTAGTTTCAAATTGGTAATTAAGATGTGCTTTCAAGTGTAAAAATGTACTGGATGAATACAGGGTGAATCACGACGAAATGTCATAACTTCGGAAGCTTATAGCTGAGGTCATTCCCCACAGTCAAAAACTTCATCTGAACATAGGTCCGAATCTTAACGGTTATGGAGCTATGAATGTTTGAATTTCAAGTATGCGCATGCGTGACCTTGAACTGAATTGATAGTTACTTACCGAACTGAACTAACTACGCAGTTGATGTTTTGTGCGTTCAGTATGCCTTTTACGTTTTCAAATGCCGAATATGCCGATATAGTGTATGTTTACGGATTTGCGATGGAAATATTACTGCTGCTGCTGTCGTTGAATACCAGCGACGTTTTCCAAATCGAAGAATTCCAGATCGACGAGTGTTTAGCAACTTTTTCCGGAGATTGCGAGGGAGCGGTTCATTTCCTAGAGATACTGTTTTAGCTGAGCGTCCGGTACAACAAGATGTGGCTGAACAAGAAAACATTATTCAGATGTTACAGCGAAGTCCTCATGTTAGTACGCGAACGATTTCCACAAGTCTTAGAGTTCTTCAAACGAGAGTATGTAGAACGTTCAGCACCTCCAACCAGGGGATCGTGCCCAACGGCTGGAATTTTGTAATTGGCTCAATGCCGATCGACAATTGCATCGATACGTCTTGTTCTGCGATGAGGCTCAATTTACCCGCGACGGTGTCAACAACACTCGCAATTCACATGTGTGGTCAGAAATGAATCCTCATGCCATTGTGGAAAGTAATTTTCAACATCGGTTCAGTGTCAATGTGTGGTGTGGTATTCTCTACGGTCAGCTGACTGGTCCGTTTATCTTCGAAGGTGGTCTTACAGGTTACATTTATCTACGATTTCTGCAAGACGAACTGCCGCCACTGTTAGAAGATGTACCTTTGGCAACACGATTGCGTATGTACTTTCAACAAGACGGAGCTCCTCCCCATTTTAGCCGTGGTGGTGCGCAAAATTGGCCACCCAGGTCTCCGGACCTAACCTCGTTAACCTCGTTAGGGTTCCATGCGTCGGTCTTTCTTCACACGAAGGTCAAGCTGGTGGCCCCGCCTCTAGTTCTGGCCTGGTGGAGGGGCGAGTTGCTCTCTTGCACTCTCCACCGTACATAGCCAGGTACACCCGGCTCATCTGGTACCGTCCTAAGTCAGGCTTCTAGTCTTCTCTTGAAGACTTCAACTTTGACCCCTGTAACGTTTCTGAGGTCCTTTGGAAGCTGGTTGAAGCTCCTCTAGATTTTTATTTGTCGGGGCGCATGAAAGAGCTGGTGTACCAGAGAAAAGTGGAAACACGAGATGCATTGCTTCGTCGCATTTTGGATGCTGCAGCCCTCATAAAGGACAATCGTAATGAACTAATGGGAGCTGCACGCGCGATTCACAAACGAGCTGCGATGTGTATTGAAGCCGAGGGTAGTCATTTTGGACAGTTATTGTAAATTAATGAATAAAACTTTAGCAGCTGTTTGTTCGCTTATTCTTATTTTTAAACATTCAAACATCCATAGCTCCATAACCGTTAAGAATCGGACCTATGTTCATATGGAGTTTTGGACTGGGAATGACCTCAGCTATAAGCTCCCGAAGATATAACATTTCGTCGTGACTCACCCTGTATATGTAGTATAAATTAAATGTATTTCCAAACTCCCCCCCCTCTCTCTCTCTCTCTCTCTCTCTCTCTCTCTCTCTCTCTCTCTCTCTCTCTCTCTCAATCTGTCTATCTGTGCATCTATCTCTATGTATGTATGTATGTATGTGTGTGTGTGTGTGTGTGTGTGTGTGTATGTATGTGTGTATGTATGTATGTTTAAGAACTGGTAATTGAAACACTTAACGTCTGTTGAAGGATGGAATTGTATCATTCAGAAATTGCATTTCACGATAAGCGTTCCAATAATGTTTCAAAGAGAAGAGAAACTGATCTTGAAGTCGAAACTGTTTTTCGGAAAGAAAGTTGAGAGGTTTCAATAAACCACTCTTGGATTCAGTCACTAAAGCAAGTTATTACATCCTGAAATTACATTTGTGTTTACAGAAAGTGTGTAGTTATTTGAAAAGAGACAATTTGCCTTTATATTCTTACGAGCCGTTGCTACGCGCCGATAGTTACCCGAGAGTAGTCACTGACAGCGTATTGGTCAATTTAATCGATTAAATGTTATTTCTTATGTTATTATTAAAAATTTAGCGAAAGGTAATTGGCAACTTTATGATTAATTATAGTATAGGTTTCAAGAGCAAATTTATTACTGTACTTTCATTCCTCATTATTGAGTTATAATAAAATATTTATAAGAATTTATAAGAATTTATGAGATTATTATAAGAAATAATGAAATAATACCTCATTTAATATTAACATAGGTTGATTTACTCATAAGTGGGAGTTGACAAGCCAGATCAATGGTAGTTTAAAATTTATATATATATATATATATATATAGACTCAGTCAGAAGGAAAACCAAGGTTAACCATGGTATATAGCTAAGAGTTACGTTAGCTCCTATTCGGTGATATCTTTTTTATCACGTTCCTCATACACGCAAAATAGCTACTACTTTGTTGTTAGGTTGTTAGGTCAGGTTAACCTAACCTAACCTAACCTAAAATAAAATAAAATAAAACGAAACAAAAATCTGGATGTGTAAAATCCTGAGATAGTCTGAAGTAGTAGTAATTTGACTTCAAGATTTTTAATTAAAATCCTAACGCAAGTGAAATTCGAAAAAATAATTGTTCTACGCGATAAAAGAGCGCAATCTCTAAACTTTTCAATGGAACCTCTACCTACCTTAATTCAAGCGTAAGTAATTAAATTAAAAAAAGAAAAGATGTAACATGTAGGAGCTAATGTAACTTCAACGACTACCGACGAAAATGTAGGAGAAATTTGCACTCTTATAAGTAATGTAAGTATACAGTATATATAAAGTGTGGGTGTGGAAGAGTTACAAAAAGTTACAAAGACAAGAGGAAGCTTCAAAGACCTTTCGGTCCACTCGGGGAGGGTCCTGTTATTAAACAGGAACCTCTCCGAGAGAGAGAGAGAGAGAGAGAGAGAGAGAGAGAGAGAGCTGTGATTCCTTCAAATGGCTACAACACAGACTCCAACAAACATTTGCCTCTTTTTTTCTCTTCTTAAATAGTAAAAATTTTTCAGAAGGAAAAATTTTCATTTAATTATAAGACAAATTTCGAAATGCGTTTTTACCATCAAAGGTTGAAATAACATTACTATTATTAAGAGTATAATTCCTTCAAACAATGGATACTTCCATGATTTTACATTCGATAGGTGGATAAAACACCTTTTCAATGACCACTGACCAGTCACATATAACCAAATTCAATGACCACTTAAAAACCAGCAGTAAAATCGTACTTAATTTCACTTTTGAAAACCAAACTGTATCGAATTTCACCTTTTAGATATGAAAACAATAGTAATTCACGAAGGATTGATACAAACTGGCATATTCAACAAATGTACAGACAACGGTTCCTACATCAAATATGATTTATACTTACCTTTGACTTATAAATTACACTGGTCTACAAATTTTGAAAAAGTTTGTGCTTCGGAGATAAAATGTGTTTCCTATTATGGATTTTGGGGTGCTGAAAACGAATATGACCATAAAAACAGTCGATTGGCTACAGTTTCCAAGAAAATTTAAGTTACACATTTGGCGTATATGTATACCATATATTAGTAACATACCTGTATAATGCAGTCATTTATATTGATTCAACCCGTCGCTTCTTTGCTTGTCTCTTGTATTCAACTTCTGGAGCAACTCTTGTTATTGTCCAACAGTAGTCTACTAACAATGATGGACTCCATTTCCCCTGGTAGCGTTTCTCCATCGCTGAGATATCCTGGTGGAAACGTTCACCATGTTCATCGCTGACTGCTCCGCAGTTGGCCGGAAAAAATTTCAGGTGCGAATGGAGCAAATGTCTCTTTAAAGACATATTGCAGCCCATTTTTTGATAGAACAACAGCAGGTTTTCCACCAGCTCCCTGTAATTGTCAGCTTTGGTATTTCCGAGAAAATTGGTTGCTACTAACCGGAAAGCATCCCACGCTGTCTTCTCCTTACCACCTAGGATACGGTCGAACTCCTCATCTCTAAGAAGCTCGCGGATCTGTGGGCCAACAAATACACCCTCTTTGATTTTTGCTTCACTGAGCTTTAGGAATTTACCACTGATGTACTTAAAAGCTGCCCCCGTTTTATCCATAGCCTTAACAAAATTTTTCATGACGCCCAGTTTGATGTGTAAGGGTGGTAACAAAATCTTGCTCGATTCAAGTGGAGGATAATGAACATTTTTTGTTCCAGGTTCCAATGAGTGTCGGAGTGGCCAATCCTTCTTGATGTAATGAGAAGTCCTAGCCCGACTATCCCATTCACACAGAAACAGCAATACTTAGTGTAGCCCGGCGGCAGTCCAAGCACGATAGCAACAACTTTCAAGTCACTACAAACCTGCCACTGATGTTTATCATAGTTTATGCAGTTCAAAAGTTGCTTCATGTTGTCATATGTTTCCTTTATGTCGACTGCATGACCAACTGCAATTGATGGCAATACGTTGCCAACATGCGACAAAACAGCTTTTAGACTCAACTTCGAGGAATCAATGAACAGTCTCCACTCATCAGGATTGTGAATAATGGTGAGAGCTGCCATCAGACCATCGATGTCGTTGCAAGCTACAAGGTCACCTTCCATGATGAAGAATGGGACAAAATCTTTTTGACGGTCACGAAACTTACACACTCTAACATTTTCAGCGAGGATATTCCGCTGCTGCAATCTGGAGCCCAACAGCTCTGCCTTACTCTTTGGCAGTTCTAAATCTCTGATAAGGTCGTTTAATTCATTCTGAGTTATCATGTGCGATTTAGAAGATGTCAAGTTATAAACAAATTCAGGGTCTTGTAAAGTTGAAGGCTCACAAGTTTCGCAGGTTCCTTCATTCTCCTCGTCCTCTGACTCCAGGGAGAATGAGTGTAGGGGCTCAGGAACGGGTAGTCCTTCGCCGTGAGGTACCGAGCGTATAGCAGAGGGTATATTCGGATATTGTAAAATCCACTTTTTCTTCTTGCAAATACCTTTCAGGCACCATGCAGAAGTAACAATTGCCGACATGATCTGTTGGTTCCCTCCACACCATTGGCACTGCAAAAGGCATAGATTTCCTTTTCCGATTCAACAACTGGCGAAGGTTTGTTGCACAAGTATTGCAGCATATGTGTGGGGCCCAGCTCTTGTCCTGATCTCCAATCTTAGCCAAAATAAAGGTGATAGGCTTTCCTAATCACGGCGGTTATAGCACGCTTTTGTGATGCAAAAGTCAATTCTCCACAAACATAACGGAAGTTATCTACACTGTTCACGCAATTACGAGGCATCTTTGTTCAAATTAGGCTGAAAAAAATTCAGTTTCAAAAGCAAACACTAAAAAGAGTTTGACAAGGGTGCACTGTATGACTTCCGCGAATGAACTGATGGTGTGGCGTAATATGTAGACGCCTGTGACACATCGACGCCTTGACTCTACTGCGCATGCGCGTAGTTATATTTTTTTTATTTTAATAAATTAATGTAATTACATTGCATTTTAATAATTTTAAATTAAGTAAGGTTAAGTTAGATTAGTATTCAATTTATATTAATATCAAAAACATTATTTGAAGCAATATGTTAAAATGATCCAATCTATTTCTTAATAAATAATTTACAAATACATAATGTAATAGATAAATTTAAAATTACATTTTATTGTATATATATATGTATATATTTACATTAATTTATTAAAATGAAAAAATATAACCGCGCATGCGCAGTAGAATCAATGCCTCGATGTGTCACAGGCGTCTACATATTACGCGATAGATGCAGTCCAGTTAATAGGGTGCAGGGTTGCCTGATATCTTTATAAATAGAGCCAATTGGCAATTTTAGGCATCATTTTCGTATTCAGTGACCCAAAATTAGTAAAGATTGACTACTTTCATTTCCGAAGCATTTTGGCTGTAGACCAGTGTTATCAGTGATTAAAACTCTAATCTATCGATCGTATAAAATCTATTCCACTTGAAAACTGTTTGATGCTGAAATAAACGGAATACTGAAAGCTGTCATACTTCTCAACGGCATATTCAGATAAGAATACTGTAATTAAACTAAAAAAAATTAAACGTTAATCCCAACATTGTGTAAACCAGTATGGATGTAATGTATATCTTATGTAACGTGTTCTTTCTCAATAAAGATTATTATTATTATTAAAAACAAATATGACAAAACTTAACCAACAGTAAATTTCCGCAATATTTGATAAATAAATATTATATTACAGTTAATCAATTATGCAAAATATGACGACCAAAGATAACAAAAATAACAACAGATATCTGTATCTAAATGATCATGATATAGTGATCATACTGATCATAATAATGATCATAATATAAAAGTTTCCCCTTATTGCAAACCAATAAAATTAGAAAACGGGTTTCCACCTCCGTTTTATAGACCAACAACCACATGCCATAACACTGTGTACCAATATAATTGCATTGAAGAGGATTGTAATGTTTCTCATATTGGTTACACTACCGACACACTATTAATTCGAGCTACAAAAATATAGCCAAAATAAAATACACCAACACTACAGGGTGGCCCATAAGACCAATTAAAGCGGAAATCAATCTAGCGGAGCTCACACTGTCGTAATCGATTCTAAGGAAAGAATATTGTGGAGATGGTTATATTTTGTGCTTTGTATATACTGTATAATCAATAAATATTTCTAAACTTATTATAAACTTTTTACTTTGATTTTTTTGTATTTTTACTTTAATTATAACCGATTGGGACCTATGGGGAGGGGTGTAGTGGCAAATTTTAAGGTGGAGGAGCTCTAAGGAAATACGGACATGTTGGTAGTGGTACATAACTTTAAATTCTGCTATTATTTTTTACACATTATAGGAATTTCGAAAGGTTGTTATCTTTAGTTCTTTACCAATATTTACATACGAGTATACATAAATTGTCAGCAATTTGATATGCAGTACAAATATTTCATAGAGAAATAGAAAATCTTTAGCTTTTTCTAAATACGAGTAATAGGCTAGCTCTTGTTTTGGAGCAAGTGTAGCTTACTTCCCCCTGTGGTGCCTAGTGTAGTTTACGTTCCCCTACATCAGGGGTTCCCAAATTGGTGTTCCGCGGAACACTTGTATACCGTGAGAAGTGTTCCGCGGAACACAATTTGGGAACCCCTGCCCTACATTATCCTAGTGTAGTTTGCGTTCCCCAGCTTTGTCAGCGTATACCTAATCAAATAAAACTAACGAAAATATTACGACTTAATCTAACCAATCGTCAATATATAATATATATATATATATATATATATATATATATATATATATATATATTGACGATTGTGTAGTAGTTAAGTCGTAATATTTTTGTTAGTTTTAACGTTTTATTTGATGGATTCATTTAAAAAATGTCTCCTAAAGATCCTAGTGTAGTTTACGTTCCCCAACTTTGACCTAGTGTAGTTTGTGTCCCCTTTTGCGTCAGGGGGACGTAAACTACACTTGGTCCCTTGTTTTTACCGGAATTTTCCATAAGCATTAGAGATTAGCCTAGTAAAAGGCAAAACGTAATTTTCTTCTCTATCTCTATGATTTGTGGCATTTTTTTGCATATATTGATAATGTCAAGCTGTATTATGGCATGATATAATGTACGGTATATAATAAAATTCACGTTACTTCAGTTACTGGCCAGCCCTATGAGAGTCTCAGTTGAGACTCACTGGTCTGGTTAAACTATTTTATAATAATAATAATAATAATAATAATAATAATAATACTTCACTTAGACTTGGAATATTAAAAATTTGGGATCACCTGAAGATCAGGGCCCTCATGTATTCTTGTTTTTTGCTTTACAGAAACAAATATAATAATAAATTAAATTGAATGCCGGTTAGGTCAACTGTACGCCCTTGACGATTGGTTAGGTTAAGTCGTGATATTTTCATTAGTTTTAACGAAGATATCATTTGGTAATTGAGGCTGGGGGCCTTGATCTTCAGGTGATCCAAAATTTGAAATCACAATTAGAAGCCAGAGCTTTAATCTCAGTGTGTTTATTCCCAACTTCCAAGTATCAATTAAAAAAAATAAATAAATAAAATTTCGATGAATGGAGGTGCTGGAGCGGAGCTCCCGTGTGCTCCCGCAGCACTACACCCCTGCTTATGGGCCATCCTGTACATAATCGAACACAAAAATAAACCAAACATTACTATAACAAATGGTTTTAAAATCATCTCCAGCGACAATAACATACAAAATTTAAAAATAGCCGAAGCAATACTCACTTAAAAACAAAAACAAGCATAAACATTAAAGTGAACGAATTCTCAACCAATATAAAGATACGCCAATGATAATCACGACCAGCAAACACATACAATATCTTAATATATATTTACCTTTAACTAATAAACTTACTCAACAGTTTTAATTTTCGGCTCCAACATATTTTTACTTGATTTTGTAGCCCAATTTTTTATTGTACCATCATTCTGTTGAAGATGACTGATATGAACAGTCGAAAGCTTTGAATTCTTAATAAGATTCTTTTAAAAACTATAATTTTTCTTTGAAAAAAGAAAAGATAAATCAAAATGATAAAAGTTTATATAGAAAAGTCGAAAAAGAATTTTGAAAAAATAATATAAAAATTAAAGCTGACATCAACTTCTTTAAAATAATCGATATAATGTTAAAGTTAATTGTAATTTTAAAGATATTCGCTGTTTTTATGAAAGTATAAATATTATGTAGGATAAAATATAGAAGTAGAAAGCCATTATTCTGAAAGAACTAGCAATGAATATTTTTTTTCATTACGAAAAGAGACAATTAAAACACAACTCAGCACGAACAGGGCTTAAATAATATTATTACAATAATTACAATATTACAATAATATTTAAATAAAATTAAATTAAAATTTTATTGGCAGGATAAAAACTAGTAATAATAGTAATAGTAGCTAGTAATAATAAAAACAAAAATAGTACTAAATGTAATGAAAATAACAATAACATACTGTACAAACATTTTCAAAACATTTTAAACATTTTCAAACATAAGAGTGTGGATAGTAATGTGATATGTTTTCCGGGGCTTCGTTTTTTTTTTTTTAAATCGGCCCCTAGCTTCAAAAACAAATTTTTGTTTAAATATTAAATGTTAATATTAAAAATTAATATTAATTTTTGTTTAAATAGTAAATGTTGCTCAAAGTTAAGTTTACTTAAATTAAAACCTAAAAGTGATCATACAGCGCTAAAACCTTCTTTTGCCACATATTAGAATCATATTGTTACCGTGATCAGGATTCGCTAAACAAATATGTGTATGCCCCATTTTATAGCGCAAGGCATCCCAGCTAGGAATAGTAAAACGTCAAATTAAGAAACTAATATATTCATAAGTACACGAACAAAATAGCTCGATTCTCCAGATATAAAGAAAATTGGCAAAGTAAATTCAGTGCTACCTAAATTCAAAATTACCCAAATAAAAAATAAATTCAATACCTGAACGAAACCGATAAGCAGAAGATAGTAACCCTAACCTGAGCTAAACTACATACATTAATAAATAATATTTAAGCAAATGACACTTTCAATCTTTTTTCAAATTACTGTATAATGAGGGGCAGAGGCGGATTAAGACACCTCGGTGCCCCGGGGCAATGAAGAATATGGGGGCCCTTTTCTATAGCTTTTTATTAATAATGCATGTACATGTACAGTACATAGTACATTTGCACGAATTATATGTACGGTGCTCAGGCTAATTGAGAAACAAAGTTAAAAGAACCTCAACACAGTGTATTTTGCCGTTTGCCAAAAACCAAACAGTATTAAACAAACTTTACTTTGGGGCCTATAAAACATAAAATAAAACAAGGAATTTGTCAGTTTGTTTACTCTGTCATATTTAATCAAAGAAGTTTGTGAAATCTCGAATTATATCATTGAAACTCAGTTGATTCGGAGGGGGGCTCTCAAGCATGGGAGCCTGAGGCTTCAGCCTCAATAGCCTCAGTGATAATCCGCAACTGATAAGGGGGTTTATTAAAAAGGAATATACCACCCTATTCCGAACTCCCCCCAACCCTACCCAGGAGGAACCCACTAGTTTCTTTTTTCTGAGCAGACATGTCGTGAGATCTATCTCCCAATTTCGTATCCTCTTTTGCAGATGACCATTCCTCAACCCATTAGTGTCCACTGGTAGAATTTCCTACCGATAAAATTGTTTGTCATTATTGCATCACTTTTTCTTGTATTCACGTGATCTTCGGTATGAGTCATTGATATGATGCAGTCTTTTAGATTGCGTCATATCAATGACTCATACCGAAGATCACGTGAATACCAGAAAAAGTGATGAAATAATAAACAATTTTGTTGGTAGGAAATTCTACCAATGGACACTAAAGGGTTAAGTTATTTGCGTTGTTTCTATTCGAACGGATGTAATTTCGTCATCACAGTTAAATTCTTTTACGGGAAACCTTCGATGAGAATCACAGTATTGCTTCTTTTTAAAATATTTCTCACACTTTGAACACAAATTCTGGAAATTCAAAATCAGTCGCCTTTCAACGAACAAAAATTCAAAAGTCCAAGCGCGCGTGAGATTCAGCCACGTATCACATACTATCATGCAACTCACAACTCAACTGATCATCCAAAAGTCATTATCTGTCTCTTGTTACAATATTAATTCATAGTGTTAAATATTAAGAGTATCAAGGTCCATATTAACTCGAGCTAATGGTAATGAAGAGTAATTTATAGGCTTAGTTTAAATTATAACATTATTTACATATCAATAAGTATGTTAATATACATTAATTTATTATAGCACGGTTGGGATTTTGAATATGACATTTCCTGTCTTTGGTTGTTCCTAACTAATAAAAATGTAAAAGACATCTGGAAATATTAGACATCAAATAGGGGAAGGTTCCACAAACTAGGGTGTGCAACCCCTATAATGTACGTAACGCGCTACAAAAGGGGTGCGGAAGGGTTACTTTATTCATAAAGCGTTACCTTTTTCAAATGTATCAAGAAAGTATTGACCATCACCGTTCAAAAGAACGGTTCTGGTCCACACCACTATTTGTGCTCGTTGCTAACGGGGTAATAGGGTGCGTCATTTTCTTTAATCTAATAAGGGGCACGGGCGACTGAAAAAATGTGCAGACCACTGTTCTCGGGCAGGTGTCACTATTTGTCTTGTGGGTATGTATAACATTTATTAACTTCATGTGTTTAATTGTGAAAGTCATCCCATATATATATATATAATATATATATATATTATATATATATATATATACTGTATATATATATATATACTGTATATATTATATATATAGAGAGAGAGAGAGAGAGAGAGAGAGAGAGAGTAGAGAGAGAGAGAGAGAGTGTTTCACAACCGGTCTGCCATACTTTTGGGGGTGATTTAGGGGGTGATATCGAATAAAAAGGTAATACAACATCGGTGCTATTTCCAACCGTTGCGGAGCTACGGACATTTTCAGATGCACGAAAAAAAATAAACGAGAGTATTAATCTGATGTATGTATTGCTACATTTTATGAGATACACCTTATAAATGCTCAAAATGTCCACCTCGGTTTTCAGTGCACAGCCTTGCTCGTTCCAAACAAGAGTCCACTGCCCATTGAATCATTTCGGGGTGTTCTCGTATGTAAACAGCGGCATCCATAATCCGACACAAGAGTTCCTCTCTCGTTTGTACTTTGGTCTTGTAGATTATCTTTTTCATAAGGCCCCATAAAAAGAAATTTAACGGGGTTAGGTCCGGAGATCTCGGGGGCCACGATATTGGACCAGCACGACCAATCCAACGATTCCCGTACCGCTGATTCAAGTAATCCGTAACATGACGATCAAAATGTGGTGGCGCCCCATCGTGCTGAAAGAACATCCTGCGCCTTGTCTCCAAGGGCATGTCCCCCATCAAAAGCGGCAATTCGCTCGTCAGGAGGTTTGGATAAATATCAGCAGTTAATCGTTGTTCCAAAACGAACGCTTCAATCAGCTGATCTCCAATTACACCGCACCTAACATTCATCAAGAATCGATGTTGAAAGTTTCCTTCAACGATACCGTGGGGATTATTGGCGGACCACAAGTGGGAATTTTGTATATTGTTAATTCCATCTCGAATGAAATGTGCTTCATCACTAAAGAGTATGCGATTAAGAATTTGGCGATGCATAACCATACACTGGCAAAATTGAACACGTTTATCGTAATCGTCCGGTTGAAGAGCTTGCACACGTTGGAAATGATAGGGATACAAACCCTCATCATGTATGGTTCGCCATACGCGCGATGCGGATTCACCAATTCGTCTAGAAATCATTCGAACACCGGTAGTTGGGTTTCGTTGTACTAGGTCCAGTATGCGCTCCTCCACAGCAACGGGCCGTCGTGCTACATGTTCTTCGTTACGTGGAACAATTGTCCATGTTTCCCTTAATCCCTGGTGTGTAGCACTAAATTTACACTTGCCTGTTCGTATTGGCGGTTCGGAAAACGTCTTCGATATTCCTCAACTGCCGTTCTGCTGTTACCATCACAGAATCCATAAATGAAATGGATATCAGCGTATTCAGCGGGTGTGAACTGTTGATTCATTTTGGTTGTTCACCTTAGCGCAACACAGTGTCTCGTACCACAGATCAGAACCAACTGAAAGAAAAAACTGAGGACTAGTAGTGGTAACTTCGTTAACCAAAACTACCTCCAGTGCTGCCATCTATCGAATTACACACAAGTAGGGATTTGTTGTTTGCACATCTTAAAACGTCCGTAATACAGTACCTATGTTGTATTAACTTTTTCACTGAATATCAACCCCCAAATCACCCCGAAAGTATGGCAGACCGTTTGTGAAACACCCTGTGTATGGCAGACCGTTTGTGAAACACCCTCTATATATATAATATATATATATATATATATATATTATATATATATATATCAAAATACGGATAGAGTTCAGACAAACGGTCTGGTAAGTTATTTTCAAACAATCTGTCAGATGTCAAGATCACTCCAGTCGCCGTGGCGCTAAAAAAAAAAAAAAAACTTGTCCTGCGATGATGTCGAACAAAGCATGTACGCTCAAAATTTATAAAGTACTGCTTTCGAAAATCTCAAAGGCAGGTTTAGTGAATAAACCTAACAGCAAGTGGGGGTCTACCAGAAAATTCAGTTTTGCCGGGTGTAGATGTATGCAGTGAGCCTACCTGCAGCCTAGAGTGTGAGATTTAAAGTGAAGAACGTTTTGTAGGCCTGCGGTGCAAAGACTACAAACCGGCACAAATATACAAAAAGTTAAAATGTCAAGGACAGTGGAGACTTCTCAAGAGGGTTCGCAAGTTGAACAATCTACCTGAAGTTTATTGCATAGTATCTGTAAGGTGTTAGTAATCCGATGAAACGGATAAATTTTGTTGTAGACATATGAACTAGACCCATGCATGAGCACTTAGTATTACAAAATCAAGCATAAATAAATTATTGTAGATATTCATAATTGGGTTTGGTATTTGAGACAGTATTCAGTGAAATTAATCTCAGCTGTGCAAAAGTTACCTCTCTAATTGTGAATGGATAATACTTACATTTTTGTATTGAAAATTGGTACTGAATACTGAATATTGGTATTAATAAAATCTCACTTTATAATGACTGATTTCATTCTAGATTGACCAATTTGGTAATTAAAATTTGTATTGTTTATTGCGATTAACTTCTGTCGAAAAACCATTTCTCCAAAATAAATATACAGTAAGTCTCGTAATACTTTATTTTATTAAATAAATTTAATTTCTTTGCAGATAAGTATCTCATTAGCATGTAAGTAGCACTGGGGTGTCACTACACCTCTAAGGAATCCCATTTTCTACTAATTTAGAACAAATTAGTCACAAATATATACTACATATAGTGAGAATGTAGTATTAGAATTCTAACAGTATTAGAATCTTAATCCACCGTGCAACAACAACGACTGCTCCCGTTAGCTACTAGTGTATCTATATTCCGAAGTTTTATGAGGAGAAATGTATTTGTAATATAACCACGAGTATATAGCTGTACATACTTTACATTTTGTGCTTCACAGTTTTAACTTTGTGGTGCTAAATTCTTCCCAAGAAGATTTCTGTATTGAATTTTAGACATATTTCTAGTGAAAATAAAAGAAAGAGAAGAAACAGAGTCCATATTAGAGCAATTTAGCAGAGAGGAGGGCAATTCATTTTCAGAACTCCAACAAAGAGAGCAAGACAAAATTGCATATTTGTTTATAAAGATTTGTTTATAAAAAACGTCTGAACAGGTACAGTAGCTAGAACAACGTGAAAAAAGTGTTAGCAGCTGACGAGGAAGCTTCTAAACAGTGGCTGCATCCTCCAGCGCAGGACACGTCAACGCGAAGAAGCGACGTCAAACCAAAACATCAACGCGCTGGTGGCCAAACTTCCTCAAATCTCCGTGCAGCGGGCTGTCTACGGTTGGCCAGACTGGCAGTCGACGGCCTGTTGCGTGGCACGGTCAGAGTGCCGATCGGCTCCCGGGGCCGGACCTATTCTCAGCTTGCTATTTTTTCAATTACAGGGAACATTTGCGTGCTCCCCGAACTACTCTTACTCTCTGGCGACATTAAGACTAATCCAGGCCCCACTACAACTTACACATGTCACCATACACAAAGACATAGACACAATAGTACCATGAGACACATACAGAAGTATAATATTAACATATTACAGTACAACGTAGATGGCCTCACAAACAAAATCATGCAGCTTAGGGAATTCGTACACAAACAAAACATTCACATAGCACTTATACAAGAAACAAAACTAAAACGCACACACAAAACACCCACCATCCCTGACTTCACGGCGATCCGTCAAGATCGTACTGGGGGTAACGGGGGTGGACTCATCACTTACATACGTAAAAGCATTAGCTACACTGATGCTACCCAAAACATTACAAACACAATCCAAGCAGATAACACGATAGAAATACAGGCAGTTAACATTAAAACGCGCGCAAAACACAACACCACACTAATCAACATTTACATCCCACCAGATAGTTCACCTCAGGTGCCAGCCAATTACAATCCACAGTTACACAATCTTGCCTCTCTCACTAATGTCATCTTAGGAGGAGACTTCAACGCCAAAGACACTAGTTGGTACCTGCACAACCAAAACAACACCAGAGGCGCCAACATAGCCACACAACTAAACAGCCTCTTCATTCTTAACAATACAGAAGAACATACACACATACCACATCAAGCAGGATACTCAAACTCCTCCCCAGACATAACGTTCTGTTCCCCCTCACTAGCAACACATACACAATGGAGAACAGAAAAACAACTGTCATCAGACCACCTGCCCATCATCATTACAACACATTCTACACTCTGCCCAAAAGCCTTAGGCACACTTACAGAAATTACAAGAAAGCTGATTGGGAACAGTTCAAAATACAGACTGAGGAACAATTCACCACATTAAACAGCACACCCATCATAAACATCGATACAACACTCAAGACATTTAATCAGATTATCAATAATGCAAACAAATACATACCCAAGGGCAACATTAGGAAATACAACCCAAATTACACTAGAGAAATAGCCCACCTCATAAGGCAACGTAACAACCTCAAATATAACACACAAACACCACACACAGAAGCCATAAAACAGCAGATACAACAGCTCAACACAGAAAAAAACACAAACTCAAAGAAAAACAAACAGAAACATTCAGGAATTCATAACAACACTAAACCACTCCACAGATACATACAGGCTATACAAGACTATAAACAGCATTACCCACTCTAACAGCGGCATTCACACCTCACACGCGGCTATCTGTCGCAGCCAAAATAATATCCCAACATACACACAACAAGCTAACATTCTAGTTAATCACTACGCAAAGATAAGTCACTTAAACAGAGACAACAACCAGAAACATGCAGACAGACAAACAGCCAGACACAAGAAAACCTACAGACTCGACATGACCATTACACCCTTCAATACAGACCAGACCACCAAGATCATCAAAAACATTAAGAATTCGAAGGCTACTGGACCAGACAACATATCTAACATACACCTTAAACACTTGGGCCCACAAGGAATATTAGCTCTCACAAATATCAGCACATATTCATACCAACACTGTATTATTCCTGACATATGGAAACAAGGTAAAATTATTACACTACTCAAACCAAACAAAAATCCAACAGAACCAGCTTCCTATAGACCCATTACTTTACTATGCACACCTTCCAAAGTAACAGAAAGACTAATCTTACAAATCACCACCCACACATACCACTATCGCCTACTCAACATGGATTCAGACCTCACCACTCAACCACGACATTACTCACTAACCTCACGCAGCACATCATGGATGGCATCAACTCCAGAAGACCAGCTCAACGTACACTATTAGCAACAATAGACATTAGTAAAGCATTTGATGCTATCCCACGCTTCCCTCTCATAAACAAAATACTCAACAAAACATGCACAATAACACCAAAAGGTGGCTGAGCAACTATCTCTCAGGAAGATACTCACATGTCACATTTAATGGCAAGTCATCCAAAAACAAGCTTTTTCCGAACGGGGTCCCTCAAGGCTCTGTTCTCTCACCAACAGTCTTCAACTTATACATGCATGACATTCCAACACCCATAGATAACAAGCTTACCTTATCATCATATGCAGATGATATCACTCTAACATCCACCCACAACAACATCGACACCGCTACAAATAACCTACAAACATACATAAACAGTATACAAGACTGGCTCACACACAATAGACTCAAAGTAGCGCCCACAAAATCAACCATCACCTTGCTTACAAGCAACACAAAAGAACACCAGGTAATTCCACAGCTTACACTAAACAACATCAACATTCCACACACTCACAGAACCAAAATACTTGGTGTCACATACAACACATCATTATCTTTTGCAAACCACATTCAGGACATTAAAACCAAATGTACGTCAAGACTTAACACGCTTAGGGTACTAACAGGCACAAACTTTGGACACCAGCAGGAAACAACATCACTCATATACAAACAATATATTCGCTCAGTTATGGACTATGCTAGCCCATGCTGGGCACCCATTATCTCAAACACACACATAAACACCTTGCAAACAATACAAAACAACGCACTTCGTATCATTACAGGATGCACTCAAACAACACCAATAGAACACCTGCACACAGAAACAAAAATACTAAAAGTTATGGAACATTTAGACATGAGGGGAACACAATTCATGGCAGCAGCGACAACTAACCCACAACACCCTTGCCACTACATGTACAATCATGCACCAACACCTCGCACCATTAAGGTAAGACCAGAGAGATATTATAACGAAATACTCCATTCCATACCACGCCCCACAGACATCACACAGTACAGAAAACACATACACACACACCTAACCCACAAAGCACTGACACGACTCGGTCCGAATGCGGTCCTAGGTGCGAAGCCGCCACCCATTAACAGGTCAGAGATCAGCCTGAGCAGATCGGATCGAGTTAACTTAGCACGATTCCGATGCGGACATCACCCAAACTTACGGACATATAAACACAGACTAGACAACTCCATAGACGACACCTGCCACCTGTGCCAAGACACACCACAAACAATTGAACACATTATGACGGACTGTACCGCTCTAGCACAACAACGAACACAACACAACATCACTAGTGCGCTGAACCTCTGGTCCACTCCGGAGAGGGCGATCGGTTACCTGCGTGCCGCCGGCTTGCTCGATCAGGGTGGGCTGATCGGCTAAACAACAACAACAACAACAACATATAGTGAGAGAGTGTGAGAGAAAGTATGTGGCCGAAAAATTAACTGAAAAAATAAAAGTTTGAATTGCTATTCTCCACAAGGCTATTCCTGTTCCATATCACAAAAGAAACCTTCATGCAAAAAATCAGGAAGATCAGCCAATATTTAGAGGTCGCGACCTCAAGGTAAAAATATCTAAATTCCGTAATTTCAGTAATTTTGGGTCACCATTATGTTCTACAATAAATATTTGCCGAGGAACGCCACTGTAGACTGTAAACCTATATCCAAAGAATCACTATATGATAGCAATGCACTCTTCCCACTAGCTCAGTTGGTCGCCAAGTCTCGGCAGGTGTAGACGTGTTTTTGTTGTGTTCCTGCCCTCTGGGTTACGGCGCGCAGTGAATCACACCAATAAGGCAAGTTAAACTTTTCACCAGTGGCGGACACTATGATGTTTTTCTGTCATTCATTTACTGCAATGACCTTGATAAGCAATTTGGAACAATGAATTGTTTGTTAAAATTTTTAAAAATTAAAAAAAAAAATTTTTTATAAAAGTTTATTAAAATTGTTAAAATTGTTTGTTTTATATTCTACATAAAACATATGTATAGGTTCTTTAACTCTAATTTCCATTTTATCTTCCATTTCATAGGCCAAGACCATGACAACAACAAGGAGCAGTCCGAAAGTTTGGCTCCTGGGCAAGCCGGACCCGGACATCTTGGGATCTGGCCTGCCAACAAACGGGGCTATTCTCAGGAACTTCATGTTTCATCACCAGAAGGGATCCACAATCGGTGACAGTGCTAAAGCCACCATAGACAGAGCGCTGACAATCTAGCACAAGGCACGAATTCCGACCCAGCGGGTGGACTCCGGCGTGCGCAAGCTTCGGAAGCTCTATGAAGAATATTGTGGGTTGAAGAAAAACCGATTGAAACCAAAAGACGGGTGCCGAATCAAGGAAAGAAAATTCAAGGAGAATCTCACCAAACTATTTGACATCTCACGAAAAGACGCCCTCATTATTATGACAGACGAAGAAGACAAACAGTTCCTGCGGATGCAACAGCAGGATCCCTCGAGCGCGAGTATGTCCGGGATCGACAAGATCTTGACGAACAAGGAGACTCGCAAACGCCTCAGGACTGATCAGGCCAGTGCTCGAAAGGAAAAAAGCATGTTGAGCGCCCAACAGGCGAATACGGCTGTTCCGTCTAGTTCCGCCATTGCTGACATCTGTAGCTCCTCCACATCGACGGAGTCCGAAGATGATTTCCAAGCTCCGTCAACATCCAATCAAGATCAGCCAAGGAATAAGAAATCGAAGCAGACCATTGTGACCAAGGAAGCAGCCGGCGCGCTCGACCGAGTGAAACTCCCTGACTGCGCTGCCGTGTTCGTCGTAGGAGCCGTCACGCAAGCGCTCGGTCATGGCCTGGAGTCTGTGGCGCTATCCCGGAACACCATTCAGCGAGCGCGGGTCACCACTCGTGAGGCGGTAGCAACTGTTGAACAGGCTGTTTTCTCGCCGGACAGCCCACTGCTTCTCCACTGGGATGGTAAACTGCTTCTCCACTGGGATGGTAAACTGCTTCCAGATATCGCCGGCAATAAAAAGCTTGTGGATCGCGTCGCATCTTGGTGACTGGTGGTGAAACAGAGCAACTTCTTGCCGTCCCTAAGATCGGCCGCGGCACGGGAGAGGAGCAGTGCAATGCATGTGTCCAAACGCTGGAGGAATGGAACCTCAAACCCATGATCCAGGGACTAGTCTTCGACACGACGACAACCAATACTGGGCTGAATAAGGGCGCGTGCACCCTAATTGAGAAGGCTCTGGACAAGGAGCTCATCTGGATCGCGTGCCGTCATCACGTGTTCGAGGTAATGTTGTCGGCCGTATTTTCTGTCGCCCTGACACCAACCGGTGGGCCTGAAGTGGGAATCTTCAAACGCTTCCAGAAGACCTGGCCTGGTATTAATATAGTTCATTTCCGTTCTGCTGGAGACGCGCTCTTCGTTGGCATGCCGGATGGCCTACGAGAGGAGATGATGTCATTTTACTCGGAGGCAGTCAAGAGCAAGCTCCCACGGGATGACTATGGAGAGTTGCTTCAGCTCTGTCATATATTCCTAGGGGGATCTTCCGAGGGAGAACCGTCCTTTCGTGCGCCCGGCGCTATGCACAACGCGCGGTGGATGGCTAAGGCAATATATTCGCTGAAGATCTTCCTTTTCAGGAGCCAGATTAAGTTGACGACCCACGAGACAGCTGGCATCACAAAGATTTGCCTCTTCGTTTCTCTTATTTACGCTCGCTACTGGCACGAGGCCCCTCTCCCAGAGAGGGCCCCCCCCTCAACGACTTAAACCTAATTGCTCTCCTCCATAATATCCTGACCGTGCCATCAGGGAGGCGGCTGTTAAGGCCTATCACCATTTGTGGTACTTCTCTGAGCACCTCGCGCTTCTCGCCCTCTTCGACGATCGCGTCGACGAGATCACCAAAGCAGCTATGGTTGACAACTTCTTACGTCCCTCAAACCAAAAACGCTTGAGACGTCTGGACGGGACTGTGTTCGATCATCGTTCTTCATTGGCGTCGTACATCACGAGCCGGTCTTTGAAGATATTCGATATATTCTCCATGAAAGGACAAGATGAAGCCAAGACATTCTTGTCAAAACCTCCCTCCCTCTGGCTGACAGACCCCATTTACTTAAGGCTAAGTGCAGGCTCCTCAAGGTCGTCAACGACTGTTCCGAACGAGGAGTCGCTCTTATTCAGTCCTACAATACCGCGCTGACGAAAGACATGTGTGTTCTAGTATATTTTTGCATAACATGTGCTCTGTGCTGTTGACTTTAAATTTTGAAATAAACATTGATATTGTATTTTTGTTTCAAATCCTAAAAATATAGGAACTGGTAGCGACCTCTAAATATTGTATGATCTGTCTAATTTTTGGCATGAGTTCTTACATTTTGGTATGGAACACGAATGGCCTTGTGGAGAAAGATATTTTCAACTTTCATTTTTTTGGGCCACCCTAAATTATATATATATATATATATATATATATATATATATATATATATATATATATATATATGTGTGTGTGTGTGTGTGTGTGTGTGTGTGTGTGTGTGTGTGAGAGAGAGAGAGAGAGAGTGGATGGTGACATGCTGTCCGCAATGAAGCGAACTTTTCATTTGAGAAGTTTGGATGAGAAAAGTCTGGAAATAAATTTTCTCTTTTTTTTTAACCTTTTCAAAATGAGAAAACTTCTTTATTCGTGAAAATTGTTTTCATTCATTTAAAAAGTTGCATCTTCCAACCAAGACAAAATGGGTTGACCTTGAAATAACTTAATATTTTAAATATTCAATTTAGTTTGTATATAAGTAATAATAAGTATCTACTTTATTGTAATTTAAAATGTACTATACATTTGACTATATACCGGGTAATTACAAATGATCTTCCCGATTTTAAACATTTATTATAAAAAACTTACAAAGCTACAGCGAAAATCAAGATATACAAATAAAGAAGAGCTCAAAAAGTTTTATTTACAAGCTATTCAAGTTCAATATGAGGTTTTTTTTGTGGCTCTGCAGACATCAAAGCAGTATTCTGTTTCCCTCCATACATTTTGTAGCATATCATATTGAACATTTCTAACACCTTCACGTATCCTTTCCTTCAAATGTTCCAAAGTTGTTGCCGTTGGTGGAACAGAAACTTCATTTTTTGACATAGCCACAGAGGAAGACGTCAAGGGGGGTTAGATCCGGCGAACGAGCCGGCTAAGGAATGGACCCCCAATGCCCGATTCAACGATCACGAAATTGCTCACTCGGGAATGTTGTAACATCATTGTGGTAATGGGGTAGTTCACCATCCTGCTGAAACCACACATCAGCTTTGTCCTCTAGCAGCTGGGGCATCAGCCACAGCTGTAGCATATCGCGGTAAATGATACCGTCAGTGGCGGATCCAGAGTGGGGCTGAAGGGGCTCTAGCCCCCCTCTTGATAGAGATGTTTCGCGAATCGCAACATAAGTGAAAGAAATTCATATATCCGCCAAATGAGGCTCCAGCTGATCCTTTATAATGTATGCATGTTTATAATGTATGTTTCAAACAAGAATGATATAATTTAAAGTAATTTTCTTTTTGATTTATGAAATAATCAGAGCTTTATAGTAACAGATTCAAGCTAAATATTTGTATATGAGGAAGAATTTTTCAATGAATTTTCTGTGTCCTGTGATAGGGTGGAGACTAGTCTAGAAAGTGACTGTACATTATTTCTATTGTGAAGTATTCCTGGTTTTGATTGAACATTCCTAATAAATTGATAATCATTGAACATTAATCTTATTACCAAGTACTTTTATGGGAATGGTTCTATAATATTTAAGTTTGGTTCAGAACTTCATCCGACCCCAATATGCCCAACCCCGTCAAACAAAAGTCCTAGATCCGCCACTGGATACCGTTAATTGTTTGTTCAACAAAGAAGAATGGACCGTACACTTTCTCAGCGGTAAGAGCACAAAACACGTTAACTTTAGGGCTATCTGTGACGTGTTCAATATTACAATAAAAAATTCCATGCAATATTCTTTATTTGCACATCTTGCTTTTCGCTGTAGCTTTGTTAGGTTTTTCATAATAAATGTTTAAAATCGGGAAGATCATTTGTAATCACCCTGTATATGTATCTTGGTATTCTTTTTTGCCCGAATTAATCATTCTGAAGGAGGTCAAGCTTTTCGCCCCCACCTTCAACCTACTACTTAATGCGAGATCCGAATCAGGACCCGCCAAGGAAGTCGAAAATCACAAAGTTCGAGCAGGGACTCAGTCCCACAACTTCCAGCTAAGCAGTCCGGCATCTTAACCAGTAAGTTAACCGGGAGGGTATATATATATATATATATATATATATATATATATATATATATATATATATATATCATTAGCCATGGAAAGGCGCCAAAGGTGTGGGATTTTGACATGTGGTCCACCAGAACGTCTGTAAGAATGGGCGCACTTAATATTTAATCTTACTTTAGACCGATATTCATAAAAATAAAGGGGATTCAATGTTGCAAAACACTGTATTGTAGTTTTACCAACTCAGTATACCTTCCTCAGATCACCACAGATATGCCACGAGTGTTTATCATAGTCAATATGTTTCAAAAGTAACTGTATATTGTCATATGATTCTTTCATATGAACTCTATGTACAATCGGAACCGAAGGATAGACATTACCGTTGTGAATTAGTACAGCTTTCAAACTCAACTTTGTTGAATCGACAAAAAGCCTCCATTCTTTGGGATTGTGCTCTCGACCATGAGAGCGTTCACATCATTACAATATACTAAATCACTTTCCATAGAGAAAAACGATGTGAAGTGTGTCTGACGCTTACGAAATGATCATATTTTTAGTCTTTTGTAAGAGTTTCCACCCTTTTAGTCTAGAACCTAAGAGCTCAGCCTGACTTTTAGATAGATTCAACTCTCTGACAAAATCGTTTAATTCTGACTGAGAAATTAAATGAGGTTTATCCGATGAAGATGATTGAAATTGTGTATCCATGTCATTTTTGTCTGTCCAAAGGTTCATTACGAGATTCATCATCAGGTTCATCATCATCAAAGTCCATGTCTTTGGTGGTTTTGGTACTGGCAAATCGTTACAATGTGAAAGAGGTCGCATGGCTGCAAGTAAATTAGGATATTGAATCGCATGTTTAGATTTTGAGGAATGTCCACTTATCTACGTTAAACAGAAGTAGCAATCAGTAGAGTGGTATCTTTGTTCTCTCCATACCACTGGGACCGCAAAAGGCATTGAAGAATGAATACCTTTTAACCACCCTCTCAGAGATCTTGCACAAGAAACACAACATACATATATATATATATATATATATATATATATATATATATATAAGTTATATGGGAATGAACTCAGAATATATGTGTTATATATGTTATGATGTATATATGCAGCATACTTAAATAAATATATGCATATTATATATAAACATGTAAATATAAATAATAGTATACATAATATAAAGATTTTATACAAAATAAATGACTAACAATAAATTTCGTATTATGATGCAAACTGAGGAATGCTATTTCGACCTCAAAGAGTTTTAAATTGCAAATTCCTCAAAAACTATGGGTGATAGAAAAAGATGTGTTTCATTTTCGTAATCAGTGTAAAAAAGACCATAAGAATCACTCACATTTATCAAAAGGAGAAAAACTTTGTTGAACAGCGTAATTGGCGTCACCAGTTGATTTATCAATCAACAAGGATAAAGGATAGACTGACAGCTTTTTCCTTTAATTAACAAACTTTATATTCCAATGATTAATACATGAAGGTTCATAAAACTAAAATGCAATGATTATAAATCAGAGTTACAAATGGCTCATTATGTTACGAATTAATTGTCAGTATTCATACACATTGTCAAAAACAACAACAGATTATATATTACATTAAACTGTACAGTGATACAATAATGATTGTTAAATCGATAAATGACAAACACTATGCGTTTTATGTACAGACATAAAGAAAACAGAATGTTTATACACGCGTTGCATTTCTAGAACGGTATCTTGGCTGAGGCAGATGTAGGTTGAGAAAGAGAGGTGGGCTGAGATAAAATATAAGAAAGGACGTATGAGGGCCTATACACGAGAGATGCTTTATGCCACACGATTGCTGGAAGACTGATGTAAAACTTTCAACGGTTAAATCTTGAAGAACCTGAGAGTTGGTTAATTCCGATATTTATAGTTCCGATATTTATCGCGTCATATATAAAAAAAAGTAAATAAAAACGAAGCGAATTAATCTATACAGCATTTTTCCGAGTGTTTCATTGTGAAGATAATTAGCTGCCTATCGAAATTCCTACAAATACTCCCCCTATTATCCCCCGCAGCCACAGTCGCGAGCACCAATCAGTGAGAAGTATACAGCGTGCCACATCTCCCATCCCCCGGAGTAACGGAGAATACTTTCCCTCACTCAGCTTGAGTCAACCCCTACCCAATACTTCCCATAATACCCTTTCTGAATCAATTTTGTGCACCAGCGGCTACCCTCTATCACTCTATCAGTAACATGGAAATGGTAAATAAATTCCTGCAACTCTGTGGTATCTGCAATGATGCAACAGATGAGACAAAGGCGATGAGGTGCAATCTTTGTCAGCTGCTTTTTGATTTTAGATGCCTAGAATGGGAAGATGAAAAATTTATCTTATAACGAACGCGAAGCAACTTAATGGGATAAAATTTTTCTGCGAAAACTGCATAACCAAAATAAACTATTTTACAGTATTTAAAGCAGAAAGAGACTACGAGAAGAAAATGAAAGAGGAAAGTGGGAATAAAGAACAGAGGAAAACAGAAGAAACGAAGAAAGGCGAAGTAGAAAAAATCAAATACCGTCACATAACGAAGCCGAAACCATGCAGGCGAAAGAGAGTATAAAGACACCATATAGTATAAGGGTAACGAAGGATATTAACACAAATAGCACAAGTAGGAAAAGACAAGAGGGCAATCAAGAAAACGGAGTGAAACTGTCCCTCAATAAGGAGCAAAAAACAAAGGCCACGAGTAAATATGGGGAAGGAATTATAATGCAGATATTATATAAAAGATAATTGCAGATTTAAAAGAGGACAATGTATATATGAACATCCCCCAATATGCAACTTCTTCTACAGTATAATAATGGTTATTGTAAATTTCGAGACAGATGCAAATTCTACCACCCGGACATCTGCAGGACTTACGCAAAATATGGAACCCGCAAATACGTGAAAAAATGCTACTATCAAAATCTCCCGACGGACCCAAACTGCTTCCGGGCAAGAAGCTACCAGAACAGGTAGGCGGAAACGGATCTCTCTCGGAGGATCATAGGGCAACGAATGTAAGAATGTAATGTATGTACATTGGCGTTTCCTTTTCTCGTGATCTTTTCTGGAAAGATCACATATACGCTCTCTCTGACAACTTCTAAGAGGTTAGGGGTGCTGTACCGGCTCCGCAATTCTTTCACCCCCACTCAGTTGCTATCTCTGTACAGGGGTCTTGTCCGCCCCTGTATCTAGTACGCTTGTCACGCGTGGAGAGGCTGAAACCACACAACTCAACTTAACCGGATGGAATCAAAGGCTTTTCGTCTCATCATTTCCCTGTCTCTTACTGACTTTCTTCAATCTCTTTCTCTTCGCCGCAGTGTTACCTCACTCTCTTTTTACTATCGCTATTATAACGGACATTGCTCTTCTGAACTCTCTAACTGCATGCATCCTCCTTTAAGGACAGCACGCAGTACGAGACTTTCTACACATTCTCATTCCTTTTCTGTCCAACTCTCTAACGCAAGGATTAATCAGTATTTTCAATCTTTCATCTACTCAACCTGTCAACTCTGGAACAATCTTCTTCAGTCCATCTTTTCCCCTTTCTATGACCTTCAATCTTTCAAACGCAGAGTCCAGGCATCTCGAAAATCTTGAACCGTGATTTTGGTTCTTTTCTTTCTCAATGGGGATGGGGCTTTTTTTTTTTTGGCCAGCGTTCGCCCTTGGCCCCTCCTTCCTGCATAAATAAAAGCTAAAATAAAACACTAAAAGTAAACAATTAAAAGTAAACAACTAAAAGTAAAAGTGAAGATAAGAATAAGATTTATTTAAAAAAAGAAAATTCTGCCTCAGGCAACTCAAAGCGTCGTAAAATATGCCAAAAAACGGGCGATTTTGATAAACAAAAGTTGGTCATGAAATTCAATTGAAATGTCTCATTTTTTATATTGAAATGATCAGGTTTTTTTTTTTTTTTATAATGAACGATTCGGTAAGTTTTCTTTTATTATCATATTAACATTTAAAAGTAAATGAGCTTTGTTAATGTCTATGTTACGGTCTTTGTCTAGGCAATGCTTGGGCAGGTCCCTGTTATCATCAGCTGTGCTCAGGCTATACTTATGTTGATAGAGACGTCTTTTGAAGTCAATGGTTTCACCGATATAGGTCTTAGAGCAGTCACTACATGGGATTCTATAAATTCCAGTGTTGGAGGAACAATTCGATAATTGATTTTTCCCCAAGAGAATGCGAGTGGAACGGGGAACTGAGAAACCAAATTAAGTTGAGGGGAGAAAACATCACGAAGTGATTGCACGTTAATAGGGATCCCAAGAGCGTTTTTAAAACTCTTAACACAAGTTGTATCGCTATAAAATTTCTTCTCAGCAGCTCTAAGAGATTTTTCGATAAAATTGGAAGGATAACCCGACTTTTAAAAGAATCATTACATTCATTATATTCGATCGCAGTTTCCAATGAGTGTGAAAGATTGGCATGCCTCAAGTCTTGACTTGAAGTACTCTTGTATGCATTCAGAATCCATACAGAATCGTGGACAAAATAACCAGAGTAAAGATAGCAATATTTTTAACGTATTGTATATTATACTACATATATCAGATTATTCATTCTACCCCTTTGCTTTTTTTTAAAGAATAACAATCGCTGATGCCCATAATAATCAGTTAGAAAGGGCGGAAACTGGTACAGCGCTCAAGCTAACTCATGCACTCCATTGAGTTACCTCCTGGATTATTATTACCAGCACCATAGGAGTCGAATCCCCGTCTTCTGTGTCTTTACTTCGCTTATAGGGAAAAGGTGTTACCCACTGAGCTGCGGGCGCTGGCTGCTTATGACCATAGTTAGCGTATATGTTCAGGGCAGATCTTCTTCCATCAAAATTTCATTCTTGGAGATTTTTTCTTAATTTTATTTTACTTATTATTTTATCTCATTTGGTAAATAATACTCACATATGTTATAGCTACTGTTAATAGATTGATACATAAGTAGACAGACGGACAGATAGATGGATAGATAGATAGATAGAAAGATTACATCGCCATTAATAGATTACATTATCTGTCGGTATGTGCCTGGAATTGACATCTGTTTTGTCCTAACTTTATTTTACTTACTATTTTATCTTATTTGGTAAATAATACTCACATATGTTATGGCTATCTGTTAATAGATTGATACATAAATAGACAGACGGACAGATGATTGGATAGATAGATAGATAGATAGATAGAAAGATTACATCGCCATTAGTAGATTACATTATCTGTCGGTATGTGCTGGAATTGACATCTGTTTTGTCCTATACTTTTAAAAGAAAAAACTTACAACTTCACTGAATTCCCTTCCAATTTTGTTTTCTTACCAAAACTTCAGATAATTTAAACGAATCAGATTCCATCTTTAAAGACCAAGTTAGTTTATTTTTAAAAATGGTGTTCGCTGAAGTCCGAAACAGATAAACAATTTCCGACAATTTACCGACTGCATGAAGGTCAAAATAGAAAGGCAAATAAATGGTCATTGATTCAAATTTAAATTTAAAGTCAATTCACTCCAATGGAAACTTTGATCCTTCGTCTTGATTTCCTTTGCCATTGAGCATACTTTAAGAAATGAAGCGTCTAAATAAGTTTGACGTTGTTTTCCAAACTTGTCTCTATGCTGCTTCTTTCTTTTCTGGGGCTAAGGGGGGCGGGAGTGGAGGGGGAGGTATCCTTCTTTCCATCCTTTTCTTTCGCTCCAAAAAAGTTTTGGAGATCACTCTCTGACTGATATATGTTACGAGTATCTTCAGCGGAATAAAATATAAAAGAGAGAAATATTTTAGGAAACACAAAAAAAACAACCAAAATTAAGACCGGGCATAAACTAAAAGTAGAAAAAACAAACGTAGTTTATTTATGATATCCATAAATCTAAATTCCACTCAATTTATTAATACTGCCGTGATTTCCTTCTATTCCTTCGTGTGAACAAACACATTCGATGGCGTTCCGAACTCACAATAAAGGACAACTGACAAGCAGATAGATATCTCTTTATGGGAAACCATTCAATAGATTCAATTCAATTTAGAAATATTAAATCCACCAAATTGGATTTTTTCCTTTATAGAAGTTTCCACAATATGGATTTAATGTCCGCAAGACCCCAAGATCGTTATGTTATAACTAATTTTTTCCCATTATTTACATATTTTTCATTGAATGAATGTTGAATTTTGAGAGAATTCTTAATTAAATAAAAGTCTGTCTTTTCGAATGAGTTTTTTCTTCGCAAATTCTTTAACTCTCATAAGGAACCATTATGGGGGTCAAAACATTGAAAGAGATGATATTATTGGTTAAAAGATCTTAACCCTCTTGACCCTCGTTGGGTCTATTCTGACCCTGAGTACATTTGTTTATTTTATCATGGGAAATAATGATAGTAGTTAAGGGTTACTGTAAATATCAAATACAATGTTTCATTCATGTGATTGTTTCATTACGGTCTTTTTATAGCACCATTTTGCAAGATTTTTGGCCTAGCGTCAAATGAGGCGCTCCGTGCGACAGTGACGAGCGCGCCAAATTGAAGTTTCGAGAAAATGCACATTAAAGTTTTAAAAATGTAAATAGCTATAAAATCATCAAATCAAAAGTAAATTGAAAGTTCCTGACGAGGATTAATGAAAATCACAATGTCAGTCACGTTATAATATTACCACGTAAAAAACGGACACGAAATTAGTATTCAACAAACCGCGACCTTCTTTCTCTCCGAATTCTTATTAACACAAGTTTTAATTTTCTCGCAGATTAAAATTAGACCGCCAAGACATTTCTCTATGCCGAGTGGCGCACTCAACTACAGGGTGTCCCATAAGTCAGGCATCATAGGAAAAATAATAAAAAAAGTCAAAACAAAAGCTTTTATTTACAGAACGTGCTCAATATGTCCACCATTGTTTTCAATACACAAATTCAGACGTGATACCCAGTCAGCAAGCACACGGTGAATGATATCAGGAGTAATGGTGTTACATGCCCCAATAATGCGCTGCCGCAAATGTTCAACACTCCTAATTTTCTCTGCGTATACCAGCGCTTTCAAGTAGCCCCAGAGATAAAAATCTAGTGGCGTGAGATCCGGGCTTCTAGCTGGCCATTCCACAGGCCCTCGACGTCATATCCAATGACCAGGGAATTGTTGGTACAGGTATTCCCTTACTTGGGTGTTGTAATGTGCAGGAGCGCCGTCTTGCTGGAACCATGTTGGGAAATTTCCTTCTTCGTTCAAGACACTGGGAAATGCTTCTTCCTTGAGCATACGTAGGTAGGTGCCTCCAGTGACATGCTCATCGAAAAAGAGGGGGGCCTATGATGCGATCCTTCCAAATGCCACACCATACCATCACCCGAGATGCACCTTGTTCCTTTAAAGAGGTATACCAGTGAGGGTTGTTTTGAGACCAGTAGCGGGTGTTCTGTCGATTTACTTCACCATTTCCATAAAAAACAGCCTCGTCACTGAACAGAATGGTGGACGGGAAATTGACATCCCGAGCATAAGAAAAATATGAATTATGGTTTGTAGAAATAGAAAAATATGAATTTCTCCTATGATGCCGGACTTATGGGACACCCTGTATAAAAAAGTACAGTAAGTATATATATATATATATATTTATACCTTTCAACCTTTCAAATGTTTCGTGCGATGATTCCTCATTTCACGAAGGTCAAGCTTGTCGCCCCTAATTTCGAGTTGGCCTGGTGAAGTAGTGAGTTGGTTTCTTGTACTCTCCACCTCACATAGCCAGGTACTCCCGGCTCATCGGGGATTGTTCTGAGCCAGGTGTCTAATCTTCTTTTGAAGATGTCCATCGCAACACCACTCGTGTTCCTTAGTTCTTTGGGCAACTGATTAAACAGTCTTGGTCCTCTCACAACAAAACTATTTTCTTTCAGGGTTAAAGATGTTCCCTGTCTAGCCCTTAATTTGAGAACATGACACAGTCTTTCTTTTCTACTTTCTACTGTTGTTTGGGGGGTTATAGGGTTCAGAGTAAAATTAGGGGCTAGTTTCTCCATTATTTTCCAAGTGTAAATAATGATATATCTCTCTCTTCTCCTTTCCAGTGAATATAGGTTTAATTCGCGTAACCTTTCCCAGTAATTTAGTTCTTTGCACCCACTGATCTTGGCTGTGAAGCTTTTCTGAATCCCTTCTAGCTGTCTAATGTCTTCTTTTTTTATATGGGCATGTTAGGACCGAGCAGTATTCCAATTTGGATATGATCAGTGTTTTCAGTAGAGGAATCATTATATTCCTATCCCTTCGTTTAAAGGTTCTCAGTATCTGCCCAGTTATTCTCTTTGTTCTGTTTACTGCTATCTTATTTTGTGTTTTAAATTTCGCATCATCAGTCATTACAACTCCCAAATCTTTTGCTTTAGAATTTCTCTGAATTTCCTGTCCATTTGGGGTATAGTATTCCATGGATTTTAGGTCCTCCCTTTTTCCGTACCGTAACATTTGAAATTTCTCAGTGTTAAACTTCATATTGTTGTCTTCCGTCCACTTGTAGATTCTGTTCATGTCTGTTTGTAGAGATACTATATCCTCTGGGTTTCTTATTTGTCTACTGATCTTTGCTTCATCGGCAAAGGCTGTTACTGTGCTGTCTCTGGTAACGTCCTCATCTATGTCAGTTAGCATGATTATGACGAGTAGTGGAACTAATACTATTCCTTGTGGTACTGAACTGAGGACCTCTGATTCTGATAAAGATACCCCTTGTAATGCAACGACATGCCATCGCTCACTAAAGAAATTATATATCCATTTCCCTACTTTTCCTGTTATTCCCATATATTTCAGTTTATGTATTATGATTCCATGGTCACACTTATCGAACGCTTTGGAAAAGTCTGTGTATATTACATCAAATTTTTCATTTCTTTCCAGTGCATCAGTAATGTTGTTGTAGCATTCCACTAGTTGTGATAGGCATGATATGCCTGACTGAAATCCATGTTGGTTATCATTTAATTCTTTCTGAGTTTCCATAGAGTCATAGATTTTCTGTCTAACTATTTTTCAAATATTTTAGTGAGATGAGATGTAAACGACACTGGCCTATAGTTTTGATATGTTAGATCAGTGTTTCCCAACCGGGGTCCATATGGCTCCCTGGGGGCCATGGCACATTTGAAGGGGGCCACAAGAAAATGTTATTTTGTAAAATAGAGTTAAATCTGCATATTACCTACTGAAAATAATGCTTATGGGGGCCACAGGAAAAAATAAGGTTCCTAAGGGGGCCATAAGCCAAAACCGGTTGGGAACCACTGTGTTAGATCATCAGATAAAGCACTGTCTTCATTTTTCAAAGGTCCGATAGTCGTGTGATTTTTCGACTTCCTTTTTGCAAAATTATAGCAGTACTTTGAATTACTTTGACGTATCAGGGGTGCTCTGTGATAAGGGGGTCCCAGTGAAACTGAAGGGAAAGGAATTCAAAACAGTGGTGAGGCCGGCAATGTTGTATGGAATGGAGACTGTGCCAATGAAGAAGAGCAATGAAAGAAAAATCGATGTGGCTGAAATGAAGATGTTCAGATGGATGTGTGGAGTGACGAGGAGGGATAGGGTCAGAAATGAGCATATAAGAGGAACAGTGAAGGTGGCGGAAGCATCTAAGAAGGTGCAGGAGGCCAGGCTGAGGTGGTATGGACATGTCAGGAGAAGAGAGGAGGAGTATGTGGGGCGCAGAGTGCTGGAGATGGAGTTGCCTGGGCGGAGAAGAAGAGGAAAACCGAAGACGAGATGGAGGGACTGTGTGGTGGCGGACATCAGGGAGAAGGACTTGGAGGAGGACGTGGTATACGACAGAGGAGAGTGGAGAAGACGAACCAAAAACAGCGACCCCATGTAAAGATGGGATAATAAGCTGCGGAAGAAGAAGATAGCAGTACTTTGAATTAACCTTTATCGCTTTTATAGCGTCGTCTTCTTCTTTTTATGTATGCTTCTCAATTAGTTCTTGTATGACGCAATCGATACTCTGCAGTTTATCATTTAATATTTTTCTGATGTTGTTGCCTTTGCATTTACTTAATTTTGCAGTTACTCTTTTTCTCTTTCGGAGCAATGACCTCTTTTGTCTCACGAACATGATTCTCTTTCCTCTTTGTTGTATTTTTGGGACATGTCTTTCCACAATTTCCAGCGTCTTTTCTACGGTCATTAGCATCTTTTCCGTTGTCTTAGCCTTGAAGATGGTTTTCCATTCTATTACTTCCATGCTGGATGTAACACCTTCCCAGTTTATACTGTAGCTTTGGAGTGAAAATTAAAAATTTCGAATTTGTTTATTTCTGTTGTTCGTGTTCGTTCCTTTCCTGTCGCTTTTATATTGGTTGTTATTTCAATTATGTTGTGATACGATGTTATAGTTGGGGATATTTTTACGTTATCAATTAGGTTGCTGTTGTTTGCGAATACCAAATCTAGGCAGTTGTTTTTTTTTGTTATTTCTTGTGTTAACATAAATTCATCAGCTAGAGCTAGTAGCATTTGTACCTGCTCCTGGTCTTCCCGTGTGCCCCCCTTGTCCTGGTGTATACATACTGTATATTTTTCCTTTCTTTTTATATTTCATGAATGTAAAATTAAAATCACCACAGAGAAAAATATTTGGAGTTGGAGAATTTAGATCTTTTACCCAGTTTCTTACCTCTGTAGTAGAATCTGAGAAATTTGAGGTTGGCGTGTTCGGGGTTCTGTACATTACAATTTAATTTTTCAACTTTTGCTGCTACACATTCTACGTAGCTGTTTGAAGTATTTATAGGCATTTCTGCCATATGCCTTTCGCGTGTGTAAATAGCACATCCTCCTTTATGTCTCACTGTTCTGTCGACTTGGAGGATGTTATAGTTGTCAATTTGTATTTCTTGTTTGTCACTACAGAACTCAGTTTTAACAGTTCGCCTGGCAGTCCTTTAGATGGGTTTCAGTGAGGCATGCAAAGTCTGCTCCGATTTCTTGCATGAGTCCTTTCAGGCATAAACCTTTGTCAAGGGGAATGATTTGATTTAAGGCCCTGAATGGGATTTTTTTATTTTTTCCCTTGCATTGTTACATACTTGTGTTTCCGATTCATTTTCCAATGGTGGTGCCGGTTTCGTTGCCTTGTGATCCTCCGAGAATTTTCCTCTCTTTATCTGTTTCGATACCCGTTGCCCCGATATCGCATGTAATGTCTTTCTGTATGCCTTCTGTACGGCTCTCGGATCCCTGTATTTGTCAGTTAGCTTTTTATTTGCTGGATGGTATTCAATAGTAGAATTGTGTGGGCTACATCTAAAAAATTGGCAGCCTTCTTTGTTGCTGGTTTCGTCTGCTCACCCGTTGGGTTCCTTTGAGGGTGGTGGTAACGACATTTTTGTCCGAATTTGCACCTTCCATATCTTGTATAGGTGTTGCAGACAGTAAGATGGTGGAACTTGCACTTTTTTTCAAATTTGCAATATCCTCTTGTGTAATGTGTGTTACATAACGTGGGATATGCATAGATGCATTGCCCATCCCGATATCTGCAGTACCCTTTTGCGTAGTATTTACAGACGGTATTTTCTACGCTTCTATTTCTTGTTATCTGATTATTTTCTTTGTTTTTAATTTTGATATTATCATTATTTTTCTTCGGCCCTTATTTCCTACGTTTCTAGTTTTTATCTTAATATCACTATGCTCGTTGGGCAGTTTTACTACATCGCAACTTTTACCTATCTCTTTTCTTTCTTTTATGTCTTCATTCCGTATTATATTGTTATTCGTTATTTGCTCTTCTCTCTCACCCACTCGAATTTTTTTTCTTTGTTTTTAATTTTGATATTATCATTATTTTTCTTCGGCCCTTATTTCCTACGTTTCTAGTTTTTATCTTAATATCACTATGCTCGTTGGGCAGTTTTACTACATCGCAACTTTTACCTATCTCTTTTCTTTCTTTTATGTCTTCATTCCGTATTATATTGTTATTCGTTATTTGCTCTTCTCTCTCACCCACTTGAATTTTCATTGGGACATTTCGGGACTCTTGTTTCCCCATTATTCCCTCCTTTTCTGTAACACTCGAATTCGCTTTCTCCATTTCTTTAAATACCGCAAAGGAGTTTACAGTCTGTGTACATGTGTCACACAGAAATTTGATTCCCGCGATCTGTTCAGCGTTCGAGACGAGGGATATTTTTCTATCATCCCAATTTATGCAGATAAAGTCGTGCAGTTTTTGATAGAAATCATATCTTATTGCTGCATTTTCAGTTGTTTTCAGATTACACAAATTGTAGATTAAGTGAGAATCTGGACCCATGGTCATGCTATTCATTAATTATCGTAAAAAGAAATACATACACAATTTTTTTCTTTCTTTTTCTTTTCTTTCCTTTCGATGGTCACGGGGGTTTGTGACCTTTGCGTTTTATGACCTTTTTCCTGCTTTGTTTCAAACTTTTCTCGAATGCCAACCGTATTACAACTAAATATATACGTTAAACTGGTGATAATTTATGTAAACTGTATTGCACTTTCTTAATTTTAATGAATTTCACTTTATAATTTATATGCATTATCCACGGATTCACTGATACTTTATATACTTTCGGGTGTAAACAGAACAAACCGTTGAGTAGTTTATTCCCTTCTTATTTGGCTGTTAATACAAAGTGAAACACAACACGTCCATTCTCCACAAGGTACAAGCACACTATATACTGTGTGTGTGTGTATATATATATATATATATATATATATATATATATGTGTGTGTGTGTGTGTGAACTTGAAATTTGTTGTAACCTGTTAATAAAATTATCCTTTATTTTTCACGTAACAGCTTTGTTACAGGTTGTAAATTTGATTATTAGTGTGAAATGTTATTTTATGCAAATGTTATGAAAATTATAAATTTTTTTTTCGATTTTTATAAAATGATACAAAATATCTAATGTGTGGAATTTGTCATTGAAATGATTTCTTGTCTATTCTAACTTTGAACTTGTTAAAGAAAAAACAAAAAAATATTGCAAAATAAATAAATTTGTTGAACAAATAGATAAATTTGTTAATAGATATTAATAAGTTTTCCTAGTGTAAACTTATTTTCAAGGGGGTGATGGGAGAAAATATGTCGTGAACCCTATTTTACGAACCCTTTTTTACAATTTTTATTAGTTACGTTACTTCATTCAATTTCTCTTTATCTTTTATCATTCTATTTTTACACTTTACTCTCGCTTCGTTGTACTACATAAAAACAGGTAACACGTGACCGAGACGAGGCGTCATTGCAATTTGAACCGCGCAAAGAGACCGGGATAATTATACACTTAATTTGCACTTTACTGACTTTTTATTTATACCGAAACACTTTTGACAAACGGGGTAATGCGAGGGGGGAAATTAACGTTAACATTTTAGCCGGAGAGAGACAGACTCGAAATAATAGGTTAAATTTATAAATACACAAACACCTTATTTGGACGCTGTCCGATGACTGAGGCATTTCTGCCCAGCCTCCGCTTGTGCAGAGTCTTAGTGTTGCCAACTTGTATTTTTATATTTTTAATTTCACAAACCATTTTTAATTTCTTATTTAACAAACTTAACTGAACATTATTAAATTCTTATAAACAAACATTTAATTATTAATTAGACATTACTACTGTACAACGTGTATATACAGTATGTATATTAGGGTGGTCCATAATTTCACTTTTTAAAATTTTTAACGGTCCAACGGGTTAATGTTGTGGGCATTGGTGCAAGAAACAACATGGTTACCAGTTTTTGGAGTTCCGGTAATATCAGACCCCCCCACCCCCACCCCCCCCCACCCCCAATTTATATGGGACCTAAAATTTTGACTGAGAAAACGAAAGTTTTTCCGCTTATCTGTGAATAAACATGTGACTATATTATTTTTTCCTTTTAATAATATATTATTTTAATTAATTATATGTTCTAGGGGTGTTACCGCCACCCTGAAGCATCATCCCAGGCAGCTTCGCGGCGATGGGCTCGAAATTAGACCAGCTTATCAAGCCAGCTACAGTATATTTCGAGTGGGAACAAACCTGATTCCAGGTCCCCATCATTTTTTTTTTTGCATTTATTTTTAAACAAATATGAATCCCTTTTACAATGATTAAAAAGTTATACCAAAGTTTAATTAAAAAGATAAATACTTCTGCATAACATTACACAATAAACGCTCACTTAACATAATTATACATTTCAGCCAAAGATTTTTTCTTGAAGTCTGGAAGAAGGCGTTGATGTTGCTCTATAGCTTTTACCAGAAATTGTTTTTGTGATTCATCATTAACAATTCTGTCTTTGAAATCTTCAATCAGCTTGATTGCTGTCTCGGCAGGATCATTCACAACTTTCATATTTTTGACAAAGTTCTCCATAACTTGGAAAGATTTGCAATTTTTCCAAGAAGTAACAGGTTCATTTAGCCAGTCACCACTAGTACCTAAGCATTGGGAAACAATTGAAGAACCCTTACCAACTAACTGACACAGCTTAGTTGTATTTGTTAGCTTGGTGAAGATTGGCTGACCTTTGGGAGGAGGTTGTTGCGGGTTGATTTGACAGACTTTCTTCATTGACTTTGCAATCAGACTTTTTTCTGCATCTGAAATTTGCCGGGAAAACAAAGCAAGTGGTACTAGTTCCTCAGTCAGATACAATAGCTGACCATTTAATCCCTTAAGAGCACTGGATGCTACATCGTGATCATAATTTTTATATTCAATGAGTTCATTAAAAAGATTTAAATCGTTGACAGGTGCATCACAGGCGACGGAAGCAAGCGACCAACGTTTTAGATAGTAGAGGCAGTTGAATATGCACATTCTCTCTAGTTTTGCTATCATATTTGAATCATACCCAGCTTGATCAGAGAATGCGTACATCTTTGCTGGATACAATACAGATGGCATCCACCTCGCATAGTGTACTGCCCCAGGCTTAGCCCATCTCACACCAGTGTTTGAGACGTTTTCCCCAAGAAGTAATAGAGCAACCTCGGCACATTCTCTGTAGTCGCCTCTGGGAAATAGAGGTGAACTGGCTGAATTAAGTGCATCTTTTAGAAAATCTTTTACCTCAGAAGCTTTGGCTCTCAATTGGCGATTTTTAAATTTTAGTGTTTTTGTTGGTAGTGTTATGTCCAGTTTTGGCCAAATATTTAATCTGAAGCTTTTAAACATTTCATTTTCAGGGGACATTGTACTTCCGAAGAGACTCGTATGGATGATGTCTACATGCTAGCCACAGTAATTGAGTCCCAATCACTTCTTCTAGGATCTTACACGCTCCCTGTCTCCATTCAGAATTCGATGCTGTTGTATCAAAAACCATACCGCGAATATTTTTATCAATATTCCATTCAGAGATAGTTCTGAATACACATTCGGCCTGTGTCTTGCCCTTGCTATTATCTATAGTTGGGATTGATAAAATGTTGCCTTCTTTTAAACCCGGAGAACCAGAAACAATGATTGCCATTCTTTCTTCCTTTTTGTCAGTTGTAGTTTTCAATATTAATTTACTGTCCCAGTGAACAATGCAATGCTCTGGAGGATTGAATGATGCTGTAAGTTGTTTTGCACTAGATGCTCTTGTATTTTTACATGAACGTTTAGAAGTAGACTTTGACAGGCTCCTCATGTCATGTATATTTATATTTAATTCTGAGGCAACTGCTGCAGCGTAAACTGTTCTTTGGCTATGCGAGAGATTCAGCCTATCAGCCGTGTCAGAAATCATTTGAGAATCGAAAATGCGAATTCTTTTTTTAGGATTTCTTTGAGCCGAAGGTTGAAAGTCGGAATCATTTTATTCATTACTTGATTCATCATTATCTATAGGAATGTCATCATCAGGTGGGATATTCATTTGTTCACCACTGGGTCCTCCATCCATGTTTGCTAAGAGTTTTTCTTTTCTCTCTACGTCATGTCGAATTCTTTGGTTTCGTCTTTCTGTCCGAGTTACATAAGACTTAGCAAGGCTGGAGACGTACATATTCCGAATAGTTCTTTGATCTTCAAGGAATTTTATATCTTCGCGTTTGTTTCTTGTTGTTCTCATTCTGTCTTTCATTATTGTTTCAATAGCATCTGCTGCCGATATATCCAATAGCATATCTAATTTTTTACAAAAAATATCCTTTTTATCTTCGAAAGTATTCCTGTTTTTTTGTTTTTTCAGTGTTTCATACTCATTAACTAAAGTCAGAATCTTTTCTTTTGGTCTGCTTTTGGAAATATCTTGCGTTTTAATGCCAGCTAAGTCCCAGAATTTTTTTACTTTATTAAGTACAACTGTTGCAGCCTCTTCTTTATTGTTCATAACCATATCATTTCTTTTTAAATGATAGAAATGCTGAAGTGCATCTGATTGGGATGGTAGCTGGAATAGTCCTGTGGGAATCAGTTCATCTTTAAGATTACCAATAATTGGATCATAACTGCTTTTTCTTAACTTTATATTTAATTTCTTAGGAGTAGCCATGATATTCATTTAAAATAAGATTAGAATCAACCAAGTGAAAAATGCATCATATACTATATACATCATTGGATATCTGAAAAACATAAAATATTAGCTTAATCAGCTGTTATAGAACATTTCTATGTATACTATTTCGAATAAATAATCAAGTTATACACCAAAATGTGCAAAGTTGATTTCTGAATAAATTGATATGCAATATGTATGCTTTTATTTAAGATTAATGATTAATCTTGAAAAAATGCCTAAAATATGTCGTTTTTACTAAGTTTTTACTATGCAATATAAATTGGGGGTGGGGTGTCTGATATTACCGGAACTCCAAAAACTGGTAACCATGTTGTTTCTTGCACTAATGCCCATAACAATAGCATGTTGGACCATTAAACATTTTAAAAAGTGAAATTATGGACCACCCTAATGTATATGGTGCTTGACCTTCGTGTGAAGAGACCCCAACGCACGGAACTGATACGAGGTTACGAGGTATACAGGGTGTTCTAAAGTTGCCAAGTAAACTTTTATATGAACGCAATATCTTAACAAAAATTATGCGATATTTAACAATTTTATTTCAAATAGAGCAACAATAAGAAAAGCAACAATAATTATTTATTTTAGATGGTCAAAGTGTCTCCCTTCAACTTGAACACATAGTTCATAATGTCCCACTACTGATTGACAAACATATAAAAGTTTACTAGTTAATTTTAGAGTACCCTATATATATCTATAATTGGAATGAATTTCACAGTTAAACCTTGAAATAAATAAATGATACACACAGTGAAATCAGTAGGTGTGTATCAATAAATTCTTTCTAAATACCAGTAAAACAAATTTCATGATATTTACAGATAAAAGAAATGTGTATCTTGATGAATTTAATGTTGATGAAATCGCTGTAAAGGAGTGTACTGTAACAAAATTTTGGATTAATGAAAGAAAGTCACCCCCAGCCGTCTTTAGTTAGCTTTATAAGGCTAACTAATGAAAATATCAGGACCTAACCTAACCAATCGTTAGGTCAACTGTACGCCCTTGATGATTGGGTTAGGTTATGTCGCTATATTTTCGTTAGTTAGCCTTATAAAGCTAACTAAAGAAGGCTGGGGGTGGCTTTCTTTCATTGATCCAAAATTTCTTGGTGTAATGCGAGATAAGAATTTGCAATGGAGTGATCATGTAAATCATATCGCGAGAAAGACTTCAAGGAGCGTTACTATAATGTTTAAACTTAGAAACGTAGTCCCTAAACAGGTTTTATCGACTCTTTATCATACTCTTGTTCTTCCTTATATAACGTATTGCACCCTTGTTTGGGGAAACTCGCCAACAACGCATTAAACGGTATCTTTGTCATCCAAAAAAGAACAATAAGGTTATTATCTGATGCTGATATCCTTGATCACTCTAGTGCATTATTTAAAGAGCTAAAACTACTAAAGCTGAATGATGTAATCAAACTGGCACATTTTATTTTTATTTACGAGTGTAAGAACAAAATCATTAACTTACAATAGGTAAATAGATATTTTGTATCTCATCAAGAAATCCACTCGTATCAGACCAGAAATAGATCAAAGCTTGTTATAGTATGTTATACCCCAATTTAGATTGTCTTCATCTCAGAAACTACCCATTTTCATTGGATTGAAACTATGGAATGATTTAAATACGGAGATAAAAAATATTGTGAATGTAAATTTGTTTAAAACCAAGTTGAAATCCCGATTAATAATGGTATACTAATAAAAATCTAGGATTAATGTACATTACTATTGTTTATTAATTTCTCGTGTGTAATGTAGGATTAAAAACATTACTTGCGAGTGTTCAGTTCTTATCTCTCATGTATAGGGTTGCCCTCCCGAGAATCCCTGGTCGGGAAATCCCTGGAAATCCCGACAAAATCGCGAGCGGTTATTCCCGGGATTTCATAACATTTCCCGGGAATTCCCGTACTATTTTTTTTATGAATTTCATAATGATACAGATAAAAAAATTAATAAGAAATTGTATATAAATGCTTAAACCCGGTTAAAATCGGTCCACTAGAACAAATTTTATATCAAAATAAAGCTCAGACTCGCGCGCGTCTAGCGCGATCAAATTCGGGTAAACGGAGTAAACTCGCCCTAATGATGGCGTCACTACAAATTGCCATCTTTCGCCATATATCCACTGCCAAGCAATGTTTCCACTTTCAAAGAAATTTGATTTTTCAGAAAAAGAATTTAGTGCTATAAATGATGTCGTATCAGCATTGAAACCACTTCAAATTGCAGTTGAAAAATTAGGCCGAAGAGATGCTACATTGCTATCTGCAGAAGGCATATTTGCTTTCATTGTAGAAGAATTATCTTCTCAAGACAACTCATTTTCTCTTACCCTCAGAGATTCTGTCGTAAAAAGAATTGAACAGCGAAGAAATAAAAATCTAATTGGTTTACTGAAATATCTGAATAGCCCTTTAAATTGGGAAGTTGCTGATCCTTATCTAACTTTGCCATCAAAACGTTCTCTCCAGAATACTGCAAAGAAATTATTTGAAAGAATGTTCATTCCTTCTTCAGATGAATCTCCTGAGGAGCTATCCCATTTCGAATTAGATCTAAATCAAACGAAAACACCATCATCTACATGCAATGAACCAAGAGAATCACATTCTCTTTTGGAAAGAATGAATGCAGCTATAAACAAGGCTGCAGGAAGTAACTCACAAATTACTCACTATTACAATGTGAAAAACATTACAAAAGAACTCAACATTTTTGAAATTACTGGGGATCAAACAGAAAATCTAAATAAACTTTTCTTTGCTTTAAAAACTATTCCCCCTACTTCAGTAGAAGCAGAAAGAGCCTTTTCTGCTGTAGGACTCTTTGTTACCAAACTGAGATCGAGATTAAATGACGAAACCATCGACAACATTTGTTTCTTGAGGCAATATTATAAGTAGTTCCCTATTTTCTTTGTGAATTAAGTAAAAAAGTAATTTTTGTTAAATAAAAGAGATTAAAATTGTTTTTTTATGATTAAAAAGATTTTTTATAGGTAAAAGAGTTAATTTTAGTTTTTTGTTTTCTAGTAAAAGGAGCTATGTTTATAAGTAGTTCTCTATTTTCTTTGTGAATTAAGTAAAAAAGTAATTTTTGTTAAATAAGAGAGATTAACATTGTTTTTTTATGATTAAAAAGATTTTTTATAAGTAAAGGAGTTAATTTTAGTTTTTTGTTTTCTAGTAAAAGGAGCTATCTACATAATTTTTTTTTTATCCTTAACTCTGGCTCAAATATTAATTCTTAGCAAGGTAAAAGAATACAATTAACAGTCAAATTTAATATTGGACTGAGACAATTTTCAATGCTTTCCCGGGAATTTCCCGGGATCCCGGGATTCGTCGATTACGCTCCCGCTTTCCCGGGATTGGAGAGAGCCTGGAAATCGGGCAACCCTACTCATGTATAATATTGATTTCTTTGTATGGTATTGGTATAATACCTCCTTCAATAATGACCTTAAATTTGTCATGTCGATAATGATAATTTAAGATTAACACATACTTTAACTATCAATAATATTTTTTTATATTTATATATTTATTTATTACTAATAATAATAACTATGTTTTATTTTTAATAAGAGCCCAGTAAAGCCTAAAGCTTAAGGGCCAAATAAAATAACTAAATAATCCAGCTTCACAATTATTTATTTCATTGTAAATTGTAAAACCAACGTTTTTATTTTATTATTAATAAAGGTTATTCAATTCAATTCAAGAGAAATTCCAATTCCTTTCGTGTTTTCAACAGTACACCTCGTCAAGGGAATGAAGAGAAAAGGCAATAAGCTAAAGAATATATATCTCTGTACAGTGTAAACAAAACAGTTAGAAGAGATTAGCCAAAAAATGAAGAAGTACAAGTTAAAAGCCAAAGGTATTTTTAAACAAAACATGGCTCATTTTATACGACCACGAACTTGTATTGAAATTATTTGTATGGTATATGAAGACATATTCTACAATGTTCCTTTCAATTATGTCTTTATTTTTTACCAGAATTTTAGAACTTCCCAATTAATACTATCATTATATCTATCAGGGGTTGGGAATCGATATGAACCGGAATCGATATGAACTGGAATCGATATGAACTGGAATCGATATGAACTGGAATCGGTATGAACTGGAATCGATATAAACTGGAATCGATATGAACTGGAATCGATATGAACTGGAATCGATATAAACTGGAATCGATATAAACTGGAATCGATATGAACTGGAATCAGTATGAACTGGAATCGATATGAACTGGAATCGATATAAACTGGAATCGATATGAACTGGAATCGATATAAACTGGAATCGATATGAACTGGAATCGATATAACTGGAATCGATATAAACTGGAATCGATATGAACTGGAATCAGTATGAACTGGAATCGATATGAACTGGAATCGATATGAACTGGAATCGATATGAACTGGAATCGCTAAACTTTAAAAAAAACGCTGATATTAGAAAAAAATTGAAATCGAAAAGTTTTGCCAAAAGTGAAATCGAAAATGAAACTGAAATAAAATAAACTGAAAAGCTTAAAACTGAAATCGAAATCGATATTTTTATTTAAGTTTTATAAAATAAAAAAGAGCATTTAAGTACATAAAAAAAATATTTCCTTTTATTTTTTAATCTAAATAGATTATGCCTTAAGTCTACCTCTCAAAAAATAAGAGATTTTTAAAACAATTAAGAATTAAGATTACAAAAGAAGGGATTTTGACCCGGTCAAGATAAGAGATAAGAAAAAACATTAAGGCAATATTTATGTTAAGGCCTTTTTGCAAAATTGGCCTTTTTAGAAAAAGGCCAAAAAGCCGGCCTTTTGCATAATGGCATTAAATGCCAGGCCACTTTGCAAACAAACCGGCATATTGGCCATTTTGCAAAATGACTGGTAATCCTGCCGGCCATTTTGCCGAAAGGCAGAACTTCAGTTGAGATTCAATCCAGTTCGATTGAAATTATTGAAATTATTGAAATTGGAATTATTGAATGCCGAGTTAGGTCATTTGAATGCCCGGTTTGGTCAACTGTCCGCCCTTGACGATTGATTAGGTTAAGTCGTGATATTTTCGTTAAACAACGAAAATATAACGACTTAACCAAACCAATCTTCAAGGGCGGACAGTTGACCTAACCGGGCATTCAAATGACCTAACTCGGCATGTAGTTGACCTAACCGCATGAAATCTCTTTACTGAAGAGCTGCCTTTTCGCAAAATGGCCGGCAGGATTACCAGTCATTTTGCAAAATGGCCACTGTGCCGGCTTGTTTGCAAAGTGGCCTAGTATTTAATGCCATTATGCAAAAAGGCTGGCTTTTTGGCCCGTTTGCTAAAAGGCAAATTTCCGATTATAAAAAGGCCGTAACATATATATATATATATATATATATATATATATATATATATATAAAATTGGGCATGACATAAGTAACTCGGCGATACAATACTCAACACATTAAAATATATTAATTTGATATTTTCATAAAATATTGAATAAATACTATTAATTGGAATACTGTTACTGGAATATTAAATATTGTTAATTGCTTCTGTTATATTGTTTTAAGGTTTATAAGATTATTTAGAATTTTAATACCTTCTCTTAGACAATATTAATTAAATTAGTCTAAATTTATTGTATTTTAGCTTGATTTAATTTGTACTTTTAGCTTTGATTAAGTTGTATTTATCTTATGAGGCATATTCCTAAATAATTGTTAAGGCGTGATCTACAGTCGGCTGTAACCGCGAACGGGTCTCTCAAGGCTCTGTTCTCTCACCAACACTATTCAACTTATACGTGCATGACATTCCAACACCCATAGATAATAAGCTTACCTTATCATCATATGCAGATGACATCACTCTAACATCCACCCACAACAACATCGACACCGCTACAAATGACCTACAAACATACATAAACAGTATAAAAGACTGGCTCATACACAATAGACTCAAAGTAATGCCCACAAAATCAACCATCACCTTACTAACAAACAACACAAAAGAACACCAGATAACTCCACAGCTTACATTAAACAACAACAACATTCCACACACTCACAGGACCAAAATACTTGGGGTCACATACAACACATCATTATCTTTTGCAAACCACATTCAGGACATTAAAAACAAATGTTCGTCAAGATTTAACACGCTTAGGGTACTAACAGGCACAAACTTTGGACACCAGCAGGAAAGAACATCACTCATATACAAACAATATATTCGCTCAGTTATGGACTATGCTAGCCCATGCTGGGCAACCATTATTTCAAACACATACATAAACACCTTACAGACAATACAAAACAACGCACTTCGTATCATTACAGGATATACTCAAACAACACCAATAGAACACCTACACACAGAAACAAAAATGCTGAAAATTAGGGAACATTTAAACATGAGGGGAACACAATTCATGGCAGCAGCGATAACTAACCCACAACACCTTTGCCACTACATGTACAATCATGCACCAACACCTCGCACCATTAAGGTAACATCAGAGAGACATTATAACCAAATACTCCATTCCATACCACGCCCCACAGACATCACACAGTACAGAAAACATACCCACACACACCTAACCCACAAAGCACTGACACGACTCGGTCCGAATGCGGTCCTAGGTGCGAAGCCGCCACCCATTGACAGGTCAGAGACCAGCCTCAGCAGATCGGATCGAGTTAACTTAGCACGATTCCGATATGGACATCAACCCAACTTACAGACATATAAACACAGACTAGACAACTCCTCAGACGACACCTGCCACCTGTGCCAGGACACACCACAAACAATTGAACACATTATGACAGACTATACCGCTCTAGCACAACATAGAACACCAGCCAACACAACATCACTAGCGCGCTGAACCTCTGGTTCACTCCCGAGAGGGCGATCGGTTACTTGCGTGCCGCCGGCTTGCTCGATCAAGGTGGGCTGATCGGTTAACCAACAACAACAACAACTAAAAAAATAGATTAATTTAGTATAGTTTCATATTTTATTAACGAATTTACTGATACAAAATATTAACTGCGACTTACAGTATCATGCAAAATCAGATCAATAACGAAAGGCATTATAAGGAAAAGATGAATCTACGGTATACATATCTTAAATATCTGAGTTTAAATGTCGATATAAAATTGAAACTGAAAAAAAAAAGAATTGAAAAAACTGAAGCTGAAATTGAAATTGATATTTTTCTTTAGGAAAAACTGAAATCGAAACTCGAACTGATATACAGGGTGGCGCAGAAGTCGCGCATCATAGGAATTTTCATTGTTGATTCTAATATATTATTTTTGGATCATCTAAAGATCAGGGCCACCAGCCTCCTTTAGTTAGCTTTATAAGGCTAACTAACGAAAATATCACGACCTAACCTAACCAATCGTCAAGGGCGTACAGTTAACCTAACGACTGGTTAGGTTAGGTCGTGATATTTTCGTTAGTTAGCCTTATAAAGCTAACTGGAGAAGGCTGGGGGTCCTGATCTTCAGGTGATCCTTATTTTTTTATGTATGGAATACCAAGTACAACAAATCGATGAATCGGTACAGAATTTAAATTCTGTACCGATTAAAACATTAAAACCAAACTCACCCTCTCGTCTATTGTTAATTTCGCAGCCATCCCCTACCTAAAAGAAAAAATAATATATTAGAGTCAACACTGAAAATTCCTATGATGCACGACTTTTGCGCTACCCTGTAGATGTCAGTTTCCCACCCCTTATATATATATATATATATATATATATATATATATATGGTTAAACAATGCATTAGAATTATTTGCCTTCCTACACACATATTTATATTGTTCTACTGTGATGTCTAAAGTTTTCTAGTTTGACTTATATAAATTGAGTCACATTGTTTACATCCAATCGAGTAGATACAGCCAGCCGCATTATCTGAGCTATTCTTTATTAGACGAGATTTAACAGTATTTTTATACTTAAAGACTACGTTAATACCAATTGCTTGAAGTAAGGTCGGAAGATGTTTAAAATTTACATGGTAAGGTAGGTTAAGTATATGTTTATAATGAAATTCCTTTTGTATTGCACAATTATAAGACATTTTTTTTAAGCTTTGTTTAAAGAATTTTCTATAAATGGAATAGTATGACAGTTTAATACCACTGTTCATAATATTGCAATTATGAAATTATTTCAATTATGAAATTTATCGTAAACAGTGGAAATAATGTAGCTATTCAGTTCAAGAACAGATGTATATCTCTATCTTGCTATAAATCTGACAATAATAATTATTGGTTTTGTTTAACCTCCTTCGCAACATCTAAGGTCATATGACGGAGGGGACCTACAGCTTTACGTGGAATCCGAACCACGGGTCGCTACATAGTCTGGACGCAGCGGACGGTCTCCCATTCAACTACTATCCGACCCAATGTTAAATCTGACAAACTTTATTGTTAAATTATTTCTAAAAGGTGCTCCAAAATTACGTGAAGTAAATCGAAAAAGAATTACCAAATGTTTGGTTTGAAATGAGTAAAATTAATAGGAATATTTTTTTTTTTTTTAAGGGAATAGGGAATGGGACTCGTTTAAAAGGACTTTACTTTCTCGTGCAATACTAAAAAATGTGCATTATCTTATTAAAGAAAAGTTGTGATCGCGAAAAAATTTCACGAATCAATTCGATTCAACCAGGTACCGCTGACTTTGTTAGTAAAATTTACCCTATCTTTTTCTTTTTTTTTACATTGTAGGGATCTCGCCTAGAATGTTTGCGGGCTTTATATCTTACATACGTTTTGTGGATAGTGAAATGATGAAATTTGTATTTGACTACCAAACTTCAAACTTACAATGTACGTTTTTATAATGAAAATTTTTTACATTTGCGCCCTCACGCACGGGGGACCCAACCAAGTTAACCCTGGCGCGGGGTAAAAATCAGTTTTTGTGGTCCTGCTGTTTATAACGCAACGGAACGCACGTCGTTTATACAGTTTTCATCAACTTGAAACGTTTCCTCAATCAAGATTTACCATCGTTATGAAATAAGTTAAAATACAAAGAAAATGTAAATAAAATTCATCATATTTTTTCCATTTAAAAATTTTTAATTTTTTTTTAAACGAAATACTCACAAATATTTCTAATAATCTATTCAAAATTAAGCCAAATTAAAATCAAGTATTGCGTTAGCAATGCAATCTATGATATATAGGTCCTAAAGGGATCCCACAATTATTTTTGTTGATGGCATATGTTTTAAATTTTGACATAAAATCATCGCCATGTTTGGATTCAATGGAATTGACTTTCTTTGGAAATTTTAAATCTAATGTCTGAAATTTTGTAATATTTGTAATATTTTTTGTAACGCTCTCTAAACTTTTATAGCAATTTAGAAATTTAAGACAAAAATGTGTTACAAACCATTTCTGTGATGCTGGAGTTGGAGTCTTCACCTAACTCTGGGGAGCAGCCATAAGAACTGTCTTCCAGAGGAACTTCCGACCGAAATTCTTTTCTATGATGTCCACACAATCCGAAGACTACTGACTGCCAAAAAGAAATATCTTAGCAGTTTTTGAGTTCTTCTTTCTCCGAGTTTTGCGTGCACACTCGCAAGTTTGGCGTTTTGAGTTTTGCGTGCACACTCACAAGCGATTTGTTTGCGAAGTAAAATTTGAGTTTATGGATGTTAACTGCAATTGTGCTCGCAATTATTATAGCAATATCTTTGTAATGGAATTCCCTCCCTACACTGGAGCCCCACTATAACGCGGTTCACGGGTTCTACATCGCAAGACCGGGTTATAGGTGGGACCGCGTTATAATGAGGTCCTTTCACAAGCGCGAAGCCAGTAGCCAGACTAAAGCAGAGTTACAGATAAACAAACAGAATTTTGGTAACAAAATGAAGACACTCAATTCAAATCTGTAAATTTTATTTTATTTCTTTTAGACTCGTTGCTTGTACCCTGTGGTAAATGGACGTGTTGTTTTGCTCTCTCTATTTAACACCCAAATTAGAAGGGAATAATCTACTCGGCGGTTTATTCTGTTTGCACCCGAAAGTGTATAAAGTATCAGTGAATCCGTGCATATAAATTATAAAGTGAAATTCATTAAAATTAAGAAAGTGCAATACAGTTTACATAATTTATCACCAATTTTAACGTATATATTCAAAACGAAATACGGTTGGCATTCGAGAAAGTTTGAAACAAAGCAGGAAAAAGGTCATAAAACGCAAAGGTCAGAAAACCTTCGAAATACCCTCGACCATCGAAAGGAAAGAAACAGGAATAAAAATAAAAATAAATAAATAAAGAATTTGTGTGGGTATTTCTTCTTACGCTAATTAAGGAATAGCATGGATATGGGTCCAAATCCTCACTTAATCTGTAATTTGTGCAATTTAGTAACAACGGAAAACCTAGCGATTAGATGTGATTTCTGCCATCGATTAAACGACTTTAATTGCATGAATTGGAATGATAGGGAAATAACTCTTGTCTCGAACGCGAAACACGTCGTGGGGATCAAATTTCTATGTGGCGCATGTACACAGACCGTAAATTCTTTCGCAGTCTTTAAAGAAATGGAGATAGCAGACTCGAAAGTTACAAAAAAGAATTAAATAATGGGGACACATGGGTCCGGAATGGTCCCAACGAAAAACAGGGTGGATGAGAGAGAAGACGAAATAACGAATAACAGCATAATAACGAGCAACAATTTAATAACAAATAACGATATAAACAATATAATACGGAAGGAAGACATAGATGAAAGGAAAGAAATAAGTAAAAGTTGCGAAGTAGACAAACGGTCCAACGAGCGAAATGATAAAAAGATAATAACTAAAAACGTAGAAAATAAACAGCCAAAGAAAAATAATGATAATGCCAAAACTAAGAACTTGGAAAATAATAAGAAAGAAAGCAGAAGCGTAGAAAATATTGTATGCAAATACTACGCGAAAGAAAACTGCAGATATTGGGATGGGCAATGCATATATGCACATCCCACATTATGCAAAATGCATTACACAAGTGGATACTGCAAGTTTGATAAGAAATGCATGTTCCACCATCTTACGGTCTGCAACACTTATGAAAGATATGGGAGTTGCAAATACGAAAAAAAATGCCGATACCACCACCACCCTCAAAGGAACGCAACGAGGGAACAGAAAAAACGAACATCAAAGAAGAGTGGCAATTTTTTAGACGCAGCCAACACATTTCAGCTGCTAAATACTCTCCAGCAATTACAAAACCAGCTGACAAATATAAATATAGAAATCCGAGAGCCGGACAGAAGGTACGAACAAAGGCACTTCATGCGTTATCGGGACAACAGGTACCGACAAAGATAAAAAGAGGTAAATTCTCGGAGGACCACAAGGCAAGGAAACCGGCACCCCCATTGGAAGACAAATCGGAATCACCTGTATGCGAAAAAGAAAGAGAAAAAATAAAAATAATCCTAGCCAACATACAGGGCCTTAAATCAAACCATTCCACGAACAAAGTTGTATACCTGAAAGGACTCATGCAAGAAGTCGGAGCAAACTTTGCATGCCTCACGGAAACTCATCTAAAGGATTGCCAGGCGAACTGTGAAAATTGTGAGTCCTGTATTGACAAAAAAGAAATACAAATTGACAACTATAACATGCTCCGAGCCGACAGAACAGTGAGACGTAAAGGAGGATGTGCTATTTACACACACGAAAAGCACATACCAAAAATGGCTATAAGTACCTCAAAAAAATACGTAGAATGTGTAGCAGCAAAAATTGAAAAATTAAATATGGTACTAATTGTAATGTACAGACCCCCCAAACACGCCAACCTCAAAATTTTCAGATTCCATTACAGAGGTAAGAAACTTAGTAAAAGATCTACACTCTCCAACCCCAAATATTTTTCTCTGTGGTGATTTTAATTTCCCATTCATGAAATATAAAAGGATAGAAAAAATATATGTATACACCAGGACAAGTTGGGTACACGAGAAGACCAGGAGCAGGTAAAAATGCTACTAGCTTTAGCTGATGAATTTATGTTAACGCAAGAAATAACAGAAAACACAAGAAAAAACAACTGCCTAGATTTGGTATTCACAAACAACAGTAATCTAATTGATAATGTAGAAATATCCCCAGCTATGATATCAGACCACAACATCATTGAAATAACTAATATAAAGGCAACAGGAAAGGAAAGAACACGCACGACAGGAAGAAGCAAATTCGAAATTTTAAATTTTCACTCCAAAGCTATAAACTGGGAAGATGTGACATCCAGCATGGAAGTAATAGATTGGAAAACCATTTTTGAGGCCAAGACAACGGAAGAGATGCTAATGACGTTAGAGGAGAAGACGTTAGAAATTGTGGAAAAACATGTCCCAAAGATACAACAAAGAGGAAAGAGAAGCAGGTTCGAAAGACAAAAGAGGGCATTGTTCCGAAAGAGAAAAAGAATGACTGCAAAATTAAGTAACTGTAAAGATAACATTAGAAAAATATTAAATGATAAACTACAAAGTATCGATGTCGTCATAGATGAACTAATCGAGAAGCATACAGAAAAGGAAGAAGATGACGCTATAGAAGCGATAAAGGCTAACTCAAAGTACTTCTATAATTTCGCAAAAAGAAAGTCGAAAAACCATGCGACTATCGGACCTTTAAAAAATGAGAACAGTGATTTTTATGATGATCCAACAGAAGTATCTGAAATATTAAAAGCTCAGTATGAATCATCTTTCAGTATTCAAAAAACTGACAAATTGATATACGATAGAAACGCGTTCTTTGAAGAAGAACCACAAGGGGAAAGTATAAAGGATTTCGACTTTACGACAGATGATATTACACAAGCCATAGGGAAACTAAAAACACACTCAGCGGCAGGACCGGATAAATGGAATGCCACACTGATCAAAAACTGCAAGAATGCAATCGCTGAGCCCCTATACTGGATATGGAGACGATCATTAGATACGGGAGAAATACCGGGCATCCTGAAGAGCGCGAACATAGTCCCAATATATAAAGGAGGAGGAGATCGACCCGAGGACAAAAACTATAGGCCAGTGTCGCTTACATCTCATTTCACTAAAATATTTGAAAGAATAGTTACACAGAAAATCTATGACTTTTAGAAAACTCAGAAAAAATTCAATGATAACCAACACGGGTTTCGGTCAGGCAGATCATGCCTCTCACAACTAATGGAACACTACAACAACATTATTGATTCACTTGAAAGTAATGAAAACTATGACGTACTCTACACAGACTTTACTAAAGCGTTCGACAAGTGTGACCACGGAATCATAATACATAAACTGAAATATATGGGAATAACAAAAAGTAGGGAAATGGATATTTAACACTAGGGAACAACATTTTTGTTTCTTGAAAACTATTTCGTGTTTCTTATAGAACGTTTGATGCTGATTCCAAATATGGTTTCAGAATTTTTCTATCACCCATAGTTTTCGAGAACATAATATTTCCATTTACTCAGAGTTTTCCAAAAATATTAGTTAAAATTAAGTGTACTAATTTAATTTTACTTTCTTTTTTTTCCAGGTTAACTATATTTAATAGTATTTTTTGCATTAAAAAAATATAGCTATTTAAACAAACAGATTTTTAATAAAAAGAAAGAATTTTTTTTCAAGTTTTGCTCAAATTTTAAAAATTTTCATAGTAGAAAAAATTGTTTTTTCATTCCAAAAGGTTTTCCGTGATTTCAATAATTTTCCGCCAGCATGAATCGAAACTGTATTAATCCCAGAGATACATTTTGCTACGTATGTGGAAACTGACCATAATGGCACAGAGGAAGACGATGACCCCACTCGTGAAGAAGGCCTACGAACTTTATTTTGGATGTAAGGTAGGCGACCAAGACAAATCCTGGGCACCTCATATCTCATGCATTTCCTGTGCCGTCACTCTTAGGGGTTGGATTAAAGGTACCCGCAAATCTATGCCATTTGCCATACCAATGATTTGGAGAGAGCCCAAGGATCACCTAACGGATTGCTATTTTTGTATGACTAACGTTTCAGGATTCTCTGCCAAAAATTAACATAAAATTCAATACCCAAATCTTGCATCTGCCATGAGACCAGTACTACATGACGATGATAACCCAATTCCAACTCCCCCAAAGTCATGGACACTGGATGAAGAGTCTGAAGTTGAACCAATGGAAATTGATGACACTGAAGATACAGACTTTCAGCAACCTGAATCAAATAAACCACGTATGATAACGCAGGTTATGCTGAATGATCTCGTGAGAGATTTGGACCTTCCGAAAAAGAAAGCGGAATTATTGGGTTCCAGGTTACGTGAATGGAATTTGCTGGCAAAAGATACAAGCATATCGGCGTTCCGCACTCGCCAAAAAGATCTGATGCAGTATTTCTCCTCGTCAGGTGGTTTATGCTACTGTAATAATGTAAATGGACTGCTGTTAGCTCTCGGTCATGAGCACAAATCTGAAGATTGGCGTTTATTTATTGACTCTTCGAAGCTAAGCCTCAAGGTTGTACTACTTCACAATGGAAATAAATACCCTTCCATTCCTGTAGGGCACGCTATCCACATGAAGGAATCTTACGAAAATATGAAACTCATCCTTCAGCAGATTAATTATGACCAGTTTCGTTAGTATATATGTGGGGATTTAAAAGTCGTCGCGCTTCTTCTGGGAATGCAGCTCGGTTATACGAAGTTCTGCTGCTTCCTTTGTGAATGGGACAGCAGAGCCAGAGATTCGCATTATTTTGTAAAGGATTGGCCACTTCGTCAAAAATGTATCCCAGGACTGAAGAATGTGTCTCATGAACCCTTAGTTGACCCCAAGAAAATATACTTACCGCCACTTCACATCAAACTTGGCATCATGAAAAATTTTGTCAAAGCAATGAACAAGGAAGATGAGGCATTCAAATATTTGAAGAAAAAGTTTTCACGACTTAGCGATGCAAAGATAAAAGAAGGGATTTTTGTTGGTCCCCAAATCAGAGAGCTCATGAAAGATCAAAAGTTTGATGATGCCTTGAGAGGAAAAGAAAAAGTGGCATGGGAAGCCATGAAGAATGTTGTCACAAATTTTCTAGGGAACATCAAAGCCTCTAACTATGAAAAAACAGTGCAGGACATGATTGAAGCATATAGGTTATTGGGATGTAATATGTCACTAAAAATCCATTTCTTGCACTCCCATTTAGATTTCTTCCCTGAAAACCTCGGCGACGTAAGCGATGAGCATAGAGAAAGGTTCCACCAAGATATAGCTACTATGGAGAAACGCTACCAAGGGAGGTGGGATCCGGCAATGTTAGCTGATTACTGCTGGACATTGATGCGAGAAGCTCCTAATGAAAACTACAAGAGAAAATCAGTGACAAAGAAGTTTCAAGAAGAATATTTTAAATGCCAATCTGCCACTAATATAATTTTTATGAAGTATTTTTACTAACTTCTATACACTTTTTGAATAAATATTAAAATACAAATTTCTCAGTAACCTTGGGTGATAGAGAAATTCTACGGCTATATTCGGAATCAGCGGAAAACATCCTATAAGACCGATCTGTTCACGTCCAAGAAACAAAAGAAAAGTTAAAATTTGTTCCCCAGTGTAATTTCCCTAGTGAGCGGAGGCAAGACGTTACAGTACAAGGAGAATCTTCATCAGAATCAGAGATCCTCAGCTCGGTATCACAAGGAACAGTATTAGCTCCACTACTCTTCATAATAATGCTAACTGACATAGATGAGGACGTTACCAGAGACAGTACAGTAACATCCTTTGCCTTTGCGGATGACACAAAGATCAGTAGAAAAATAAGAAACCCAGAAGACATAGGATCTCTACAAACCGACATAAACAAAATCTACAAGTGGACGGAAGACAACAATATGAAGTTTAACACCGAGAAATTTCAGCTATTACGGTACGGAAAAAGAGAAGACCTAAAATCCATGGAATATTATACCCCAAATGGACAGGAAATTCAGAGAAATTCCAGAGCAAAAGATTTAGGTTTGTAATGACAGATGATGCGAAATTTGAAACACAAAATAAGATAGCAGTAAACAGAGCAAAGAGAATAACGGGTCAGATATTGAGAACCTTTAAACGAAGGGATAAGAATGTAATGATTCCTCTACTGAAAACCCTGATAATACCCAAATTGGAATACTGCTCGGTCTTAACATCCCCATATAAAAAAGAAGACATTAGACAGCTGGAGGCGATCCAAAGAAGCTTCACAGCCAAGATCAATGGGTGCAAAAAACTAAATTACTGGGAAAGGTTACGAGAACTTGACCTATATTCACTGGAAAGGAGAAGAGAGAGATACACCATTATTTACACTTGGAAAATAATGGAGAAACTAGTCCCTAATCTTACTCTGAATCCCATAACTCCCCAAACAACGGTGGAAAGTAGAAGCGGTAGACTGTGTCGTATTCCCAAATTGAAGGCGAGACAGGGAACATCCTTAACCCTGAAAGAAAATAGTTTTGTTGTGAGAGGACCAAAACTGTTTGATCAGTTGCCCAAAGACCTAAGAAACACGAAGGGAGTTGCAGTGGAAATCTTCAAAAGAAGACTAGACGCCTGGCTCAGAACAATCCCCGATGAGCCGGGCGTACCTGGCTATGTGAGGTGGAGAGCGCAAGAATCCAACTCACTACTTCACCAGGCCAACTCGAGAGGAGGAGCGACAAGCTTGACCTTCGCGGAATGAGAAATCGTCGCGCGGAACCTTTGTAAGGTTGTAAGGTAAGGTAAGGTATACCAAACCAACCAACCAACCAAGATATACAAATGCATGCAGCGGGTTCAAGACGAAGCTGCGTTATACCGAGTTCCGCGCTATAACTGACTGCGTTATAGCGGAGCCCCAGTGTATATTTTTCTATTGATACATGAACAGCGTTGATATATATGTAAAAATGAACAATGACTAATCCATATTCATTTTTACATAAGAAACCAAAATCGCCTAAGCGAGTTTTGGATAAAAATTGTATTTGTAGCTTCCTATTTTTGTTTGTGTCATAACCTTACGATCTCCCATTTCTATGGTTTAGTCGTATCCATTTTCCATTTTTCATTTTTGTTATAGAAGTTATTATAATTAATTATGATTGTCTTGCATCTCACCCTCGACCCTAGATTATGCATACACATTGCATGTAACAGGATTGGAACCCGTAGTTGTACTTCTTAGTCATTAATACCCACTCTTTGTCTCTAATTCGTTCTTGTAAGTCTTCCTAATAATGATTTGTACTATACGTACAAATTCAATAACTATGACGTCACATTTTCCCGTCATTAATTTCCCTTCATCATATCTCTAGTATTCAATGTATGAAAATTCTTTAACATCATAATAAAAACTGTACACTCTATAGAAGTCATTATTTATATGTTATGTAGTATAAATATTATTATTCAACCATATTCATCCATACCGTATGTGCCCATGTACTTTGTATTATATTTCTAAAATCTTAATTGTCTATTAATATGAAACACTGTAACAAAACAAAGTTATAGTAACTGTTTAATTATAATTAACTGTAATACTTTTAATTTAATATAATGTAATGTACTTTAATGAAACTGTACTTAATGATGTAATGTACTAAATAACGTAGTCAATGTACTTTAATGAAATTGTAGTTAACGATAACAAATGAATTGATAATTATAATCATAGTTACAGTAGACCAAAATTACAATGTACTCAATGTCCGACCCGACATTATGTCGCCATAAGGAATGTCGAATCGGCAATACTGTTGTTATGTATTTTTATTATTATTTTTCCGTTGTGATAAATTTTGATGTGCTTTCTATTTTGCCAAATAATTGATGACCTGTTGTTTTTTAAAATCTCATAATCATTTTTTTAGATTTAGCTGAATAATGAATCCTGAGTAACTTTTGCCATGTCATGTTTTGTATACATTCTTTCTTCATTATAAATGTTGAAGTCATGTCTTGCCTAAGCATTTAATTGTAAATCTTAAACCTTTAATTTTTACTCATATGCATATTTTAGTATAAAGATGCATAGTTCAATTTCCACTTTTAGTTAACTTGGCAGATCATGATAACATCAGATCTGAAAATACGCAGTTTAAGATAAAAATATGGCTTCATCTTCAAATATCTTGTTTATTCGTTTAAACCTTACACAGCTAAAAGATTTACTTTATTTTCAAATATTGTGCAAAAATAATACAGCCTCTTCAACATTTAATAATGATGATGTTAGTAGAATTGGGGTATATAAAGCCCACCAATTTCTTCCATGTTTGTTCTGATACCAACTACGAGGCTGAGCATTACCTGTAACAGTTTAGGAGTAAAACACAGTAAGAAAAAGTCTTTACCTTCTCCTTCGAGCCGTGCTCTCTTCAGAAAACTTAGTCATTAGAATCTCCCGATAAGCTACAAGAAGAATCGGAGAGAAACCTCAAAGAATTTAATAAGCCTCTCAGAATCCTCCGAGCCACTAAAGAAGAACTCGGAGTAGTATAGAAGAAACCACTGCAAGTAACAGATCCGTTGCTGCCTCCTAACCAGAACCCCCGTCGACTTCGAACCAACCCAGGGCCATAGACGGAGGGGTTAACATATATATATATATGATATATTCATCATAAATATTTTTCACGTGTTACTTTCGTGAAATAATTTTCATATACTATATATATATATATATATAAGACTTATATATATATATATATATATATAACTTTCAGAATGCTAATTGTCATTCCCTTTATTGCGCTTCGAGATATTTATTCCTTAATCTAAGTCTGGAAATTTTATCCCAACTTCTCTCACAGCCAAGATCGATCTTTTATTGGCAAAACTTTGCCTAAAGTTATAGGAAGATGTCAAAAAACATTATGTCAGGGGAATATATATATATATATATATTATATAATCCACAGTCATTGCAATATATCTATGTAGAATAACACGCAGTCATTGCAATATATCTATATAGAATAACACGCAGTCATTGCAATATATCTATGTGGAATAACACGCATGAGCGCGCGTATTTTCTTGTATGAAACAAAATTACCCCATCAAGAATCGAACCTAAGACCTCTTGAGTAGGAGTCGCGAACGTTACTTCCACGCCAGTACGGAATAAAAGTTAGCCCGACCTATTTAAACAACCGAAGAAACGCACAAAGCTTTCGCGTCCACAGGCATTGGTATTTTATGTGTTAACCCTCCCACCTCTGGAATCAAAATCGTTCTGCGTTTCCGCTCTTGTTTAAATATACAGGGTGTTTCAGGTCGACCCTAGAAATACCAAAATACCAAAATATTAAACATTACAAAACTTGGTATTTGATATTTGGTATTTGATATTTTGGTATTTTGGTATTTCTAGGGTCGACCTGAAACACCCTGTATGACTGGATGAATTAACTCTTTACTCTGTCGTACTGTGGTTGTACTACCCCGACGTCTACTCACATGGTCCCGGCTCCGAATCCTCTGAATGATTATGGTTCAGCTATTGAATTAAACATTGTAAATTATGACTACCCCTGAGGATGGAAATTAAGTCTCCCGAAACGTCTAGTAATTAAAGAGTGTTAGTTCAAGCTTTTGTCATTTTATTCATCCACATACTTATATATATTAGGGATGTACCGAATACTAAAATTCACGGATACCGATTATTGAATATTCGGTGCAAAACCGAATAACGAATATTAGCTTCATTTGACGCTTTATTAGGCGTCAATGTAAAAAATTGAATTTCACGAATAAAAGCCTAGATATTGCCCTAAAACAAAGAAAACTCTAGGACACATTCAAATTTCACTTCCCATAAAAACACAAGGAAAGTTTTTGGGAACGCCAATCAGGAATAAGGGAGAACGTGTGGTTGACATGACACTAAACTTTTTAAGGCTCAACCCAGTGACTCAGCTGAGTAATTACCATGTGTTCGTTCTGGGCCATTTGTGATACAATGATGATCGAATCTCAACAAGTATGTGGGCAATCAGTCACAGTCATCTTGCTTCAGTTTTGTGTGGCACAATCATTATTTGTTGTATTAACTTAATTGAATGTTTTTTATTGGTGTAATGCTTAACAAACCGAACTAAGTTCAAATCAAACGCTTAATGGACTTACTTACAATGATATAGTATATATTAAAATAAAACCGTAGTTTAAAAACCCCAAAGAAGTGTTTATAATACAGTGTTGAAGACGTTGTTGTTGTTGTTGTTGGTTAGCCTATCAGCCCACCCTGATCGAGCAAGCCGTCGGCACGCAAGTAACCGATCGCCCTCTCCAGAGTGGACCAGAGGTTCAGCGTACTAGTGATGTTGTGTTGTATTCGTTTTTGTGCTAGAGCGGTACAGTCTGTCATAATGTGTTCAATTGTTTGTGGAGTCCTGGCACAGGTGGCAGCGTCGTCTGTGGAGTTGTCTAGTCTGTGTTTATATGTCTGTATGTTGGGGTGATGTTCACATCGGAATCGTGCTAAGTTAACTCGATCCGATCTGCTCAGGCTGGTCTCTGACCTGTGAATGGGTGGCGGCTTCGCACCTAGGACCGCATTCGGACCGAGTCGTGTCAGTGCTATGTGGGTTAGGTGTGTGTGTGTATGTGTTTTCTGTACTGTGTGATGTCTGTGGGGCGTGGTATGGAATGGAGTATTTGGTTATAATGTCTCTCTTGTGATACCTTAATGGTGCGAGGTGTTGGTGCATGATTGTACATGTAGTGGCAAGGGTGTTGTGAGGTAGTTGTCGCTGCTGCCATGAATTGTGTTCCCCTCATATTTAAATGTTCCCTAATTTTCAGTATTTTTGTTTCTGTGTGCAGGTGTTCTATTGGTGTTGTTTGAGTACATCCCGTAATGATACGAAGTGCGTTGTTTTGTATTGTCTGTAAGGTGTTTATGTGTGTGTTTGAGATAATGGGTGCCCAGCATTGGCTAGCATAGTCCATAACTGAGCGAATATATTGTTTGTATATGAGTGATGTTGTTTCCTGCTGGTGACCAAAGCTTGTGCCTATTAGTACCCTAAGCGTGTTAAGTGTTGACGTACATTTGTTTTTAATGTCCTGAATGTGGTTTGCAAAAGATAATGATGTGTTGTATGTGACCCCAAGTATTTTGGTTTTGTGAGTGTGTGGAATGTTGTTGTTGTTTAGTGTAAGCTGTGGAGTTATCTGGTGTTCTTTTGTGTTGCTTGTTAGCAAGGTGATGGTTGATTTTGTGGCCGCTACTTTGAGTCTATTGTGCGTGAGCCAGTCTTGTATACTGTTTATGTATGTTTGTAGGTTATTTGTAGCGGTGTCGATGTTGTTGTGGGTGGATATTAGAGTGATGTCATCTGCATATGATAAGGTAAGCTTGTTATCTATGGGTGTTGGAAGTTGGAATGTCATGCATGTATAAGTTGAACAGTGTTGGTGAGAGAACAGAGCGTTGAGGGACCCCGTTTGGAAAAAGCTTGTTTTTGGATGACTTGCCATTAAATATGACATGCGAGTATCTTCCTGAAAGATAGTTGCTCAGCCACCTTTTGGTGTTATTGTGCATATTTGTGTTGAGTATTTTGTTTATGAGAGGGAAGCGTGGGATAGCATCAAGTGCCTTACTAATGTCTATTGTTGCTAATAGTGTACGTTGAGCTGGTCGTCTGGAATTGATGCCATCCATGATGTGCTGCGTGAGGTTAGTGAGTAATGTCGTGGTTGAGTAGACGATAGTGGTATGTGTGGGTTGGTGATTTGTAAGATTAGTCTCTCTGTTACTTTGGAAGGTGTGCATAGTAAAGTAATGGGTCTATAGGAGGCTGGTTCTGTTGGATTTTTGTTTGGTTTGAGTAGTGTAATAATTTTACATTGTTTCTACATGTCAGGAATAATACAGTGTTGGTATGAATATGTGGTGATATTTGTGAGAGCTTGTATCCCCTGTGGGCCGAAGTGTTTAAGGTGTATGTTAGATATGTTGTCTGGTCCAGTAGCCTTCGAATTCTTAATGTTTTTGATGATCTTGGTAGTCTGGTTTGTATTGAAGGGTGTAATGGTCGTGTCGTTCTGTGGTTTTCTTGTGTCTGGCGGTGTGTCTGTCTGCGTGTTTCTGGTTGTTGTCTCTGTTTATGTGACATATCTTTCCGTAGTGATTAACTAGAATATTAGCTTGTTGTGTATTTTTGGGGATATTATTTTGTGACAAATAGCCGCGTGTGAGGTGTGAATGCCGCTGTTAGAGTGGGTAATGCTGTTTATAGTCTTTTATAGCCTGGATGTATCTGTGGAGTGGTTTAGTGTTGTTCTGAACTCCCTAAATGTTTCTGCTTGTTTTTCTTTAAGTTTGTTGTTTATTTCTGTGTTGAGCTGTTGTATCTGCTGTTTTATGGCTTCTGTGTGTGGTGTTTGTGTGTTATGTTTGAGGTTGTGGCGTTGCCTTATGAGGTGGGCTATTTCTCTAGTATAATTTGGGTTCTATTTCCTAATGTTGCCCTTTGGTATGTATTTATTTGCATTAGTGATGATCTGATTGAATGTCTTGAGTGTTGTATTGATGTTTATGATGGGTGTGCTGTTTAATGTGGTGAATTGTTCCTCAGTCTGTATTTTGAACTGTTCCCAACCAGCTTTCTTGTAATTTCTGTAAGTGTGCCTAAGGCTGTTGGGGCAGAGTGTATAACGTGTTGTAATGATGATGGGCAGGTGTTTTGATGACAGTTGTTTTTCTGTTCGCCAGTGTGTATGTGTTGCTAGTGAGGGGGAACAGAACGTTATATCTGGGGAGGAGTTTGAGTATCCTGCTTGATGTGGTATGTGTGCATGTTCTTCTGTATTGTTAAGAATGAAGAGGCTGTTTAGTTGTGTGGCTATGTTGGCGCCTCTGGTGTTGCTTTGGTTTACAGGTACCAACTAGTGTATTTAGCGTTGAAGTCTCCTCCTAAGATGACATCACTGAGAAAGGTCAGATTGTGTAACTGTGGATTGTAATTGGCTGGCACCTGAGGTGAACTATCTGGTGGGATGTAAATGTTGATTAGTGTGGTGTTGTGTTTTGCGTGTGTTTTAATGTTAACTGCCTGTATTTCTCTTGTGTTATCTGCTTGGATTGTGTGGCTAATGCTTTTACGTATGTAAGTGATGAGTCCATCCCCGTGACCCCCAGTACAATCTTGAAGGATCGCCGTGAAGTCAGGGATGGTGGGTGTTTTGTGTGTGCGTTTTATTTTGTTTCTTGTATAAGTGCTATGTCACTGTCTTGTTTGTGTACGAATTCCCTAAGCTGCATGATTTTGTTTGTGAGGCCATCTACGTTGTACTGTAATATGTCAATATTATGCTTCTGTATGTGTCTCATGGTGCTACTGTGCCTATGTCTTTGTGTATGGTGGCATGTGTAAGTTGTAGTGGGGCCTGGATTAGTCTTAATGTCGCCGGAGAGTAAGATTAGTTGAAGACGTAGGGGGCCTAAGTGCAGTTGTTGCATATGCCTCGGACTATGACATACCAACCCTCAATAACCATCAGTAGACTCTTATTGAGCGCGTTGTAAAGCTTCTTAGTCCATGTGAAAAATTAACGAATGGCTTTTCCTCTGATTCTTCATGTCATCCATGGTGTCTTCTGGTGTAACAGGTCTCATGGTATTTTTACGTAACATAAATGATGATGCAGGTATTCATACTATGAAAAACGATTTCATAAAAAATTTAGAGAATCGCTTCAAGCAGTGGAAGACAGATATTACTCGCATGATTGCTTCGGTTTTAGATCATCGTTTCAAATTTACTTGCATTACAGTGCCTGAGTTTGTAAAAAATGAGATAATCACTATATGTGCATCACCTAATGCTAGTCCAACACATAATATAACGCATGGCGATGAAGCAACTGCTTTTGTTTCACGAGAATAACAAGAACCTTCGAAAAAGAAGCCGAAGGTTGATTTGTGGAGCAACTTCGATGAGGTTGCAACGTCTTCACAATCAGATGTTCCTCCACCTATCAAAGGTAGCCAACAAAATTGTCAAAAAGAACTAGATATCTATTCAAAGGAACCACGCGTCAGTCGCGACACGAGCCCTCTGGATTGGTGCCGCCATAATGGCAAAAGATTCCCGACACTATCAGTGCTTACTCGCAAATATCTCACCATGCCACCCATAAGCGTACGAAATGAACGGCTGTTCAGTTCTGCGAAAAATGTAATCACCGACGCGAGTAATCGTTTAGCTCCTGATGCTGCTGAACGCTAATTTTTCTACACGATAATCTACTTTCTTTATTAAATTTCAATTATTAGGTTTAGTTTTTGCGATAATTATTATTACTGCCTGTTAATTTTTTGTAAGATTATTACTAATTAGTATCACTATACGAAGTTGGATTTGTTTGTAATTATTCTTTTGAAGCGAAAAAATATATTTTAAATTCCATTTCCTAAATCACGTTATTTACCCTAATTATCAAATATTCGATATTCGGTTAAAAACAAAAACTATTCGGCCGAATACCGAATATACTCACTTTTTATTGAACACGAAGTACTGAATATCGAATATTAGGTACATCCCTAATATATATACATGTGTGTGTGTGTGTGTATATATACCGTATGTCCCAATAAAATGTTTACACATCATATTAACATATATATATATATATATATATATATATATATATATATAATATATATATATATTTTAACTGCAAACACGCAGTATAATTAACGTAAAGAACGACGCTTGTATAGGAGAATATACCGCGCAAGATGAGGAGAGAGAACGAAACAAATTAAAAAATGAGGTAACCACCCGGGAATCGAACCCGGGATCTTCCGATTGCCGGTCAGATATGACAACCATTACACCACGTGGTGTAATGGTTATCATATCTGACCGGCAATCGGAAGATCCCGGGTTCGATTCCCGGGTGGTTACCTCATTTTTTTCATTTGTTTCGTTCTCTCTCCTCATCTTGCGCGGAATATTCTCCTATACAAGCGTCGTTCTTTACGATATATATATATATATATATATATATATATATATATATATATATATATATATATATATATATATATCAACATGCACACTTTAGATGATAGTAATATGCGCTGATGTATTAGTATATGTATAGTACTTAGTAATAGTAGTATAGTAGTATAGTAATGGTGTATTGTACTTAAAAAACAGTAGTATCCCTTGTTACAGGAAATGGCGGCATTGCAGTTATCGTTTGAGCAACGTAAGTGGATTCTGAAGCACTACTGGAAGACGGAGAATGTGGCTGAGGTACAGAGACATTGGAGAAATGAGTTTGGAACATTACCACCATCACGGGTAACAATTACAAGATTACGTGATAAGTTTGAGACTGACTGAACAGTGCAAAATGTCAACAAAGGCCGATCTGGAAGACGTCGCACTTCAACTGACAATGACAGTGTTGAGACCGTGTTACAGGCCTTCACAAACTCTCCAAATAAGTCTACAAGGCAATGTTCTCGTGAGACTGATGTTTCTAAATTCAGCGTTTATCGCATTTTGCGACGTGAAAAGCGGAAACCGTACATACCTAGACTGCTCCATGCAATGAATGAGGACGATCCAAATCGTCGAAAAGAATTTTGTGAGTGGTTTTTGCACATGTCCGATGAAGCCAATTTTAAACTTAATGGTACTATCAATCGACACAACTGTGTGTACTGGGCCACCGAAAATCCAAACGTAACAGAAGAACGAACACTTAATCAACCAGGAGTGTCAGTGTGGTGTGGTCTGTCTTCCAGAGGACTGATAGGGCCATTTTTCTTTGAGGACATTGTCACAGGTGCTGCTTACTTATTAATGCTGCAAGACAACATTGTACCTTCAATCAGAGTTCTTTTTTTGGAAAAGTGTTACTTTCAACAGGATGGCGCGCCAACACATTACCACAATGACGTTTGTTTTCCTAGAAGATGGATAGGACGTAGGGGATGTACGGAGTATCCACCACGATCTCCTGACTTAACACCCTTAGACTTTTATTTGTGGAGCACTCTGAATAACACTGTGTATGCTGAAAAACCAAGGACACTACAGGCCTTGAGACACGAAATTGAAATAGCCTGTGCCAACATTCCACTCCGAACAATCCGAACAGTATGCCGATCTGTTACGCGCCGTTGTCAAGAATGTATTGATGCTAGTGGCGGACATTTTGAACATTTAAAACATTAAAGTAAGCAGCACAACCATGAAGGTATTGACGCTGCTGGCTGATATCTCGAACATTTAAACATTAAAGAAGCCTATTTGCTATCTATTTACTCTCCGCCTATTTTGCTTATTGATATATATGTTAATATGATGTATAAGCATTTTTTGGGACACTCTGTATATATATATATATATGTATACCGGGTGTCCCAAAATGAATATAGCAAAAGAAAGTCAAATAACTTTTTTGATAATTGAGATAGTGAAATAGTTTTTACCTGAATACAAGCATTAGACGTATAAGTTTTAGTTTACTTTAATTCATTATGGCGTTGTTTAGCTTTTCTCAAATTATTAATAAACTTCTACATGTCGTCCATCCTTCACTGTGATCAATCATATGCGGCGTTCAAATTCTCGAAAAGCTTTTTCCAGCACGACTGTAGGGATGGATGTCACTGCATCAACAATATGATGCTTAAGTTCTTCAATGTCTCTTGATTTGCTAGTGTAGACGTTACTTTTCAGAAAACCCCATAGATAAAAATCCAAAGGTGTTAAGTTGGGTGAACGGGCCGGCCATTTCCTAGGTCCTCCCCGACCAATCCATCGTCCAGAGAAAGTTTCATTTAACCCTTTCATACCCAAATTAAGTCGAAAAGTAGGCGGAATCAGTTGATGCAAAAATCGTCCTTATAACCTTATAAATAAGGTCTAAAATTGCTTCCAAAGTTAACGATGAAAATTTCACACACTGGGCATTAAAGGGTTAAAAAAAAAACACTTTAACATTGCGAGCAAAGTGAGGGATGCTCTATACTGTTGAAAGAAAGCTCTTTGTAGCAGGCCAGGATTTTCCTGCAATTGTGGAATAAAGAACTCTCGTAACATGTTAAGGTACGAAATGCCGGTGATAGTGCGTTCATCAAAAAAATAGGGTCCATAAATGCGGGAACTTGACAGGCCACACCATACGTTAACTTTAGGTGAATCCCTTTCATGTTCATAGAGCTCATGAGGATTTTCCTCTCCCCAAATCCTGCAGTTGTGCCGATTAACATTGCCTGATATGTGAAATGTAGCCTTGTCATTATTCTGGAAAATTGGGGTTTATTCTGAAAAGAAAAGAAAGTGGCAGTTAATATTCATAACCAACTAAAACTTATACGTTTAACTCTTGTATTCATGTAAAAACTATTTCATTAGCTCAGTTACCGAAAAAGTTATTTAACTTTCTTTTTGCTATATTCATTTTGGGACATCCGGTGTGTATATATATATATATATATATATTATATATATATATATATATATAATTATTATATATATGAAAATGAAAATTAAAATGAAAAGGTTTATTGGCAGACTATAGTCCATATGACAAATATTATTAATACAATGACAGTTCATACACTAAGGATAAAAATATATACAATTGATTAGAAATAATAATGCACTGTCGAAGTTAAGTGGAGCTACAGACAAACGTTTTCGTACCAAGAAGTCCATAGCTTAGAGCAGGGGTGGAGAACCTTTTTTCATTGGAAGGCCGCATTTCATTTAACCAAGACCCTATCAGGCCGCATGCTGAGAATTTAACATATACAGTACAACAAAATATCATATTTTAGTCTACAATCTACATATTTATTAATTTTAAATCAAACTTGATAATACGTGAGGGCTTTTATAATAAATAAAAAATTCAGCAAGTGCACATTTATTTTTTGGGGAGAATAATTAACAATAGAACTAATATTAAGTGAAAAATGATATTAAGTGAAATGATGTTAATATTAAGTGAAAAAGTGATAAACCATTTAATGACTTTTTTGTGACTGCTTATTGCGGGACAGGAGTCGTGCATTTGGTTCCAATATCGTTGACCGTAGTTTTAGTTGGTCCTCCAGGTGAATATTCGTCATCTGAGATCTCAAGCGCGTTTTGATTTGAGCCACATATGAAAACGTTCATTCACAACAGTAGGTTGTGCCGAAAGAAGGCAACATTCGACGAGCATGTTGGCGCAGACGTGGGTATTCAACGCCATTTTTCCATATTTCAACAGGATCCTTCTCAGTATCAAATAGAGACTTAAAGATATTATCTTCTAATAGCTCAATCAACTCCATCTGTAAATCTTCAGGTGCCTTGGAGACACCAACCAGGTGTGGTTGGAAAGCTAGTTTCAGTGTGAAGTCATGTTTCTCAAAATCTTCAAATCTTTCATCGTATTCTTCAATTAGGGAGTCTAGGACAGCTGTGTATTCTTTCACATCGCATTCCCTTAATGATTTGCTTGTATCTTCTTCATCAATTACATTTGCCAGTTCAGGGAAGTGTTTAGCTGAAAGTTCCGATCGGGTAAGGATAGTTTTGGAAAAGCGCAGCTTCCTCCGAAAAGCCTGGATTTTTTGCCACATTTCATATATGGATTTAGTTTTACCTTGCAAAGAAATATTCAGGTAATTTTGCTTGACATTACGTCACACAAAAATGCAGCATTTCTGCAGAAATCCTTTTTTGACAATTCACATGGTTCATTGAGTTCCTCAGAAAATCTTGTGATTTGTTTTCGCAAAGACAAAAGTTTTTCAAAGACTTGCCCTTGTGACAACCAGCGCACTTTAGGATGATACGGAAGATCCACACTGAATGTTTCATCATCAAGCATAAGCATATTGCGAGATGTCGTGATGCATTTGTTCTAATGTAGTTCACAATACGTATAACTTTACTTAATATGTCACTTAAAACAGTAGATTTGGCACAGAGATTCTGTTGATGCCAAATACAGTGAAAGGAAATCAAGCTATCTGGATTTGGCAGTTCTTTTTGTAGTAGCGCAACAAATCCTGCACATTTTCCTCTCATGGAAAGTGTACCATCTGTGCATACACTTACTAAATTACATAAATTCAGTTTCGCTTCACGGCATTTTTCTTTGAAGAGAGACAAAACGTCAATTCCACGTGTCTTCCCCGTAAGGGTACCCAAAGCCAGTAACTCCTCGTAGCATTGAAAATCTGCAGTTATAACACGAATAAAAAATGACACTTGCGCTGAGTCAGTAATATCAGTGGACTCATCCAAGGTAATCGAATAATAAGTATTTTCGCTTTGGCATATTGTATGAAGTTGTTCAGTCACATTGAGGGCTAATTCATGTTGCCGATCAGTTATGGTCCTTCTTGAAAGAGGTAGTTGTTTGTATTTGTTAACCTTGTCTGAATCTAAAGGGGCTACAACTTCAACAATGCATTCTTTTATGATTTCCACATCACTATATGGCTTACCTCTTTTTTCAAGTATATATGCTACTTTATAAGTTGCTTCAGTGATTTCAGTCCTTAGGCCTGACATCGTTTTAAATACTTGCTGTTGTTGCTGCTTTTGAAGTTTCATCTTCGTAAGTGCAAACTTTCTGGGTTTTTCTTCCAATATAGCATACTTGTGGTTCTTATGAGTTGCATAATGCTGATATGCATTGTGTTTCTTCACTGTTGCAATTATGGCGTTGCAGAGCAAACACATCATTTTATCTTTCTCAGTAACTATGAAATACTGCAATTCCCATTCTTCATGGAATACTCTGTTCTCTTCCTTTAATTTTCTTTTCACAGTTTTTGACATGATTGGGGTACCAGAAGATTTTTAAATAAAAATGGTACACGAATTGATCCAAGATTTACAGTTTTAAAGGAAACAAGCGTGCGTGTCACTATCGGAGAATCGTCAGTAACTGTCATCCAGTCAGCCAGTCGAGTTGATCGTTGATAGGTAAGGGCGTAAGCCGTAAGGCAACTCTGCTAGTTTCAACTGGCAACGTTGCCATATTTCCTATTGTTCAAGCCATAAAGAAGGCTTGTATGTGTAAGAAGCAGTGAAGCTGAAACCATGATCTAATGAAATAGCCTAAAGCCCTAAAGTGGTATCAGTTGCTGTCCATTATCGTACGGTATGAATTCTGAATGTCAAATAGGCAGAAGGCCGCAACTAGTACCCCAAAAGGCCGCAGGTTCCCCACCCCTGGCTTAGAGGATAAATGGCAGGACTCATGGATAGCTTGGATGATCGGGTTGGTTGATTTTTTTAATTCTTTGCATTAGACTGTGTTGAGCACGTCTTGTTACCTCCGGGAAGCACGGAACATTGCGGGTAGCAAACATTTGCGAAGCTGAGCATCTTCGGGGTAATTTATGTAAGAGTCTAAAAGACCTGTTGTACAGCAAATTTAGGGTTCTGCCATATATATATATATATATATATATATATATATATATATATATATGTCGGGTGTACGACAAGATCGCCCATGTACCCCCTATAGTTTAGTTCTCTTTACTTCATCCTTTAAATAAAGTTAAATCAGTCTTTTGAACCAACTTACAAAATATTTTATAATAAATTAATCTTTCTTTTTTCCTAATTACTTATGGTTAGTTAAATTTATAGTTTAGTTAGTTACAACCCAATTAAAATCTACCCGACATACTATCACCATCATACCCTGTCCAAAATTTTTGACTTTTATAACATCGTCAATCGTGGCCTTAAATTGATATTTCAGAAAACGCCAATTTTTTTTTTAATTTGCGCAACATTTCTGAACCCTCAGGAAACTTTTCCTTTACATTAACCAATAATGCTCGAAATTGGCGTTAAATCTTCTCCGTTAATACGTTATGATCAACCTCCATTGTCAAATGCTTTACAATATCCATTTCCGTGGAATGCCCTTTTGCGAGGTTTCAAAGGGGACCACAACTTATTCCAGAGCGTTTCCAAATTTCTTCAGTTGCGGGCATTTTTTTTATGCCTTCCCTTTGTAAGTAATTCCTTGCGCCTGAACAGAAAGGAAAAATTCCCTCTAAATTATTAATTGCGTCTAAAAATTTTGCAATATTTTTCGTCCTCAATAATATCTGACCTAGTTTTGAGTAAATTCCTAACTAACTAACTAACTAACTATATATATATATATATATATATATATATATATATATATATATATATATATATATATATATATATATATATATATATATATATTCATGAATATTCATTCTCTTGAAGTCGAAACGAAGGTGTCAACCAATGATGTATTGCATCCTGAGCAAATCTTGTAGCCATTTCCATTGAATGGGGTTCACTCATTAATCACTCACATAATCCCTGAGAAAAAGACATTATTATTAAAAAATAAGCAAATAAATACACAAATACTTCCATAAACAAAAAAAAACAAAGAAACTATAAGTGGTAAGCAATGACACATTAAAGCCATATAAGTGTTTTTTTTTTTTTGGAGCACCCTGTACATAAATTTAAGTTAAACAATTTATGTGTGGTTCTTGTTAAATAAGCATTACTTCACCTCCTGACTAGCAGCCATGGGGGGAGGAGGTCATATGATTGACGGGACCTACAAATTAACGTATAATCCCAATAACCACAGTTCGCTACATCAGTTGAACGTCGTTTAACTTGGCTGATCTGTTGGGGATCGGCGTTGTGACATGGCTACAACGAAACACAGTTCATGTGTGAAAAACCCATAATGATTGAGGTGTGTACCTTCAGGTGTATATGCTCATTATGGCATGCACTTCGCAGTTTTTTACCAAAGTAATTGTACATACATTCAATTTCATAATATTACTCGATACTTTACTGTAACTGTCAACCGGCGGAATATTCAGTCATAACATCTAAATATTCAAGTAAAATCATATATATATATATATATTATATATATACACACAAACTCAGAATGGTCCCCTGACGTGAATGCAACGAGTCTTTTACTTATATAGAGGTTCTGAATGTAGGGACTAGGCTTGCTTTAAACCCTAGGTCCATGTCCCAAAGCTGGATCCTGTCTGCTTTGCAGATAGCTGGTGAGGGAAGCTATATTTATGGGATCTCTTTGCGAGAGACCCGTTGCCCACGTCGGGCTAGCATCATGAAAAAGAAAAACTATGGTATTTGTCATTTACCATTACTTATTCGGACTATAGTCGATTTTCCCAGAAGAGTTCCTTGTTCCATGCACGGTCTGTGTTTAACATATATATATAATATATATATATATATATATATACAGTGCTCGAAGTGGGAAAAAAACGGTAGCGGGATGGTAAACTCGAATCATAATATATATATATAAACTCGAAATTTTCATAATGTGCAAAGCCACAGCCTCCGGAAATGGCAGATTTTTATGTAACTAGAAATTTTTTTGTATATATATATATTATATATATATATACAAAATCGAGAAAAAAATATTCGTTACACTGCCATTAAAAAACTCTGTTACAAAAATAAAATATCTGTAAATAATCATTCCTTTAATTTATGTGAAATTCATTTCATCATCATACGTAACTGTAATACTGTATTTCGTTTTGCGCCTGCGCCGAACGCGTTTCTCCCCCATTCCCTCCCAACTTTGGGAGGGAATGGGGAGAACTATGACCGTAAAGGGAATGAATAATGATTTTATTGGAATTTACGTAAAATATTGTTTTATTTTCAATAAATTTCGACAAAAACTATATTTTCATCATTTCATGTAATCTTATTTAGCGAAACAAATAAGCTAACAAAAAGCCTGTTCTATTTCTGGAAAATCATATTTAGATTGTAAAGTTCCGGGATGATTTTAAGGTAAATATGAAGTAGTGGGATGATTTTACATTTAATTAAAAGTCGTGGGATGGCATCCATCCCATCCTGCCTCACTTCGAGCACTGTATATATATATATATATATACAGTATATATATATATATATATATATATATATATATATATATATACACACACACACACACACACACACTGCACAGTGTTATAGCAAAATTTACCGAGGAATATATTATATTCTTCAGGCCTTTGTTGTTTCATAGACTTAAGTGTTAAATGCTTTTTTGTCTCATTTCATAGATTTGATTTCACAAAGAACAGAAAAGCTAAATTAAATCGAAGTGGTTGGAGGAAAGAATATTTGGTTTACTACTGTACATGAAGTAATAGTATTTGAAATAAGGTAAAGTACCCACTGACCAGCAGTACAACGCGATCGACACACTTGAAAAACTGGTAAAGTGAAAGAAATTGATAAATAAAGTCAAAATAATCCCGTTCCACCCTACCTCACCAAAAAGGAAGAAAAAATTCCTTAAAATCTAGATTTGTTTGACATATCACATGATGAGAATGAGCTTCATATGATTGAATTAATGAAAATAAGGAAGTGGGCTAAAGAAATACACGTTATCAGTTAATGTAAAATTTACGCAAAGAGAAAATACCTTTGAGAGACCCAAAAGAAAAGGCTCCTCTCAGAAAAAGTAAAAATAAAATGCTAAAAGAATTTCAAAAGATTATTTTTTCCCTCCAGTAATTCTTCAAAGTCTGAAGCTGATAAAAATGAAGATGAAGGATTTTATGAATCATGAAAAACAATCATTAAATCATAAAACACCGAAGAAATGACGTTAATGTAACAACATTTTTAAACAAGACGAATAAACAAAAGCCTTTTCGCTGAAAAAGAATACAAATTATAAAGTTTTACGATATTTTTCAATATTTTTTCTGTACAGTTTTCATTTTTCATGGCATTAATATAGTATAGTGGTGGAACGGATATCCGCATCCGCATCTGCGGATATCCGCGTCAGTTTTAACACCCGCATCCGCACTTCTGACTGCGGATGTTATGCGGATATTACCTCTAATAAATTATGTAATTTACAATTAAATTAGCTTATAAAGTAGCTTATAAGGCCCAGTCATGCACATTTCATGTAAAGTATTAATTAATTATTAATGAACAAACAAATATATAAACCTGAAAATATAAATACCTGGTAACACAAAAAATTGAATGAAACTTGTTTCATTGAATTTTCTGTGGCTGAAACTCTTCAGAAAGTTATTATTTTTATCATAATGAAAACATTAATATTAATTTTAATTCTTATGCATTGCCTGCCATAATAGTAATATCACGAAATTTGAAAAATTATGTCATATATTCATAATTCTATATTATATTGATAGATTAACTAAATATCCGCATCCGCATTCGCAGATGTTGAAAAACTGACAACCGGTCCACCACTAATAAAGTATACACCATACAGTGGTGGATTATCACTGAGGCTATTGAGGCTGAAGCCTCAGGCTTCCATGCTTGAGGGGCCCCCCAATCAACTGAGTTTCGATGATATAATTCGAGATTTCGCAAACTTCTTTGATTAAATATGACAGCGTACACAAACTGACAAATTCCCTGTTTTATTTTATGTATTATAGGCCCTAAAGTAAAGTTTGTTTAATACTGTTTTGCAAACGGCAAAATACATTGTGTTAAGATTCTTTTAAGTTTGTTTCTCAATTAGCCTGAGCACCATACATATAATTCGTGTAAATGTACTATGTACTGTACATGTACATGTATTGTTAATAAAAAGCTATAGAAAATGGCCCCCATATTCTTCATTGCCCCGAGGCCCCGAGGTGTCTTAATCCGCCTCTGATACCATACAGTATTTAAAGTATTCTAATCTGAATATGCCGTTGGAAGCATGGAAGCTTTTTAGACAAAATTAATGGAATTCAGTTTATTACATATGAGAATTGAAAATATCAAGTAATACTAATAATAATATTAATAATAATAATAATAATAATAACAATAATAATAATGATAATAAACGAAAGGTAAAAATTTACCAAAATAGGGTTCGATTATTTTACTCACTATTAAATAAAATGATCAATTGTATATTTTTAAAAGAAAATAAATGCTGCTTAATAAAAAAGGATAAATTCTGAAATTAAAATTGCTGAATGAAATTAGCATATTTTGGCTAATTAATTATAAAATGAGAACTTAATTACTATGGTAATAATGACAGTAATGAACTTATATCTCAGTAGGAGCTAATGAAGTACTTCTTTATTTATTTGCGAAATACATTTGGTGATGAAGCCTGTCTGATATTTATGAGAATTGCATTCCATACATCTGCTCCTTTGAAAGAAAGTTTATTCCCTGCACTTTCCATTGTATAGTTTAGTCTGTGTATAAAATCTTTAGGGAGTCTAATATTATAATGATGATGATGAATTTGAAGGTGGGATGATTGCTCTTTGAATGGGTGATGTATGTTGATTTTTATTGATAGTTTTGAACATATTGACAGCAAACTAAATTTGCTTACGTCATTTAATTTTAAAATATTTAGCTCTTTAAACATTGTTGTTTTATTTTCAAAATTGAAAATGAAACAACAGGCTGGAATACCGAAATGAAACGATTCTCATGAATCGATGTACATTTAGCAGAATTAAGACGTTCTTCGATGAAAAAAATAACGTCATTTTTCACGTATCCCAAATCACTGCGTCGAAGTGTTGTCTTGCAAACAGAATTCCTGAAAAGCCTGATTGGTCTTCTCTACATTCAAAAGCGTTCATTTATTCATGTACTTATTCATTCATTCATGTTCATTTGTTTATGTACATAGGCTGAAAGAGGCTGACAGTTCTTTCCTGGTCGCCTAAACGTTCTTAACATGAACCCATTGAAAACTTTTGACAGAACCCTTGTCATCTATTCCAAATGCGAAGGCCTTCTTCCACATTTTGGGTAGTTTTAAAAGAAACTTTAATAATATGTGGCAACACTTTCATTGTACAGGGTGTCCAAGAAGTCCTTGGCAATTCGACAAAGTATGCTCCCAAACATAGAATTGCCACGGACTTCCTGGACACCCTGTACAATAGTACACTCAAAATGAAACCTTCTGGATTTAGAACTTATAACTTCTTTTTGAGGGCGCATTCTAGGGGAAGTTCTTCCCTTTTTTTGGGTATCAAATTTTCTCGTCAGATCTACAGATCTACAGAAGCTAAGAGCAACAAAGACCCTAAGATCCACTCTACGGTTAGCCCGAGAGTAACTTCTTTTAATGATACATAACTTCTTTAGATAGAAGGAATAGTCTCCAAACCTTCCTTTTTGAGTAATTTCAGACAATAGACGATACTATTTCTATTTGGAGAAGGTTGTAGGAAGTCTTTGTTTTCTGTGTACAAAAACGTACTGTCTGTACACCAAGAGGAGTCCTTGGCTCTCGTGAGGTTCGTGGATAAGGTTCTCGATACTGAATGTTTAGTTTTCTACTTTATCTACACATTTTGTGTATGTTGCGTACCACCTAAAATTTATTTCTTCAAAGTGATGTTCATATTCTGGAAAGTATATCCATCTCCTCATATACAGTATATAAAGTATCCCTATCCCTCTTCTTATATAGAGTAGCCCTATCCCTCTCCTTATATACAGTATCCCTACACCTCTCCTTATGTACAGTATATACAGTAGCCCTATCCCTCTCCTTATGTACAGGTAGCCCTATCCCTCTCCTTATATACAGTAGCCCTATCCTTCTCCTTATATACAGTAGCCCTATCCTTCTCCTTATATACAGTAGCCCTATCCCTCTTCTTGTATACAGTATGAAGCATGTTGAAATTTTTTTCTCCGAAAAGTGGAAAAACCACCTGGTTTATAGGGTGTGAAACCAAACATTTTTTATTCTCTTCACATTTTGTCCAGATCTTGTTGGAATAACTTAAATACTTTAGAAGGTCACATGATCAATGTGATACACATTTAATTTAGTCCATATATATTTCCCTCGGTTTCTCTGTCACAAAACTGTGCGTACGGTTGGTTACAAAAACTGGGATACAGCGGGACACAGTATCCAGACATTTGTAATTAATGGGACAGTTTCGGAAAAATGTTCGCCTAGAAACCTGAAATGATTAAAAACGAATTAATAAGTGGTAATATTCTGCTTTTGTTTAAATATTTTTTGGTGACAGCAACAAAATATCAGCAATTTAAGACCTAATCATTACTAATAAGTAATTTTTTGTGCATTTTAAAAATCTTTTGTTTCTAATTGAACTTTTTCCTAAACCATAAGTGGAATACTAATCTTAAGACTGTAGTTCAATAATGCAAATCTTTTGTACCATGAAACTATATATTTGTTTAGTTCTATAACTACAGTTATTTCTGACTTAAAACTTTGAAAATAACCATCTGTCATATATGACCTAACTTTTGATATAAATAACTTTTGCCTCGTAAATTTTAAATTCCATTCATTTTTTATTATATTTTATTTTGTTTTACTATTTACTGACTCCACTCTCTCTCTCTCTCTCCCTCTCTCTCTCTCTCTCTCTCTCTCTCTCTCTCTCTCTCTCTCTCTCTCTCTCTCTCTCACGCATAAAACATAAAAAAATTTAATTTATTAAAAACAACCAAAACTACTACTTTTCCTTGTAGTCCGGTAGCACAGACCCTGATTTTACTGGAACCCTGCTTTGTTTGTTATAAAGCAAATTTTTACATATTTTGAAAGCTTATACCACCCCATTCAAGAATCCATCGGGTGTACACCTGACCCCCGCTTGGCTTTTTCAATATGGCCGCCATTTTCAAGATGGCCGGCGAAACTGAAAAATCCCATATCCTGGTCAATACTTGATGGATTTTGATGATCTTGGTGTCATTTCTAGGGGTTTTTAGGATGATGAGCCGATCTGGAGGGGTTGCAGATACTTTGGGAGTCGTTTTGACCCACATTCGTCAATACTCAAGGTCATTGGAGGTCAACCCCCCCCCCCCCCCCCCCGAAATAAGGAATATCCCATATCCTGGGCAGTCGTGGAGATCTTTTAGTGATCGTACTGTCGTTTTTATGGTTTTGGCGAGACTGAGTAGTTCTATAGGGTTTAAAATGAAATCAGGGATTATTTTCCCCCATGGTAAGGTGAATTCCAATATGTCTAATTATTCCTCTTATCTTTTTCAGGTTGTTGACATTATTGCTGATGGTGCTGCCCACCTGGTGGTTTGATGACGTCTTGGTTGTGCTGATTCCAAAATTGTTTTTTGACTGCTGAATATGGAGAATATACCAGGTGAGCATTGTTTAGTTTTCATTTGCTGAGGATAAATTATTTTAATGTGATTTGTACTCTGAAGAATGGGTAAACAAAATTCTTATTTTTCAGGTTCTACAAAAGCAGCAGACGAATGTTTCTTCAAAGATTTCCTGCGTAGCTGTCCTGGAGGTCAGAAAGGTCTTTCAAATTGTGGGAGGATTCAGAAAATCATAGAGAGCAGCGACATCAGAGGGCAGCCAGATGTTCGAGCGAGACTAGAGCCTCTCTTGGAAGATGGAGCAAAAATCTTTTGTTATCACAAGAACTGTGTTTCCACTTATGCGTCTAAGCGGAATTTATCAGCATTCATGAAAAAGAGAGAATGTGATACACACAGTGGAGCCAAAAAGACTACGTAGTGCTGTTCTCAGTGAAAGCCCAGTATATGACCCTAAAAGGCACTGTCTCTTTTGTTTGAAAGTCAGTGAGTGTATATTACCCGAGAAATATAACATCAAAGTTCCGGTGCAATACCGCATTCCAGCATCTAGGTTTATGACCGATAAGCTTGGTGATAAAAAAACAAATTACAAAGATGTGTTGATAGAAAAGTGCATGGTTGATGCATGCTTTGACCATATCGAGAACGAGGCAACAGCGTTCATTGTTGCATGCTATGGAGATAAGAAATCCTCATCTCTTACTGAGTGTAGTCAGCGAGTATGGGCTCAAAAGACAGGGAAGTCGGGAACTGCTGCACCCAAACTATGTTCTCTACCACCAACAACTGAAGCTTTCCATCAAAATGTGCTCAGAGCCCACTACACTATGGCGAACTGGCTCGATGCACTAAAGTGTGACCCACCACCACTTGATCCTGTGCATTATGGGTGGGAGAGAGACGAAACAAACAGAGTTCTCATCCCAAAAACAGTTGGTGAAGGAGTGTGCTTAGCATCAGATGAAGTTCTAAAGCTAATCAGATGTGGGTGTGAATCACAATCAGCATGCAGGGAGAGTCGCTGAGGCTGCATGGGACGCGGAATCCCTTGCACAATGTTCTGTGCATGTGGCAGCGGCTTGGATTGCAACAATCCATTGACCCAAAACGCAAACGAAGAGCAGACTGATGATCCTGACGATCCTGACACTATCATGTCTTTTGATATTTGCCCCCAATAAATGGTTACCTAATGTGAATAACTGCATCAAAGTTGTCAATGCCAATCCCCCAGCTAGGTGTGAGCTTTGTTTTGCTTACGAGGTCATATCTTGTAGCTTTGCAACTTTCCATAGAATGCATGTGCCCTGCACTTCAGCATAAATTGTGGTTTATATCCGAATATCCATTTCCATATAATGTGGGTTATGTCATTTAAGCATTATGATCTGGTTTTATCTGCAGAAAAGATGTTAAGTGCTCAGCAGTTAGCTAGATTGTAGAAATTGTCACTGAAATAAAGCAAATACAGTGATGTCAACTGTGGCATTATCATATTTCAAGGCCAAATTTTAACCTCAAATGACCTTGACTTGACCCATGGAGTTACAAAATGATATTCTACTGTTATCATGTGCCTATAGAACTACTCAGTCTCGCCCAAAACCATAAAAACGACAGTAAGATCACCAAAATATCTCCACGACTGCCCGGGATATGGGATATTCCCAAAGGTGGGCAGGACCGAGTTCCAAAAGGACCGAATTCCAGGAACTCGGTCCTTTTTAAGGACCGTGAGCGGGAAAGTCGGTCCTTTTCTCAGTGAGGACCGAAATGAGGAACGACGGTCCATTTTTAAGCAATTCCGGACGGTCTTTTTTAGTGATTTTAGTGTGTTTAGTGATTATTTGAAGTTCTAAAGAAGATGGATCGTTTCCTCCAGAAGACTCAGAAAGAGACTGAGACTGAACTGAAACTTGTTTCAACACCTGGAGGAGACGAAGAATCTACTGATGTTAGTGCTTCAACTTCAAGTCAAGCAACTGGAGCTCCTAGCGGAAGAACTGAACCTGGCAATCCCTGGCCGTACCTGGACAAATACTTTGAATACCTGGGCCCCAAGGGTGAGCAGAACCTGGAGTACAAGTGCTTGCTGTGCCTGCCGAACAAGAACATCCTCTCAACAAGCAACAAGAGCCAAAACAACCTCAAGCGACATGTCTCCAGGCGCCACCCTCACGTCCAGAACCAGTTCGACCAGTGCTCAAGCCGAAAAGGTTAGGGCTCAGTGACAGCCATTTTGAAATGCTAGTCTTCTTGAAGAGAAACTCAAGCATTTAACTTAATAACTTTTTTTCATCATTTATGTATTGTATTAATTATAATTTACGTTAATAAAATTAAAGATTTCCGGTGTCTTTAATTTCATTTTTCATTTTAATCAAATTTTTCACTTATATTATATATAAGGACCGAGGACCGAGTCGTTCGTAGGTCCTATCTTCAGAAAGGACCGTGACCGGGACCGTCGGTCCAGTTTGAGGCAAGGACCGGGACCGTCGGTCCTTTTTGAGGCCCGGGTGCCCACCTTTGGATATTCCTTATTTCGGGGGGCGTTTGACCTCCAGTGACCTTGAGTATTGACGAATGTGGGTCAAAACGACTCCCAAAGTACCAGTCGTCTTGAAAGGGTTAAGCATCGATTCATTCATATGAGGACGCTTTCGAAACTCTTACTTTGGCAGCAATCTGACGCTGAGGTACTCCTTCATGGTTTACTGTAGAGCAGGCTTCTCCAACATACGGCCCGCGGGCCAGAGTCCGGCCCACCAAAGATTTGTATCAGGCTCGGCTGACGGATACTGAAAATTCATTATCTGATGTCATATTTTATTTCAATAAAATTTAATCGTGAAATAAAATTTTATCTAAAATTTGCACACTGGCCCTCGGTGTGGATCATTAATTGAAATATGGCCCTTCATTAAAAAAGGATGAACATCCCTGGTTTAGAGGAACAATTTGGCCCCTTACTGCTTCGCTGAGATCATTTGGCATTTGAAAAATTATTCCCTAGGTGTCTCCTTGGGAATTACATTGGCAGCACTGTTCGCTCTCTCAGGGCTAGATTTTATTCGCATATGGGAATAAGTGGCCGAACAGGTAAAATTTTAAAAACTAAAGAAGTTTCGAGTATTCGGGAACACAGTATAAAATGTAAAACTGATGTCACTTTAGACAATTTTAAAATTCTTGGTTGTAATACTTGTCCCAACTCACTAAGAATTTTGGAATCGCTTTTCATTAAAACATTGTCCCCTACTCTAAATGTTGACTCATCAGCCGTCCCCCTAAATTTGCTATAATCCCTCCTCCTTCCCCAATTCCTTATAATCCCCCTTCCCCAATCGCCCTCGCCATCTCTTGTTTTCCCGTCTTGCCTCTGCTTAAATCAGTTAGCCTCGGAAATTGCAGTGAAAGGTTAGTTAGTTTCATTATTCCAGTGTACTATTGTTAATTTTTCCAGTGTATTAATTTCACATTTACTATATGTATTTAAAAATAGCTTCTTAATTTTTATATGTAAATCTGTATAACTTAGAATTTAACCCTCTTTTCTCAGTCTTTTAAAATTTGCCTTTATGAATAGGTTATAGGAAATTTTCTGTCTTTTTTTTCATTCAATATGATTTTAATTTCACATTGTTATTAAACAGCCTGAAGATGAGCGTATTGCTCGAAACGTTGCGCATTAAAGAAGACTTTTCATGGCATTACATTTCTCCTTGTCATTGGATTTCTCCTAATATTAAATTGAAGCTCTGTAGAAGCAACCCGCATGATTATATATATTCAAGGTATGGACAAGATGGCCTCAGGGCTTATCGCCATGTTTTGGAAGACTTCACGAAAGTTTTCTCAAGTCAAACTGGACTGTTATTTTCTTGAAATGTGTCGGAACTGCAGGGTTTTCCCGAAATTTTTTACTTCAAACTCTACCGTGACAATCTATATGACTCTGAATTTTATCATCGTCCCTGGAATATTTATTAATAATGAAATTAATTATAAATCAAAATTTTCAGATTCGCATAACAAGTCTCTTGGGGCATTATATAACTACTCTTAAAAATACCTTGTTCGTTGGACTATTTTATAATAATTTCTCTGTACAAACGTGAACTAGAGAAAAATTTCACTTCATCTTGGAACACAATGAACGTAGTTAAAGGCTTTGGGAATGAATTCACCAATTTTTTCAATTCAGATAAGGTAATTTCGAATCTTTCTAGTTACACACTCTCCCCTCGGGAAAAGTTTTACTGTCACTTGGTTGCAATTTAAGCTTCCGTTGTTTCAAATATATAAGCCTTCGTTTTTTCTTTACTTTGAAAAATTTTCAATGGCTTGAAAAATGTTCCCCATGTGGGTGAATTCAATAATTTCAAAGTCAGTTCCAAATTTAACTCAGAATTTTTTCATAAACTTTGAAATCTTAAATTTCAATCTTCATATTAGGAAGAGTGATTTGCAGTGTATTAAGAATTTGGCAAAGAACCAGGAGATTGTTTGGACTAGACCAGACAAGGGTAACGGAGTGGTTATTTTGAATAAATCGGACTACATAAAACAAAACTAATGAAATCCTAAGTTGATCTTACTAATTCAAACAAATTCTAGAACCTGTCAATAAAGTCATTGTAAGGTTGGAAGACCAGGTTAATAGATTTCTGTCACGACTAAAGTCTTTAAGATAATAAAAAATGATACTTACTCTCAGTTGTTCGCATCTGGTGCTAATCTTGCTCAATTACTGTCTGCCTAAAATCCATAAAGCTGACAACCTCTCCGTCCTATTTTAGCTTCGTATAAACTTACCCACCTTTCAATTGGCAAAATTTGTTGTTCGTCTCCTGTCACCCTTGCGAAAAATGCTTACACTATAAATAAATCGTTTGAATCAAAAAGACCTCCTTGGTGAGAACTTCGATCAAAAAAGTTTTTGGCAGTTTTGATGTAAAGTCGCTTTTCACAAATGTACCTGTATCTGAAAACTATTGCCATTATTTTACTGTAGATAGGGTTTTAGCTCAGTTGATAATTTTCATGGTTTTTCATTGTCTCATTTTAAGGAACTTTTAGAATTGGTCTTCAAACAATGCTATTTCACTTTCAACAATAAGGTTACCAACAAATGAGGAGTAGGGATGGGATCACCTTGGACCGTTAGCAGCTGATTTTTTTATGACTCATTTAGAAAGTGTAATTTTTAGACAATCTCCCACTCATCTCAAGCCAATTTTCTATCGACGCTTCGTTGATGATTCGATAGCAGTCTTTGATAATGCGGTACAAGCGCAACAATTCTTTAACTTCCTAAATTCTTTGCACCCAATATAACGTATACAATGGAAACTGAGCAAAATGGCTCCCTCCCCTTTTAGATCTTTTAATTTCGAAAAACGGTGATTCTATTACTACATCAGTTTACAGGAAACCCACTTTCACTGGTTTGGGCATGAATTTTTTTAGTTTTACTGATTTCAACTATAAGATGTCTTGTATTAAAACTCTCCTGTTCAGAGGATATAATTTGACCTCTAGTTTTACCTTACTTAATGATGAATTTAATATCTAAGATCATACTTTACTAATAATAGTTTTTTCCTGTTCAATATGTAGACAAACTAATTAGATCCTTCTTAAATAATGTTTATAGCCCTCAACTTCCATGTATTACAGTGCCGAAGGATATAAATATTTCTTGGTCCTGAAATGGGTCCTTTGAATAAGGAATTTAAGCTTAAATTTACAAAGTTGCTAAGGAAATTTTTTTATCATACTGACTTTCCGCATCATATTTATTAATAAACGTCTTTAGTAGATTTTTCTCAGCGAAGGATCGAACCCCTGACTCGTGCGTAGCGGTGTTGTATATTTATTAACTGCCTAGGTGTCTCCTTGGGAATTACATTGCAGCACTGTTCGCTCTCTCAGGGCTAGATTTTATTCGCATATGGGAAAAGGGCCGAACAGGTAAAATTTAAAAACCAAGAAGTTTTCGAGTATTCGGGAACACAGTATAAAATGTAAAACTGATGTCACTTTAGACAATTTAAAAATTCTTGGTTGTAATACTTGTCCCAACTCACTAAGAATTTTAGAAATCGCTTTTCATTAAAACATTGTCCCCTACTCTAAGTTGACTCATCAGCCGTCCCCCTAAATTTGCTATAATCCCTCCTCTTCCCCAATTTCCTTATAATCCCCCCTTCCCCAATCGCCCTCGCCATCTCTTGTTTTCCCGTCTTGCCTCTGCTTAAATCAGTTAGCCTCGGAAATTGCAGTGAAGGTTAGTTAGTTTCATATTCAGTGTACTATTGTTAATTTTCCAGTGTATTAATTTCACATTTACTATATGTATTTAAAAATAGCTTTTAATTTTTATATGTAAATCTGTATAACTTAGAATTTAACCCTCTTTTCTCAGTCTTTTAAAATTTGCCTTTATGAATAGGTTATAGAAATTTTCTGTCTGTTTTTCATTCAATATTGATTTTAATTCACATTGTTATTAAACAGCCTGAAGATGAGCGTATGCTCGAAACGTTGCGCATTAAAGAAGACTTTTCATGGCATTTACATTTCTCCTTGTCATTGGATTTCTCCTAAATATTAAATTGAAGCTCTGTAGAAGCAACCCGCATGATTATATATATTCAAGGTATGGACAAGATGGCCTCAGGGCTTATCGCCATGTTTGGGAGACTTCACGAAAGTTTCTCAAGTCAAAACTGACTGTTATTTTCTTGAAATGTCGGACTGCAGGGTTTTCCGAAATTTGTTTACTTCAAACTCTACCGTGACAATCTATATGACTCTGAATTTTATCAATCGTCCCTGGAATATTTATTAAATAATGAAATTAATTATAAAATCAAAATTTCAGATTCGCATAACAAGTCTCTTGGGCATTATATAACTTACTCTTAAAAATACCTTGTCGTTGTTGGACTATTATTAATAATTTCTCTTGTAACGTGAACTAGAAAAATTTCACTCTACCATCTTGGAAACACATGAACGTAAGTTAAAGGCTTTGGGAATGAATTCACCAAATTTTTTCAATTCAGATAAGGTAATTTCGAATCTTTCTAGTTACACATCTCCCCTGGGAAAAGTTTTTACTGTCACTTGGTTTGCAATTAAGCTTCCGTTGTTTTCAAATATATAAGCCTTTCGTTTTTTTCTTACTTTGAAAATTTTTCAATGGCTTGAAAAAATGTTCCCCATGTGGGTGAATTCAATATTTCAATGTCAGATCAAATTTTAACTCAAGAATTTTTTTCATAAACTTGAAATCTTAATTCATCTTTCATATTTAGGAAGAGTGATTTGCAGTGTATAAGAATTTGGCAAAGAACCAGGAGATTGTTGACTAGCCCAGACAAGGGTAACGGAGTGGTTATTGAATAAATCGGGATACATAAACAAAACTAATGAAATCCTAAGTGATGTCTTACTAAATTCAAACAAATTCTAGAAACCTGTCAATAAGTCATTTAAGGTTGGAAGACCAGTTAATAGATTTCTGTCACGACTAAAAGTCTTTAAAGATAATAAAAAATGATCTTACTCTCAGTTGTTCGCATCTGGTGCTAATCTTGCTCAATTATACTGTCTGCCTAAAATCCAAAAGCTGGAACACTCTCCGTCCTATTTTAGCTTCGTATAACTTACCCACCTTTCAATTGGCAAAATTTGTTGTTCGTCTCCTGTCACCCTTTGCGGAAAAATGCTTACACTATAAATAACTCGTTTGAATTCCAAAAAGACCTCCTTGGTGAGAACTTCGATTCAAAAAAGTTTTTTGCAGTTTTGATGTAAGTCGCTTTTCACAAATGTACCTGTATCTGAAACTATTGCCATTATTTTACTGTAGATAGGGTTTTTAGCTCAGTTGATAATTTTCATGGTTTTTCATTGTCTCATTTTAAGGAACTTTTAGAATTGGTCTTCAAACAATGCTATTTCACTTTCAACAATAAGGTTTACCAACAAATTGATGGAGTAGGGATGGGATACCTGTCGGACCGTTAGCAGCTGATTTTTTTATGACTCATTTAGAAAGTGTAATTTTTAGACAATCTCCCACTCATCTCAAGCCAATTTTCTATCGACGCTTCGTTGATGATCGATAGCAGTCTTTGATAATGCGGTACAAGCGCAACAATTCTTTAACTCCTAAATTCTTTGCACCCCAATATAACGTATACAATGGAAACTGAGCAAAATGGCTCCCTCCCTTTTTAGATCTTTTTTTCGAAAAACGGTGATTCTATTACTACATCAGTTTACAGGAAACCCACTTTCACTGGTTTGGGCATGAATTTTTTTAGTTTTACTGATTTCAACTATAAGATGTCTTGTATTAAAACTCTCCTGTTCAGAGGGATATTTGACCTCTAGTTTTACCTTACTTAATGATGAATTTAATAATCTAAGATCATACTTTACTAATAATAGTTTTCCTGTTCAATATGTAGACAAACTAATTAGATCCTTCTTAAATAATGTTTATAGCCCTCAACTTCCATGTATTACAGTGCCGAAGGATATAAAAATTTCTTGGTACTGAAAGGGTCCTTTGAATAAGGAATTTAAGCTTAAATTTACAAAGTTGCTAAGGAAATTTTTTATCATACTGATTTCCGCATTCATATTTATTAATAAAACGTCTTTAGGTAGCTTTTTCTCAGCGAAGGATCGAACCCCTGACTCGTTGCGTAGCGGGTTGTATATTTATTTACCTGCCCTAGGTGTCTCCTTGGGAATTACATTGGCAGCACTGTTCGCTCTCTCAGGGCTAGATTTTATTCGCATATGGGAATAAGTGGCCGAACAGGTAAATTTAAAAACCAAAGAAGTTTCGAGTATTCGGGAACACAGTATAAAATGTAAAACTGATGTCACTTTAGACAATTTTAAAATTCTTGGTTGTAATACTTGTCCCAACTCACTAAGAATTTTAGAATCGCTTTTCATTAAAACATTGTCCCCTACTCTAAATGTTGACTCATCAGCGTCCCCCTAAATTTGCTATAATCCCTCCTCCTTCCCCAATTCCTTATAATCCCCCCTTCCCCAATCGCCCTCGCCATCTCTTGTTTCCCGTCTTGCCTCTGCTTAAATCAGTTAGCCTCGGAAATTGCAGTGAAAGGTTAGTTAGTTTCATTATTCCAGTGTACTATTGTTAATTTTTCCAGTGTATTAATTTCACATTTACTATATGTATTTAAAAATAGCTTCTTAATTTTATATGTAATCTGTATAACTTAGAATTTAACCCTCTTTTCTCAGTCTTTTAAATTTGCCTTATGAATAGGTATAGAAATTTTCTGTCTTGTTTTTCATTCAATATTGATTTTAATTTCACATTGTTATTAAACAGCCTGAAGATGAGCGTATTGCTCGAAACGTTGCGCATTAAAAGACTTTTCATGGCATTTACATTTCTCCTTGTCATTGGATTTCTCCTAAATATTAAATTGAAGCTCTGTAGAAGCAACCCGCATGATATATATATTCAAGGTATGGACAAGATGGCTCAGGGCTTATCGCCATGTTTGGAAGACTTCACGAAAGTTCTCAAGTCAAAACTGGACTGTTATTTTCTTGAAATGTGTCGGACCTGCAGGGTTTTCCCGAAATTTGTTACTTCAAACTCTACCGTGACAATCTATATGACTCTGATTTTATCAATCGTCCCTGGAATATTTATTAAATAATGAAATTAATTATAAAATCAAAAATTTCAGATTCGCATAACAAGTCTCTTGGGCATTATATAATACTCTTAAAAATACCTTGTCGTTGTTGGACTATTTATTAATAATTCTCTTGTACAACGTGAACTAGAAAAATTTCACTCTACCATCTTGGAAACACATGAACGTAAGTTAAAGGCTTTGGGAATGAATCACCAAATTTTTTCAATTCAGATAAGGTAATTTCGAATCTTTCTAGTTACACACTCTCCCCTGGGGAAAAGTTTTACTGTCACTGGTTTGCAATTTAAGCTTCCGTTGTTTCAAATATATAAGCCTTCGTTTTTCTTTACTTTGAAAAATTTTTCAATGCTTGAAAAATGTTCCCCATGTGGGTGAATTCAATAATTTCAAATGTCAGTTCTCAAATTTAACTCAAGAATTTTTTCATAAACTTTGAAATCTTAAATTTCAATCTTTCATATTTAGGAAGAGTGATTTGCAGTGTATTAAGAATTTGGCAAAGAACCAGGAGATTGTTGTGACTAGACCAGACAAGGGTAACGGAGTGGTTATTTTGAATAAATCGGACTACATAAACAAAACTAATGAAATCCTAAGTGATCTTACTAAATTCAAACAAATTCTAGAACCTGTCAATAAAGTCATTGTAAGGTTGGAAGACCAGGTTAATAGATTTCTGTCACGACTAAAGTCTTTAAAGATAATAAAAAATGATACTTACTCTCAGTTGTTCGCATCTGGTGCTAATCTTGCTCAATTATACTGTCTGCCTAAAATCCATAAAGCTGGAACACCTCTCCGTCCTATTTTAGCTTCGTATAACTTACCCACCTTTCAATTGGCAAAATTTGTTGTTCGTCTCCTGTCACCCTTTGCGAAAAATGCTTCACTATAAATAACTCGTTTGAATTCCAAAAAGACCTCCTTGGTGAGAACTTCGATTCAAAAAAGTTTTTTGGCAGTTTTGATGTAAAGTCGCTTTTCACAAATGTACCTGTATCTGAAAACTATTGCCATTATTTACTGTAGATAGGGTTTTTAGCTCAGTTGATAATTTTCATGGTTTTTCATTGTCTCATTTTAAGGAACTTTTAGAATTGGTCTTCAAACAATGCTATTTCACTTTCAACAATAAGGTTTACCAACAAATTGATGGAGTAGGGATGGGATCACCTGTCGGACCGTTAGCAGCTGATTTTTTTATGACTCATTTAGAAAGTGTAATTTTTAGACAATCTCCCACTCATCTCAAGCCAATTTCTATCGACGCTTCGTTGATGATTCGATAGCAGTCTTTGATAATGCGGTACAAGCGCAACAATTCTTTAACTTCCTAAATTCTTTGCACCCCAATATAACGTATACAATGGAAACTGAGCAAAATGGCTCCCTCCCCTTTTTAGATCTTTTAATTTCGAAAAACGGTGATTCTATTACTACATCAGTTTACAGGAAACCCACTTTCACTGGTTTGGGCATGAATTTTTTTAGTTTTACTGATTTCAACTATAAGATGTCTTGTATTAAAACTCTCCTGTTCAGAGGATATAATTTGACCTCTAGTTTTACCTTACTTAATGATGAATTTAATAATCTAAGATCATACTTTACTAATAATAGTTTTCCTGTTCAATATGTAGACAAACTAATTAGATCCTTCTTAAATAATGTTTATAGCCCTCAACTTCCATGTATTACAGTGCCGAAGGATATAAAATATTTCTTGGTACCTGAAATGGGTCCTTTGAATAAGGAATTTAAGCTTAAATTTACAAAGTTGCTAAGGAAATTTTTTTATCATACTGATTTCCGCATCATATTTATTAATAAAACGTCTTTAGGTAGCTTTTTCTCAGCGAAGGATCGAACCCCTGACTCGTTGCGTAGCGGTGTTGTATATTTATTTACCTGCCCTAGGTGTCTCCTTGGGAATTACATTGGCAGCACTGTTCGCTCTCTCAGGGCTAGATTTTATTCGCATATGGGAATAAGTGGCCGAACAGGTAAAATTTTAAAAACCAAAGAAGTTTCGAGTATTCGGGAACACAGTATAAAATGTAAAACTGATGTCACTTTAGACAATTTTAAAATTCTTGGTTGTAATACTTGTCCCAACTCACTAAGAATTTTAGAATCGCTTTTCATTAAAACATTGTCCCCTACTCTAAATGTTGACTCATCAGCCGTCCCCCTAAATTTGCTATAATCCCTCCTCCTTCCCCAATTCCTTATAATCCCCCCTTCCCCAATCGCCCTCGCCATCTCTTGTTTTCCCGTCTTGCCTCTGCTTAAATCAGTTAGCCTCGGAAATTGCAGTGAAAGGTTAGTTAGTTTCATTATTCCAGTGTACTATTGTTAATTTTTCCAGTGTATTAATTTCACATTTACTATATGTATTTAAAAATAGCTTCTTAATTTTTATATGTAAATCTGTATAACTTAGAATTTAACCCTCTTTTCTCAGTCTTTTAAAATTTGCCTTTATGAATAGGTTATAGAAATTTTCTGTCTTGTTTTTCATTCAATATTGATTTTAATTTCACATTGTTATTAAACAGCCTGAAGATGAGCGTATTGCTCGAAACGTTGCGCATTAAGAAGACTTTTCATGGCATTTACATTTCTCCTTGTCATTGGATTTCTCCTAAATATTAAATTGAAGCTCTGTAGAAGCAACCCGCATGATTATATATATTCAAGGTATGGACAAGATGGCCTCAGGGCTTATCGCCATGTTTGGAAGACTTCACGAAAGTTTCTCAAGTCAAAACTGGACTGTTATTTTCTTGAAATGTGTCGGACCTGCAGGGTTTTCCCGAAATTTGTTTACTTCAAACTCTACCGTGACAATCTATATGACTCTGAATTTTATCAATCGTCCCTGGAATATTTATTAAATAATGAAATTAATTATAAAATCAAAATTTCAGATTCGCATAACAAGTCTCTTGGGCATTATATAACTACTCTTAAAATACCTTGTCGTTGTTGGACTATTTATTAATAATTTCTCTTGTACAACGTGAACTAGAAAAATTTCACTCTACCATCTTGGAAACACATGAACGTAAGTTAAAGGCTTTGGGAATGAATTCACCAAATTTTTTCAATTCAGATAAGGTAATTTCGAATCTTTCTAGTTACACACTCTCCCCTGGGGAAAAGTTTTTACTGTCACTTGGTTTGCAATTTAAGCTTCCGTTGTTTCAAATATATAAGCCTTCGTTTTTCTTTACTTTGAAAAATTTTTCAATGGCTTGAAAAAATGTTCCCCATGTGGGTGAATTCAATAATTTCAAATGTCAGTTCTCAAATTTAACTCAAGAATTTTTTCATAAACTTTGAAATCTTAAATTTCAATCTTTCATATTTAGGAAGAGTGATTTGCAGTGTATTAAGAATTTGGCAAAGAACCAGGAGATTGTTGTGACTAGACCAGGACAAGGGTAACGGAGTGGTTATTTTGAATAAATCGGACTACATAAACAAAACTAATGAAATCCTAAGTGATCTTACTAAATTCAAACAAATTCTAGAACCTGTCAATAAAGTCATTGTAAGGTTGGAAGACCAGGTTAATAGATTTCTGTCACGACTAAAGTCTTTAAAGATAATAAAAAATGATACTTACTCTCAGTTGTTCGCATCTGGTGCTAATCTTGCTCAATTATACTGTCTGCCTAAAATCCATAAAGCTGGAACACCTCTCCGTCCTATTTTAGCTTCGTATAACTTACCCACCTTTCAATTGGCAAAATTTGTTGTTCGTCTCCTGTCACCCTTTGCGAAAAATGCTTACACTATAAATAACTCGTTGAATTCCAAAAAGACCTCCTTGGTGAGAACTTCGATTCAAAAAAGTTTTTTGGCAGTTTTGATGTAAAGTCGCTTTTCACAAATGTACCTGTATCTGAAACTATTGCCATTATTTTACTGTAGATAGGGTTTTTAGCTCAGTTGATAATTTTCATGGTTTTTCATTGTCTCATTTTAAGGAACTTTTAGAATTGGTCTTCAAACAATGCTATTTCACTTTCAACAATAAGGTTTACCAACAAATTGATGGAGTAGGGATGGGATCACCTGTCGGACCGTTAGCAGCTGATTTTTTTATGACTCATTTAGAAAGTGTAATTTTTAGACAATCTCCCACTCATCTCAAGCCAATTTTCTATCGACGCTTCGTTGATGATTCGATAGCAGTCTTTGATAATGCGGTACAAGCGCAACAATTCTTTAACTTCCTAAATTCTTTGCACCCCAATATAACGTATACAATGGAAACTGAGCAAAATGGCTCCCTCCCCTTTTTAGATCTTTTAATTTCGAAAAACGGTGATTCTATTACTACATCAGTTTACAGGAAACCCACTTTCACTGGTTTGGGCATGAATTTTTTTAGTTTTACTGATTTCAACTATAAGATGTCTTGTATTAAAACTCTCCTGTTCAGAGGATATAATTTGACCTCTAGTTTTACCTTACTTAATGATGAATTTAATAATCTAAGATCATACTTTACTAATAATAGTTTTCCTGTTCAATATGTAGACAAACTAATTAGATCCTTCTTAAATAATGTTTATAGCCCTCAACTTCCATGTATTACAGTGCCGAAGGATATAAAATATTTCTTGGTACCTGAAATGGGTCCTTTGAATAAGGAATTTAAGCTTAAATTACAAAGTTGCTAAGGAAATTTTTTTATCATACTGATTTCCGCATCATATTTATTAATAAAACGTCTTTAGGTAGCTTTTTCTCAGCGAAGGATCGAACCCCTGACTCGTTGCGTAGCGGTGTTGTATATTTATTTACCTGCCCTAGGTGTCTCCTTGGGAATTACATTGGCAGCACTGTTCGCTCTCTCAGGGCTAGATTTTATTCGCATATGGGAATAAGTGGCCGAACAGGTAAAATTTTAAAAACCAAAGAAGTTTCGAGTATTCGGGAACACAGTATAAAATGTAAAACTGATGTCACTTTAGACAATTTTAAAATTCTTGGTTGTAATACTTGTCCCAACTCACTAAGAATTTTAGAATCGCTTTTCATTAAAACATTGTCCCCTACTCTAAATGTTGACTCATCAGCCGTCCCCCTAAATTTGCTATAATCCCTCCTCCTTCCCCAATTCCTTATAATCCCCCCTTCCCCAATCGCCCTCGCCATCTCTTGTTTTCCCGTCTTGCCTCTGCTTAAATCAGTTAGCCTCGGAAATTGCAGTGAAAGGTTAGTTAGTTTCATTATTCCAGTGTACTATTGTTAATTTTTCCAGTGTATTAATTTCACATTTACTATATGTATTTAAAAATAGCTTCTTAATTTTTATATGTAAATCTGTATAACTTAGAATTTAACCCTCTTTTCTCAGTCTTTTAAAATTTGCCTTTATGAATAGGTTATAGAAATTTTCTGTCTTGTTTTTCATTCAATATTGATTTTAATTTCACATTGTTATTAAACAGCCTGAAGATGAGCGTATTGCTCGAAACGTTGCGCATTAAAGAAGACTTTTCATGGCATTTACATTTCTCCTTGTCATTGGATTTCTCCTAAATATTAAATTGAAGCTCTGTAGAAGCAACCCGCATGATTATATATATTCAAGGTATGGACAAGATGGCCTCAGGGCTTATCGCCATGTTTGGAAGACTTCACGAAAGTTTCTCAAGTCAAAACTGGACTGTTATTTTCTTGAAATGTGTCGGACCTGCAGGGTTTTCCCGAAATTTGTTTACTTCAAACTCTACCGTGACAATCTATATGACTCTGAATTTTATCAATCGTCCCTGGAATATTTATTAAATAATGAAATTAATTATAAAATCAAAATTTCAGATTCGCATAACAAGTCTCTTGGGCATTATATAACTACTCTTAAAAATACCTTGTCGTTGTTGGACTATTTATTAATAATTTCTCTTGTACAACGTGAACTAGAAAAATTTCACTCTACCATCTTGGAAACACATGAACGTAAGTTAAAGGCTTTGGGAATGAATTCACCAAATTTTTTCAATTCAGATAAGGTAATTTCGAATCTTTCTAGTTACACACTCTCCCCTCGGGAAAAGTTTTTACTGTCACTTGGTTTGCAATTTAAGCTTCCGTTGTTTCAAATATATAAGCCTTCGTTTTTTCTTTACTTTGAAAATTTTTTCAATGGCTTGAAAAATGTTCCCCATGTGGGTGAATTCAATAATTTCAAATGTCAGTTCTCAAATTTAACTCAAGAATTTTTTCATAAACTTTGAAATCTTAAATTTCAATCTTTCATATTTAGGAAGAGTGATTTGCAGTGTATTAAGAATTTGGCAAAGAACCAGGAGATTGTTGTGACTAGACCAGACAAGGGTAACGGAGTGGTTATTTTGAATAAATCGGACTACATAAACAAAACTAATGAAATCCTAAGTGATCTTACTAAATTCAAACAAATTCTAGAACCTGTCAATAAAGTCATTGTAAGGTTGGAAGACCAGGTTAATAGATTTCTGTCACGACTAAAGTCTTTAAAGATAATAAAAAATGATACTTACTCTCAGTTGTTCGCATCTGGTGCTAATCTTGCTCAATTATACTGTCTGCCTAAAATCCATAAAGCTGGAACACCTCTCCGTCCTATTTTAGCTTCGTATAACTTACCCACCTTTCAATTGGCAAAATTTGTTGTTCGTCTCCTGTCACCCTTTGCGAAAAATGCTTACATTATAAATAACTCGTTTGAATTCCAAAAAGACCTCCTTGGTGAGAACTTCGATTCAAAAAAGTTTTTTGGCAGTTTTGATGTAAAGTCGCTTTTCACAAATGTACCTGTATCTGAAACTATTGCCATTATTTACTTAGATAGGGTTTTTAGCTCAGTTGATAATTTTCATGGTTTTCATTGTCTCATTTTAAGGAACTTTTAGAATTGGTCTTCAAACAATGCTATTTCACTTTCAACAATAAGGTTTACCAACAAATTGATGGAGTAGGGATGGGATCACCTGTCGGACCGTTAGCAGCTGATTTTTTTATGACTCATTTAGAAAGTGTAATTTTTAGACAATCTCCCACTCATCTCAAGCCAATTTTCTATCGACGCTTCGTTGATGATTCGATAGCAGTCTTTGATAATGCGGTACAAGCGCAACAATTCTTTAACTTCCTAATTCTTTGCACCCCAATATAACGTATACAATGGAAACTGAGCAAAATGGCTCCCTCCCCTTTTTAGATCTTTTAATTTCGAAAAACGGTGATTCTATTACTACATCAGTTTACAGGAAACCCACTTTCACTGGTTTGGGCATGAATTTTTTTAGTTTTACTGATTTCAACTATAAGATGTCTTGTATTAAAACTCTCCTGTTCAGAGGATATAATTTGACCTCTAGTTTTACCTTACTTAATGATGAATTTAATAATCTAAGATCATACTTTACTAATAATAGTTTTCCTGTTCAATATGTAGACAAACTAATTAGATCCTTCTTAAATAATGTTTATAGCCCTCAACTTCCATGTATTACAGTGCCGAAGGATATAAAATATTTTTGGTACCTGAAATGGGTCCTTTGAATAAGGAATTTAAGCTTAAATTTACAAAGTTGCTAAGGAAATTTTTTTATCATACTGATTTCCGCATCATATTTATTAATAAAACGTCTTTAGGTAGCTTTTTCTCAGCGAAGGATCGAACCCCTGACTCGTTGCGTAGCGGTGTTGTATATTTATTTACCTGCCCTAGGTGTCTCCTTGGGAATTACATTGGCAGCACTGTTCGCTCTCTCAGGGCTAGATTTTATTCGCATATGGGAATAAGTGGCCGAACAGGTAAAATTTTAAAAACCAAAGAAGTTTCGAGTATTCGGGAACACAGTATAAAATGTAAAACTGATGTCACTTTAGACAATTTTAAAATTCTTGGTTGTAATACTTGTCCCAACTCACTAAGAATTTTAGAATCGCTTTTCATTAAAACATTGTCCCCTACTCTAAATGTTGACTCATCAGCCGTCCCCCTAAATTTGCTATAATCCCTCCTCCTTCCCCAATTCCTTATAATCCCCCCTTCCCCAATCGCCCTCGCCATCTCTTGTTTTCCCGTCTTGCCTCTGCTTAAATCAGTTAGCCTCGGAAATTGCAGTGAAAGGTTAGTTAGTTTCATTATTCCAGTGTACTATTGTTAATTTTTCCAGTGTATTAATTTCACATTTACTATATGTATTTAAAAATAGCTTCTTAATTTTTATATGTAAATCTGTATAACTTAGAATTTAACCCTCTTTTCTCAGTCTTTTAAAATTTGCCTTTATGAATAGGTTATAGAAATTTTCTGTCTTGTTTTTCATTCAATATTGATTTTAATTTCACATTGTTATTAAACAGCCTGAAGATGAGCGTATTGCTCGAAACGTTGCGCATTAAAGAAGACTTTTCATGGCATTTACATTTCTCCTTGTCATTGGATTTCTCCTAAATATTAAATTGAAGCTCTGTAGAAGCAACCCGCATGATTATATATATTCAAGGTATGGACAAGATGGCCTCAGGGCTTATCGCCATGTTTGGAAGACTTCACGAAAGTTTCTCAAGTCAAAACTGGACTGTTATTTCTTGAAATGTGTCGGACCTGCAGGGTTTTCCGAAATTTGTTTACTTCAAACTCTACCGTGACAATCTATATGACTCTGAATTTTATCAATCGTCCCTGGAATATTTATTAAATAATGAAATTAATTATAAAATCAAAATTTCAGATTCGCATAACAAGTCTCTTGGGCATTATATAACTACTCTTAAAAATACCTTGTCGTTGTTGGACTATTTATTAATAATTTCTCTTGTACAACGTGAACTAGAAAAATTTCACTCTACCATCTTGGAAACACATGAACGTAAGTTAAAGGCTTTGGGAATGAATTCACCAAATTTTTTCAATTCAGATAAGGTAATTTCGAATCTTTCTAGTTACACACTCTCCCCTGGGGAAAAGTTTTTACTGTCACTTGGTTTGCAATTTAAGCTTCCGTTGTTTCAAATATATAAGCCTTCGTTTTTTCTTTACTTTGAAAAATTTTTCAATGGCTTGAAAAATGTTCCCCATGTGGGTGAATTCAATAATTTCAAATGTCAGTTCTCAAATTTAACTCAAGAATTTTTTCATAAACTTTGAAATCTTAAATTTCAATCTTTCATATTTAGGAAGAGTGATTTGCAGTGTATTAAGAATTTGGCAAAGAACCAGGAGATTGTTGTGACTAGACCAGACAAGGGTAACGGAGTGGTTATTTTGAATAAATCGGACTACATAAACAAAACTAATGAAATCCTAAGTGATCTTACTAAATTCAAACAAATTCTAGAACCTGTCAATAAAGTCATTGTAAGGTTGGAAGACCAGGTTAATAGATTTCTGTCACGACTAAAGTCTTTAAAGATAATAAAAAATGATACTTACTCTCAGTTGTTCGCATCTGGTGCTAATCTTGCTCAATTATACTGTCTGCCTAAAATCCATAAAGCTGGAACACCTCTCCGTCCTATTTTAGCTTCGTATAACTTACCCACCTTTCAATTGGCAAAATTTGTTGTTCGTCTCCTGTCACCCTTTGCGAAAAATGCTTACACTATAAATAACTCGTTTGAATTCCAAAAAGACCTCCTTGGTGAGAACTTCGATTCAAAAAAGTTTTTGGCAGTTTTGATGTAAAGTCGCTTTTCACAAATGTACCTGTATCTGAAACTATTGCCATTATTTTACTGTAGATAGGGTTTTTAGCTCAGTTGATAATTTTCATGGTTTTTCATTGTCTCATTTTAAGGAACTTTTAGAATTGGTCTTCAAACAATGCTATTTCACTTTCAACAATAAGGTTTACCAACAAATTGATGGAGTAGGGATGGGATCACCTGTCGGACCGTTAGCAGCTGATTTTTTTATGACTCATTTAGAAAGTGTAATTTTTAGACAATCTCCCACTCATCTCAAGCCAATTTTCTATCGACGCTTCGTTGATGATTCGATAGCAGTCTTTGATAATGCGGTACAAGCGCAACAATTCTTTAACTTCCTAAATTCTTTGCACCCCAATATAACGTATACAATGGAAACTGAGCAAAATGGCTCCCTCCCCTTTTTAGATCTTTTAATTTCGAAAAACGGTGATTCTATTACTACATCAGTTTACAGGAAACCCACTTTCACTGGTTTGGGCATGAATTTTTTTAGTTTTACTGATTTCAACTATAAGATGTCTTGTATTAAAACTCTCCTGTTCAGAGGATATAATTTGACCTCTAGTTTTACCTTACTTAATGATGAATTTAATAATCTAAGATCATACTTTACTAATAATAGTTTTCCTGTTCAATATGTAGACAAACTAATTAGATCCTTCTTAAATAATGTTTATAGCCCTCAACTTCCATGTATTACAGTGCCGAAGGATATAAAATATTTCTTGGTACCTGAAATGGGTCCTTTGAATAAGGAATTTAAGCTTAAATTTACAAAGTTGCTAAGGAAATTTTTTTATCATACTGATTTCCGCATCATATTTATTAATAAAACGTCTTTAGGTAGCTTTTTCTCAGCGAAGGATCGAACCCCTGACTCGTTGCGTAGCGGTGTTGTATATTTATTTACCTGCCCTAGGTGTCTCCTTGGGAATTACATTGGCAGCACTGTTCGCTCTCTCAGGGCTAGATTTTATTCGCATATGGGAATAAGTGGCCGAACAGGTAAAATTTTAAAAACCAAAGAAGTTTCGAGTATTCGGGAACACAGTATAAAATGTAAAACTGATGTCACTTTAGACAATTTTAAAATTCTTGGTTGTAATACTTGTCCCAACTCACTAAGAATTTTAGAATCGCTTTTCATTAAAACATTGTCCCCTACTCTAAATGTTGACTCATCAGCCGTCCCCCTAAATTTGCTATAATCCCTCCTCCTTCCCCAATTCCTTATAATCCCCCCTTCCCCAATCGCCCTCGCCATCTCTTGTTTTCCCGTCTTGCCTCTGCTTAAATCAGTTAGCCTCGGAAATTGCAGTGAAAGGTTAGTTAGTTTCATTATTCCAGTGTACTATTGTTAATTTTTCCAGTGTATTAATTTCACATTTACTATATGTATTTAAAAATAGCTTCTTAATTTTTATATGTAAATCTGTATAACTTAGAATTTAACCCTCTTTTCTCAGTCTTTTAAAATTTGCCTTTATGAATAGGTTATAGAAATTTTCTGTCTTGTTTTTCATTCAATATTGATTTTAATTTCACATTGTTATTAAACAGCCTGAAGATGAGCGTATTGCTCGAAACGTTGCGCATTAAAGAAGACTTTTCATGGCATTTACATTTCTCCTTGTCATTGGATTTCTCCTAAATATTATATAATATATTATATATATATATATATATATATAATCCCTTAAGGCTCACATCGATATTTTATTCGCTATGGGATCACAAAAAATTTCATCCGCAAATTGAAACATTAAATAACCTTTATTATTAATAATAAATGCACTCTTTTTACAATGTCTTGAATAATAGTGAGGTTCTCTTCAAATCTATATTTTACATCTATATTTTATTTGCTATTCACGTTTTTTCCAAAATTTATTTCTAAAATTTTTTCGGCTTAGACTAATGAGGTGCCAACTTGTTGATTGAATTTTAGATTGCGTTGGAGAGATGGACGTCTCTGCACCTGAAATTAATGAAACGAAACTCACCTGCATAGGATGGGGCGACAAATAATAATAATAATAATAATAATAATAATAATAACAATAATAATAATACACGTAAACTTCTCTCTCTCTCTTTCTTGATCTACCCATGTACTGGAAGCAATTCTCTGTGGTGCTGTCTCCTTAGGCATGTTATTAAATTTAAGTTCCCTATCTATCTTACTGCCAAGCAATCGCGTGACACCTGTTGTTGGCCTTTCCACTTATTAAAAATTTTCCTTTAAAGGGGCTGCCACGATTTACAACTTCAAAAGTACAAAAATAAAATTTAAACTTAAAAATAGTTTATTCCTACAAACGGCTTTGGATCTTTTCCGTTTGACTGCCGCCATTGAAACATAAGAGGTGAGTGCCCCCAGCCTTCTTTACTTAGCCTTATAAGGCTAACTAACGAAAATATCACGACCTAACCTAACCAATCGTTAGGTCAACTGTACGACCTTGACGATTGGTTAGGTTAGGTCGTGATATTTTTGTTAGTTAGCCTTATAAAGCTAACTAAAGAAGGCTGGAGGGCCTGATCTTCAGGTGATCCCCTTATTTTTCTGAGTACACGATTAAAACTTAAAAATTAAGCATGGATCTTGAAAGTAATTAAAATTGTTTATAAGAAACAAAATTTGAAGGGGAAATTAAGAAAAGCTTTTTTATAAAGTAACTTATTTTGTATCATCAAGACATTTCAGTTAAAATACAAAATACAAAAAGTTTAATTATGTTTCAATGGCGGCAGTCAAACGGAAAAGATCCACGGCTTTAATATCTCGCGAATTTTAATAAAACTAATCAAAAGACTTTTAAAACACTTTTAAAAGAGCTCCAAAAGTCCTCCCTTAATACAATTTATGAAAATCTGTTAATTTTATACAATGATGATTTTAAAAATATTGAATTTACGTTTAAATATTTTTTCAAAATACGTACTAATTAATGTTCAATTTTCATGTTGTTATTCAGGCAAATAAATAAGTTTTTCGTTCCAAAATAATGGTTTATTCAACCACACGTCTAAATTACATATACATAATAATAAGCCGAATTAAATGGGACCAGAAAAAACTTCCTCCACAAATTGAAATATTCCTTGAATAATTGTGAGGCGCTTGTCAATTCGTCTATTCGTGTGTATATATATATATACATTTAGGGTAAAAACGAAGACGTAGAGCAAAAAAGTCATTATATTTGGCTGCAGCCAACGTTTCGGGCAACTCTACTACCCATTTTCAAGGCCTAATAAATAAAAGCTAAAATTAATACATGACAAAAATATATAAATGTCGAGGACTAAAACTAATTTAGAGCACAAAATTAAAATTATTCAGCGATTGGAAGACAACGTTAACCGTGTTTTGCTTAAGCTTAAACAGGAATGTGCTATTAACTCTTCCACTTATGATGAATTGTACGTATCAGGTTCTTATTTGGGCCTTGTGTATGGTCTGCCTAAGGTTCATAAAGTCGGTGTTCCATTGCGCCCAATTTTAGCGTCTTATCCTTTGGCTAATTACAAACTTGCCAAATTTCTTGTCCCACTGTTATCTTCATTTACCGTGAGCTCGTACAGTGTTAAGGATAGTTTTTCCTTTGCGTCGGAAATTAAGAAGTTTGATATGAATTCTTTGTTTATGACAAGTTTCGATGTATCTTCCCTCTTTACAAATGTTCCCTTGGTTGAGACCATTAAAATTATTTTGAATAAAGCTTTTCCACAGCCGGACTCACTTTTTCACGGCTTTGGCAGAGCACAGTTTGAGCAGCTTCTGAATTTGGCAGTCAAGGATAACTTTTTTAGTTTTCAAGGGGTAGTTTACCGTCAGCTGGATGGAGTGGGGATGGGTAGCCCCTTGGGTCCCGTTTTTGCAAATATTTTCATATCGCATCTTGAGGAAAGGGTCTTCTGTGAGTGCCCCCCTCACCTTAAGCTCAAATTATACAGACGTTATGTTGATGACACGTTTCCTCTATTCCAAACGGATAATCAATCAGTTCAGTTTCTAAGTTTTCTGAACACACTGCATAAGAACATTGTATTTACACAGGAAAAGGAAGTTGAAGGTTCTATTCCTTTCCTTGATATTTTTGTCTCCAAGTCTGGCTCGACCGTTTTAACTTCTACATACCGGAAGCCTACGTTTACGGGTTTGGGTTTTAATTTTTATAGTTTCTGCGACTTTAATTACAAATTAAGTTCCATTCGCACATTGGTGCATAGAGCTTATAATATTTGCTCGAACTTTGCTCTGCTTCATAATGACATAATGAGTTTGAATTCCTTACTGATTTTTTCTTAAAAAATGGTTTTCCACGGGATCTTGTAGGAGGTGTTATTGATAAATTTCTTAATAATGTATATTCCCCCAACCTTATCCCAACGTATGATGTTCCTAAGAATTGTAAATATCTTGTTACCTGATATCTACCAGTTTAACACTTTTGTGAAGAAGCAATTGTTGAGTGTTGTGAGGAAATTTTATTTTCACACTGATTTTAAGATTGCTTTTGTAAATAATAATACCTTGAATGTTTTTTCCGATGTAAGGACAAAATCCCCCCTGCGATGAGCTGTTCTGTTGTTTATTTGTTTACCTGCCATGGGTGTTCCCAGGGGAACTACGTTGGCAGTACAGTTCGTTCCTTGCAGGCGAGATTTTGCTCCCATATGGGTATTAGCCATAGGACAGGGAAAGTTTTGTCGAAAAAGGAACAGTCTGCTATTAGAAATCATTCTATCAGGTGTAAGGCTGACATTTCTGTTAACAATTTTAAAATTCTTAAATCATTAAAATGCCCGTCCTCCCTCCGTATTTACAAATCTCTGTGTATTAAATTTTTTAACTCTAGTTGAAATATTGATTCTAGCTGTTACCCGCTTTATATTAATTAGAATAACTACATACTAAAAATTTTTCCCTTGTGACCCTGTCTCCTTTTCGCTTCAGGATTTTGTGGCTGTCAAGTGAGCATGGTATGTTGGTTTGCTCCTGTGATTTTTCGTTAAACTTTTTATTCCGTTTAACTTTTTATTAGTAAAGTTTTTTAACTATTTTACGTTTGAATGTCTTTAGTTTTAAGTTTTATATTTTATCACTCGTATATTTTTGTCATTATATAATTTTTACTTTCGATTTGATTTTGGCTTATGCCTTTTTCTGCTTTGTAATTTTAATTTTTATTCTTGAACAGTTTCAATTTTGTGTTCTAAATTAGTTTTAGTCCTCGTCATTTATATATTAAATAATCCCTAAAGGCTCACATCTATATTTTATTCACTCTGGGTTCAACAAAAAATTTCACCTACTTGAATAACCTTTATTTAATTTGGCTCTTTATGCGGGCTCTTGTGCATAATCAGAAGAACTGTATTGATTCCCTCCGTGTATTCTCACCTTGTCAGAGAAATGAAGGCGAGGTTAATTTATACACTCCCGCATGAAAGGATAAATGCACGATTATTTCTTCCAATTATATCTGTTTTAAACGTCCGGTTTAGAAATAGCCACATGACTCTAATATATATATTAGGGTGGAGTGAAAAAAACTTTTTTTAGAATTCAGTTTTGTACCGGCACCTAAAAGTTGTCTGTGGTACCAATAAGAAATCTGTAAAATATTAGCTACCTGCGACATCAACTTTACCGGCCCCAAGGAGGTCAAAGATTTTGCCTTTCAGGTGCCCCCAAAATTAAGGAAAAATTCAAAGATTTAAGGGTATCTTCCGTTGTGTTTATGCTAGGAAGATCATTTTTATTTCATTTGATTTGGCTATTTATGTTCTTTAACTTTTCTCTTATACACTTTTCTCCCATTCCTCACATAAATTTGTAAAATTTGGTATTTCACGAAAAATACTAACAAAAAATAGGAATTTCTATTTGTTTCGTTGAGTTTCTCAACTTTAGTAGATGTTTTAGCACCATTTTAAGGCTTTCATTTGTTTAGATTTTCACAGATTTAAATTATGTCATAAATATATTATTTAGGTTTTGTTAATTATACTATATTACATTATAATTTATATCTCTTTTTCAGATTATTTGATTGCTTTGATAAATTTTTATATTGAATCTGATTCGCTAAAAACATTTACAGTCACTAATATGGTCTAATTCTATTCCGATGCACAAAGCAAAATTAGGCATGACTTCCATGGCCTCGAGTGACAGCAAAAAGGAAGACGAGGAATACTCAACAGCTGAATCCAATCTCTGGACCACCAAAGGATCTCTCACTGATTTATTCGCCTTCGTCAGAAGATATACGTCAGTGTTTCCTTTATGTTAGACAGGAAAGAATTAAGTCAGGAGAAGCTAATCCAAAAAATTAAGATGTTGCTGCAGTCGTTGCCCAAAAAGTAAAGACTTTATGGGATCGTGCTTCTATTCCAACTAGCCATCATAAGACCATAACGCAGCGCATTCAAGGTTTGTACGAAAAATATCAAAATGTCTTAAAACAATTCAAAGGGCGGAAAGACCGAGCATCTTATCAAGCATTGCTTCACAAATTTAAACTTGACTCACTGAAGCGCTTTGATATAGCTCCTTGTAAATGTGAAGACTTCCTGACATGTCGTTGTGAGAAAGACCGAAAAGTTCCTGTTCTGGAAAGAGATTTCTTAATGACCAACGAACGTCTCGAAAAATGATGATTGGATCCGTAGATAAAGTGGTCACCAAAAAGGTGAACAAAAAGAAAAGGCACACAAAAGTGTGAGGAATATAGAGCACGGATCTCGAAAGGAATGAAAGAATTTGATACTGCTGCAACTGTTTCGTGAAGTTTCAACGAAACGGACGAAAGCAGTGAGCCGTTAAAACTCACGACAAAGCCATTAATTAATCCCAGACCTTCACAAATGAGAATGAGAATGAGAACCTTCTTCTTGCAATGATTACTGATAACCGGCCAAACATTCGAAAATTGGCAATACGAAGGATCAAAGAAGCAAGATCTCAAGCTGAAAAAATGAAAAGCATTCGCAAGTTCAGTGTACCGAAGCTAAATTTCGATGCACTTGACTACACTGATATTATATTTTGGACAGATAGTCCCATCAGGCTTGAGCCACCATTGACAAAACACTTAACCAAAGAGGAGTTGACATCATTGGCTCTTTCAATTCCCTTGTCACACACAAGCAGTAGAAAGGAGTATCAAACTTGTAACAGAAGCGGCAAGAGCAGTTTATGGAAGTGAGAGGAGAGATGGCTACGTTAAAACTAAATTGTATCTCAAACAATAATTAAATAATTTGAAACCAAGGGAGACTACAAAACTGAATAAGAAGCTTTCTAAATTATTGTGGTGGGTGGGATAAGGTGGAACTCAAAGAGCAGCCACTGCACGTGGTGAATGGGCAATTTAAGCCGAGATAGGCATGGTTCTTATCTAGATTAAATTAGCGGAGAGCTGCTCCAATAAACCAATATATTTAAAGCCATGCAACTATTTTATGAGCTTCTAAAAGAAAACTGAATCACTGAATGATGCTTAACATCAACCAATCAACGAAAACAATAAAAACTCCTATTTTTTTTTAGTATTTTTCGTGAAATACCAAATTTTACAAATTTCTGTGAGGAATGGGAAAAAAGTGTGTAAGAGTAAAGTTAAAGAACATAAATAGACAAATCAAATGAAACAAAAATAATCTTCCTAGCATAAACACAACGGAAGAGACGCTTAAATCTTTGAATTTTTCCTTAATTATTGGGGGCACCTGAAAGGCAAAATCTTTGACCTCCTTGGGACCGGTGAAGTTGAGAAAATAAGGTTTGAGCATAAGTTTTACATGTCAGTTGAATATTTTCGCTAAATATTGGAGTTGGAGTGCGCGCGCACACACACACACACACACACTTTTCAGACAACAAAACTTAAATAGAATGAAGCACGTTACTGTAGAAATTTCGACAAATTTTACCGACATTCATTTTACAGGAAAAACAAGGCAAAACAAAAGCTTTTATTTACAGAACCTGCTCAATATGTCCACCATTGTTTTCAATACACAAATTCAGACGTGATACCCAGTCAGCAAGCACACGGTGAATGATGTCAGGAGTAATGGTGTTACATGCCCCAATAATGCGCTGCCGCAAATGTTCAACACTCCTAATTTTCTCTGCGTATACCAGCGCTTTCAAGTGGCCCCAGAGATAAAAATCTAGTGGCGTGAGATCCGGGCTTCTAGCTGGCCATTCCACAGGCCCTCGACGTCCTATCCAATGACCAGGGAATTGTTGGTACAGGTATTCCCTTACTTGGGTGCTGTAATGTGCAGGAGCGCCGTCTTGCTAGAACCATGTTGGGAAATTTCCTTCTTCGTTGAAGACACTGGGAAATGCTTCTTCCTTGAGCATACGTAGGTAGGTGCCTCCAGTGACATGTTCATCGAAAAAGAGGGGGGCCTATGATGCGATCCTTCCAAATGCCACACCATACCATCACCCGAGATGCACCTTGTTCCTTTGAAGAGGTATACCAGTGAGGGTTGTTTTGAGAACAGTAGCGGGTGTTCTGTCGATTTACCTCACCATTTCCATAGAAAACAGCCTCGTCACTGAACAGAATGGTGGACGGGAAATTGGCATCCCGAGCATATTGTTCCGTAGCCCATTCACAAAATTCCATCCGCCGGTCCGGATCATCTTCGCTTAATTTCTGTAGGATCTGAAGTTTATATGGATGTCATTTGTGAGCCTGAAGAATGCGATGGATGTCACTTTTCGACACTCCTGTCTCGGCGGACAATCGCCGAAGAGACTTATTGGGACTTCTGTTAAAATGAGCCTGGATAGCAGTCGCTGTATCACCGTCAGTGGACCTCCTTGAAGGTCCACTGCGTGGTTTATCTTCTATGGATCCTGTTTCCTTAAACACAACTCTGTGTTATTGGCTCGCGGTCCGGATGTAGTCTGTTAAATTCAGCAGCGGCCTCTCTTTGACTCCGATTTCCTATGAGTAGAATTATCTGGATTCGTTCTTCCTTGCTCACAGACATTATGGCCTGTAGAAAGAGAAAAATATGAATTATGGTTTGTAGAAATAGAAAAATATGAATTTCTCCTATGATGCCGAACTTATAGGACACCCTGTATACTGAAATTAGATGGGCATATTTTAAAATTCCTATACTTTATCATTCACCACCAAATGATGCTAAATAAAAAAACGGTCCCAAAATCTAATTTAAAAATGTTTAAATTGAAAAAAACAATGATAAATAAGTAAATAAAACATCATCATCGATGTTTCAAAAAATTTGCACAGAAGCTATACAGAATGAAAAAAACTAGAATGATAGATGAAATACTAAATACATCTGAGTATTTGATACACTTTACTAAATGTTGAAGACAAAGACAATGACGACGCAAAACTTAAAAGATCGGTTGACTTGATTTTTAGCTTATTCATAGGAATTACAACGATTATAACCAAACAGCTCAATAAGAGATGCAAAGAGACATTTCACACAAGAGTTTCAAACGTTTCAATACGTTAATGTAAGGAAACAAAAACTGAGAAGTATGAGTGCTAAATTAAGTTAAATTTAAAATTTTATATTTACTTTAGCTAAATTCTGAATAGCTAAATAATTTATCAGATTTGATTTAAAAAAAGTTTTGTGTACAGTATTTATTGTAAATTACACTGAACGACAAAATAGAACGTTTTCCTCCTTCGAATGAATTTATGTGATTCCAAAGTACTTGTTTTCGCTGATTAGAAATTTGAAAACAGAACTGTTTTATCACCCACCAATTTCGAAGGAAATGCAAATAAAAATTGACAGATTTTCTTACTTTTTGTGGTACATTTAATCGTACAAAAAAGAAGAGTACCTTACCTAAAATGTTTTTGCAGCTGATTTTCGCTTATAACTAGTATTAGGGGCCTCTCTTAAGTGTCAAACAGTAGTCGGCCAATATATTGAGGCTATATCTTCCTTGGTATCGCGATTCTATGGTTGATACGTATAACCTGATGAAATCTTTCACCATGCTCATTGCTGACAGTACCCAGGTTTGATGGGAAGAAGTCCAGGTGGGAGTACAGGAAATGCATTTTCAAAGACATGTTACACCCCATAACTTGGTAATCACTAAGCATTTGCTGCAGCAGGGAAACAATTTTCTGATTTGACGCTGCCGAGGAAATTTGAAGTCACTTCTTTAAAAACTTTCCATGCTGTTCTTTCAACCTCATTCAAAGACTCATCAAATGCAGTGTCTTTCATCACTTCTCTGATCTGTAGGCCCATAAAAATGCTTCCTTTGATTTTCGCTTCGCTGATTCTAGGGAACTTCTGTTTTAGATATAGAAATCCAGGTCCGTCTTTATTCATGGCTTTTACAAAATTTTTCATCAAACCAAGTTTGATATGCAGAGGTGGTAAGAAAACTTTTGCTGGATCTACTAGATGTTGATGGGCAACAATTTTCTGTCCTGAAACCAAATTTTGTCGAAGTGGCCACTCTTTCTGTGTATAATGACTCCCCTTAGCTCGGCTGTCCCACTCGCAGAGGAAACAAGAGAACTTTGTGTATCCTAACTGTAAGCCGAGGAGAAGTGCAATCACTTTCAGATCACCACAGATATGCGAGGAGTGTTTATCATAGTCAGTATGTTTCAAAAGTAACTGCGTATTGTCATATGATTCCTTCATATGAACTTTATGTGCAATCGGAACCGAAGGATAGACATTACAGTTGTACAACAGTACAGCTTTCAAACCCAACTTTGATGAATCGACAAAAAGACTCCATTCCTTAGGATTGTGCTCTCCACCAAGTGCCTCCATGAGAGCGTTCACATCATTTCAATACACTAAATCACTTTCCATAGAGAAAAACGATGTGAAGCGTGTCTGATGCTTACGAAATTATATTTTTAGTCTTTTGTAAGAGATTCCAACCTTTTAATTTAGAACCAAAGAGCTCAGCCTGATTTTTAGATAGATTCAACTCTGTGACAAGATCATTTAATTCTGAATAAGAAATTAAATGAGGTTCATCCGATGAAGGTGGTTGAAATTGTGTATCCATGTCATCTTATCTATGTCATCTTGTCTGTCCAAAGGTTCATTACGAGTTTCATCATCAGGTTCATCATCATTTAAAGTCCATTTCTTTGGTGGTTTTAGTACTGGCAAATTGTCACAATGTGAAAGAGGTCGCATGGCTGACAATAAATTATGATATTGAACCGCATGTTTAGACTTTGAGGAATGTCCACGTGTCTTCGTTAAACAGAAGTAGCAATTAGTCGAGTGGTCTCTTTGTTTTCTCCAAACTACTGGGACCGCAAAAGGCATTGAAGAATGAATACCTTTTAACCACCCTTTCAGAGATCTTGCACAAGAAACACAATATACATGAGCAGCCCAGATTTTGTCTTGATCTTCTACTTCGCAACCGAAATGAAGTTCATATGCCTTCTTAATTAAAGGAGTGAAACTCGGCTTTTGAAATTTTGTTGTAAATTCACCACCCAGAAAACAAAAACTGTCAGGGCTGTTTGCACACTTACGAGCAATTCTCATTTTTATATCACAAAAACACTTTTTTCACGAAACTTATACCAAAACAAAATGAATAACTAAATGCACTTAATCAATCAACTGGTGGGTAGCAATGCACGAGACTGACTGAGGGATTGACATGAATGCACAATTCTAACACATGACAAACAAGAATGTGCATGTCCTGACAGGCATGTGTTTTTCTAATTCGATGAGAAGCAGCTGCTGCAGACTTAACTCAACTCGTACTATTTATTTATCAATCACCAATCAGTTGTTGTTGTTGTTGTTTAGCCGATCAGCCCACCCTGATCGAGCAAGCCGGCGGCACGCAGGTAACCGATCGCCCTCTCCGGAGTGGACCAGAGGTTCAGCGCACTAGTGATGTTGTGTTGTGTTCGTTGTTGTGCTAGAGCGGTACAGTCCGTCATAATGTGTTCAATTGTTTGTGGTGTGTCTTGGCACAGGTGGCAGGTGTCGTCTATGGAGTTGTCTAGTCTGTGTTTATATGTCCGTAAGTTTGGGTGATGTCCACATCGGAATCGTGCTAAGTTAACTCGATCCGATCTGCTCAGGCTGATCTCTGACCTGTTAATGGGTGGCGGCTTCGCACCTAGGACCGCATTCGGACCGAGTCGTGTCAGTGCTTTGTGGGTTAGATGTGTGTGTATGTGTTTTCTGTACTGTGTGATGTCTGTGGGGCGTGGTATGGAATGGAGTATTTCGTTATAATATCTCTCTGGTGTTACCTTAATGGTGCGAGGTGTTGGTGCATGATTGTACATGTAGTGGCAAGGGTGTTGTGGGTTAGTTGTCGCTGCTGCCATGAATTGTGTTCCCCTCATGTCTAAATGTTCCCTAACTTTTAGTATTTTTGTTTCTGTGTGCAGGTGTTCTATTGGTGTTGTTTGAGTGCATCCTGTAATGATACGAAGTGCGTTGTTTTGTATTGTTTGTAAGGTGTTTATGTGTGTGTTTGAGATAATGGGTGCCCAGCATGGGCTAGCATAGTCCATAACTGAGCGAATATATTGTTTGTATATGAGTGATGTTGTTTCCTGCTGGTGTCCAAAGTTTGTGCCTGTTAGTACCCTAAGCGTGTTAAGTCTTGACGTACATTTGGTTTTAATGTCCTGAATGTGGTTTGCAAAAGATAATGATGTGTTGTATGTGACACCAAGTATTTTGGTTCTGTGAGTGTGTGGAATGTTGATGTTGTGTAGTGTAAGCTGTGGAATTACCTGGTGTTCTTTTGTGTTGCTTGTAAGCAAGGTGATGGTTGATTTTGTGGGCGCTACTTAGAGTCTATTGTGTGTGAGCCAGTCTTGTATACTGTTTATGTATGTTTGTAGGTTATTTGTAGCGGTGTCGATGTTGTTGTGGGTGGATGTTAGAGTGATATCATCTGCATATGATGATAAGGTAAGCTTGTTATCTATGGGTGTTGGAATGTCATGCATGTATAAGTTGAAGAGTGTTGGTGAGAGAACAGAGCCTTGAGGGACCCCGTTCGGAAAAAGCTTGTTTTGGATGACTTGCCATTAATGTGACATGTGAGTATCTTCCTGAGAGATAGTTGCTCAGCCACCTTTTGGTGTTATTGTGCATGTTTGTGTTGAGTATTTTGTTTATGAGAGGGAAGCGTGGGATAGCATCAAATGCTTTACTAATGTCTATTGTTGCTAATAGTGTACGTTGAGCTGGTCTTCTGGAGTTGATGCCATCCATGATGTGCTGCGTGAGGTTAGTGAGTAATGTCGTGGTTGAGTGGTGAGGTCTGAATCCATGTTGAGTAGGCGATAGTGGTATGTGTGGGTTGGTGATATGTAAGATTAGTCTTTCTGTTACTTTGGAAGGTGTGCATAGTAAAGTAATGGGTCTATAGGAAGCTGGTTCTGTTGGATTTTTGTTTGGTTTGAGTAGTGTAATAATTTTACCTTGTTTCCATATGTCAGGAATAATACAGTGTTGGTATGAATATGTGCTGATATTTGTGAGAGCTAATATTCCTTGTGGGCCCAAGTGTTTAAGGTGTATGTTAGATATGTTGTCTGGTCCAGTAGCCTTCGAATTCTTAATGTTTTTGATGATCTTGGTGGTCTGGTCTGTATTGAAGGGTGTAATGGTCATGTCGAGTCTGTAGGTTTTCTTGTGTCTGGCTGTTTGTCTGTCTGCATGTTTCTGGTTGTTGTCTCTGTTTAAGTGACTTATCTTTGCGTAGTGATTAACTAGAATGTTAGCTTGTTGTGTGTATGTTGGGATATTATTTTGGCTGCGACACGGTAACGCCTCATTGCATCAGTTACATTTTTATAAAAATTCAAAGTGTGAGAGAAAAATTTATTCGTTAAAATGGCGTAATGTTACACTTGATGAGTTATGTGCGTTTTTGGTTTTGTTTCTGTATAGTAGCATTTGTCGTTATAGTGAAATCCACCATTATTGGCATTGGTTGTCCCAAAAAGCTAGGCTTTTGCTCGCTTGAGCATTTAAGGAATGGCATGCATTGCGTGAATTAAAGTAATAAACATTGTGTGTGTGTATATATATATATATATATATATATATATATATATATATATGTCAAACACAGACCGTGCATGGAACAAGGAACTCTTCTGGGAAATTACATCCACTATAGTTCGAATAAGTAATGATAAATGACAAATACTATAGTTTTTTCTTTTTCATGATGGAAAGCCCAACGTGGGCACCGAGTTACTCGCAAAGAGGCCCCAAAATATAGCTTCCCTCACCAGCTATCTGCAAAGCAGATAGGACCCAGCTTTGGGACAGGATCTAGAGTTTACAGCTTGCACCTAGCCTACTACATTCAGAACCTCAATATACGCAAGAAACTCGTTGCATTCACGTCGGACTGAATATATCAAAGAAAAAGGGGTAACTATTGTATTTTTAGTCAAAAAACAAAACTTAAACCTCAACCGGGGACATTGAGCGTCCACTTTTCAAGGCACACCCAATAGATTTTCTGTAAATTAATATTTAATTAACCCTTTGTCTCCCTCTCTCAACTTTAGTCGAGACGGAAAAGATGCCCTAACCCTTAATTCCGCGCTCGACTGTTACACTAGTCGAGATGAGAAATGAGATACTTCAATTCAGTTGTTCGGATTGTCTTCACAACCATTCGGTAAAATTTTGGTACTGAGCGATAGAAGCGTCCCTAGAGCTTGTTTGAGGAGCGAAATTTCAGTATTGCGGTGCGGCGATATATATATATATATATATATATATATATATATATTCTTCTCCCTCACTATGGGAATATAAATTTACGTTCCAAAAAAATGCGGGGGTGAAACCCCGAAATTTTATATATTTAATTTTTCCGATACCTATAAGAACCACCCAATGAACCAAAATTTGGGGGTCTCACCCCCGCATTTTTTTCCTATTAATATAAAACGTGTACCAAAGAAGTTTTATTAAAATAAATTAATATTTAAGGATGGCTCATGAGCAACTATCCCTACTAGGTCAAATCTACTATGCTTTCAGTCCTAAAATGTTTATTTCAATTCAGTTTCTAATTAATCAGTAGTCAATATCTGTTTTAGTTTATCCTGTTCTTTAACTGCTGTTATTTGCCCTTATAGTGGAACGCTACTAAAAAATTCATATATTTATGTTTCAATAATTAACTAAATTTGGGTCCTTGTGCGGCACCAATAAGAATATTTATAATTACTTGAGATTTTGTATATTTTGTTTATTTGTCAAATAGAATATATTGAGGGTGTGAGACGGTTAAATTTTCAATTTCGAAAAATAAGAACCGCCCTAATATACAGGGCGTCCCAAATAAATGTATACACACTTTAAATAATTATAAAGGCAGTGTTTATTAAAATACATTTCATTTTCAAAATGTAATAGAATCTACAGACATTATTTAATTGTTTTGTCAACGCCTGTTTTCAAACTGACGTCCGTTCTGGTCCAGGCACTGCTGATAACGCGAAGCAATGGAATCGCAAACATCACGAAACATTTCGTTTGGTATTTGTGTGCATTCTCGTTCAATGGCTGCTCTCAATTCAGCGACTGTTGCAGGTTTTATAGCGTAGACTTTGTCTTTTAAGTATCCCCATAAAAAAAAGTCTAGTGGTGTGAGGTCTGGTGAACGCGGAGGGTATTCTACGAAACCCCCTTCGTCCAATCCACATCCACATCGTGCCAAGTACCACTCGCAATACTCCACTCTTCGGTCCGGATCATCTTCATTAATAGCATGGACTAATCTTGGAATGTAACTTTTCCATTGACAGCGCTTCAAAATGCGTTGGACAGACGATTCTGAAATTCCTACCTCACGACTCGCTTGCCGCACAGATTTTCTTGGACTTTGGTGATACGTTTCCAATACTCTTTCTTGCTTTGTGGGGCTTGTCGATGTCCGTGGTCTTCCGGAACGCTTCTTGTGGACATTCTGAACAGTTCCATCGGCTTCAAACTTATCTCTAATTCGAGTGATGGTAAGTCGCGTTGGTGGATCTGTTTGAAACTCCCTCCTAAACTGTCTTTGCACTTCAACTGCGTTTTCACACTTCCAGTAGCATTTTAGAATGAATTTCCTTTGTTCAAAGCTTAGTCTGACTGCCATTATTAATTCTAATGGGTTTAACTTGGAAAGAAAGAAACATCAATTGAGCTATCAGCTGGTAAAGTGTGTATACATTTTTTTGGGACGCCCTGTATATATATATATATATATATATATATATATATATATATATATATATATATATGTATGTACAGGGTGGGCCGTAAGTTTCCATACATAGGAAAATTTAAATACGTGCGTCGGTATTTGGATCAGCAGTTTCCGGATGCTTGGATTGGTCGGCGTGGTCCTGTGGAGTGGCCTCCCAGATCCCCAGATCTCACTCCCCTTGATTTCTATCTTTGGGGGCACTTGAAGGCCATGGTGTATCAGGAAAAGATACGAGACATAAATCATCTAAAGGAACGTATCACCAACGCCATTACAAGCATAACGTCAACTGTGCTAATGCGTGTTCATCAACAGTGGGGAACACGTATTGAAATGTTTTCAAAACAATGGCAACCATGTAGAGCATATTATATAAATAAAAATGGTTGTCCATAAAAAAATGTTTATTTTTCCTATGTATGGAAACTTACGGCCCACCCTGTATATATATATATATATACTTTGGTGGTATTTTGATTTTCATAGGAGAATACATAGTTTGATATAAGAATGTACATTTTAACTCTATTTTAAAAATTTTCATTAAAAAGAAAAATGCCTACTTGTAAGTTCTAATATCAAATATTCTAATTCAAAATAGTCAAACAATGCTGATGCAGATATTTTAAGACTACAGTGATTAATCTCAATGAAATGAAAACACCATTTATCGCTGACAAAAGCTAAATTATTTAGAATCCTGTTTCGCAGAAATCTAATTGTTTTTTCTTCAGAAAATTTTGAAATTTCCTTTGGTCAAGGCTACAAGGCTCGCTTTTCATCGGATTATGCTGACACTTTCTTGAAAAATTACCCCTACATTAATCTTTGGAATTTACTCTAACTAGCTGAATTACTCTTTTTATGATCTCAGGTCATCCCATGAAACTGCGAAAAACTTCGGCAAAAATCGCAATAAAAAAATCGTGAAATGTTTTAAAACAGGTTTTAGGTATGCTCCTTTACTTTTTGAAAAAAAAAAGTAAAGGAGCCGTTTATGACGCATTTCTTTTGTAGGAGACCCTACACGAAGCCTAATTTTTTAATCATTACTCACACAAGAATATACTTATTTACCTATCTGAGTGAGTCATATGTCCTAGCTCCTACGGGGTCCCGGGGGCATGGTCCCCCGGGAAAATTGGAAAATTTAGGTTGTCTGAGACTGCATCTCCTACCTTTTGATGGCGGTTGCAAGAAAAATCAGAGAGTCTGAAATGGCGTGAAAATGTCAGGTTTTTGTGAATTTTAAGACATTTTAAGGCAAAAACAAACCTTTGTAGAGGTTTATTTTATTCTGTAATACCGGGTGTCCCATTCGAAATGAAACAACTTTGAAACTCTGTAATTTTTAAAGTATTAATGTGAGAATGTTGAAACTTTGCCAGTTACTACACCATATGCATAAGTTTTTGTCATAATGTTTTTTGTTTCTTTCAGATTGAATTATGTTTACCCCACAAGAAAAAGCGAAATGTGTTATGGATGGTTGAGTTGAAGTCCCCTACTCTGGTGCAACGGCAATTCCGTACAACCTTTCACAAGGAACCACCCACCAGACGAGACCTATATGCCTGAACCAAGAAATTTTAGGAGACTGGCAGTGTTCTGAAGGAACACTCTGGAGGGCGAACAAGATCGGAAGATGTTGAACGAATACGCGGCGCCTTTGGTAGTAGCCCGAGAAAGTCCATCCGTCGTGCCAGTGTCGAACTGCAGATTCCTCGTTCAACTGTGCATAGAGTCGTGCGCAAGCGGCTGCAGCTCTATCCGTATAAGCTTCAAATGTTCAGCATTTAACATGTGAAGATCTTAACAAAAGGAAACATTATGCTATGCACAATGTATCTAATATATCTAAATGTTATAATTCACATATATCATATGAAACTTTATGACATTGACTATTTACTCTGTGAATATTACATTGTTTGCATCATTCAATAAAAAATTATAAGGTTTCAAAGTTGTATCATTTCGAAAGGGACACCCAGTGTATGAATGAAACAGATCGTCACAAACAGAACAATAAAACAACAAATATATAGGGGACTACAGTGGCGGCTTGTGCCTAGGAGCTGCAGAGCTGCAGTCCCCACAGACACTCACTGCCAGGCGTATGATAATACAATACTAACAAATATATCGTAATAAAAAGTCATTATATGTTATTTTCAGTACGTTACTAAGTGAATTTTCATTAAAACCAGACCAAAATTTAAGTTATTTTCATAGTTGCTGTGCGATTCATGTCTGTTATTAATTGGCGCCACATCTGGAAACAATGAGCTGCAGTCGGTGCAGCTCATTCTCATGTTTACATTGCGTGCGGACGGTGCGGTCAAGTCGTGCTTTCTTTAATTACCCTTTGACGATGGAAAATCGAGTGAAGTATTTGCAAAGCATCAACTTTTCCCAGCTGACATTAAATGAAAAGACTGAAATCAAAGCAAGAGGAAGACCTACACCTATATATATATATATATATATATATATATATATATATAGAGAGAGAGAGAGAGAGAGAGAGAGAGAGAGAATCGGAAGGTCTTTTATCAACCCTCGTTTGGCTTCTTCATGCAACCTATGGTTTACAATTGAGACTCTAACCCTATTCCCTTCTTCTCTTTTCCATATACCTCTCTACCTCCATATACTTCTTCTTGTACATAATAAATAAATAAAAATTTCTTTCAAATAATTCATGGTGTAGATTATACATTAGATTAAGGAGGTTAGTATTCATACTAGCCTTTATTTTCCGCTGTCTCCTGATGCATAATTGAGTACAGGAGATAAGTGTACGTATGGTGTGAATGAACTCTGAAGCAATTCTCTTCATTACACCTTTTCCTACTTTCCTATAAATCTTCTTTCACCACTACTTTCTGTCAGCAGTGGCTGGCGGAGGAGGGGAAGAACCTTTTCTGTTCTATACTTTACTATCAGCCTACTACTATTCCTGTGTAAAAGCTTTACTCGTCTATAAGTGTAAGCATGGTATAAGTTTTCAGTATTATTTATTTTCATTTGATATTTCTATTTTTTCTACTTCTTCTTGGGCTAACCTTAAGTGGATATTAGGGTCTTTGTTCACATGGAACTCCGTAATACCGCATTCATGGTCACTCACTCTCTAGATCTTCACTGCGGTATAGCGGTTCGATCCCCATCTACAGTAAAGGCTGCGAGTTCGAACCTGGCGCCGGACTTTGTTTCATTAAAGGCTCTGAGTCCTGTATAGGAGTATCTTCGAATCTTCCTCGATATAGGCGTGCTTTTCAACTTTGAAGAGAATTAAAACTTTTTTGCGCAGTACCAGGGTGAATGACAGACTGTCTGCTTTAGCAGTGATATCCATTGAAAAAAAATGATGAGAGAAATGAAGGATTTTAATGAAAAAGTAATAAACCATTTTGCTACATCGAAGAGCCGACGCACCGATTTTATTTTCAAGTAATACTACCATCACCACCTCAGCCATCCCTACCTCCACCACTACCACTCCCACCATCCCTTCTACCACCACCACTACTACCATGCCCTGGAAATCCGTGGACATCAACTCATACCTGAGGTAGGTCAAATTTGTGTACCCAACTGTTGTGTGAAGCTGCAGTCCCTCCATTTTATTTTATCACGAGCCGCCACTGGGGGGCCTATATACTGTAACATGCGCAAAAGTGAACCAGAATAGCATGTATCTTTATTACATCACACCATGAATGTTTTACATGTTAGAATGCTGAATCAAAAATTCAGAATCACAGAATTTTAGAGTCTCCAAGTAAGGAGTTAAAAAACAATTGAAAAACAAATGCTATTTTTCAAATTGGTCTAGCAAACATTTCTCGTAATATTCCATCTACTGATCTTTAAGGAGAGTGCCAAACTCTAGCCTCCTACGGTGGTTTGTTACGAACAAATCTACAACTTTATCAAGGTCAATGTCTGTGAGGTAGTGGATGTGCATAAGTGCGAGTGAAGACAGCTTCTCTTCAGCCATACTGGTTCTGTTGTAGGTATGCCGTCTTCTTAGGGCACTCACGCTCCTTTCATACTCACAACTTGTAGTGGCAAGCTAGAGTTGAGAATTGTATAGGCTATAATACACATACGAACTTTGCTGGTGCATGAATAGCACGTTAAAGAATGAAGAGGGAATTGAATAATGCTTTCATCTCCGTGGTGTGCTAGTGCAGGTTATCAGATAAAAATTGAAAATGAACAACCACGGTGATACAAATATGAAGTTACACCTTATATTTAATTTTTATATGACCATGTTTGTGTAATGTTTTAGTGTTTTTTTAGTGATCTATTGGTCCCATTAGGCGGACCTCCGAGGGCCGTGGGTGTGTGCGTACGCACCCATCGTACCCCCACTAGCTATGGGCTTGAAAAACATTGAAAATCCTATTGAACATGACTTATGACTCGCCCTGTATATACGATTAGAAAGGTCTGATAAATTAATGGAAGATAGAATTATTTCAAAATATAATTTATATTTTCTAAAGGACTTTGAATTTTATATCAGTAGGCAATCATCTTTTCTAGATATGGTATAAAATTCTTTTATATAACTTACATAAATATTGTTCTGTTCATAATTGGAGAATAATGCTCGTATTAACCTGAAGTTTTATACCTTTTTCAGTTCTAAATTGAAATTTACGAGAAAATTCCCTCACGGAGAACAGCTTTTTTATAGACTGTGTATGCTGGATGAGGCTTAGCAGCCGTATTGTGTTTGCGATGTTAAAAAAAATTGGTTCGCGATTTGTATACATAGGTTTCATTTCGTTTCTCCTATTGTCCTTTGAGTTTGTTGAGAGGTGATGGTATCATTTTCCGTATTTGCAGATTCCTTGTCTTGCATAATTCTTACAAATGGCAGGGTGGTAGAATTTGCAGCTGTCACCGAATTTACAATGACCATTATCGCACATAGTGTGGTGTTCATATATACACTGTTCTCCCTTATTTCTGAAATTACCTTTTACATAATATCTGTCCCATTTTTAAGCGAGGCCCTTGTTTTTGGCGGTTGTTTCAGCTCATTATTTGGATACAACTTCAGTCTATTTTCGTGGTTGCCTGCTTGTTTTTTGCTATTTATGCAGGTGTCCTCCGTTTGAATTTCTTGTGTCAATTTTTGTGCCTCTGTTACACTCATATTCTTGTCATCTTTGTGTGAAGGTACTCTTTTAATTTCTAGTTTACTTTTCTTCGTTTCCTCTTTTGTTTTTCTGTTCATCATTCACAGTTCCTCTTTGGCTTTTTCCTCATAGTTTCTTTCTGCTTTACAGACCGTAAATGAGTTTATTCATTTACACAACTTTCGCGAAAGTACTGTCCTCCATTCAGTTGCTTGACAACTGTTATGAGAGAGATTTCTTTGTCTTTCCATTTCAGGCAGTTGAAGTCGAAAAGGAGTTGGCAGAGATCACATCTAGTTGACTTAGCATCATCTGTCACAGTGTTGCAGAAATTACAGTGTTGTAGAAATTTAATAGACATTTCCATGTTACATATAGGGCGTAAAAATTGGTGAGCGAAATCTGACTCGAAAGGATAGCGTGAAGAATGGAGGGATTTTGACTCAAATTGAGTGAAGGAAAGATTTCTCCATTACTCCGGTGGATGTGGGATGTGGCGCGTTATATATTCTTACTGATTGGTGCCAGGGTATGTGGCCGCGGGGCATAGCTGGTGAATAGTCGAAGGAATTGTTTCAGCCAATAGATGGGAAACTAATTTCCTTCAAATGAAACACTCGGAAAACGCTTTATAGATTAATTCGCTTTGTTTTATTTAGTTATCTTTTTTTTGGCATACGCCGTAATTACACTACTTACAGTTTTAAAAGAAATATTGTGCGCATTAGATATTCACTCGGATATTAGCACTGCTTAAAATTTATTAACTGCAAGATTTTCACAATAATATCACTTTTATTCGGACAACGATCGAAACACGTGTTACCCTCATATATATATATATATATATATATATATATATATACATATATATATATATATATACAGGGTGGGCCGTAAGTTTCCATACATAGGAAAATTTGGATCAGCAGTTTCCGGATGCTTGGATTGGTCGGCGTGGTCCTGTGGAGTGGCCTCCCAGATCCCCAGATCTCACCCCCCTTGATTTCTATCTTTGAGGGCACTTGAAGGCCATGGTGTATCAGGAAAAGATACGAGACATAAATCATCTAAAGGAACGTATCACCAACGCCATTACAAGCATAACGTCAACTGTGCTAATGCGTGTTCATCAACAGTGGGGAACACGTATTGAAATGTGTTTTCAAAACAATGGCAACCATGTAGAGCATATTATATAAATAAAAATGGTTGTCCATAAAAAAATGTTTATTTTTCCTATGTATGGAAACTTACGGCCCACCCTGTATATATATATAGTGGACTTAGTTTTAGCCGTTTAAGGTGATAATGATTTAATTGTATGCTAGTGATTAATTGATGCAATGACTGAGTATTAATGATAGGCTGGGTTAATAATTTATGATGTAAAGTATCACCACTTGAAAAGTAGCTAATGGAGTAGGCCCACCATACTATTGGAAGCGACCGGAATGGCAGCGAGGGTCACCAGCTTGGATTACATCCAAGCAAATTAATATTAAGGTATAAAAAGTACCTTATTATTTGTATTTTATTATGAAACTAAAGCCGTTATTTATTCACAGTAATATAACAAAGGATTGACAGTAATTAATTGATAGTTTTACTTTATGCTTATGACATAGAGCTTAGCTAATGCTTTCTTTTTAGGCCTTCCCGTAGGGATGGGGAAGGGAAATCCGTCGTGCTTGAGGAAAAATTCGCTGGTGCAATAGGGCGCGTCACCAGATTTATCGCCAAATGATTTACCGTACAACGGCCGAGACGGGACCGTTGAATATTTTTGGACGAGGTGGTGACGAAAGAATGCGCCGTTTGAAACGAATTTGGGACTGACTGCAGCGCTGGGGTGGGGTGTGGGGTGAGTGTTGTCCTGAGATGCTCGGTGAGTCTCTCCACGATCCGTTTGACGACGGAACAGGACCCAATGCCAGTGGTGGCTTTTCCAAGGGGTCGCCGCGCCTCTGCCGTAAGGAGGCAGTGAGACTCGACTCAGGGGGACGCAATCGGGAATTTGAAAGTTGCGGTGATTGTGCCACGGCACATGACCGCGAGGTAGTAAGGCATTAGTTAATAAAGTACCGCGCGAAACGAATATCACTGCTTGCAAATAGGCCTAGTTAATTTCACTGAATTTATAAATACCGTATGTACATAGAATAATTTAATATGGCAGCAAAAAAATCACATTGAATTTATGAATACCGTATTTACATAGAAATTATTTAATATGGCTGCAAAAAATGAAATGGTCAATAATAGCTAAGCACAAGGATCACTGTGAATAAATAACGTAAAATAGTTCGAGTCACTCCAGGGTTAAACCAATTTATAGTGGACCTACAGTAGTTTTAGCCGTTTAAGGTGATAATGATTTAATTGTATGCTAGTGATTAATTGATGCAATGACTGAGTATTAATGATAGGCTGGGTTAATAATTTATGATGTAAAGTACCACCAATTGAAAAGTAGCTAATGGAGTAGGCCCACCATACTATTGGAAGCGACCGGAATGGCAGCGAGGGTCACCAGCTTGGATTACACCCAAGCAAATTAATATTAAGGTTATAAAAAGTACCTTATGGTTTTGTAATTTAATTAAGAAAATATATTTATATTAATTTTCACAGTGAAAAATACAATTGAATGACACTGATTAGAAAGCTTAACAATTCTATAACGACCTTTGAAATACGCTCGTTTATGTGAGGCTGGTGACCCTCGCTGGCATTCCGGTCGCTTCCAACTTATAGTGGACCTAGTTTTAGCCGTTTAAGGTGATAATGATTTAATTGTATGCTAGTGATTAATTGATGCAATGACTGAGTATTAATGATAGGCTGGGTTAATAATTTATGATGTAAAGTATCACCAATTGAAAAGTAGCTAATAGAGTAGGCCCACCATACTATTGGAAGCGACCGGAATGACAGCGAGGGTCACCAGCTTGGATTACACCCAAGCAAATTAATGTTAAGGTTATAAAAAGTACCTTATTATTTGTATTTTATTATGAAACTAGCCGTTATTTATTCACAATAATATAACAAAGGATTGACAGTAATTAATTGATAGTTTTACGTTATGCTTATGACATAGAACTTAGCTAATAAGATGAATGATTAATAGCTTAATTGACAAGTAATATACTCATTGATGGTATGTAAATGGCATGCAACATGGAACATTGAATGGGCCTAGTAATGACACAGAATGCGCGTACGTTTTGGAACACTGAATGGAATACATGACACTCTGATTAAGTAGGCTAGATGATTGAATGGGCCTAGTAATGGCACAGAATAAATGATGCGGCCCAATAATAATGGATTGAATGCTTGACAATGGTTACACAAATATCATTTATAAATCAGGCCACTATGTGATGCTAAGTGATTACGCCAAGAGAATATTTAGTCACCACATAAATATATGAATTGAACCCAATAACGGATGTTACGCGGAATTACGGTTTCGGAATGACACGAATTGGATAAGAGGCCTACTGCGTTCTTTCACGAGAGTCAGTTGGAACGCTTAATTACACTTGGGTATAGTCTACCGTTCGGCGGTAGGATAATGTAGGCTTCACAAGAGTACTTAGAATAGGATGTACTTATCTTACCGGGACGATGTAAACTCTGTTGAAGGCGGGTTGAAAAGGAACCTATTACCGTAGGCTCGAGTTGTCGTTGTCCGTTAAGCCTCTCGAGATGATGGAGATGCTTGATGTAGGCTTCGTAAAACGTAGGCCTGAGGTGATGTTACTTCTCGAGGTGCAGGATGGCCTATAAATGATCTTGCAGGCGTAGGCCTGAGGTGCTGAATATATCTCGTAGACGGTAGAGAAACTTGAAGGGTGACCTTGTAAACCGTAGGCCCGAAGTGATTCTGGTTGGGCTTCGAAGGATTGCTTCTGCAGGCGGTCTGTAGAAGGTCTTACTTGATGATAAATCGTAGGCCTTGAAGGAAGTAGCAGGTCGCTCCTCCGGCGGGAAGCCGGAGGGCGGTTGACGTGATGAGATCTGCTCGAGGAGGTGGAAAGCGAGTGTGAGTGTGTGTGTGTGTGTGTGTGTGTGTGAGTATGAGTGTGAGTGTAAGCTCGCTTTTATACGTAGTTCCTGTGACGTAGGACTTCGCGACAAATCGTAAGAAGCCTCGCCCGCGCGAAATTTTGTTGTTAAGGGCTTGCGTTCGCGCCTTTTGGGAAGAAACAGACGTTTTCATTGTTCTGAATCCGTGTCCACGTGTGTCTTCCAATATGTATACACTCCTTGAAGTTGAATAACTTCTTTATTTATTTACATATTTGATATCAGTAAAGTTCACTGTGAAGCTAAAACATCACTTTGAAGACATTTAGAGAATTCATAACAAAACTAAACCACTCCACAGATACATCCAGGATATACAAGACTATAAACAGCATTACCCACTCTAACAGCGGCATTCACACCTCACACGCGGCTATTTGTCTCAGCCAAAATAATATACTAACATATACACAACAAGCTAACATTCTAGTTAATCATTACGCAAAGATAAGTCACTTAAACAGAGACAACAACCAGAAACACGCAGACAGACAAACAGCCAGACACAACTAAACCTACAGACTCGACACGACCATTACACCCTTCAATACAGACCGGACCACCAACATCATCAAAAACATCAAAAACATTAAGAATTCGAAGACTTCTGGATTAGACAACATATCTAACATACAACTTAAACACCTCGGCCTAGAGGAAATACTAGCTCTCACAAACATCAGCACATACTCACACAAATACTGTATTATTCCTAACATATGGAAACAAGGTAAAATTATTACACTACTCAAACAAACCAAACAAAAATCCAACAGAAACAGCTTCCTATAGACGCATTACTTTACTATGCACACCTTCCAAAGTAACAGAAAGACTAATCTTACAAATCACGAACCCACACATACCACTATCGCCTACTGAACATGGATTCAGACCTCACCACTCAACCACGACATTACTCACTAACCTCACGCAGCACATCATGGAATGCATCAACTCCAGCCGATCAGCTCAACGTACACTATTAGCAACAAGCATTTGATGCTATCCCACGTTTCCCTCTCATAAACAAAATACTCAACACAAACATGCACAATAACACGAAAAGGTGGCTGAGCAACTACCTTTCAGGAAGATATTCACATGTCACATTTAATGGCAAGTTATCCAAAAACAAGCTTTATCCGAACGGGGTCCCTCAAGGCTCTGACTCTCACCAACACTGTTCAACTTATACATGCATGACATTTCAACACCCATAGAACACAAGCTTACCTTATCATTATATGCAGATGACATCACTCTAACATACACCCACAACAACATCGACACCGCTACAAATAACCTACAAACATACATAACATAAACAGTATACAAGACTGGCTCACAGAGAATAGACTCAAAGTAACAGCCACAAAATCAACCACCACCTTGCTAACAAGCCACAAAAAAGAACAGATAACTCCACAGCTTACACTGAATAACACCAACATTCCACACACTCACAGGACCAAAATACTTGGGGTCACATACAACACATCACTATCTTTTGCAGACCACATTCAGGACATTAAAAACAAATGTACGTCAAGACTTAACACGCTTAGAGTACTAACAGGCACAAACTTTGAACACCAGCAGGAAAAAACATCACTCATATACAAACAATATATTGCCTCCGTTATGGACTATGCTAGACCATGTTGGGCACCCATTATCTCAAACACACACATAAACACATTACAGACAATACAAAACAACGCACTTCGTATCATTACAGGATGTCCTCAAACAACACCAATAGAACACCTGCACACAGAAACAAAAATACTGAAAATTAGGGAACATTTAGGCATGATGGGGAACAATTCATGGCAGCAGCGACAACTAACCTGCAACACCCTTGCCACTAAATGGACAATCATGAACCAACACCTCGCACCATTAAGGTAACACCAGAGAGACACTATGACCAAATACTCCATTCCATCCCACGCCCCACAATCATTACACAGTACAGAAAACACATACACACACACCTAACCCACAAAGCACTGAAACGACTCGGTCCGAATGCGGTCCTAGGTGCGAAGCCGCCACCCATTGACAGGTCAGAGACCAACCTGAGCAAATCGGATCGAGTTAACTTTGCACGATTCCGATGTAGACATCACCCCAACTTACAGACATATAAACATAGACTAGATAACTTCACAGACGGCACCTGCCACCTATGCTAGGACACACCACAAACAATTGAACACATTACGACAGACTGTACCTACCACTCTAACACAACATAGAACACAACACATCACTAGTGCGCTGAACCTCTGGTCCACTTCGGAGAGGGCGATCGGTTACCTGCGTGCCGCCGGCTTGCTCGATCAGGGTGGGCTGATTGGCTAACCACCACCAACAACAACGACATACATGTGTACAGGTTTTCGTGAAATATTTCTGCAAGCCTCTTCAACCTCATGTCGTAGCTCTTCAAGTGTATTTGAATTTCTTGCGTACACTTCATGCTTTAATTTACCTCACAGAAAAATCTAAAGGTGTTAAATCAGGTGATTGGGATGGAAACTCCTTACTTCCTCTTCGTCTAATCCATCCGCTAGGTAAGTGGGCATCGAGGTATACATTCACAGCGCAATGGTAATGAGGTGGTGCTCCATCTTGTTGAAAGTGGAAACCATCATAACCGTGTTTATATGTCTGCTGATGGATAGTAGGCATGGCTGATTCACGTTGCATGTCGAGATACACAGGGTCGGTGACTGTCCTATAGAAGAAAAAAGGGCTAGCAAGTCTTCTGGATGACACGCCACACCACGCTGTCACTCCGGGTCGGTTCACTGCCCTTTTCACGGAAATATGTGGATTCTCGGAAGCCCAGTAAATACTGTTATGCCGATTCATTGTTCCGTTTAGCTTAAAAGTTGCTTCATCAGACCAAACAATTGTGTCAGGGAAGTGCTCATCTTCAAGATATGTCTGAGAACCACTCGCAAAATTCAACTCGCCGGTCTGGACCGTTCTCGTTGATGGCATGCAGTAGTCGCGGCACATATGCCTTAAACGTAGCAGATGTAAGGATCCTGTGTACACTTGTTTTGCAGAAAGATCAGCGATGCAAATGAAGTGGAGGCCTTGCACAGGGACACGAACAAAATATACACATGGTCAGAAGACAACAATATTACTTTTAACACCGAGAAATTTGAGCTCTTGGGATATGGTAGAAATAAGGAACTTAAACAGACTGCATATTATGCTCCAAATAGACAGGAAATTCAGAGAAGCACGAAAGCGGTCGATTTTCGGGTAATAATGACCGATGATGCCAAATTCGAGACACAAAATCAGATAACAATAAACCAAGCAAAAAGAGTCGCCGGACAGGTACTAAAAACGTTCAAAAGGAGGGACAAGAGAGTAATGATTCCCCTGCTGAGAACATTGATCATACCAAACCTTGAATACTGCTGTTTTGACGTCCCCATATAAAAAGGAAGAAATTCATAAACTAGAAGAAACGCAGAGACATTTCACAATTAAGATTGATAGCTGCCAAGAACTCACCTACTGGAAAAGTCTATGTAAACTAAATTTGTACTCCCTGGAAAGAAAAAGAAGAGATACACCATAATCTACATTGGAAAATGATCGAAAAACTGGTACCATACCTCAAACTAAACCCAATTACCATCTAAACAACGCTGGAAAGTAGGAAAGGCAGAATGTGTAGTGTTCCCAAATTAAAGGCCTGACAAAGAACCTCCTCAACACTGAAGGAAAATAGCTTCGTTGTCAGGGGGCCAAGACTTTTTAACCAGCTTCCAAAGGACCTCAGAAACGTCACAGGGGTCAAAGTTGAAGTCTTCAAGAAAAGACTAGATGCCTGGCTCAGGACGGTACCAGCTGAGCCAGGTGTACTTGGCCATGACTCCAGATTCCTGGGATCTTGGGAGCATTGCTCCAGTAAATTTGACCATGAGAAAAAGTAAATTTGGGTTTGGGTTTTGTTCATCCGCTAGATGTTATGCAATTTTTTTGCGTATACGTTCTTGTACAAACCAATTTTTTTAAATTACAAATTTAGTTATTTTAAGTTTAGTTGGTAATTCCATATTTAACAATATTTTTATTTTTTGTTAAGCTTCAATGTTTTGATAATTAAAATTTTATTAAAACGTATATTTTTTAATATAAAATTATCAGGATTGGACTATGTTCCATTGATCTCGGCCAGGTTTGATAAATTGGCCAGATAATTACTTGTGCGGTTTTAAGTAATCCACCATGACTCTAGAATTGAAAAGTTTAGTTAAGTTTAAACTTACTTTTACTTACTTTAACTTACCTACTTTTACTTACTCTTCCTTACTTTTACTAAGTTTAAAGCACTTACTTTTACTTACTTTCATTGTACTATATTTACTTACTTTTACTCACTTTTACCATACTATATTTACTAACTTTTACTTATTTTGTATTTTTTCAGGTAGTCAATAATCAATAATGGATCCTAATATTGATGAAGTTGGAGAGAAAAGTGAGGGTGTTAAAAGGGGTTACTTTTGTGGTCAATGCAAGAACAAATATTCAAAGAAGCAAAACTGGGAGGAATATTTTAATTCCAAAAAAAATATTTGTTACAATACAAGAGGTCCCAGAGTTTGGGCCCACAGCTTAGATATTGCAGTAAAGAAATACCAGGATGAAGTGCAGCAAAGAGATACGGCAAAGTAGTCATTTAGTTTGTTCACAAAATGTGCTAGTGCTAGACCTCAGAAAAATGAACCAACTTCATCAACTGCTAATCTAGAAAATGAAACTTTTTCACTAGATGTTTCACAGACTGAAGAAAGTGTTTCTCCTCCACCTAAGAAACAAAAGGTAAGTGAGGAATCTGCGCATCAGACTAATAAAACTGCTTTAGAGGAATTTGAAAATTCCCAAATCCAGAAGACATTGAATGCAATTTTGCGCCTAACAAAAGAAACTCACCAAGCTGTTGTGGTTAATAAGAGAAGAGTCAAAATATGCCTTCAAGTTCAAGTGTTGCATCCAAATCTAATAAAGCAAAAAGCAACAAATTTGACATTTCCATAGCCCATTTAAGCAAGTGTAAATCAATACAAGAAATCTGAACAATGATTTGATCAAATCTACATTCAAATTGGTGGAAAAGAAGGATCTAGGGCATGCTGATGATTCATTTTCAGTACCAAGTGATATAATGGAAAACATTGCAAATAGTGACACTAATATGCCTGATGTAGATATAGCTGTTGAGGATGAAGATGATGATAATGAAGAAGATATTGATGATGCTTCTGATGATAAAATGTTTACATTATATTGCATAGCTTGCACAGACCCCAAAGCATGTGCTTCAGACAAACATTCTAACATAAAAGGTTACTTCAATGTTAAAGATTTAACCTATGTATGCAAACAAGGAGAAAATCAAGAGAGATGGTTTAGAAATCTGAAAACCCACCTGAAGAGACATTTAATTAAACTTCAGCATCATCAAAGAGCTGCTGTTTATGAAGTGATGAAAACATATTCTCGGAACACTACTAAACGCATGGAAGACTTATGTGGCAACATCTTATACTACATAATGAAAACAAACACTGCATGGGCTCTATATCCAGTACTTCTAGCTGTATTACATAGGTCAGGTTGTGAGGTTGGAAATTTGAATCATAGCAAACATGCGTGCGAGACAATTTGTGAGCTATTAGATAATCAACTTAAAGAACAAACTGTAAAGTGGTTCTTAGAACAAACTTCAGTAACAATAACAGCTGACATTGGAACAATTTTGGGATTAAGCATGCTAGTTGTATTAGTTATGAGTGAAGAAGATAAGACTGTAAAACTTGCTGGGATAAATTTAGTACGCAGCAAATCAGGAGTTTATTTGGCCAATGAAATTTTTGATGTGTTGAAGTCTCCTAATCACTTGAAACTATCTGAAGAAGCAATTAAATCCAAGGTATCTGGAATGGTTGGAGATGGGGCTTTTTGTAAGGAAAACGAGCCATTTAAAAACGAAATGAAAAAGTTGTTTGGAGAAAATTTCAAATTTCGATGGGACTTAATGCATCTTGTGAACAGAGCCCACGTTGATGCATTGAAGAAAATTGTAAACTAAGTGAGCTTTTAGACTTTATTCAGAATCACTCTTCAAATCTGAGATCAGGCCTTGACTATACCAATATGGTTCTTGACAATATCATTGGTTTTAAGAGACCAAAACTCAAATCTGATACTCGCATGGTTAATTGCGAATTTGATCAATTTGACAGATTTGTGGAAAATTGTGTTTTTTGATCATCCACAAGAGAAAGAAATTAGTGCCAAGTTCTATGTATTGATTTCCTATGTAACAAAGATTATGTTGCAAGTAGCTCAAAAAACCACAGTTAGTGCAGAATTTGTAGAAAATATATTTTATAAAGAAGGAGGGAAAACTGTTATGTTAAGAGTGATGGAAACAATTTCCAAATTAGCTAATGGAGGAAATGCAAATGATGTAGTTTCTGAATTTAAGCACGATACCACAGGGCAGCAAAAGGAACTAACAGCTGAGGATTACATCCTAAATGAAGTTTAGAAATACATCAAGAAACGTTCTGATTACTACCAGGTTGCTGAAGTTGCTAGACCATCCAGAACCAGATCTGAAAGTAGTTTTACAAAAGACTCAGTGATAAATTGGCTGACAGAATATATAGAACAGCTGTGGAAAGGAATCACAGAGAGATTAAAGCATTTTGATAAAGATGGATCAACTGCCTGGAGTGAAGCACCAGCTGAAGGGACATTCTCCATTCTTGGTTACATTGTTGAACACAAAGGATCCATTAAGCCATCTCATTTGACTAAGCTGTGCAGAATTGTGAAGGAGGGTCCAGCTCCAGGCACTAGATCTGCTGTAATGATCACACAGAAAGCCATTGATCAGTGGCCAAGCATACATGGCGGTAAATTCACAACAAATGCCTACATGCAAGGTCTAACATCGTCCACTGTTGCTGCTGCAATGAATAAATAAACTTAAGGTGATTTATAAACTGTACATTATTGTATTATTATGTTTAGCTAAAACAATTTGTAATTGGTATGTCGTCAATTCAAGAGTTTACTATCATTAACCTATCTAGTGGTGTAAGGGAAAAAAAAGTAAATTCAGAGCTGTGCTTCAGTAAATTTTTTCAAATCTGGAGTCATGTACTTGGCTATGTGCAGTGGAGAGCGCAAGAGAGCAACTCGCTCCTCCACCAAGCCAGATGTAGAGGCGGGGCCACCAGCTTGACCTTCGTGTGAAGAGAGACCAACGCACGGAACCCAAACGAGGTTAACGAGGTAATTGTGGTCTCACGTGAACACTGTCTGACAAATTTTTTCGGCGTATTGGTGATCATTTGAAGAACATTTTCCTTATTGTCTTCACAGGTCGATGTTCGAGGTCTTCCCAAATGTTCTTTGCACACGTCTTCCACAGTGCCATCTCGTTCAAATTTGTCACGTAATCTTGAAATAGTCAAACGTGTAGGTGGTGTAGTGGCAAATTCACGTGTCCAACATCTCTGTAACTCCCTAATATTTTCGGTTTTGAAATACCAATTCAATATCTGCTTCCGTTGTTCGAACGTCAAACTGGATTCCGCCATTTTAACTAGGGGGATGATAGGCTAGGACTTTTTGCCTCTAAACAAAAAGGACTTAGCCTATCCATGGCCTATTTCTCCCATAAATTAAAAGTGACGTTTCAGCTCCACACTGAACTTTACTGATATCAAATATGCGGATAGATAAGGAAATTTTTCAACTTCAAGGAGTGTATACATATTTATGGGACACTCGGTATATATGGAATACACAGACCTCATGTTCATGGAACAAGGAACCCTTCTGGGATGGTTAAATCCACTATAGTCCGAATAATTAATGGTAAATGGCAAATACTAAAGTTTTTTCTTTTTTATGATGGAAGTCCAATGTCGGCAACAGGTCACTAGCAAAGAGACCCAAAATATAGCTTTCCTCACCAACTATCTGCTAAGCAGAGAGGACCCAGCTTTGGGACAGGGTCCTATCTGCTTAGCAGATTATAGATTATATAGCAGATTAGCAGATTATACATATGAGGGGCTCCGGACCACAACTTGCCAAGCGCCAGTGGGGCCAGAATTGAGTTATTTATACTACTATATTCCCCCACCCTTCCCTTCCTTTATCCCGTGGGTGAGTAAGGAAGCAGATTGTGGACACATACGTATGGTCGAAATAAATCAAATATCGTTATTGGTTCAAAAGTTATGGCATTTTGCAAGTTGACAAATTTTAACTGCATTCATTTTTCTTTTTTCATTTTGGCTTTTGGCAGCTTGTGGTCCGGAGCGAAATATATATATATATATATATATATATATATATATATATATATATGATACACACAGACCGTGCATGGAACAAGGAACTCTTCTGGGAAAATTAAATCCACTATAGTCCGAATAAGTAATGGTAAATGACAAACACTATAGTTTTTTCTTTTTCATGATGTTAGCCCGACGTGGTCAACGGATGACTCACAAAGAGGCTCCAAAAACATAGTTTCCCTCACCAGCGATCTGCAAAGCAGATAGGATCCAGCTTTGGGACAGGATCTAGGGTTTACAGCTAGTATAGTAGGCTAGATGTAGCTGTAAACCTTAGATCCTGTCCCAAAGCTGGATCCTATCTGCTTTGCAGATAGCTGGTGAGGGAAGCTATATTTTTGGGGCCTCTTTGCAAGTAACCCGTTGCCCACGTCGGGCTAATATCATGAAAAAGAAAAAACTATAGTATTTGTCATTTACCATTACTTATTCGGACTATAGTGGATTTAATTTTCCCAGAAGAGTTCCTTGTTCCATTATATATTAGGGTGAAGTGAAAATGATAATTTACAATGCACACTGATATTTTATTGTAGTTTTTGCTGAGAAAAACGAGTATGATGATGCAAATTTTGCAAGGTTTATCTAACCGACCCATTTTGGCATGAATACAATTTAACAAACGCAGAAAATAGAGTTCTCATCTAGCATACATCTGTCAACATTATATCATATGAATAACCCCATTAATGTCATTATGAAACCGCAATTATAAAGTTTTATAACTTTAATGTATTATTTTGCGTCATTCCCAGATTTAAGTATTCCTCCCGAGCAGGGCCGTTTCCTGGCCTAAGCAGACTAAGCGGCCGCTTAGGGCCCCGCTGGTACTAGGGGGCCTTAAAGAAGCTGGAAGTCAAATTTTTCAATGTGGTGGTGGATTGTGCCATCGGGTCAATAAATGAGAGATTCAAAACATTAGATGATGTGAGGGACATATTTGGGGTTCTAAACTTCACCACAATGAACAAGGAAGACTTTTCCTGCAAGTTTGAAAAGCTCTCTAAGATACTGAGCTCTGGAGCTGATTTAACATTGATGGAAGCGAACTGGCCCTCGAAATTAAGAACTTGCCGACTTTACCTTCACACAACATGACTGTATTGGAGCTTCTCTCCTTCATTCATTAGAAGCAACTGGAGGAACTATACCCCAATCTCTGGGTTGCACTAAGAATTGCCTGCACTCTACCTGTGACAGTAGCGTCAGCCGAGAGGATCATCAATGGGACAGGATCGCCTCGGTGGCCTTGGCATCATAAGCATCAACCAGGACGTTGGCAGGGAGATTTCATATGATGATGTTATTGATGATTTCGCCGAGAAAAAATCTAGGAGGCAAAAATTTTGAAGATACAAACTGTTCTGTATAACTGTTAGCTATTACACGATTGTATCGTAGAGTTAGTAATTGTTTGGTAGTTGATAATTGCATTATTTTTTTATACATAGTTCTGTGTCATTTATTCTAAATAATGTATAAGCTAATTTTCAGGAATTTCATGAAGAGTATTTTTTCTTGTTTGTCTTCTGAAAGTACATATTTGTTGATTTGGACATAATGTTTCATTAAAATTGTTTCATAATTGTTTTTTATTAACACAGCCATTTTTTGTATGTGTGTGCTGAGGTGATGTAGTAAGGCGAGAGTTGGTGAATGGAGGGGTGGGGCCTCAAATGGGCATACTGCTTAGGGCCCCCTAATGGCTAGAAACGGCCCTGCTCCCGAGGTCGTACTGTATACTTGTATGCATCGTGTCTTCTGACTCCCTAGGTACCACAGTTTGCCTGACAGCCAGCTGCAGTAATTTTCTATCAGCTACAGAATCCAGAGGTAAGCTAGTGATCATGTTGAGAAATGAGATAAAAAACATTCTATTACTCTTATTACAATGTATCATACGAGTACATTTGACTGACGTGAGTAAACTGAGTAAATATTTTTTGTTTTTCCTTAAGCAATTAAAATTCACTGGAAAAACAAAGAGAAACATTTATGGAATTCATAACACTAAACCACTCCACAGATACATCCAGGATATACAAGACTATAAACAGCATTACCCACTCTAACAGCGACATCCACACCTCACACGCGGCTATCTGTCGCACCCAAGATAATATCCCAACATACCGAGGCGCCTCGGTGGTGTAGTGGTTAGCGTCGCTGACTACGAATTCATCGGCCCCGGGTTCGAGACCCGACGGCAGCCAGCGCGCAGCAAAACCCAGCTGTTCATCCTTCCACACAATAAAAGAAAGTGGTTGGTAGATAAATGGGTGCCCTAGGTGGCCTAGTGGTTAACACGCTGGGCTGCTGATGGGGCGTGGTTCGGATTCCACATTAAACTGTAGGTCTAAGGTGGAGTGAAAAGCTTGACCTTCGTCAGGATGAACAATTCGGGCGGAAGCTAACCAAAGGTTAACCAAAGGTATACACAACACGCTAACATTCTAGTTAATCACTACGCAAAGATAAGTCACTTAAACAGAAACAACAATCAGAAACACGCAGACAGACAAACAGCCAGATACAAGAAAACCTACAGACACAACACGACCATTACACCCTTCAATACAGACCGGACCACCAAGATCATCAAAAACATTAAGAATTCGAAGGCTACAGGACCAGACAACATATCTAACATACACCTTAAACACTTGGGTCCACAGGGAATACTAGCTCTCACAAACATCAGCACATATTCATACGAACACTGTATTATTCCTGACATATGTATGGAAACAAGGTAAAATTATTACACTACTCAAACAAAACAAAAATCCAACAGAACCAGCTTCCTATAGACCCATTACTTTACTATGCACACCTTCCAAAGTAACAGAAAGACTAATCTTACAAATCACCAACCCACACATACCACTATCGCCTACTCAACATGGATTCAGACCTCACCACTCAACCACGACATTACTCACTAACCTCACGCAGCACATCATGGATGGCATCAACTCCAGCCGACCAGCTCAACGTACACTATTAGCAACAATAGACATTGGTAAAGCATTTGATGCTATCTCACGCTTCCCTCTCATAAACAAAACACTCAACACCAACATGCACAATAACGCCAAAAGGTGGCTAAGCAACTACCTTTCAGGAAGATACTCACATGTCATATTTAATGGCAAGTCATCCAAAAACAAGCTTTTTTCGAACGGGGTCCCTCAAGGCTCTGTTCTCTCACCAACACTGTTCAACTTATACATGCATGACATTCCAACACCCATAGAACACAAGCTTACCTTATCATCATATGGAGATGACATCACTCTAACATACACCCACAACAACATCGACACCCCTACAAATAACCTACAAACATACATAACATAAACAGTACACAAGACTGGCTTACACAGAATAGACTCAAAGTAACAGCCACAAAATCAACCATCACCTTGCTAACAATGGATGGAGGCAAGTCTAACATTGGTCCCAACTGGTTTGACATCAAATTATGGTCCCAACTAGTTTGACATCAAGTGTAGACCTAATTGCATAAATGTCTCAAGGCATGTGTTTTCTGCTATTAATAGGCAGGGCCGGATTAAGGCCAACTGATGCCCTAAGCACAGCCCAACAATGGTTCCCCCTCGACCCTTCCATTGTCTAACTGACAAGACATTAAGACTCAATAAGTGCTGAATGTGAAATAATAGATTAAAAATTCAGTTTTCTTCCAGGCCATCCCCCAGGCCAGACCCCACAACTATATTAAATATAACCTGTTTTTTAATTTTATTTATTTAACACTAAATAGCAGTAAGCAATATAAGCAAATTATTTACTTATAACTAGGGCAACAGGAAAAATGCAAATTTTCAACACTTTTTTATTCATTTTTTAAAAAACTGTTATAAGGGAAAAATGCAAATACAAAAATTTATTGAAAACGATTCTTTCTACAGAAATCGATGTTGGTGGTCAATTTTTGAGAAAAGAAATTCTAATGAAGAAATATCATTATTTGTACGAAACAAAACATCTTTTATTCCATTGCTTTCTAACCTTGAAGATACATAGCATTTCAACATACATGGATCAAAAGATGCAAAATAATGCTTATTGTTGCCTACTTAACTTTATTTATACTTTAAAAAGTTTTCTCTGTGGTGCCCCTTTCCCTTGGTGCCCTAAGCACGTGCTTATTTTGCTTAATGGTTAATCCAGGCCTGTTAATAGGGTTAAGCATTTGCCTAGAGAATCAGTAGAAATTGTTAAGAAGTATATATCCCGAAATGCATACTTTGCTCACCCGGAAAATATTTTTCTGGCATATTGTGTGACTTAGCTAGGGAAAAACGTGAAAAACCTGTTAGCAAAATCATGGACATGCGAAGTGAGACTGGTCAAAAATTAGAATTGAGAGATTTCAAGGTTCCTAATCTTAATTTTGATGCAAAGGACTGGGATCAAATAATTAATTGAAATGATACTAAACTAAGTGAGCCACGTCTTACAATGAAGCTAAGAAAAGAAGAAATTTTTTAAACTGCTGACGGACTTTTCAAGTTCGTAATTTGGGTCAGACGTAGAAACCAAAAAGGATTTTATAAAAGTTTGCCTTCTTTATTCGAATAGTTAAGGTTGTTTTTGCAGTTACCATTTGTGTACTCACTTGCTGTTTTTCTATACTCTATATGTATTTAATAAAACAAATAAAAAAAATTGGTATGTTTCTTTCCTTGTTTCTTTATATTCCTTGAAACAAAACATTAAATTCGTGAATACCATTAATCCAGAAAAGAAAAGGTAAATAAAGATTCATTAAATAACCTGAAAATTACTTGCAGAAGATATATTTTTAAGTTTTGTGTAGGTTATATCTATTTGTTTTCCCCACAACATAGCCAAGACTCAGTTATAAACCACTGTAAACCCAGTTACGATACCCATTTCATATTTTGGCAGAAATTAGCAGTTCAAGATACTCTAGATTCTAGAGTATCTTGAACTGCTAATTACGAAAGGACATAGACATAATGGAGAGAGAGCAACGATAGGCTACTTATACTGTAGTTTTAACTAGGAAACAAAGAAAACTGAAATAATATTCTAGAGTCTAGAATATTATTTCAGTTTTCTTTGTGTTTCCTAGTTAAAAGTACAATGTAAGTAGCCCATCGCTGCGCTCTCTCCATTATGTCTATGTTCTGTCGTAAGTATAGGGACCAGAAATAAACGAAGTATTCCAGGTGAAGGTGTACTAATATGAAATTATACAACTGTTTTCTCCGTCTTAAATTCAAATGATCTACCAATAAATCCTAAGCTTCTATTTGCTTTTCTAACCTCTTCAATACAATGCTTACTCGGTTTAAGAGTTCCGGCAACAATAATACCTAAATCTTTCTCTTCCGTAACACTCGTCAGTGTCTTGTCGCGCTGAGAATTCTTTTCTTTAACATTGTTTCTACCGATATGCAAAGTTTTACATTTATGTATAGTGAAGTTTATTTGCCAAATTTTTGCCCGCTCAAGTAATTTACTAATATCTTGAATCTGCAAAAGTTCTGCCGATGATTTTGTTCGTCCTTCGAGTTTGGTATCACCTTCAGATTTTGAAATTATACTCTTAATAATAATAAGTCCTTTGTCAATGTCATTGATATAAATAATGAAAAGAATTTGTCCCAGAACTGATCCCTGAGGCACGCCGCTAGTTACACTTTTCCAGTTAGACGCTTTGCCAGAGGTTCCATATTTTGCGTAAGTCCTGTAGATGTCCGGGTAGTAGAATTTGAATCTGTCTCCAAATTTACAGTGACCATTATTATAGAATAAATTGCATATTGGGGATGTTCATATATACAGTGTCCTCTTTTATATCTGCAATTATATTTTATATAATATCTGCATATAATTCCTTCCCCATATTTACTCGGGGCCTTTGTTTTTTGCTCCTTATTGGGGGACAGCTTCACTCCGTTTTCTTGATTGTACTCTTGTCTTTTCCCATTTGTGCTAATGTCCTTCATTGCCTTTATACTATCTGTTGTCTTTATACTCTCTTTTGCCTGTATGGTTTCGGCCTCGTTGTGTGACGGTATTTGATTTATTTCTGCTTCGCCTTTCTTCGTTTCTTCTGTTTTCCTCTGTCCTTTATTCACACTTTCCTCTTTCACTTTCTTCTCGTAGTCTCTTTCTGCTTTAAATACAGTAAAAGAGTTTATTTCGATCATGCAGTTTTCGCAGAAAATTTTTATCCCATTAAGTTGATTCGCGTTCATTATGAGGGAGATTTTTTCATCTTTCCATTCTAGGCATCTGAAATGAAAAAACAACTGGCAGAGATCGCACCTCATTGCCTTTGCCTCATTTGTTGCATCGTTGGAGACACCACAGAGTTGCCAGTAATTTATTTACCATTTCCATGTTACTGATAAAGGGTAGCCGCTGGTGCACAAAATTGACTCAAAAAGGGTATTATGGAAAGTATTGGGTGGGGGTTGACTCAAACTGAGTGCTGGAAAGTATTCTCCGTTACTTTGAGGGGTGGGGGACGGGGGATGTGGCACGCTGTATACTTCTCACTGATTTGTGCTCGCGACTGTGGCCGCGGGGGATACTGGGGGGTATTTGTAGGAATTTCGATAGGCAGCTAATTTATTTCACAAAGAAACACTCGGAAAAATGCTGTATAGATTAATTCGCTTCGCTTTTATTTACTTTTTTTGACCGATGCCGCGATTTTTATTTTTTAAAGAGAAATACCACTGTGCACTATGAATTAACTCACAATATCGGCACCGTTTAAAACTGATTAACTGCAGGATTTTTACTGTAATACCATCACACCGGCAAACAAACAATATATATATATATGTATATTTTTTTTTCCTTATATATAAAGGAGGGGAGAGATCGCAAACAAAGAACTATAAACCAGTGTCATTGACGTCCCACCTCACCAAAGTATTTGGTAATGGAACGCATTATTGATTGAAAACTGTAAAAATGAAATAGCTACAACCTTATACTTGATATGGAGAAGATCCCTAGACACTGGGGAAATACCAAGTATTTTGAAAAGAGCAAACATTGTCCCTATATATAAAGGAGGGGATAGATCTCAAGCAAAGAACTATAGACCAGTGTCGTTGACGTCCCACCTCACCAAAGCATTTGAAAGAATAGGTAGAGAGAAAATATATGACTTCTTAGAGACACTGGAAAGATTCAACGAAAATCAGCACGGATTCCGATCAGGAAGATCATGCCTATTACAACTTATAGAGCACTATAACAATATCCTAGATGCACTGGAAGGCAATGAAAACAACAATGTCATATACATGGATTTTGCTAAAGCTTTCGACAAATGTGATCATGGTATAATAGCACATAAAATTAAACATATGGGAATAACAGGCAACGTGGGAAAATTGATCTACAACTTCCTCAGAGAACGTCTACAAGCCGTTAAAATTCAAGGTATATCACCATCAGAATCGGAATTATGCAGCTCAGTACCACAAGGTACAGTACTGACCCCACTCCTGTTCATTATCATACTAATAGACAAGACATTGAAGTCAACAGCAACAGTATAGTAACATCCTTTGCAGACGATACAATGATCAGCAGAAAAATCAGCAATGCAAATGAAGTGGAGGCCTTGCACAGGGACATGAACAAAATATACAAATGGTCAGAAGACAAAAACATGACATTTAACACCGACAAATTTCAGCTCTTGAGATATAGTAGAAATGAGGAACTTAAACAGACAGCATATTATGCTCCAGATAGACAGGAAATTTAGAAAAGCACGAAAGCGATCGATCTAGGGGTAATAATGACCGATGATGCCAAATTCGAAACACAATATCAGATAGCTATAGATGAAGCAAAAAGCGAAACAAGCGGAAAAACACGAAAGCGATCGATTTGGGGGTTATAATGACCCATAATGCGAAATTCGAGACACAAAATCAGATAGGGATAAATAAAGCAAAAAGAGTCGCGGGACAGGTACTAAGAACGTTTAAAGGAAGGGACAAGACAGTAATGATTCCGCTGCTGAAAACAATGATCATACAAAAACTTGAACACTGCTCAGTTTTGACTTCCCCATATAAAAAGGAAGAAACTAATAGACTAGAAGAAACGCAGAGACATTTAACAGCTAAGATTAATGGCTGCCAAGAACTCAACTACTGGAAAGACTCGTAAACTAAATCTGTACTCCCTGGGAAGAAGAGAGAGGTACACCATAATCTACCAAACTTGAATACTGCTCAGTTTTGACATCCCCACATAAAAAGGAAGAAACTAATAGACTAGAAGAAACTCAGAGACATTTCACAGCAAAGATTGATGGCTGCAAAGAGCTCAGCTACTGAGAAAGACTAGGTAAACTAAATCTGTACTTCCTAGAAAGAGGAGACAGGTACGCCAAAATCTACATATGGAAAATGATCGAAAAACTGGTACCAAACCTCACACTAAACCCAATTACCATTCAAACAACACTGGAAAATAGGAAAGCAGGATGTGTAGTGTTCCCAAATTAAAGGCCCGACAAGGGACCTCTTCAACACTGAAGGAAAATAGCTTGGTTGTCAGGGGGCCCAAAACTTTTTAACCAGCTTCCAAAAGACCTCAGAAACGTTACAGGGGTCAAAGTTGAAGTCTTCAAGAGAAGACTAGATGCCTGGCTCAGGACGGTACCAGATAAGCCGGGTGTACCTGGCTATGTGCAGTGGAGAGCACAAGAGAGCAACTCGCTCCTCCACCAAGCCAGACTTCGAGGCGGGGCCACCAGCTTGAATTTCGTGTGAAGAGAGACCAACAGACGGAACAGCAACGAGGTTAACGAGGTGTTATATATATATATATATATTAATTATATAAATCTGAAGAAAATTACTTCCATCTATATTACACGAAATAAAGTAAAATTTCTCATAGGTAATGGATTCCTTTCCTAAAATTTACTCTTTATATTTGAAGACATCGTCTAAATTTCATTTTGAAGCCAAAGTTTGCAAAAGACATTTTGTTTATTGAAGTTTTCAAATTTGATTGACGTATAAAACCTTAGATGAAGATTAATTATGTGGACAAACACATTAAAAGGGATTACTCAAGCAGTTATGAGTCTGCCAGGAAGGAGATTTAGAAGAATGTCCTTAATGGGTTTCTTAAAATCCAAGCTGCGACGTTGAAGAAATTAGAGGGATTCAATAATTGACATTGTATTTTGAAGTGTTGAAGCAGGCACTGTTGGTGAAGTCAGCAAAGTTTCACAAAGAAATGTGAATGAAGTCTAGGTTTTATTTTGAACAGGAGAGACCCATCATTTAACTAATAGGGGAATTAATTGATATGCATCGATTTTCATAATTGGTTTATTTTAACATTAAGGGGATTTGGTTTGTTAAGTTGATGTTGCCGGAATATATATGATGTATAAGTTCACTACTGCCATTATTACTATAGTAATGACATTCCCATTTTATAATTAACAATCTAAAATATGCTAATTTCATTAAGCACTTTTAATTCCATAATTTATCCTTTCTTTATATATACACAGTTTTTTTTATTGAACATCATTTACTTTCTACTAAATATAAAATAAATATTTTATTTAAAATTATGTAGAATTTTGTAATTTTTTAGTTTGTATTTATTATTATCATTATTATTATTATTGTTGTTATTTAGTATTATTATTTGTTATTACTATTACTCACCATTTTCAATTCTCGTATGTAAATGATATTGCCTAAAAAACTTCCATGCTTCCAGCGGTATATTCAGGTTAGAGTACTGTGAATATATTAATGTCATATCAAATATCTAAGAAAAATATTGAAAAATATTGTAAAACTCTGTCAGTTGTATTTATGGAAAATTTTTTACCTCCAGCCTTTATAGGCCAGGCTCCCCTGATAAGGTAAGCTCTGAAACTTTAAAATCTCCCCGAAACCGCTGTTCACAGAATGGCCGCAGATGTTTTTGCTGATTTGAGAAGATTTAGGCCGTAGGCTCCATAAATATTTGGTGAGTAGGGCTAATTTATTTGTTAGACTAGATGTATATTTAAGTTAAATTTATCTATGGTGACCTAGAATATATTGAAATGGGCTAGCCCAGAAAACCTGAAAGCAGAGCAAGACAACTCACCAGATTAATCTGTAAGGTGTTCTCTTGAAGTTTTGTGGAGATGTTTCCTGCTTGTAATCTTCTTGGTTACTTTTTTTTCCAGGAATGAATCTCTGCTCCAGTATGCTGGGTTAGATCCCGCTTAGAGTCGAAAGTTTTCTTTTCGAATGTGCAAAACGTTGTTTTCCTATTCGTTGTCCAAAGGCCAAGCCGCCTTCTCTTGCCGCTTGTCCTCGGTTTCTCTTTGTATCGTAGTGGTGGTAAGTTGGTTAGTGGGAGCAGCCACTTTCATGGGATAATCATTAACTGCGGAGAGCATCATCCCCCTACATCCCCGGAATTTCAGACTGCCCATTTGTTTATTATTAAATTTGTCTAATTAAGTTTTAATTTTTCCATAGTATTCTTTTCTGAATAAAGATTTTTGTACTTGTATTTTGTATCTTGCAATTGGTTTCTTTGTCTTGTCTTGTAAAACAAAAATAAATAAGCATCGATAAATTATCACAAATGTAGCAAGAAGAGGAATAGAAGAATTATATGCATCTTATACTAACTGATAAATTTTTTTACAATAATAAAATATAATGTGTGAAGTGTTTTCAATGAAACAACCTTATGAGGTTTCGGTCTCAAAACTCATTATAGAGAACTATAAGGGATATAATTTAAAATTCCGTTTGGAGTTTCTAGGGTACATAATAAGTTAAGAAAGCAACTCTCTCCATCATGCTAACTTCCGTGTGATCACTTTATTGCAGATTACAAAAATAATTTTTGCTGACGTAACGACGAATATGTACGTAAAAATAAATTAATCTGATAATAATAATATTATTGAGTTGTTTAACCTCCTTTGTAACTGTCTTTTTTAAAGTTCTTTAACCTCTTTCGTAACCAAGGTCATTTGACGAAAGGGATCTGCAAATTTACCGAGATCCGAACCACGGATCACTGTATCACCTGAACGCAGAGGGCGGTCACCGTCCAACTACCCAGACCTAGAGTTGCGACATGTCCATGACAGACAAAAGGGATAACCTAAATCACTGAATATATTGAAAAAGAAATTATTTTTATCTTGCAAGAATTCCGGATCACAGTCTAAGCGCCCCCAAAAAATGAGTAAATAACCGATTTCCTAATAGATAAGGGATGTTAAGAGAAAAAAGAAACTTAACATTAGTTGGTTTGTTAAACAGTAAATTTAAAATGATACCTTTGTTTAACGACTAGAATATCTAAAAACTGAAGATCCTTGTTAACTACACATTCGTAAGTATCAAATCTAATAGTGGAAGACAATCAACTACATAAAGTTCCTGCAAAAAGGGTTTCAATGTGCAAAGCACTGAGACAAACAGTGTACCATCGTCAACAGTAGAATGGGCGCCAAATGTATGAGTGCAATGCAATTGCAAATTTGGATCAATGTTACAAGAGTGCCACCCACACCCCCTTGGTGCCAACCCCCTTTTTTGCAAGCCCCACTTTGTTGCAAGGCACCCCCAAAATGGGGCTGCAAGGGGTTATGCAACTAGGAGGCAGAGTTATCTCCCAAGAGAAAGAGAGAGGAGAAGGAGGGAAAGGAAGAGGAGAGATGTTCACCCGGCTACTGCCAGGTGCATATGAGGACTTCAGCCGAGCGGTCGCCGTCTTATAGGAACCCTAATCAGCCAGTTGGCTTAGAAGGTTGAGTTGCCAGATTGCGCTTGTTTATTTAATTAAGTATATATTCTGGCTTAATCAGCCAGTTGGCTTAGAGAAATGCCACGAATTTAAATGCAGATAATTCATAAAAGTTTTGGCTGGGTGTGCTATGCACCATCTGCCTGTAATGGGACTCGAACGCGGAGCCATGCAAGATGTTGTAATGCAATGTTGCAAATGGGGCGGAAAGCAGAGGCGTGCCTATATATGCAAATTTCCGGAAAAAAGTTCATCTAAAATCGTGTAAGCACTTCCCCGTTTAAAAGTAGGTCTAAGATGGAGCGTAAAACGCCGAACAATTCGTAAGGAAAAGAGAAAAGAAAAATGATCTCGAGACCGGCACGGGGTGCCAACCAGAAAAAAAATCGTGCGGGGTGTTAAAACTTCGAACAAATCGAACGTGGAAAAAAATACCACACCCCGTTATAGCAACACTCGATCATTTCGTTTATCTCTCTCTCTCTCTCTCTCTCTCTCCAGTCCTCTCAAACCCCCTGATGGACAAAGCTAATATCTGTTTCTTCAACAACAAAAATTTGAATACATGTCATAAAAGGTCTTCCGTTCTAAACGTATCTCATATATATACAGGGCGTCCCAAAAAAATGTATACACACTTTACCAGCTGATAGCTCAATTGATGTTTCTTTCTTTCCAAGTTAAACCCATTAGAATTAATAATGGCAGTCAGACTAAGCTTTGAACAAAGGAAATTCATTCTAAAATGCTACTGGAAGTGTGAAAACGCAGTTGAAGTGCAAAGACAGTTTAGGAGGGAGTTTCAAACAGATCCACCAACGCGACTTACCATCACTCGAATTAGAGATAAGTTTGAAGCCGATGGAACTGTTCAGAATGTCCACAAGAAGCGTTCCCGAAGACCACGGACATCGACAAGCCCCACAAAGCAAGAAAGAGTACTGGAAACGTATCACCAAAGTCCAAGAAAATCTGTGCGGCAAGCGAGTCGTGAGGTAGGAATTTCAGAATCGTCTGTCCAACGCATTTTGAAGCGCTGTCAATGGAAAAGTTACATTCCAAGATTAGTCCATGCTATTAATGAAGATGATCCGGACCGAAGAGTGGAGTATTGCGAGTGGTACTTGGCACGATGTGGATGTGGATTGGACGAAGGGGTTTCGTAGAATACCCTCCGCGTTCACCAGACCTCACACCACTAGACTTTTTTATGGGGATACTTAAAAGACAAAGTCTACGCTATAAAACCTGCAACAGTCGCTGAATTGAGAGCAGCCATTGAACGAGAATGCACACAAATACCAAACGAAATGTTTCGTGATGTTTGCGATTCCATTGCTTCGCGTTATCAGCAGTGCCTGGACCAGAACGGACGTCAGTTTGAAAACAAGCGTTGACAAAACAATTAAATAATGTCTGTAGAGTCTATTACATTTTGAAAATGAAATGTATTTTAATAAACACTGCCTTTATAATTATTTAAAGTGTGTATACATTTTTTTGGGACGCCCTGTATATATATATACAGATTGATTATTTATCAGCAAATCTCACAAGATTCGAGATTAGGTTTGCGTTTATATCACAGCTGTGAGCCATTTCAGTTCGCGCAGCGATATCGTATTCAGCGATACAGTAAATCACGCATATTTGCCATTATTTATTCCTTTCTGCTCAAATATCATCCTTCGTTCGCATTCAAAGATAAAATTTGAGAACATCTGTTTCTTCAACAACAAAAATTTGAGTACATGCCATAAACGATCTTCTAATCTGAACTTGTACACTATATATATATATTAATTTTCGTTAGCGTTTAAAAATCTGAAACTTCTGTTGTCTTATCGAATGTTCTCAGTTTTCCAAGATTATCGGCAAGATATGCATTTTAAATTATGCTCAAAGCACCATCATATATATATATATACACACACACATATATATATACACATGCTGTATATTTCTTTATCACCAAGTCTCACAAGATTCGAGATTAGGTTTGATTTTATACCTCACAGCTGTGGGTCATTTCAGTTCGCGCGATATCGTATTCAATGCTCTCCCCCTCCCTCCCTCTCTCTCGAATACAAGATCGAGAACCAAATCGTAACGCGTCCCTCCACGAATCGGAGCAGCTGACACACCCCAGATTTCACTGGACAACCAACCACATCCCTGTAGGGCGGCTCCCAGGACCACTGTTTGGCTGCTATGCAGGCCTACGCGTCAAGCATCGCCCAAAATTCACCGTCAGCCAATAGGAAGCTAGCGTTTGTGTGTTGTGGGTTCGTCACAGGCCCCCTTATAAAGGGAGAATCTCAACGCAGAGCCTCAGTATGTACATTTACCGCTAGTGCCTTATACACCATAAGTCAAATATCTTTGTACAATTCCCCCGATCTGATTGGGGATGAAGACTGTTACACTCACGCAGCGCTCCACCTCTTCAATGCTATAGATCGGGATGAACTATTATCTACCCAGAGTGTTATGGAAAATTGTGATGAAATACTAGACCCGCTCAATGAATACGCTGATGATGTAAGTAACCCCTAAGTGTCATAATAATTGTTTGAAAATAGTTTGTATTGTTTCTCGTTTATAATTAGTAATCTAGTGTCAATCGTGCTAACTTATAAAAGATGTCAATAAATGCCTTTCAAAAATATTTTTTATTCTCTGTTACCTCCGGATTATTTCGGCATATATATATATATATATATATATATATATATGGTGTGTTTTATTTGTAGGATTTCAGAAATATTAAAACTTTTAAGAATTTTCGCAGTTAAATTCGTGGCATTTCTCTTGGTGTTCTCGGCCCTATATATAATGTTTCAACCGGTCTTAACTTATAAAAGCCCGCAATAAAAGCGTTTTGAAAATTATTTTTAATTATTGCCTGTTTCCTCATATATATATATATATATATATATATATATAGGTGGAGATTCAATAATATTTTTCTTGATAATTTAAAGATGTATTTTCTCGTTTATAATTGGTAGCCTAATTTCCTTTTATTCTGATTTTTTCGACAAAAAAATTAATCCCAGTTTTTGTCTTTTTCCATAATTTTCTCGTTAAGCCAACGTGGCTGTTGGACACAAAAGGAATTATCTGCATTCAATTTCGTGACATTAATCTATATTTTAATTACAGGACCAAATCCGAACTAGGCCGTATTATGGCTACTTTTGATGAAAGGGTGATAAATGAAATGGGGGCTTCACCGCCCAGCCAACCCAGTGATCTGAATACAGAAGTTGAGGTATTGGCGCACATCCGGTCCAGCGAGTGCCACGTCATCGAGGAGATAATGTAAGTATTTTTGAGGTTAAGAACAAAATGCAATATATTTTCATTTATTAAATAGCAGAAAACATGTACAAAACGGTATCAGTATCCGTTACAGAAGTCTTAATGGCTACAGTTACAAATGTATATACAGCTTTACACAATATAGATATACAGTTATACACCTTACACATTACAGGGTATGCTAACATATGGGAGCCTTTTTTTTATCTGTTTGCATACACTTTTATCGTTCATATTTGTGTCGCACAAGTGGAATAATTTTCAACAATTCATAAAACTCTTCCCACGTGGCATGTGCATGAGAAATAAAATGCAATACAATCCACATGTTTCAGTATAATATCCTTGGAAACGATATGGGGACGACCAAATAATCTCAGGCACACCTAGTTGGGCTATAAACTTCACAACTGCCGAATCATTCCATGGCGGAAATCCGAATGAATCAAAATAGTACATTCTTTCCCTATTTTTAAAATAGATTTCAAACCAATGAATCCCCTCACCCCCCAACACTGTCAATATTAACGATAATCCCGTACCAATTTCTCGTACTTGGCAGATTTAATATTTCATTCTTCGCGAACACTTTTTATCACTCTCTGGAGTGTACACGCATCCATTCTAAAAGTCTGTGACCACGTTCCTGAAACGATCAACTTCTATTAGTGCCTGTTCCTCGAGGTAAACTAGTACACTTATAGGCGCGTCTATAGGCTTGGCAAATTCCAACCTAACTGAGATATTCCCACTCTGCTCTGGGCTTAAATGTGTATCTGTGCCAGCCGACAAGTCCGGCGTAATATCAAATGAATAAATGTTAAATTCTTCGACAAATTCTTTCTGCGTTACACCAAAACCAAGCTCGTCACAGGCGCCTGTATTATGAGCCAGACTACTATATGCTCTCGCGCAGAGCGGGAACACAGCATCTGATGAGTAGTCCGTATTCATGTCCCTCCCAGAGCAACCCATTTACGTGTAGAGTAATATTTTTAAGGCCGAAATTCTCGAATTTAAAGGCACTCTTTTTATATTTTCCATTCGTCGAGGCGTGGTCCTGCATGCCAATTAATATCCTTTTAGGTAGGACGCTAGGGCGACGTTTTCTAGCTGCTTCGAGCCAGCCTGCGGGGACCGTGTACAGTTTGATCTGTACCCTGTTAATTGGGTATTTTACTGTGGCGTGTATTAAGTCTTTCAATTTCTATTTGTTTCGGGGAGCTTAATTTCACACGGCGTATACGCAAATACGTTTCCATGATGTGTATCACAACGGGTTTCGCGCCTTCTTCTTGATCAGACCCCAGATTTATGCAGATCTCAGGAATCGTGCGGGTAAGCTTCAACTTCATATCCACCCCGTTCATAAGCAACTTCTCCTGGAATGTGAAGTCTGTATGCAGGCGCCCAAAACATTCATATTTTTTTTTAGAATTTTTAAATTTATCCTTTATTCCATTTTCATCTTTAGTGTGGTAATACCCTCGGCTGTTAAAAAGGTTCCTTCGCTTCTTTTGAAAAGTTGAGGACATTTTCCAGATAGGCTCGTAGGTGGTAGTACCCCGTACCTGCCGAGATGTTAACCTGGTTTAAATACACTTCACACTGGCTGAATATGGAGTGTAAAAAGTTGGTTTCAGGGTAGGCAGAGTAACTATCATCGCAGTCCGTCCATCAGAATGGGCTATACGCAGTTTAGCATACATGTGCATGCAGCTCGGATCAAAAAGTAAGGGCCTGAGCTGGGTATCACGAATTCTATAGGGGCACTGGGTGAACTAATTGTGTTTAATGGGTTAATTGTAATAAAGTCACTATGCTCAATAGAGACCTGAGTGGGGGCATATCAAAGAGGGACAGTTCCGATTTACAGCATTGTGAACTACACGGATGGATGAAACGTGCCATGACGAGTCAGAAATAGTACCACCTCCCACGACAAGTATTAGTCAACCTATGATTCGTGAGAGTAGTGTCCTCAGCTTATATCAGTTAAAAAAATGATCAGCCATAGGTTTCATGCGCTTAGAGCACTTCTTTTTCGGTTTCCTTTTACGTTTAACGCCACGTGATGGTAACCCCTTCTTCCTGGCAGATCTCTTCTTTCCGCCGCCACGCATTTTTCTCTTTGCATCTTTGATGATTTCATCCCTTGTACGTTTTAAATGTTTTTTTAGAGCTTCTTTAGGCTTAGTGCCCCCATTATGTCTTCTGCCGCGTTAAAACCTGTTTGTAACGCCTTCCGCCCTAGGTACCTGGCCCTCTTCAACAGTGGGACAGCGGTGCGTAGTATGGATGAAAAAATGGACCAAGACCACTCCCACGCTGGTACCTCACTCCTCGGTATACTGAACGGTCTTCGAGTCATTATAAACGACGAAAGTGTAGTTTCACTGTTAAGCTCCCATCACCGAATGGGAAATTTTTTCCCTCAATCGTCTTATATATATCGAGATGTTGGTTAATAGATTAGTCGCAACATTCACATAATGGGGCTTGTCATATGTAATGCTCATGCTTTTCCCTCTATGGTTGGGGATGTGTGCAATGCGCAGCAGACGTGCCTGGGTGTCCCCAACAAATTGGTGCTCTACAATATTGCTGTAAATATAGCACATGTCTGGGGGCGGAGAGCTTTCACCCAACTTCTCCATCTTCAATTGATACATTAAGCTGGTCATGCTGTGCCTCGTGAAAGGTATCTCTTTGGAAGGCTGCGCTATATCGGTCCTCAGCCACAATTGTGAACAGCTCTTTATCTTTAATATTTCTACTAAGCGTTGACTTTAGCTTGAATGTGCATGCAGGCGTGTCTATGTTTACGACTTCAAAAAGTAAATCGTTTGTCAAGAACGACTTTTCAAGACTCTTGTTTAAACCCGTCACAATGTCCATGGCTGTATCATAATGCCCGATTCCTAGCGATACATTTATGCTATAGTACCGTTCTTCACCGCATAGGGTTGAACGAATAGTATTGTCTAAGGTTATGCCTATTTTTTCATCGGTTCTTCTATAGATCAGAAATATGATTTGTTCACTTTCACGAGTTAAAAATTTGGTGGATAATGAAGTTCACATAACCCCACCTCATACGAATCACGCTCCAATTCAATGGGCCCGTGGTGTTCTGTCACAAAGTTGGCGAGGGTGTTGTTAGGGTGTACAGACAGGGACGAGGAGGACGGGAGTGTGACGTAGAAATGGTCAGGGCCATGTTGCATACTATCTAAGCTTCATCATTGCATCAGCTTTTATATAGGTGTTGAAGCTTTCTGGGTACCCTAGCCATTTTACCAGGTACATTTTTCTCTTTCCTAAACCTTTGCTTCCTATAATTTTCTCAATTTTAAACACATTTTTTCCTAAATTAAATGCTACTTTCTGCAACTCCTCGAGGTAAAAGCCTCCTGCGATTTCTTCCCCATTCAAATCTTCAATGTAATACATCATTACCTCACCTTTAGGTCTCATAGCCCTAACTTTAAAAATCTCACGTGTCCATCCTTGCTCAAATCCCTTCGCGAATTTATTCCCGAACGATAGCCTTACATAATCATTGATTTTGAAACGCGCAGAGTGTGGTGGTGTCCATCTCTTCTCACCTCTGGGCGCGTACCTCTTTCTAAAACTTCGTTAGGCGTTGTGCCAATCGTGCGATGGTGTGAGCGGTTGTAGGATGAAGCCAATGACCGAGAACGTTTATATATCTGTATGTGTTTTTATGTGTAAAATAGCGGTGCATGCGTTCCTTTATGGTACGTTGAACTCTTTCAGTTAAAGAAGCCTTATGTATAGAATCGGTAGTGTAATAGCTGATATTAAACTCTGCCAGCATGTTCTGAAAAGCGCGTCCTATAAATTATTTCCCCATATTCGTACAAAAATAGCCAGGAATCCTGTTTTCTTTCAACATCAACGTTTTGGTCGCTTTAGCAACTGTTTCAGGCGATTAATTTTTCAGGGGTATTAACCACAGGTATCTAGAGAATACGTCTATTATGAATAGGATGTAGCGGTAACCGTCGTTAAACGCTGAATACGCTGTTAAGTAGAGTCAATCGAGGCAGCTGTTGTCTTGGTCGTTTTAAACCTTTTTCTCACCGGTTTATGAAGTGTATAAGAATCCTGTTCCCGCAAAAACCACTCAACACCTTTTTTCCTTACACCGTAAACACTCTTGTACAGTCTATTAACGCCACCATAGGAGGCGGGGTTAGAAATGTCATAATAGCGCTTACTTAATACGTTAGCCATTTGCGTATTTTAGAGGCACGTGGATAAGGCTGGCCGTTTGTTCTCTTCTTTCTGCTCTTCAGAGACACTACTGCTGGGGGCGATGGCGTACTCAGTTGTGACACATGCGACTTGGTCCAAGTCTTTTAACCTATTCAGATTACCTATCAATGTTTTGGGGACATTTATTTGTTGTAGTCTTGCTTTAATATGCTTCCATCCTGTTGGTGAGGGTCTGTCCCACTTTCTCACCAGATCATGAACAATATCAACGATATTGGAACCTTGTACCCTTGTTCCTTCAACAATGACCTCGCCTGTATCGGTCCACTGTATGATGGGTCCTCACTCAATAGATTATAAAGACTTAACCCTTTATTCCTCAATGTATGTGGGAGGCTGTTTTTTAGCACATGTTCGATGTGTTGTGTTCCGTTGTTCTTTGGTTGGTCCAGGTCCTGTGTCGCTATGCTCAGCACTACTCGCGCTGTGCCTAATAACCACGGGGAGCTCTGTAGGATGCTTATAATCTTCGTACTCATGAAGAAATTTCTGCAAAGCCTCTTGGTACAAGATCCTTTTCTCATCAGGTGACTTTTCACTGTTTAATAGGGCTAGCAACTCGTTTCCATTCTTTTAAGCCTACTTTTACGGGGTTCTAGAACCGTGTCTGGAGTCTTTGAACTTTGCAATGAAGCATACACCTCGTGCGGAATCACAACCACCTTCTTCATTATATTAATCTAGTCAGTAAAGGACCCAAAACTGAAAATAAGATAGGCAGGAATGATCCTCCTCTTTGTACAATAATCGCTTTTTCTTACCCACAGTTTGACTTTTATGAGCGAGCGCTCGTATTATGTTCTTGTAACGACGTAAGCGAGTCTTCTGAGAGGGTTTCATTGGTACATTACATTTTATAACATTAAGACAGATTTCACAGATGCATTTTAAAAAGTCAGAGTCGATATTTTTAACAAACATCTGTTGCAGTGCCCGTGGCAATCGTTGATAGATTTTTATTAATTCACGGTATTTCTTTAGCCTATTTGTCATTCTGGAATATACACCGTTTCAGGTCGCTTGGGAATATATTCGTTCTTAGAAGCACCCTAAACGTGTTTCGCGGGTGAAGGTCACAAAGCAAATATCCATAACGCTGGTTTGTGGCCTCTTTATAAACCTCCAAAAACTCCTTACGCTGATTCGGGAACATTTGATTGGCTAATACCCCAATTTGTGACACATCTCTACGTTGCGCGAATAAGACTAGATATTGTATTTAGCGACACATCGCGCATGTATCTATTTTTGAAAAATAGATTCTGATTGATGAAGAAACGCTTATGTTAAGGTGGTGGGAGAATACTGTAAATGTCTCGGCAAACGTTTTATCCATCTCCAACATGAGATCGTCAATTACAATGACTGTATGCTCATTTCCCTTTATCGAATTAACGTCATAGACCCCCTTGTGGAACAAAATATCATCTTGGTACTCGTTGAACATTGATTGATACGTCGAATAGCACCATATAACTTTATGCACAAATTTTGGGAACATCTCCCCCTTTTCTTTAATGATTTTAAGCATAAACACCGTTTTACCACATCCTGTAGGGCTAGATATAATATGTGGATGGGCTCGTGAACCTGAATTTTTCTACAGATTCCATTTCTAACACGTCACACCCCTAAGTGATCCATTTACAAAATATTACAAATATTGAGTGCTGCTCCTTATATTTTGTTTTCTTCTTCCACAGAACCGTGAATGACGACGATGTACAGCACCCCATCATCGATATCACGGACGACCCGTTGACCCTCCAGCTACAGAGTCATCCCCCGACGAGCCCTCACCAGCGACACCTGTAGCATGCGCCAGTTCAAAGCGGAGGCGTGATGAAGAACCCTCCACGTCAGGTATAAAGCGCTCCAGGATTGCTCCGGTTGTTAGACCCCAGTAATAAGCCCCAACCCTCAACGTCTTACGTCACAACCCCCACAATAGTACCTTCCCAAATATACCCCCTTATTCATCCTCCACAGTAGCTCCCCGTTCTGTTGAGGATGACATAACATTCGAGTTGGTGCGCACCGCAACCCCCACCCCGGCCTTGACTAGAAATCGGTATATAGTCAGGGTTGATCCTAGGTCCATGTATAGCAATGGTGTTGAACACGGACTACGGCGCATAGTTGAACGTATTGTAGAGTTTGCCCTTCAGAACCGCGACGAACGTGAAGTCAGGACGAGGCTGTCCTTTGGATTCGGGTCAGATGACGGAGATGTAGATGATTTTTGGGTGTAATACCGTTCAGACGTTTGGCAGCTGAAGATATAGAGTATATATTAGGCCGTATAATGCAGGCCTCTCAAAGTAGTATAGCCTTCAATATGGACAACTTCACGGTAAATATTGACCGTGTATTCCGTGTTGCGGGTCATAGTGCCACACCTTATACTCTTAACTTCAATTCTCAGGCTATTTTTAGACGGCATATAAACGTCGATCGTGGTTGCGGCTTTATAGCAGTAGTCTTAGCTCGTATGTTTACTGTACTAAATACACGGACCCAAAAATTTGGTTGCCTACGGTAGTGGAGCGTGCCCGTAAACTAGCTGTAGACTGTAAACTTGAGTTTGACTGTAATATGGGTCCTGAAGAGCTGAGAAGGGTAGAACAGGAAATGAATGTTCGTATAGTTGTATTTGGACTGGATGATCGTCGTAGAACTGTGTATGTTTTTAAAAGCTGTGTGAGAGATCGTACAAGACCCCTACTTATTTTAGGACTGTCAGGGACAACGTATCTCCCCATCCGTAATATAAGGGACCTTTACGCGAGTTATGATAAAAGTCGAAAATATGGACGACATCATGATTTGTGTAAGGGGTGTATCGAGTTTGCGGATGATATAGTGAAACATTGTAAAGATTGCCACATGGTATGTGAGCAGTGTAAAAGTCCAAATGTGAAAGCCGTGTAGTTGAAGCTGAGAAGAGGGATTGTATGTGTGTAGACGCACATTTTTCAATAATAACTGTTTTGAGCTCCATAAATCAATTGGCACGTGCAGGAAAATGAGAATCTGTGAATGTGGTATGTTTCATATGATGGATAATTGGGGAAATTTCAAGCATAAATGTGATGAAATTCACTGTTCTACATGCCATGAGAAATATAAGGCGGTTGGAGTAAAGCATGTATGTTATATGAAAGACCAAGCCTAAAAACAGCCCTTGTATAACTGTGTACTACGATATAGAAACATACACGAACGCTGAAACCAAAGAGGTTATTCCGCATTTACTTGTAGCCAGACTATCTGTGATGAGTGTATGGAGATCGAGTGTGATGAGTGTCACAAATGTGGTAAACGGACAAACGTTTTTAAAACGATGCCCACGATAGCCCTGTGAAACTCTTTGTGTCCTATATTGTCAAGTTAGCGGACAAGTTAAAAAAATGACTGTATATTCTCGCCCATAACGGGGCAAAATTTGACACACAGTTCCTTTATAAGGAGTTGCTTGAGCACGAGTCATCTGAGATATTTACAGGTGATCCCTTGAAAAGAGGCAACAAACTAATACAGATGCAAATAAGAGGTAATGTACAGTTTAAAGACACTTTATTATTCACACCTTGTAAATTAGCAAAGCTACCCAAGGTGATGGGCGTAGCCGCTGAAGTTTCAAAAGGATATTTCCCTTACACATTCCTCACTAGCGAAACTTTAAATTACGTAGGACTACCTCCACCCAAACATTACTTTAACTATGAATGTATGACAGATGAACGTGAAGATTTTGACCGAGTTTTAATGAATGTAATCCTTATAATATAGCTGATGAATGTGAGCGTTATTGCGTGAATGATGTGCGCGTGCTTAGAGTATGTTTCCAGGCCTTTAGAAGGATGTACATATGCCGTTTCAAATGCGATCCGTTGCAAGTCGCAACCACCATCGCCTCATTATGTTTTACGGTGTTCAAGAATAACTTCATGCCTAAAGACACCTTAGCCATTATCCACAGAAACAACCCCCAGTTATGGCACAAGGCTATTTACTGGCTCATACACCTACAAGCAGACAGGTGTATACATAAAGCATGCCCGCAACACGGGTGAAGTCCCCATTAAGGTTAATGGTCGTGTTTTTTGGGTTGATGGTCTAAGTGAAAACCGTGCCACTGGCGAGAAGACTGTGTACTCCTTTAACGGCTGCTGGTGGCACGAATGCCCCCGTCCTGAGTGTGGAATCGTAGGAGATATCCAAGATAGATCTCCTGCCGACTGTCTTGCGTGGACCCGCACCCGCGATCAACTTATAGGATTCCAGTTCACTCACAAAGTTTTCTGGGAGCATGAGTGTGATGTGCGGATGGATGCAGATAGACAGTACCGTGAAGAAATAAACACGATCAAACGTTCAATGGTATTGGAGCCTCTCAAATGCGGTGATAGCTTGTTCGGAGGGCGTACAAATCCCTTCAAGCTATACTTTCCGCCTACGGAGGGTGTGAAGCTCCAATACTACGACTTCAGCTCTTTATACCCCTACGTGATGAAGAAGAACCCGTACCCCGTAGGCGCACCTGAAAAAATGGTGGGTCCAGCTATACCAACCATCCAGGAGTTTTCAGCAAACTTGAATGAGCGCTACTTTGGACTCTCTTTCGTACACGTGCTCCCCCCTCGCGATTTATGGATGCCGATCTTACCCGTCGTTATAGATCACAAGCTCATGTTTCCCCTGTGCGTGAAGTGCGCAGAAGAGAACAATGGTGATTGTGACCATACACCCCACCAGCGTAAGATCAGAGGTGTATATACAAGCCCTGAGCTGGCCCTAGCCGTTCGCCAAGGGTATAGAATAATGAAGATACATGAGGTGTGGAGGTTTCAGAAGCTACCCAACCTTTTCACGCCATATATAAATGCTTTTTTGAAGGATAAGGTTGAGGCGTCAGGACACCCGCGAAGGGTTGATACCGAAGATGAAAAAACGTCTTATATTCAACGTTACCGTGACGGTGAAGGTATACAGCTTGATCGTACCCAAATTGTAAAGAACCCTGGCAAGCGCTTTAGTGCAAAATTGTGCCTAAACAGTTTTTGGGGAAAATTTGCACAGAATACCGGCAAAGGGAACGTTCATTTGATACAAAGTTATAGTGAAGTCTGGAATTACGCCAACGCACCCGATAAAGCGGTCATGGAGATTGTGAATGTAGGTAATACTTACATAATAAAGTACAACAATACCGAATTGGCCACAGATACCTCACGGATTACAAACATTCCTGTAACCAGCTTCACAACAGCCTAAGCACGCATCAAACTTTGGGGCCTATTGCATTCTCTTGTCGGAGGGTTTTGTATGCCGATACAGATAGCGTGATATTCACAGCAAGGAGGGGTGAATACATGCCTGCTATTGGGCAGTTCCTCGGAGAGCCAAGTGACGAGATCAAAGATGAGTATAGAGACATTGCATACGCAGACTCGTTTGTCTCAACAGGGCCAAAAACCTATGGGGTACGGGTGAGGATAGGGGATGATACGAAGTATATCGTGAAGGCTAAGGGTATCACACATAACCATGCGAATCGGCGGGTCGTTAACTTTGATTCATTGAAGGAGTTAGTGTGCTTGGAAGATGATGAGGGTAACCAGCTACCCCATCTGACTGTAGGCACCCACAATTTTCGGGCAAAGAGGCTGGGGGGCGTGAAGGGACTTAGGGGTACAAAGTTGTGCCGTAACACCTATAAGAAACGCTACTAGGTGCCTGGTACCTATGATACCGTGCCCTTTGGATATCGTAATCTTTGATATGTCTATTGTTAGCTTATTTATTACACGTATTTGTAAATATATATATAGACCTTGAATATTTCGTTTATTAAATAAATCGTGTTTCAACTAGCTTTTCACTTTCTCCTTTGCGTGCGTGTGTGTGTGTGTGTGTGTGTGTGTGTACAGAAAAAAGCTAAGCCCCGCCCACTGTAAGGCCGGTAACGTGAGTCACGCAGCTATCTGAGCATGCCTCTATCCCTGCGTGCTCAGTTGACCTCTGTATACCCTTGAGCTCAGACGTGTATTCTCTCGCGTACAAGAAAAATAGTAATGGCTACCTTTAATATTGCGTGTTCAATATTTATGAAGTGGTATTCTGCAAAATGCATAGATGTGGTGGATACTGAAAAACTCCCTATTCCCTCCTCCTTTGCCTCTTTTAAAGCTGCATTGAACAGTGCGAAAGACCGAGATGTTCAAATACTCTACGGGTATTCTGGCGAGGGGGTTGTAGGATTTCGCAGTACAGACGATGTATTGAAGTATGTTATAGAGCTAAGCTTTATAAAGGCACACATATACCGCGAGGTAGAAGAAGCAGCACGTTCAGAACATAAACAACAGTTATGGGTAGTGAATCTTGTGGATGAGTGGTGTGACAAGCGGTATTATATCATGTTACACCATACCGACTACTCGTACCCTACGGTTGAAAATGTAAATCTTGTCATCATGGAGAATCTTAAGTATTTTTACCACTATATTAATATATATCATGATGAGGTTTGTTGTGAGGTTGTGGCTAATGGGCTGTGTGAGTTTTTAACAGACTTTAGAGATGAGTATCGCTTGTTAAACAAAAAGGCCAAATATGAACATATGTTTCTCTCTAATAGCGCGCCGGTTTGTGAAGATGTTTAGTTTGTGGAAATGGTGAGTGATAAAACATTAAATTCGTTTCGGAAAATTCTGTTTGTCCAAGAGTGTTCGAACAAGCCTGTACACCCTTTAGCAATGTGACGTTATCCTGTGCCGCCCACTCGTGTACCTCACGGAGCATACGAGTTCGAACAAACCCATACACGTATCTTCAGCGTGACTCACCCCGCCCCGTCGAGCCGATCCTGCCTCCTGTGGCTCACGCAGTGCATACGAGTTCGAACAAACCCATACACGTATCTTCAGCGTGACTCACTCCTCCCCATCGAGCAGATCCTGCCTCCTGTGGCTCATATCATCTCAGAGCTTGCACCGAGTGGACGTGCCATAGTCATCTCAGAGCTTGCACCGAGTGGACGTGCCATAGTCATCTCAGAGCTTGAACCGAGTGGACGTGCGAATACGATGGAACTCCCTTTGAGAAGCATTCTCAACGCCTCGTACGACGTCTCCGTGACGAAGTCATTGCGCGTGTTCAAGCGTGAAACCGGCACCATTAACTATGTGCTTGAAACGATCTGCAGGCAAGCAAGCAAACGTAACGTTATTTATTTAAGTGTTGAGGAGATGAATAGAATCTTCGTGATAGTTGAGAGGTGGGCAGAGGACCGTTATAGAATACCTGTTGGCGTAGGTACAATAAGAGAGATGATTAGTGACGCCTCCTCATATACCATTGTTTGCACATTGTGTATAAATAACAACCATGCATTGATATACGACTGATGTGGAAGTACACAGCTGATAATGACGTTCTTGTCCCTACACGAAACCATTTCATCCTCGACAGAATGTTTGAAATCGTCGGATTCCGTAAGCTGAAGCCTACGGATTAGACGCTCGTGTTACGTATATGATTTATTTTGACACGGTTCTTGAACACGCATACACCGCTCTGCTCGACGGATTTATCGAATGTAGGGATGAACAGGGGGAGAATGGTCTAGAGCTGGATGCATATTTAAAAGGTTTAGATTCTTCGAAATATCCTGAACTTTGGTACAAAGCACTTGAGCGATACAGAGCTGAGCTCGCCTACACTGTTCACCCTGAAGAGCTGTACCTCTATATAATGAATAGCTGTCGTTACGACTTGGAAGATTATTTCAATTGTAGCTATGCAGCGTGAAGAAGAGTTCACGACTGAAAAGCTCGGGACGGTAAGAAAAAACCCCCGATTGGAAAGGCGTGTTTATAAACTTGTATTTGATGTTGTGGTTAACGATGACCTCTTTGTGCGTGCTTTTGATTGTGTTATAGCCGTGTTTAAAGATAACTTACCCGCCAAGTGTAAAGTGGGCGCAAAAATAGTATTGAATGATATGAAAGCCATTTACGTCGAGTATAGACCTCCGTATCAGTTAAACGGTGAAGTGATGCTTGGACGGTTTTACCATGTCGTACAAAGTAATGGCGATATGGATGTAGACTCTATTACGTGTGAGTTTAGCGTTTTGCATCGTAGAACATAAAGGAAATATATTTAAATTGTGTGTATATATATAACCTGTACTAATATGTATTTGATTATATGTTTCGTATATTTTCAATATATATAATATAACTGTATATATTTTTCCTGTACTAATATGCAATTGATTATAGGTTTCGTATATTTTCAATATATTTAATATAGTTGTACATTTTTCCAGTACTAATATATTGATGATGCACCGATTTGTATATTTTTTATTATATATTTCCCATTCATGATGCTATTATTATTTTTGATCATATATATATATATATATATATATATATATATATATACACCCGATTGTATATTTATTTCCATTAATTCATGTAAATAATCAGAATGATGTATTGGCGTTTTATTTATTCCTTTTTGTTTGTACACGGCATTTAATTATATCATTTTGTTTGGTTTTTAAAGCGGATTTCTAAGGCGTAATATATGTTAAATAAATAAGTGCAAACTGACAACTCATACGGCAACTGAGAAAGGGAGCTAAACAACATGAACGAACGTTGCAATAATCCTATTTGTTTAGTAGATCTGTCTATTGGACGTATTTAGTGATGGTCTACCAGGATTTGGTTGATGGTTGGTTTCACCACCAATCGTTTGGACGCTTCGTTGTAGTCCTCATATCGGATACGCGGTGTTAATTGGGTGAGCTCCTAAAAAGCCGTATCCCTCATCGCCTTTTGATGGGTGAGCTCCTAAAAGTCGTAGCCCTCATTTCACCATCTCCTGCTGGAGCTCCTAAAAGTCTATACGATTGTTGGTGATGCGTGTGTGTGTGTGTGTGTGTGTGTGGTGTGTGTGTGATAATAGGGGTGTACAGTAGGGTGGATCGATTTTACATTTTTTTCGATTTCCATATTCTAATAGAGACAAAGACTTGCGCATGCATGAGAAAATAGCCTCTGCAAAATCGTAGCTTAATAGGTAATCATCTGCCCCCGGCAGAGCTATGAAAATCATATTTTAGTAGTCAAAAACGTATTTTTCTTATAATTTTTAAAATATTTCAATATGCATCAAAATTATTTCTAATAACTATAAAGTCGATGAAAAAGACCTTATATGATCGTTTTTCCAAGCGCGTTGTCCTACGTTAATATCTTTTGCCCCCGGCAACAACGTCAAATGTTGAAAAAATAGGTAATTTATATACATATTTTCAGATCGGCTCTTTGTCTTAAATAATGCATTTATATATTTCCCATAGCATTTATATCGTTCCTTAGGCATGAAATAACACACACGCAAAATTTTATGACTCTAGAGTAATATCTTCTGTCCCCGAGAAAAGTCTAAATGTGGATTATAATTACGTTAATGCGATGTTATAAGTACGATAAGTACTAAGTACAGCTCCTCGCTTGCTAATTTTATAAAATTAGCAACCCAGAACTCACCACGAGGAGGTGGCTGTACGTCGAGTTCCACCCTATCCAGCCCCAACCACCCTTCCTTTGGCTGCATGTCGATTTACATACGGTAATCTTTCTTACAATCAAATCGTGGAATTTTTGTTCGGGAGTGAAGACGGGAGCGGATGAATCCGTCTCTCTCTTCTATTCCACTTACACTGGCAGAGGCTTCGGTTACTAATTTGATGAGTCTCTCGACCGCTTGAGTATGACAAGGGAATAGTGGGATCAGTCCATCAGGCTGGTCTCCCGTCTCAACAAACTCTTTTATTCGGGTATCAGGTATTGTTTTTGTAACGGGGGGTTCGGTCACCTCAGCCGTTTGCCAGTTGATCATTTCGTAATAGTTTTGACTATCGTAGAGCAGCTCAGGCATGGCGAAGGCTCGAATTTCCCCCGCTGGTGATTGTTTTGATCGTGCTTTTAATATTCTTCTCCATCCCAATTCTCTTATGTGTTGCTCATCGGCATGTAGCATGGAGATCAAAATATTTTCTGGGTGAGCAAAGAAAGAATTTCTACGGAGGACTTTGTTGGCGATTGTCTTAGATCTTTGAGGCATGGTCTGAGAGAGACGCATCATTTCGAAAAAATGTTTTGCGCCCTCAGTGAAACTGGAGTTTTTCTTTATCTTAAACCAAATTGGTGCGTAAACTGTCATAATGAATCGCACAATTTCGTTGAAAGCGCTGGAGGGTTCACTGGTTGAAACATCGAGGCGCAGAAATCTATTTGCTGTTGTCAGCCACCTGGAATGCGCCATCTTACCTGGATTTCGAGCCGCGAGAGCTGAGGAGCAGCTGCTGGCAGCACTCACCAGGGTTGACCTTTAAACCCTAGCCTAGAGTCATAAAATTTTGCGTGTGTGTTATTTCATGCCTAAGCAACGATATAAATGCTATGGGAAATATATAAATGCATTATTTAAGACAAAGAGCCGATCTGAAAATATGTATATAAATTACCTATTTTTTTCAACATTTGACGTTGTTGCCGGGGCAAAAGATATTAACGTAGGACAACGCGCTTGGAAAAACGATCATTTGAGGTCTTTTTCATCGACTTTATAGTTATTAGGAATAATTTTGATGCATATTGAAATATTTTAAAAATTATAAGAAAAATACGTTTTTGACTACTAAAATATGATTTTCATCGCTCTGTCGGGGGCAGAAGATGATTACCTATTAAGCTAAGATTTTGCAGAGGCTATTTTCTCATGCATGCCCAAGTGTTTGTTTCTATTAGAATATGGAAATCGAAAAAAATGTAAAATCGATCCACCCACCCTAGTGTACAGTCGGTGAGTGTATGTACGCTTTTAATTCGCTCGAAGGTTATATACAGCCATTTATGCCTTCTAAGAAGCCTTCTAAGCCACCTGGCTGATTAAGTCAGAATATATACTTAATTAAATAAGCGAAAACTAACAACTCAGCCTTCTAAGCCAACTGGCGGAATAATATATGGTTTAATTAAATAAATAAACGCAAACTGGCAACTCAGCCTTCTAAGCCAGCTGGCTGATTAATATATATTTAATTAAATAAATAGCGAATCTGGCAACTCAACTTTCTAAGCCAACTGGCTGATTAATATATACTTAATTAAATAAATAAACGCAAACTGGCAACTCAACTTTCTAAGCCAACTGGTTGATTAATATATACTTAATTAAATAAATAAACGCAATCTGGCAACTCAACTTTCTAAGCCAACTGGCTGATTAGGCCCCTATAAGAGAGCGGCGGCACGGCTGAATACCTCATATGCGTCTGACAGCTGTCGGGCGAACATCCCTCCTCTCTTCCTTTCTCTCTCTTAGGTTAGGTCTCCCTTTGGGGGGTTCAGTTTGGGCGATAACTCCGCCTCCAAGTTGCATACCCCTTTGGGGAGTTCAGCTTTGGGGATAACTCCGCCTCAGAGTTGCATAACCCCTTGCAGCACCATTTTGGGGGTGCCTTGCAACAAATGGGGGTTGCACCAAAGAGGGTGTGGGGGTTGGCACCAAAGGGGGTGGGTGTGTCACCAATGGGGGTGGGGGTGGCACTCTTGCAACATTGATCAACATTTGCAATTGCGTTGCACTCATACATTTTTTGCCCATACTACTGCCAACATAACGGTGGCAGATTCCAAATCAGTTATTTATTCATTTTCCTTAGAGTACTTAGACTGTGTCGTCAAGAGGGACGAGATGAAGTTAATCGGGGATTTTTTTTATGCAGGAAGGAGGGGCCAAGGGCGAATGCCCACAAAAAGGCCCGTCATAGAAGAAGAGAGCCAAAATCAAGATCTAAAATTTTCGAGATGCCTGGACACTGCTTTTGAAAGATAGGAGTTGATAGATAGAGGGAAAGATGAATCAAGGAAGTTGTTCCAGAGTTGACCGTTTGATTAGATGAAAGATTGAGAATACCGAGTAACCCTTGCGTTGGAGAGTTGGACAGAAAAGAAATGGGGATGTGACGAAAGTCTGGTACTGAGTGCTCTCTTTAATTAAAGGAGGAGGCACGCAGTCAGAGAGTTCAGAAGAGCAGTGCTCGTTAGGGTAGCGATAGTAAAGAGAGTGAGGCAACATTGCGGTAAAGATAGAGGGATTGAAGACAGAGAGTAAGAGGTGGGGAATTGATGAGACGAAAAGCCTTTGATTCCACCCGGTCAAGTTGAGCTGTGTAGATTGAACAACCCCACACATGAGAGGTGTACTCCATACAGGGGCGCACAAGATCCCTGTAAAAGAGAGGAGCTGGGTGGAGGTGAAGAAACTGCAGAGCCGGTACAACACACCTAACCTCATAAAAGCTGTCTTAAATATGTCTTAGAATATGCGATCTTTTCAAAAAACATCACGAAAAAAGGTAACACCAATAAAATGAAAAGAGAGGAAAGATTGAGTTATGGATAAGACAGTAAGTGCGACTTCAGAGATCATTGCCAAATAAAAGAAAAAGAGTGGATGACAGAACAGAACACCAATATTAATAACTTTAGGAGAAGAACAGTGGCCATCTACAACCGCAGCTATAGATCGGCCAGAAAGGAAATTAGAAATGAAGGCGCGGACAAAAGGATAGAAACCGAAGGAGGGCAGTTTCGAAATTAAGGATTTGTGCCAGATTCTATTAAAAGCATTAGATATCTAGCACAATAGCAAATGTTTTAATGAAATCCCGAAAGGAGGATGAGCAAGAGTTAGAGAGATATGCAAGAAGATCACCAGTGGAGCGTCCCTTGCGGAACCCATACTGACGATCTGAAAGAAGATTGTGAGAAGAGAAGTGTTTAAGAACCTTCCTATTAAGGATAGATTCAGAAACTTCAGAAAGGCAAGAAATCAAAGCAATTGGACGATAATTTGGAGAATTCAGAGTGGTCACCCTTCTTTGGAACAGGCTGAATGAAAGCGAATTTCCAGCAGTAAGAAAAGTACCAGATGAAAGGCAAATATGAAAGAATTTGCCTAGAAGCACAGTTCCTGACAACAATAGGAGGGACACTACCAGGACCGTACGCCTTCCTACAGTTGAACCAAGATCGGGCAGGGAAATCATCTTTGGAAGAGATTCTAATTTCACACATAACTGAGTCATAGGGAGGAGGAGATGGAGGAATAGCACCGGAATCGTCCAGGGTTGAGTTGGAGGCGAAAGTTTGAGCGAACAGTTCAGCCTTATCAGGAGAAGAGACGGCAACTGAACCGCCAGGATGGAAAAGAGGAGGGAAAGAAGAAGTAAAGTTGCTGGAGAGTTTTTTGCGTATGTACCATAAACAGCGAGAAGACTTACAATTAGATAGGTTTTCACATTTTTGTCTGATGAAAGAATTTTTTGGGAGTCGAAGAACAGATTTTGCACGATTCCGGGCAGAAATATAAGTTAAGTGAGATTCAGGAGCTGGATGGCAACGATACCGTTTGAAAGCCTTCTCTCTGTTGTGGTGACCATGGAACAGTAAAAGTTAAGCCAAGGTATTTTTGCATCAGTAGTAGGCAAAGAATATGGAATATACGCCTCCGTGAAGGCCTCTATGCACTCGGAGGGGTCCCGGCCGCGGTAGTAGTAATCATTCTGTGAGAAATCAAGGAAGCACTCCCTTAGGGTCTTCTAATCAGAGGCCAAAGTACAAAAGGCGCTGCCTCTTGTGAGAATCCAAAGGCCAAACTCGAGCAATAGGACATTTGATATACAAATTGTCCCAGAAGTTAGTTTACCGATGAAAATGTTTTCTCCTGATGATTATTTTAAACATTATGACAATTTTTTTCACAGCAAAAAGCCAGCATGTCTTCAGGACCTTAAAGACTACATTTGTGAAGAATTCCAGCTCTTAAGCAATGATAAGGAACTATGTAAAGCAATTTGCCGGTCAACCGTTGACAGATACGAGATGTGCATCGAACAACATGGACGACATTTTTAACAGTTATTGTAACCAGAACTATTCTCATGTTTTGTAAATATGTTTCAGAAATTTGTTTTCTTTGTTTTCTTATGTTTTGTAAATATATTTATGAAACAAGTTTTTTTCTTTGTAGTAAACTCACCTTAGGAGAACATTTTCTTCAATAAACTAACTTCTGGCACACCTTGTACACGTATACTGTAAAGTGTAAAGTATAAGATTGTGGTCAGAGGAGCCCAAAGGAGAAAAAAGTTTGAAAGTCAGAAGAAGGATGAGTGGTGACAAATAAATCCAGAATGTATGGGCCTATTTCTATGGCGATCAGGGGTGCGAGTAGGGTGCTGTATAATCTGTTCTAAGTCATTCAGTATAAAAAAAGTTGTAAGCTAGTTCATCAGGGATGTAATTGAAATGGGAGGGAAGCCAAAGGTGGTGGTGAAAACTGAAACCTACTAAAACGGAGATTTCAGCGAAAGGAGTGGTATATAATGCATTCCACTTTGGAAGTATTCAGGTCCGTAGCTAGGGGGTGTACGATGGGTGCGTACGCATCCCCCCCCACGGCCCGTGGAGGTCCACCTAATGGGACCAACAGATCACTAAAAAAACACTAAAACATTACACAAGCATGGTCATATAAAAATTAAATATAAGGTGTAACTTCATATTTGTATCATGGTTGTTCATTCACTTCAATTTTTATCTGATAATCTGCACTAGAACACCACGGAGATGAAAACATCATTCAATTCCCTCTTCATCCTTTAACGTGCTATTCATGCAGCCTATATTGAGCAAAGTTCGTGTGTATATTATAGCCTATACAATTCTCAACTCCAGCTTGCCACTACAAGTTGTGAGTGTGAAAAGAGCGTGAGTGCCCTAATAAGACGGTATGCCTACAACAGAACCAGTATGGCTCAAGAAGCTTTCTTCATTCGCACTTATGCATATCCACTATCTCACAGATATTGACCTTGATCAAGGCAGGAAATGCAGTCTGAGACAACCTAAATTTTGAAATTTTCCCGGGGGACCATGTCCCCGGACGACAATAGGAGCTCGCATCTAAAAACATCCTGGCTACGGGCCTGAGTAAGGCAGTCAAAGAGTTTCGATAGTCAGTAGAATTAAGAGGAAGGAGCGCAGATGTATTTAGTTTGAGAATGGCATGTAACCCGTACCTAGAGGTATAGAATGAGAAGGATTCAAGTTCGAAAATACAAGAGCAAGCTAGGTCATTACGTACTTATATGCAACATCCACCTTTGGAGTGAAAGTGAGTATAGAGAAACTAGGAGTGTGCAGAAAATGGGTTGCTGTCAGTTGTCTCAGACACTTGAGTTATAGTGAGGAAGAGAATGTGAGGTTTAGAGGAGGAGAGGTGGTGTTCAACTGATTGGAACTTTGAGGAAAGGCCACGAACGAATGTTCCAAAATTTTTTGAAAAGTGAATCAGACAGCGACTCAGAACATCTACAATGGGCAGAAGCAGAACCAGCCCCACTGCCTAGGATACAGAAAAAAACTCAACAACGAGCTCCTTTATTTTGCAAAACGTTTTAAAGAATGATTAATATCTTCTTTCGTATGTACCTAATGTTAAAACTACTTTTAGATCACAAAAACTAATAAAAGAAGGTAAAATTAGTAAAATCTATTATTATAACTTCTACAAAAAGTTAAGAATAAATGGAAAGCACAGTCGGTAATATTGCCCAGTATTATAACCAATGCTTCAAATATACAAATATAATAACAACAGATATTTATACTCGTAGGAAAGGAAGGCTGACTGTAGTGTATGGAGAGAAACTCCTTTCTTCTCTCGATGATTGGAATTTTCTGTCGTCGTGGGATTTGGTTTCCTTCCAAGTTCCTTTCCCCTCTTGTCGTTAACAAAACAAAAACAAACCATCTTTACTCTTATTATTGCCTTATTTAAAAAAAAAGAGTATATATATACAGGGTGTCCCATAAGTCCGGCATCATAGGAGAAATTCATATTTTTCTATTTCTACAAACCATAATTCATATTTTTCTTATGCTCGGGATGCCAATTTCTCGTCCACCATTCTGTTCAGTGACGAGGCTGTTTTTTATGGAAATGGTGAAGTAAATTGACAGAACACCCGCTACTGGTCTCAAAACAACTCTCACTGGTATACCTCTTCAAAGGAACAAGGTGCATCTCGGGTGATGGTATGGTGTGGCATTTGGAAGGATCGCATCATAGGCCCCCTCTTTTTCGATGAGCATGTCACTGGAGGCACCTACCTACGTATGCTCAAGGAAGAAGCATTTCCCAGTATCTTGAACGAAGAAGTAAATTTCCCAACATGGTTCCAGCAAGACGGCGCTCCTGCACATTACAGCACCCAAGTAAGGGAATACCTGTACCAACAATTCCCTGGTCATTGGATAGGACGTCGAGGGCCTGTGGAATGGCCAGCTAGAAGCCCGGATCTTACGCCACTAGATTTTTATCTCTGGGGCCACTTGAAAGCGCTGGTATACGCAGAGAAAATTAGGAGTGTTGAACATTTGCGGCAGCGCATTATTGGGGCATGTAACACCATTACTCCTGACATCATTCACCGTGTGCTTGCTGACTGGGTATCACGTCTGAATTTGTGTATTGAAAACAATGGTGGACATATTGAGCAGGTTCTGTAAATAAAAGCTTTTGTTTTGCCTTTTTTTATTATTTTTCCTATGATGCCAGACTTATGGGACACCCTGTGTGTATATATATATATATATATGATACACACAGATCGTGCATGGAACAAGGAACTCTTCTGGGAAAATTAAATCCATGATAGTGCGAATAAGTAATGGTAAATGACAAACACTATAGATTTTTTTCTTTTTCATGATGTTGGCCCGACGTGGGCAACGGGTCACTCGCAAAGAGGCCCCAGAAATTTAACTTCCCTCACCAGCTATCTGCAAAGCAGACAGGATCCAGCTTTCGGTCAGGATCTGGGGTTACAGCTAAGTAGCATGGGCGCAAAATGGTCGAGTGCAATTCCAATGTTGCAAATGTTGATCAATTTTGCAAAGGGTGGGGCGTTGAAAAGGGGGAGGGTCTTGCAACAGGGGGGAAGGGTTATCCTCCAAGTTGCAATGAAGGGGGGAGCTTTGGGGGAGAAGGGAGGATGACCTCCCCCCAAAGGGGTAACCTTAACCCAGGATTGCCGTTTTTGGTACGAACGTACCAGAACTGGTACATTCAACTTCTTCACGTAAGTTTGGTACGACTTTGAAAAAATCTGGTACTATATGACGAAGTCAATTTCGCAATAAAAGTATTAAGGGGTTTGTCAAATGAGAAACGATTCAAATCGTTTGAAAACGTTTTCGCATAGATTAGACTAGTGCCGACATTCAGTGACTCAGTCCTTTTGAAATCTGCTTTGTGTGTATATTAAGGTAGGTTGATTTTCCGCATTTTTTTAGATATCGACTTTGGACTAGTCGAGATAGTCAGGGCTTAATAATTATGATAATAACTGACCAAAAATTTCAGATCCCTAGCTTTAACCGTTTTTTGAGGAAACCGTTTCAAAAATCGTCAAAAAATCGTACCGAAAAATACCGCATTTTCGCAATTTTCGGCCGAAAAAAACATGCTATTTTCATAAATAAATCCTGAAAAAAGTTACAATTTTATTGAAAAAAAGTAAAGAAAACATGTACAGAGTCAAATAGACACATTTAGATCCCAAGATCATCATAATTTTCACTGTAAGAGCCCTTAGAAGCAAAGGAAGGCCTCATCTGGCGGCTTAGAGCTTTGGCCAGAATGTGTTTGTGCCTTGATTCGAGTCCATAAACAGTATGGGAAGCTTCAGATGTCAGCTTCATGGCCCTTTCAACACTCTGAGAATGTGAAGGCAGATCAGGCAGCTCCAGCTTGGTGCCATTCAGCAATGCTTCTTGAAGCTCCTGGTCAGAAAAGTCTTCTGTGAGAGCAGGTTCACAGATGCCACTTTGAGAAAGGTTGATTAGTTCTGACCAGTGGGTAGCTTCAATGTTGATGGCTGTGATCTTCTTCAGCCTCTTCTTGGCTGGCTTCCCACTTCTGAAAGAATAATAATTAATTTATTTTTTATTCCAGTTTAAGATTTAATCCCTATTAGTCTCAGAATTGCTGATTTAAATTAAACTTAAAAAAAAAAAAAAACCCGAGTTCTATAAATCCCCATAATCGAATTTTTTTTCAGAAAGAAGGTAAGATTATTTCCATTATCAGAGGGGAAGGGGGGAATTGGGATAAGAAAATGTGAAAAAAAATTCGATTATGGGGATTTATAGAACTCGGGCCTTTTTTTTATTAAATAAATCCCCATAATCAAATTTTTTTTCACATTTTTTAAAATTAATAAATGCTTACCTGATGGACAGAATTTTCTTGAGAGCAGCTTCTCTCACTTCCAAGTCATCAGACTTCATCATGGAGTACAGCACATTCTCGGGCAGCAAGGCAAAAGCATTGTACTTCAGGTTCTTGAAAGCAACACCCTGGATTTCTTCAGACTGCTGCTTGATCCTCTGGATCATGTTGAAGATGTACAGCTGCTGATTGTGGAACTTGCTGTCCCTTTTGATCTCAAACCAACTGACTGCATACACTTCCACAATGAACTTGATGGCCTGGTAAAGCTTATCCTGTAGTTCTGGAGGGTAAGCACCTCTGGTCCACAGACACATCAATCTAATTGCCAAAGTCAACCATCTTGCATGGTTTAATGGTCCAATTTTCCAGGCAGCAAATCTTGGGTTGACTTTGCCCCTGGAAATTCCAAGCACATACTCCAAAAGAAGCCTCTGGTCGCTACTGAGATCATTCAGTGTCTCCTCAGCAAATTCCATGTCATCCAGGGGGCCACTGAGTTTGGTGAATTCCACTTGTGGCAGATCTTGGTAGTCAATTTCACAGAGTTTTCCCAGCGGACCAGTGAAAGCAGTGGGACTTTTGGTACTGCCATCAAGATGCTTGAAAACAGCTCTGAAAGGAAGCTCATTCTGATGGAGTGAACAGCCAATGGTGTGCAATTTCCGCTCAATTTTATTTTACAGAGCTGTTACAAGGCCTCCCTCCCAGCCAGTGTTGTCAAGGAGGACAGCTTTCAGGGTATGAACACTGTTAAACTCCTCCAAGACACTAGCAACTTCTTCACCAAGAACAACTCCAGTCGCACCTTTAATTGGGATGACTCTGTGAGTAAGATATGTTCCACTTTCAGTTCCCGGCTCCTTTGTGAAAGTCAAATGGTGCTCTTGTCCCTTTCCTTTCTTCAGCTTAGTCTCCCCATTTTCATCCTTAACTTCTCTGTACAGCAAAGTGTCCTTGTCAACTTTCCCATCAACCCCAATACAGACTAACTTTTCCAGACCCTCATTGTGCTTTTCATCACTTTTCACTTTCATTCTAGCTTTTTCCCTGTCCATTTTCGATTTATCAACTATTATCTGTTTCACATCAAGGCCAGGCTTAAGCAGGTCCATAGCTTGTAAGTCCAGGAGGAAGGCATTAGCAAGACTTGCCCCAAGATTGGAAGAAACATCACCCCTGATCAGTTCCATGGCATATCTGGGTTTTCAAAAAGCTGTAACCTACACTTGGGTGCCTCCTTGGCTTGAACTCTTCAGCTTCACCACCAGATGGCTGAAATGAAAATAAAAAATAAATTACTAAAGCGAAAATGGGGGAAAATAGGGAAAAAGTAGGGAAAAATATGGGTAAAAATCGACGAAAATGGGCGGAAATAAGAATAAATTACTTAAACGAAAATGGGGGGAAAAAGTGGGAAAATAGGGGGAAAAAATGGGTAAAAATTCAGGTAAAAAGTCGGCGAAAATGGGCGAAAAAAGAATAAATTACTAAAGCGAAAATGGGGGAAAAAGGGGGGAAATAGGGACAAAAAGTAGGGATAAATTTGGGTAAAAATGGGATAAGATATAAGAAAAAAAATATATTACCTCTCCTGATTCTCCTGAGCTGGATTCAAAAGAAATATCTTGTGAAGGTGTGGAGGCAAAAGTGGCCAAATCCACTTCCTGCTGCTGTTGAATCTGGCTCTGTAATCTTTCTGCTTCAGCTGCAGCCCTCTGGTCTCTCTTCACAGCAGCTTTATCCACAGATCCCAGCTGGAAAGAGCCCTTGGGTCCTATTTTGGCCCTCTGATCTCTCAAGTATTCCCTCTCCTCTACTGGAACCTGAAATATTAAAGTATATTAAATAGCGGATCTAAAATAAGAGATAAAATCCTGAAAAAAAATTGATTATTAATTTCTATTACCAGGGGGGGGAAGGAAGATTACAGGAGGAAAATGCGGATATTTTTCAATTACAAGCATTGAATTTCCTTCCATTTAAAAGGCACCTAATCGCACTAAGTTAGGCCAGTTAAAAGTTAAAAAAATAATAGCATTACCTTCTTACTGGGAGGACAAGTGCAGATTATGTGCTGTGTTTGACAATTTTCTTTCTTGCACTTCACAGCATTGTCATCACAGGGACGAACAGGTAGCTTACAGGTGCAAGCAGAAATGTCAAAAAGTTTATCCAGCTTTTCCTCCAGATTCTGCTCCTGGACTGTAGAAAGAGATTTCCTGTTTATCTCTTTTGCTTTCTTGAAGCACACTTTATCCACCAATTTCACTACATAATATTCCTCATACAGGGGCAGCCGCGGGTTCACTGCCTGCCAGATCTCAATCACATCCTTTGCTATCATTTTAGCAATATCATAGTCTTTCAAGTCCGGGTGGCTGTTTTGGAGGAAATAACTGTACTGAATAACTTGGCGGAGGGTAGGAGGCTCTGTTTTATCCAAAGGGGAAGGCTGGCCACTGAATTTTTTGGCACTATCACTTCGAGTTAACACTGCAGACTTCCGTTTTTTACCCATTTTTATGAAATATCTGAAAAAAACACAATTAAATGAACGCATCATAAAATAACTTAATTTAATACACATTTTATAGGTAAATATCATTAAAAAATACAAAATAATACACTAATAAACATCTATAATGCATTTACAATAAGTTTCAAGCATCGTTTTGTTAAAAAAGCCGAATTTTAATTGATTATTTTGATGAAATAAGGTCCGATATTTTGTTTGTTTACATTGCGCGAATGCCGCGCGCGCGATTTTACGCGTAAAATTCGGCAATTTTACAACTTAAAAATAATTAATAATCCTCAAAAAATACAATCATTTTCACAAATATGAGTTGGTGCAACGTTTTTTATACATTAATACCTTTCTATCTAGACTAGTCCAAGATCACAGTTCCAAAATCAACCTACCCTAGTGTATATCTACGTTCAAGTGAAATTTTTATGGTGTTGATAAGAGTTGTCTTTAAATTAGAAGCTTTAGAAATTTTGCTTTTCTAGTTAACCCTTCTACAATGAGTGGCAAAAGAAATGTAGAAGATAAATCTCATGATTCAGATAATAATAATAAGGATGGTAAAGAGACACCACCTAAAAAAAGCACGTTATCCTTGCTATGACCATAAATTCCAAGTTAAGTGGTTACACGAAGAAAGATTTAAATCCTGGGTATGTAGAAGTAAGAACAATAATGACAAAGCATTTTGCCCTTGTGCAACTGCGAAATGGCAAGTAGTGTTACATTACTTGAAAGGCATAACAAAACTGAAAAACACTTGAAAAATATGAATTTGAAAAGGCAGTGTAAGAAGGTGACGAATTATTTGAAACTTTCTGTGTCTCCCTTATTTGAGAAGCAAGTTGCGTCCTCAGAATTGAAACTCTGCGCCTTTATTGCAGAGCATAATCTACCAATTGCAATAATGGACAATTTACCTGGACTTGTAAATGCATGTCCAGATTAAAAAATTGCAAAAGAAATTGAATATGGTAGGACAAAGTCAACGGGTATTTTTCGGAATGTTATGGGTGATACTTTACAAATCTTGTGTCACAGTTAAAGACCACTAAATTCTCTTTGATCATCGACGAATCAACTGACATCTCAACTCTTAAACAACTTGTCCTCTTAACTCGGTTCTACGATATACAGGGTGTACATAAAGTCAGGATCTATTTTTCTGAAGCACTTGGAAATTATATGGAATTCAATCATAAAATGATAAAGTGGTAACATTTATTAAATAATTAAGAGTAGGATTCGACGTGACGCCCATCAGTATCCCTGCACAGCTCAAATCGTTCCGCAGCATTTCTAAACACATTCTGGAGCATTTGCGGGGTTATGCTATCTGCAGCAGTTCGTATACGTGTACGTAAGTTTTCAAGACTCGTAATCTTCGTCTGATAGACGTGCGATCTCGCTGGCCAAGGTCTGTTGCTTCCGCGTCCGATCCAGCGATTTGGAAAACGTCCATTTAGATAATCCTGAACAATTTTGGCATAGTGACAAGGAGCACCATCATGTTGATAGACGACGGTACTAACAATCCTATCCCCGTCGTCTATCAACATGATGGTGCTCCTTGTCACTATGCCAAAATTGTTCAGGATTATCTAAATGGACGTTTTCCAAATCGCTGGATCGGACGCGGCCAGCGAGATCACCAGATTTAACCCCTTTAGATTTCTTTGCATGGGGCTTTATCAAATCGCACGTCTATCAGACGAAGATTACGAGTCTTGAAAACTTACGTACACGTATACGAACTGCTGCAGATAACATAACCCCGCAAATGCTCCAGAATGTGTTTAGAAATGCTGCGGAACGATTTGAGCTGTGCAGGGATACTGATGGGCGTCACGTCGAATCCTACTCTTAATTATTTAATAAATGTTACCACTTTATCATTTTATGATTGAATTCCATATAATTTCCAAGTGCTTCACAAAAATAGTTCCTGACTTTATGTACACCCTGTACATGTTCAGAAAACATGTGATAAATTTTTAACTTTATTAGAAATAAAAGATAGCACAGCACAAGGCATTTACAGCTCAGTAGTAAATTTTTTGCTAAAAATAATGTTCCAATTGAAAATTTGATTGGGTATGCAAGTGACAATGCAAGTGTAATGATGTGAGGAAACGGGGGTGTTCAAACCGTACTAACAAAGAAAATCCCATCTCTTTTCGTACAGGGCTGTGTATGCCACTCATTGCACTTATGTGCTTCAAATGCATGTTCTGAGCTTCCAAATTACATCGAAGAATTAGCTAGGAATATTTATTCCTACATATCAAATAGCCCAAAAAGATTATCTGACTATGTAGAATTTCAAAAATTTACTGAAATTCAACCTCGAAGGATATTGCACCCTAGTTGCAGTCGCTCGTTGTCATTAGAGGAGGTGGTGAAAAGACTATTAGAACAATGGCCCGCACCTTTATTGTATTTCACGTCAGCAGCACTTGAAGATGATATGGCTCCAGCTTCTTCAATATTGCAAGCATTGCATAATCCTGTAACAAAGATGTACTTTGCCTTTTTAGCTTTGATCTTACCTGCTATAAATAAGATCAATTTGGAATTTCAGGCAGAAAGATTTAGGATTCACAAATTGCGCAGCTTTCTTAACAGCAGTATCAGTATCAAGGCTATTCTCAGTAATTTCATTAAAAGAGAGGTAGTGAAAAACACAGATATATCTAATATTGATCCCTGTAATCCTTCAAACTATCTTAGCTTAGGTGACATATATCGTGGAGCTAGAACAGAACGCATACTATTGGAACACTCTTCTAATATTTCAAAAACAGATCTTGAAGAATTTCAACTCAAAACTTTGAACTTTTATGTATCCTTAACAAAACAAATGTTCAGGCGTTTTTTATCTTCTAATATGTTTACTAATTTAGAATTACTTGAAGCGTTACATCCTTCAAATGTGAGTCAAGGAAGGCCCAATTCCATCATACCTCTTGCAGTAAAATTCTCCAATATCATTAAAGAAAATTATCTTGAAGAAATCGATGAAGAATTTAGGGAACTGACTTTATATGAAATGCCAGCTTGTGAAAATACAACAGAACCTGAAAAATACTGGTACGCTTTTTCACAGGAAAAGTGTGGTGATCAACCACGTTTTCCTAATCTATCAAGATTAATGCTAGATTTAATGTCTTTGCCCCATTCGTCAGGCTGTTGCTGAAAGAATATTCTCACTAGTTAATAAAATCAAAACAAAATATAGATCTCGCCTTAAAACAGAGACACTCATTGACTTATTACATAGTAAGAATTTGCTGCAAGGTACTAGTTGCAAGTTATGGCAGCCATCAGAACTACTTAAAAAGATAATGATTAGGAACTGTCGTGTGAATGAAGAGTTGGATGAAGAGGAAACTGCAAGGTTTTAATAAAATTAGGTAGGTTTTATGCAATTTTTTTTAATTTGGTACCTTTTATGTTTTTCTGGTACGTTTTGTCTGTCTGATTTTGTACCTTTTATAAAAGTTGAGTGGCAACCCTGCCTTAACCTAAGAGAGAGAGAGAGAGAAAGGAGGAGGAGGAGAGTCTTTGGTGGAGAAGGTGTGATTTCCTCACCCCCAAAGCGAAATCTTAACCTAAGAAGGATAGAGATGTTCGCCCGGCCCCAGCCAGACGCATAATGAGAGTTCATCCGAGCGCCAGCTGTCTTATAAGGTGTAAATCAGCCAGTCGGCGTAGAAGGCTTAATCTGGCTTAGAAGGCTTAATCTGGATTAGATGGCTTAATCTGGCTTAGAAGGCGTAAATGGCTTGTTCAAGTGTACGTTATTAGGGTTGAGTTGCCAGATTGTGCTATTTATTTAATTAAAGCAGATATTCTTGACAGTTGGTTTAGAAATCCGCCAGTCGGATTAGAAGGCGTAACCAACCATTTGGTACACACACACACACACACACATATATATATATATATATATTAGGGTGAAGTGAAAATGGACCAAAAATATTTTTTTTAAATATCGAATTGGAATACCTGCAAAAGTTGTCAACGGACTACTGTCAATGTTCACTCAAAATTTGATGTCCCTTGAATTAACTGTTCAGGGTCCCCAGCGAGGACAAAAAATCGCTTCCTAATTTGAACATTTCTGGCAGCATTCCGCTACTTTGTGTATATATATATATATATGCACACACACACACACACACACACACACATATATATATATATATATATATATATATATATAATATATATATATATATATATATAAACAAAGTACACAGAACCACCACGTGAAGGTAGCTGCACATCGAGTTCCAGCCTAGCCCATCCCAACCACCCAACCTTATTATGGACTTTTTTCCAAGTCTTATTCTTTTTCCTGCTTACCGAACTATGTTGTGATTTAGTATTGAAAAATGGCATTATGTTTCTTGATTCCAATCTCACTCGAATGAATCCATCCCTTCGTTCTTTTCCACAACTGTAGCTGCTGCTTCTGTTACTAGCTTAACACATCTTTCTACGGCCTGTATGTGACAATCACTGTGACATGGCATCCCAAGTATGCCTCCAAAATCTGACTGTTTGGAAGGGAGCTCCCTCAATCCCCTTCTCCGTTAATTGCTGCAAAAGCGGGGGACTTAATCGCCCTTCTTCTTTCCAGTTAATAAGATCAATGTATTCTTTTGCTCCAAAGTTCAGCTTTGATATTGTAAACTCTCGGATTCCCTTTTGTGTTTTGCTTCTTGCAAGCATAATTCTTCGAATTGCCAGCTCTCTGATGTGCTCCTGATCATCGGTGATCATGGAGAACAATAGGTTCTCTGGGTGAGCAAAATAAACGTTGCGTTGTACTGAAGAATCCACAGCGTTTCTCAGCTCAAGTGGAAGGTATGTTGATCTTGAAATGGTTTCCCAGGCGTCTTCCTCCTTCTGTGCATAAGATTTTGCCTTAATGGTAAACCACATTGGAGCATAAACTTTCATTATAAATGTTGCTAATGCACGAAGGTTTTCTGATGGTTTATTTTTAGCAATGTATAAGCGTAGAATTCGATTTGCTGTAGTTATCCACCTTGCATGAGATAAAGTTCCTGGATATTTTGCAGAAAAATCCTAAGAGCATTTACCTGAGCACACAGCTTTACAGAGTTCAAGCAAATACTTCTGGTCCGTACTTAAGTCTTCATTTGCTATGTATGGTATATCAGCTTCAATTTTATCAAACCCTGCAATTGGAAGTTGTTCACAATTTTTCAGTGCTTTGCCAATTGTCCAGAGAAGGTATCAGGTCCTGTTGAGCTCCTATCAATGTGATATAACAAGTGGCGAAGTGGAAGTTCGTTAGCGTGCAATTGACATATTAGCCACTGCAAAGGGGTACCTAATGCCAATTCTAAGAGGCTAATAATTCCATTATGCCTTCTTGTGTTTACAGGAGTTCCATCACACCCAATAGCCACCAGTTCATCAATGTTTAGAACATTTTCTGATAAAAACTGAATTAACGAATCTTTAATACCATGAGCAGTACCAGAGACAGGTGCAATATGACCAACATAGCAAGACCCTGGTTCTCTTACTAAGGTTGTGTGTTCTTCAATGACCGACTTGTAATAATATTTTTTGCTTTGCTTGATATGACATTTAGTTTTATCTTTTCTTCCATCAAAATATAGAGTTTTTAAGTGTTCCTCATTATCTTGTTGCATTTTACGCTGTATTTTCGTCCTTTCTTTTCTAATTTTACTCCTGTCAATTACGAGGGAGGTATCCTCATTTCCTATTAGACCAACATCTTGCAGGGCAGCAGATGCCAAAGATGCACCTGCCCGGTCAGATATGCTGTATCTATCACAAACTTGTGCAACATTTCCTAAATTAACTCTCATTTGTTGATGCGAGTTAGACGGTCAGCATCATCAACAGCTTTTGTTTTGGTCGGGTTTGATTCTTTCCCTGAGCAAGTTGAAATGTCACCCTCCGAATCAGAAGAATCAAGGCCTAAGCCTACAGCATTATCATTAGTTGAATTGCGTTTTCTAATTCAGGAAAGTTCCACTTTTTTTCATTTCATATTATTTTTAAGTTTTTCAGTTGTTATTTTATCTATGTTCCCAATTGCCATTTTTCTATCTCCTCTTTGATCAGTGAGGAAATTTTGCTCAATGCGAGGAACCTTTTTAGTTTTATCACAGTGACATGAATCAAACTCACATTTGCAGCTAGCAATATCAAATAAATTTTTAGCTTTTTCTCTGAATAACTAATTTGTTTTGATAATTTGGGTTTCCTTTTCTTCCTTTTTTATGGCTTTATCAACACCATATATTTATTATGATAGGAGCGAATAAGCTGCAAAACTCTTTTGTGAGAAACTGTTGGAATTGAGGCCTTTACCCAAATATTTTCAATATCTAAAGCGACTCTTTCTGATACGTCAGAGACTGCAGGATCTTTGTTATTATCAGTGAATTTTATGTCAGCTCTTACCCATAAATAATGTCTAAACATTTCCTCATAGGTTGGAAGCCTATTGCTATTTAGTTCTTTAGCAGCGCCAAAAACTGGGCACATACTACACTACCTTGTCTTTACTTTTTTATCCATTTTAATATTTCTGAAAAACTAGAATTAATGTAATTAAATCAGAGAAGTACAAAAAATAAATATTTATGCATGCAAAAACGGTTAAGTAGTTATACTAACAGGCTAAGCTAAACCGTAACACATCTCGTCACTGCACGCACTTTAGGAAGACTGAGTGACTGAGGCTCAAAATGTGACAGTTTTTCAAGGTCATTGGGGAGCCTCTTACTGAAACAGCAGCTAGTTCAAATTTGGTGGACATTTAAATTAGCGTCATTTACAACTTTTCCTACGTATTCCAAATTGATATTCTAAAATTCATATTTTCGCTCCACCCTAATATATATAATTAAATAATATCGTTTATATATACAACCAAAAGAATTAAATAAAACACCATTATATCATTCTGTTTATTTAGAAGAATTATTGGAATTAATTTCACGAAATATATAGAAAATAAATAGGGTGTCCATAAATGATTACCCTGATTAAAGCATGCTATAACTTTTAAATAAACACTCGTATTCAAACACAGTTTTAATCATAAGTAGATAAACATACAAAGTTTTGATACATAGTTAATGAACTTAATAAGCTTCCACATGTGCACCCCTAGAGGCACGTAAAATGTCTAAACGGTATTCACACTCACGCCACACATTTTCCAACATTTGCGAGTTAACTGTTGCAATTGCATCCGTAATGCGTTCTCGCAATGTCCTGATATCTGGAACAACTATTGCATAAACCAAATCTTTAACATGACCCCAGAGAAAGAAATCCATCGGGGTAATGTCTGGTGATCTTGGGGACCATGGGATTGGCCCGTCCCTGCCAATCCATCGATTTGGAAATGTTGCGTCGAGAGTTTCACGAACAACATGCGCCCAATGAGGGGGTGCCCCATCTTGTTGGAAGATGACAGTTGGCTGCCTGTCCTGCAGCTGGGGGATGGCGTAATTGGTGAGCATATCCAGGTAAACAGTTGCGGAAATAGTGTTCTCAGTGTTTCCACCGTCCCATCGGAAACTGATGGTCTACCACTGCTCTTTCCCTTTTCCACGTTTCCAGTTTCCAAGAATTTTTTCATCCACGACTTAATTAACTTTACATCAGGTGGATTATTTCCATACTTTGTTCTGAACCTTCGCTGAACACTGACATGAGATTTTGTTTCTGCAAGCCACACAACACATTGTGCATTCTCTGTCACAGACGCCATCTTAACTGAACAGATACTACAGAGCTCCTAGCGGCGAATGCGGTAGACGAAACACACCGGCACAGAAACTCTATGCGTGTACGAGATCACCTGTAAAAAGAAAACGGATGTAAGATTCGTCATTAAAACATGAGAGCATACTGTTTTCAGGGTAAACATTTATGGACACCCTGTACAATCAAATTAGTTCATTGTATACAAACGATGGAATATATATAATAAAAAAAATAAAATAGAAAAATAATATAAGAAATACACATTTTTAAACGCTGGAATGAATATATGTATATATATATATATATATATATATATGCTGCAAACCCACAAGGAAAAAGAAAAACGATTCCAAGGCCTTTCGTGTATTCATAGCTAAACCTCGTCAGGGTGTAGCTCTGAACACACGAAAGGCCTTGGAATCGTTTTCTTTTTCCTTGTGGGTTTCCAGCATTTATTCATTTCATGTGTTTAATTGTGAAATTCATCCCATATATATATATATAATAAAAATAATAATAATAATATAAGAAATACACAGTTTTAAACGATGGAATATAACCATCAAAATAATAGTACAGGAGAAATCTATATATACAATTATATTAAATAATTAAATATATTGAAAACAAATATACTGCAAAACCATCAAAATATATACACTTAATGTTCTACTGCGCTTAACTAAAACACTAAACTCGCACGTAATCGAGTCTACAGTTACCTCATTATTGCTTTGCACTACCCAGTAAATAGGATTTAACATTATTTCACCGCTCAAGTTATAGGGATACCTATACTCGATGTAAATGGCCTTCATATCGTTCAATACTATTTTTGTGCCCACTTTACATTCGGTTGGCAAGTTGTATTTAAACACGGACAGAATATATTCAAAAGCACATACAAAGAGGTCATCGTTAGCCACATCATCATTATTAAATAAAAGTTTATAAACACTCCTTTCCAATCGAGGGTTTATTCTTACCGATCCGAGCTTTTCAATGGTGAACTCATCTTCACATTTCATAGCGGCAGTTGAAATAATAATCTAAGTCGTAACGACAGCTGCTCATTATATAAAGAAATAATTCTCCAGGGTGAATGGTGTAGGTGAGCTTAGCCCTTTACCGCTCAAGTGCTTTGTACCAAAGTTCGGGATATTTCGAAGAGTCTATACCTTTTAAATAAGCAACCAGCTCTAGACCATTCTGGCCTTGTTCAGTCCTACACTCGGTAAACCCATCGAGCAGAGCTGTGTATGCGTATTCAAGAACCGTTATCAAAATAAAGCATATCCGTAACACGCGCGTCTAATATAGGGTTCAGCTTGCGGAATTCGACGATTTCAAACATTCTGTCCAGGATGAAACGGTTTCGCATAGGGACAAGAACGTTATTATCAGAAGCATTCTTCCACATGAATCGTATATCCATGCATGGCTGATCGTTATTTATACACAACGTACAAACACTGGCATATGAGGGGGTATCGCTAATCTGCTCTCCTCTTGTACCTACACCTGCAGGTATTTTATAAAGATCCTCACTCCACTTCTCAACTATCATGAAGACGATTCATCTCCTCAACACTTAAATAAACAACACTCCGTTTACCAGAGTTTGTTTGTCCACAAGTCATTTCCAGTACATAGTTAATGGCACCGGTTTTACGCCTGAACATGCGCAATGACTTCGTCACGGACACATAGTACACGGCATTGAGAATGCTGCTCAAAGGAAGAACCATCGTATTCTATTGTGAGGAGTGTACGTCCAGTCGGTTCAAGCTCCGAGATGACTATGAGCCACAGGTGGGCGGATCGGCTCAACGGGAGGTGTGGAGGAGTGTGTCTCACCGTAAGCTGATGAATCGTGTGCAGCGTTGTTCCATCGTGAAAGATTCATGTGAATACTTGTATCCCATTATACTGGGAAGGTATTTTGAGAAATTTTCCGATACATGAAGCAATACCGGTTTAAATGTTTTATCACTCCCACTCCCCAGAATGCGCACCAGACATTTTCGTTCAGTGGGATTTTCACAAACTAAATACATTTTATTCACACTCCGGCGCACTATTTGAGAGAAATATATGCCCATATTTTTCCTTTTTGCTTAGCAGACGATATTCGTCTCTAAATTCTCTTGAAAACACGCACCTCGTCATGATATATATTAATGTAGTGGTAAAAATACTTCAGATTCTCCATTATGACAAGGTTTACATTCTCAGCCGCAGGGTACGAGTACTCGGTATGATGTAACATGACATAATACCGCTTGTCATACCAATTATCAACAAGACTAACTAACCATAACCGTCGCTTCTCTTCTGCACGTGTTGTTTCTTCCACTTCACGGTATATGTAAGCTTTTATACAGTTTAGTCCTACAACATAGTTCAATACATCGTTTGTACCTCGAAATCCTGCAATGCTCTCGCCAGAATAGCCGTAGAGTATTTGAACCTCTTGTTCCTCAAGCTTCGCACGGTCCAATGTAGCCTTAAAAGTATCAAAGGAGGGTGGAAAAGGGAGCCATTCAGTATCCACCATATCTTCACACTTTGTCGGTATCCACCTTATCTTCACACTTTGCCGAATACCACTTCATAAACATCGAACACGCAATATTAAAGGTAGCCATTACTATTTTTCGTCTACGTGAGATTTCGTCAAATACACGTCTAGGATCCAGTGCTTGCAGCGGTCAACTAAGCACGCAGGGTAGATATATGCCCAGGTAGTAGCAGGAGTCATGTGACCATTGATCGATCATACAGGAGGCGGAGGTTAGAACTTTCACCTGTACATACGCGCGCGCACACACACACACACACACACACACACACACACAAAGTAGAAAGTGAAACACTAATTAAAACACGATTTATTTAATAAACATATCATCGAATTATTCAAGGTATATATTTCTAAATACTTGTAATAAATATAATAAACATATCGTTAGCAATATATATATATATGCAGGGTATCCCATAAGTCTGGCATCATAGGAAAAATAATAAAAAAAGGCAAAACAAAAGCTTTTATTTACAGAACGTTCTCAATATGTCCACCATTGTTTTCAATACACAAATTCAGACGTGATACCCAGTCAGCAAGCACACGGTGAATGATGTCAGGAGTAATGGTGTTATATGCCCCAATAATGCGCTGCCGCAAATGTTCAACACTCCTAATTTTCTCTGCGTATACCAGCGCTTTCAAGTGGCCCCAGAGATAAAAATCTAGTGGCGTGAGATCCGGGCTTCTAGCTGGCCATTCCACAGGCCCTCGACGTCCTATCCAATGACCAGGGAATTGTTGGTACAGGTATTCCCTTACTTGGGTGCTGTAATGTGCAGAAGCGCAGTCTTGCTGGAACCATGTAGGGAAATTTCCTTCTTCGTTCAAGATACTGGGAAATGCTTCTTCCTTGAGCATACGTAGGTAGGTGCCTCCAGTGACATGCTCATCGAAAAAGAGGGGGCCTATGATGCGATCCTTCCAAATGCCACACCATACCATCACCCGAGATGCACCTTGTTCCTTTGAAGAGGTATACCAGTGAGGGTTGTTTTGAGACCAGTAGCTGGTGTTCTGTCGATTTACCTCACCATTTCCATAAAAAACAGCCTCGTCACTGAACATAATGGTGGACGGGAAATTGGCATCCCCAGCATATTTTGTAGAAATAGAAAAATATGAATTTCTCCTATGATGCCGGACTTGTGGGACACCCTCTATATATAACAATCAAAGATTATGGTATCCAAAGGGTACGGTATCATAGTTATCAGGCACCTGATAACGTTTCCTATAGGTGTTATAGCACACCTTCGTACCCCTAAGTTCCTTCACGCCCCCAAGCTTCTGCGCCCGAAAATTGTGGGTACCTACAGTTAGTTGGGGTGGCTGGACGCCTTCATCTTCCAAGCACACTAGATTCTTCAACGATTCAAAGTTAACGACCCGCCGACTCGTCTGGTTGAGCGTGATACCCTTAGCCTTCATGATAATCTAGTTTCTAGTTTAGGTAGCTTATCGGGAAGGTTGGATAGAGTTGAGGAAGGGGTTAAGGTTGGTCCGAGATTAGTAGATGGGGAGGGATTTAGAGAAGTTAAGGGTGGAGCTAGGCCGCGTACGTTAGGTGATAGGAATCCCCCCTATCGAGGTTCCGAACCCTTTCGCCCATTTGGAAAGGGATGTGAATGAGGGGGAAACTATTTTAATTGGGGATTCTTTAGTGTGCCACATGGACGCAGAGTTCGTTGAACGTCATCCAACCAAGAGGAGGAGGGTCTGTCTCCCAGGGGTCAGGGCTGACAGAGTTAGAGACGAAGTGGATAGGATTGACGTTGCCTCCCGTCACTCGATGTTGGTGACGATGGTAGGGAGCAACGACTCGTATAGGCCCGATATGAGAGTGCCTGACCTTTTGGAGAGATATAGGGGGTTAATTAGGTTCCTAAAGGCGAAGTCAGATAGGTCTTTAGTTCTAGGTATTACCCCTAGGCACAGTTTGGGTCTTAGGATTACGTCTAAAACGATATTTTTTAAAACTAAATTAGAAGAGATTTGTGCTGAGGAAAATGTACCCTTCGTAAAGCTGTGGTCAGATTTCAGTGATCCTAGCCTTTTTGTAAGAGATGGGGGTGCATTTTAATGAAATAGGTAATGCTACGATAGGTAGGTTAATTGACGAAAACGTTTGAAGGCTGTATAGGTCGAAGTCTTCTTTAAACGTTGTGGGTCCGGGGAACGCGGGCCCGACGTGAAAAATAGTTTAAAACGTCGACCCGTGGTAAAAAATAAATTAAACGTCTTTTATTGTAACGCGCGTAGTATTAGAAATAAATTAAACGAATTTAAGGGGATAATTTATTCCAGATACTACGATATAGTTGCTATCACTGAAACGTGGTTAAATACCGTGACTCGGGACTTGTTGGGGGAACTTGAAATATAGGATTTTAAACTCTTTACTAATGATAAGTTACATAGGATTGGTGGCGCGTTTTGCTGTACATTCGTAATTCCATTAGGGCTATCGAGGTTAAGTTAGATTTTCCGGCAGCAATTAATGATATGCGTTGAAGTTAGGTCACGTAGTCTTAGTTTCAATTTTCTTGTTGTTTATAGACCTCCCGTTCAACCCCTTGATACCGATATTAGATTTTATACACTTCTTAGTAACTTTATTAATAATCGGGATAGTATAGTTGTCGGAGACTTTAACTGCCCTAACGTCAATTACAAGACTTTTACTGGTAACGTTCAGGGTTTGAGATTGATTGAGTTCACGGAAGATAATTTTTTACGCCAGATGGTTACCGAACCAACGCGCGGTGACAATATTTTAGACATGGTGATGACGAACGGCGAAAATAGTCGAAGGTTTAGACTTTAGAAGTAAGCGAGAGTTTAGGATGTAGTGATCATCAAATTATTAGGTTTAAGTTATTGATAGAAAACACTAAGGATAGTAACGTAATACAAGTCCCTGATTTTCGGAGGGCCAATTTAGATAGTTTTGCGGATAGGATGAGAGTAGTGGACTGGGGTGACTTATTTAGCTTAAACACTGTAGATACGAGTAATATTATAAGAACACTCGTGAAAAATGAAAACATTGTGTGAATAAATACTTTTATTCATACAATGAATATCGAAAAAAGTTTATTGAGGAAGGAATGAAGTTTTTTTGGCTTTCCGTCTGTGTTTTTCTTCGGGCACGTCTCGCTTCAAACACCAGCAATAGTCCGCCAGCATATTGATATCCCAGCTTCCCTGGTACCTCTCTTCCATTATTTTGATATCTTGGTGAAATCGTTCACCCTGTTCCTCATTATAATCCCCGCAATTTTCAGGAAAATAGTCCAAGTGGGACCACAAAAAGTGCATTTTTATGGACATGCGCGACCCATGAGCTTTGAAAGCTTCCATCAAGTTTTCGACAACGGACTCGTATTCTGGACTTCTACGCTTGCCAAGAAAATCAGTGACAACTGATTTGAATGCCTGCCAGGCATTCTTCTCAGTTGGAGTCATTGCGTTTTCGAATTGAGTGTCCTTGATCAAAGTTCGAATTTGAGGACCATCAAAAACCCCAGCATTTAGTTTAGCATCAGATATATGAGGAAATTTACTCTCGAGATATCGGAATGCTGAACCCTCCTTATTCATTGATTTGATGAAATTTTTCATCAAGCCCAGCTTAATATGAAGTGGTGGGAGCAAAATTTTTGTTGGTGGTACAAGGGGCACTGAAACGACATTATGCGACCCAGGTTCAAAATTCTCTCTGGATGCCCATTCACGCTGTGCATAATGCTTCTCATCCGCTCGGCTATCCCATTTGCAGAGGAAACATGGGTATTTCGTGTATCCCCCTTGCATTCCCAATACAAATGCCACAATCTGAAAAAAAATGAAAATATTTAAAGAATTTAGAGAATTTGTTCTATCAGATAAAAAAATCTATGCATTGGACTGTATCACTTCTGTGGGGAAATTAAGTGTTCTTATACGCTCTCAAATAACCTTTGGAAAAACAACATAGACAATAGCAATAGTTTACTTATGATATTAGTATTACCTTCAAATCTCCACAGATCCTCCAGTTATGTTGGTCGTATACGAGAGCATCCAGTAAAATTTTCATGTTATCGTAGCTCTCAGTAAGTTGTACGGAATGTGCTACAGGGACTGATGCAACCCTATTCCCAATGTTGAGAAGTACTGCTTTCAAACTTCGTTTAGACGAGTCTATAAATAGCCTCCATTCTGATGCGTTATATGGCAGGCCCAAGGATTCGATTAGCCCCTCAACATTGCAGCAGTACACTAAGGAAGAGGTATTTTCGCGCACTGCAAAAAACTTGCGGAATTCTTCCTCTTGTTTCCTATACCAGGAGAATGTTGTTCCCGGAGCCAGCAAGTTGTCCTCTCGAAGTCGTGAGCCCAAGATCTCGGCAGCTAATTTGGAAAGTCCTAAATCCCTGGTAAGATCATTAAGTTTGGCCTGGTTGAGAGGCCTCGGCTCATTTGAAGCGGTATTTTGAGGTATATACGACTGGGACTGGTCATTGGCATTGGTCATTGATTCATCATCAGAATCATCGAAGTCCAGGGTTTGAGGTGGGTCGGGTATTGGAATTCCAGGACCATGGGGTACAGGTCTCATGGCAGAAGGAATGTCAGGGTATACAACAATGTGTTTATTCTTCTTGTTAACTCCTGAAAATAGAAACACAGAAACATGGATATAAAACTTGCATATGAAATAGAAGAAGCATTCAGACAGTGGCGGCTCGTGAGGGAAGGCTGCGGTCTGTAAGATATGAAATAGGTCGATGGAGTCTGTATATTTTCTTTCTTTTTCATTCATATTGTCCCGAAGGGACAATATGAATGAAAAAGAAAGAAAATATACAATCATTGTATATGTAAATGTAACTTGTATAACAATATGTATGTGTAAATGTATTTTCTATAACAATATGTATATGTAAATGTATGATTACCATTATGGTGAATATTATGCTATATATGGTGAATATTACATTATGGTGAATATTATGTCAAGTTTCATACGAGGATTTCAAAATATTTAAGAAAAATAAATTTATAAGCCCACCTTGGAGGTTTGTCATGCAGAAATAGCAATCTGTCACGTGATCCTTTCCTTCTCTCCAAATCATGGGAATTCCAAAAGGCAAAGATTTCGCTCTGCCTTTGCTCCATCTTCTCAAATTTTCAATGCACGTCTTGCAGCACATATGAGGGGCGAAATTTTGTCCTGGTCCCTAGCTTAATTCCAAAGTATGCTCTATACATTGTCTTCACAAATTTAGTGATTTGGGACTGGTTATTTGGCATGGTAACCGTCCCACATATGTAGCAGAATCTATTGGGATCATTTTTACACGCTCTATTCATTATGAAATATTTTATCTATATGCCTGAAAAGTAAAAAAAGATATTATACAGGTGAAACAAGTGATGATAGATGTTACTGTTCCAATTCCGCTTTGACAAAATCACGAAAAATGCTATTTTACTTATGAGGCCATAGCCGGATAACCTGAGCTGTGAGAAAAACGGATTGCAGATTCGAAATCAGCAGGAAATCTCTATAAGAATCACTTACAAAACCCTTGACAGCAAAATTGATGCATACCAGTGTAATGAATACGCGTACACCATACTGCTCGATGATTTTACCAAGTGTAGGGCCGAACAAAGCGAGAATGGTTTGGAACTGGCTGCGTATTTAAAAGGTGCAGACTCCTCAAAATATCATGAACTTTGGTACAAAGGGCTACAACGGTACGGTACAGGGCTGAACTCACCTTCACTGTTCACCCTGAAGAATTATTTATTTATGTAAGACACAGTTGTAGGCACGATTTAGAAACATACTTCAATTGCCGATATGAGTTGTGAAGAAAAATTTACAATTGAAAAGGTCAGCGTTGAAAGAATAAACAACCGTTTGGAAAGGAGTGTTTATAAACTTAAATTTAATGGTGATGTTGTAGCAAACAATGTCGTCTTTGTGCGTGCTTTTGACTGTATTCTATCTGCGTTTAAAGAGAGTGATAGCTTGTCCCCCAATTGTAAAGCGAGTACAAAAATAGTAATACCCGCATACTTTCAGTGGTGAATTAATGCTAAATCGCATTTATTATGTAGTACAGAGCAATGAGGTTGTAAGTGTGGACTCGAGAGCACGTGCGAGTTTACTATTTTATTTAAGCATGGTAGAACTTAAAGCATGTATTTCCATTTTTGACGTGTGTGTATATATATATATATATATTGTATATATATGTGTGTGTATATATATATATATATATGTGTGTGTGTATATATATATATATATGTGTGTGTATATATATATATATATGTGTGTATATATATATGTATATATATATATATATATATATATGTGTAAAGAACGACGCTTGTACAGGAGAACATTCCGCGCAAGATGAGGAGGGAGAACGAACAAATGAAAAAATGAGGTAACCACCCGGGAATCGAACCCGGGTCTTCCGATTGCCGGTCAGATATGATAACCACTACACCATGGTCCTCACTCGATCAGAAGTCGTAATTCTCCTACATACGCGCAGAAACCAATGCCCCGAAGGGGGCACCTCCCGCATGCCGCACATATATATACATTTCAACTGCAAAGAACACGCAGTATAATTAACGTAAAGAACGACGCTTGCATAGGAGAATTACGACTTCTGATCGAGTGAGGACCATGGTGTAGTGGTTATCATATCTGACCGGCAATCGGAAGATCCCGGGTTCGATTCCCGGGTGGTTACCTCATTTTTTCATTTGTTCGTTCTCCCTCCTCATCTTGCGCGGAATGTTCTCCTATACAAGCGTCGTTCTTTACGTTATTTATACTGCGTGTTCTTTGCAGTTGAAATGTATATATATATATATAATATATATATATAATATATATATATATAAAACGTGCTGCGTATTTTGTTGTATATAGAAATACAGTTTATGTATATAATACATATATCATGCATAAAGTGCTAGCATTAAAAAAAAAACTTGCTTCGCCTTGTATTGATGAGGTGAGACAATCAAAACGTTCAGTGTTGCTACGAATATAAAGTAGGTGCTATGACGCCGATGACGTTACTCACACTGCTGAAATATTACTGGCTGAGGCGAAATGAATTTTCGCCTCAGCCAATACTTCATACTATATAATATTTTTTTTGCCTCACCACTGAAGGAATGCACGAGCCGCTACTGACATATGTATATAATATATATATATATATATATATATATATATATATATAAAATATATAATACACATATATGTGTGTGTGTGTGTGTGTGTGTACATAATACAGTTAATATACTTATATTAAACGTGTATTACGATGTATATAGAAATCTCCTGTGCTAGCTGCCTTTTTTTTATGCATATATATATATATATATATATACACCTTTGGTAACCTTTTGTTAGCTTCCGCCCTAATTGTTCATTCTGACGAAGGTCAAGCTTTTCACTCCACCTTGGACCTACAGTTTAACGTGGAATCCGAACCACGCTCCATTAGCAGCACAGCGTCTTAACCACTAGGCCACCTAGGGTACCCATTTATCTACCAACCACTTTCTTTATTGTGTGGAAGGATGAACAGCTGGGTTTTGCTGCACGCCGGCTGCCGTCGGGTGTCGAACTCGGGGCCGATGGGTTCGTAGTCAGCGACGCTAACCACTACACCACCGAGGCGCGAATATATTATATATATATATATATGTATATGTGTGTGTGTGGGTGTGTGTATTTTATTTAAGCGTGGTAGAAACCGTCCTTAATCCATGTATTTCCATTATTGATGCGTATATTTATATATTAGACTGGCCTGCCAAAACTTTTATTTGAAAAGTGAAAGTCTCACCCCCTAAAATTGTTACCACCATCATAATATACTCGACACTAAATTTCAACAATATCTGTGTACTTTTAGTGGCGCCGACAGCCTCTTGTATTTTTCATTTATTTATTACATTTATTCATCATATATTTATTTTGTAATTCGTATTACAAATATTGTGTGTAAACCATGCCTATTCACACTCTCGTGCATTGTGTTCCACATGTTTCACTGTGTAACTGTGTATGTTGAGTAGAAACACGTCTTTTGACCTGACGTCATTACTGGTGACGTCATTGGCTACGGAGAAAAATGGGGGGCTCGCTGTTCGCGTCAGTATTGTTTAAGACGCAGCGAGAGATTGATTCGCAAGTGGTTTCCCTTAATATTTGCAGATTTTATCCTTCATCATGTCAGATTCAATTAAAACAAGAAGAAAAACTGAAATATGGCTGATTGGACAGCCAATTGACACAATTAGCAGTAAGAAGCTTCCATCCAATGGAGATGTACTACGTCGGCTTTTCTGTCTCATAAACAGTAAAAATACACTGAAAGAAGCATCCACCATAGTTTATGCTGAAATTTTTGAGATTTGGGACAAGGCGAAAATACCCACCAGAGCCAAACAGCATGTACTGTACTAAACGAAAATTCAAAAAATGTATGAGAACTTCAGATCACTTCAAAAATCAAAATCAAACCGTAATCAAAATCAAATTAAAAAAGAAACTGAATTCCAAGGTAGTTTAGATAACCTTTTTGATATAGCTCACGCAAATGCTTTACAAATGATGTCAAATGAGGAAGATAGATCATTCCTACAAGCTCAGAGAGAAAAAGGGAGGCGAGGTTACATGACTGACATTGATAAGAAACTGGTCGCTAAGCAAATGCGACAACGTAAAAGAGATGAAAGACAAGCTGCACTAAAAGAAACCGAGGCATTGCGAAATAATTTGTCATCAGCTGTTGTTCAGTTCAGTGATAGCAGTTCAAGCAGTAGTAGTGATGAGCAACCAGAGCCAGGCACATCGTACACTCCTGAAATGACATCCAAACCTTCAAGCAGCACAATATCAAATAAGCGTAAGCGCATGGTAACACCTGATCTGGCAATGGCATTAGATCGAACAAAAACAAGTGATCGTAGTGCTGTTATGGTGCTTTCAGCTGCTGCCACTTCTCTTGGACATGATATTGACAATGTTGTTTTGAGCAGAAGTACTCTACAGATGGCGAGGAGTGTTCTACAGATCTACAGAAGATAAGGCTAACAAAGACCTTAAGATCCACTCTAAGGTTAGCCCGAGAGAAAGGAAAGAGTAGGGGGTTAAGAGAAGAAAATAAGGGGTTAAATAAGTAGCAACACCTATCACTCATGGGTTAACATTCATTCAGAAAAAGAGAAAAAAGACTCACCATCATCATCCGCCGGCCACTGCCAACAAGTCAGAAAAATAGTCGGAGAGAATAGGAAAGGGGTGAAAGATGAAAAGAAGTAAAATAAGAACGCTTACAAACCATGCAAACACAGTCTTAACTCACAGTCATACCATGCAAACTACAGACATGCAAGTGAAGAGAGTTACAGACATGCAAGTAAGGAGAGGATAAGAAAAAAAAAAGTAGGTAAAGTTAAACAAAAAGTGGGTTAGTTTACTCTACGAGCTACATCTACGTTCATGTTTGTCTAATTTTTTTTTTAAATTTTAATGCTGGCATCACACGCTGGCATGTCACAAGCTGGTATTAATCGTCAACACACTCATCCTCGACCACCACCCCCAGAGCTCCTGTTACTAATTGTTTTTTTTATTTTAAACAACGTTAATATTTTTAAAATGCCTATCTAAACGGTTCTTAAACATATTACCGCTGGTAGAGTGAACGACTGACGCGGGAAGATTATTCAATTTATCAATTACTTTAAACGTAAAGAAGTTTTTAGCGATATTAGTAATGAAACGTCCGCCACGCAAATTAAATCCGTTATTACGAGTATTGCTATTATCGGAATTGAACAGTTTGTCAAAATTTACGTTATCAATGTAATTAACGATTTTGAAAACTTCAATAAGCTCCCCTCTTAACCCTTTAACGCCGAACGTTTTTGTAGGGTTACGTCTAAATGCGTGTATTTGAAACGGTACGTATTCGACTCAGTCGGCGTTAGAGTGTTAATCTAGTTTCGAGTGAATGCAAGTCTAACACTTTAATCCTATCTTCATAAGGCTTGTTGCGCAATGACGGAATTAGTTTCGTGGCACGACGCTGAACCCTTTCTAACCTATCAATATCCTCGCGCAAATACGGGCACCAAAACTGAACGGCATATTCTAAATGAGGCCTGAGTAGGGACTTGTAAAGGGGCAACATAATATCCTTCGATTTAAATTCGAAATTACGCGCTATGAAGCCTAACATCCTATTAGCTTTCGCGCAAGACTCCAGGCACTGGTTCCTAACCTTTAAATCCTTAGATACACGTACGCCTAAATCTACTCCCTCGTCAACAATCGCTAACTCTCTACCATCCATCGTGTACGTGTAATTATTGTTACGAGAACCTATATGCAAAACTTTACATTTGTCTACGTTAAATTGCATCTGCCACTTACCCGTCAACTCCATAATCCTATTTACATCGTCTTGGAGCCTATTTCTATCGTCCTCGTTAACAACCTTACCGCCTATTTCAGTATCGTCTGCGAATTTTGACGCGTTACTAGTCAATCCTACATCTATGTCGTTAATGTAAATTACGAATAGCAATGGGCCAAACACTGAACCCTGTGGGACACCGCTACATACATCCAACCACCCCGATTCACTACCATTAACAACGACCCTCTGTATCCTAGCACGAAGCCATTCCTCTAACCAGTTAGCTACCTGATCGCGTATACCGTGCGCTTTAACCTTCGCAATTAATCTTCTATGCGGAACTGTATCGAACGCCTTTTTAAAATCTAAATAAATAACGTCAGCCGCTCTATGCCTATCGTATTTGCGCACTATTTCGTTATAAAATTCTAACGAATTAGTTAAACAAGATCTATGGCGTCGAAACCCATGCTGACTACTATTAATCAAATCTCTACTTTCTAAGTGATCGATGATACGATCCCTAACTACGGATTCCAAAAGTTTATCGACAATTGACGTTAAGCTAATGGGCCTATAATTGCTAGCTAGTGTGCGGTCGCCTTTTTTAAAAATAGGCGTAACGTTAGCTAATTTGAAGTCTTAAGGAATAATCCCCGTTTCGAGTGACTGATTAAAAATCTTCGTTAAGGGGCCTACAAATTTTTCAAATGTCTGGGATAAAAAGCGTCAGGGCATGGAGCCCTATCGATATAATGCGCAATCTCACCCTCGTAAACAGTTATTTCATCCAAAATAGTCTCGCTACTAAATGGAACGATATCGTCCACGTCGGGAACATTATTTACGTCTTCTACGGTAAAAACTGTCGCAAAAAAATTATTGAAAATACCCGCCATCGCCTGAGCGTCAGAAGCCAAAGCGCCGTTACCATCCACTACAGGGCCTATGTTATCTTTTATTGGCTTGCGATTATTGACGTATTCAAAAAACCTTTTGGGATTATGTTTACCATCCGCAGCTATAAGGATCTCTAAATTACGCTTAGCATTCCTAACTGATCTTTTAACCTGACGTCTAAGGTCGATATATCTATTAAAGTTAGCTGCCGTGCCATTGCGCTTATTAAGTCTATACGCTCTGTTACGCTCGTTTATGAACTCGCCTATTTCCGTAGTCCACCACTTGGGCCTACCATGATTTCTAGCGCGCTTGGGCATACGAGGAATAAACTCCCTTTCAATATTCATAAAACTTTCTTTAAACGCCTCCCAATGCAAATTTGTGTCATTGCCCATAAATAAGTTATCCCAGTCCACTACTCTCATCCTATCCGCAAAACTATCAAAATTAGCCATACGAAAATCAGGGACTTCTATTACGTTACTAGTCTTAGTGTTTTCTATCAATAACTTAAACCTAAGAATTTGATGATCATTACATCCTAAACTCTCGCCTACTTCTAAACCTTCGACTATATTTTCGCCGTTCGTCATCACCAAATCTAAAATATTGTCACCGCGCGTTGGTTCGGTAACCATTTGTCGTAAAAAATTATCTTCCATGAACTCAATCAATCTCAAACCCTCCTCATTACCAGTAAGAGTCTCGTAATTACCATTAGGGCAGTTAAAGTCTCCGACAATTATACTATTCCGATTGTCAATAAAGTTACCAAGAAGTGAGTAAAATCTAGTATCGTTACCGAGGGGTTGAACGGGAGGTCTATAAACAACAACAAAATTAAAACTAATACTACACGCCCTAACTTCAACGCATATCGCATTAATTGCTGCCGGAAAATCTATCTTAATCTCGATAGCCCTAAGGGAATTACGAATGTACAGCAAAACGCCGCCACCAAACCTATGTAACCTATCATTAGTAAAGAGTTTAAAACCCGGTACATCAAGTTCCCCCAACAAGTCCCGAGTCACGGTATTTAACCACGTTTCAGTGATAGCAACTAAGGGGTTCCAAAAAACCTTAGCCCCCCCATTTGCAGCTTACATGTTTACTTATATCGAAATAGTTTTTAGTGATTATAAAAATATATAAAATTCTTTATTTATTGCAGGTATTAAAATTACTCTAGCTGATAAAGTGATAATATAATGGCTTCTCAATTAATTGGTGATTCGGAGAAGCAAGGTGTAATAGATCGCATACGAGCAATAACATTTCGGGAAGCTCGTGATGCTGGAGCCACCTTTATAACACGTTCATGGGTTGCCAAAAAGTTGCGAAGAAGTGAGGACTTCGTCAAAAGAAATTGGAATAAAAGTTTGGATGAATGTGAAATGGGTACAACCAAATCTGGGCGGTCAAATTTGCCACTCTCTCAGGAAACAAAGGACATCATTGAAAGCGGTACGCGTAAGCGGAAAAACAGTTGCGATAAACTTTCTAGAGAGATCGAAGTGTTGAGAGGAAAGATCGTGAGTGGTGAGATCATTCGACTGTACCGTCATAGGCAAGGTTTAAAGCCTTGGCATGAACTTACAAAGCCAAGAAAAACTCAACTTAACATCGATGACAGAATGTGGTTTTCCCATTATCTTGAAGATTGGGATGTAGATGATTTCATGCATTTAGCTGTCTCCGATGAATTTTTTGTTTACGTAACACGTCGACCTAACTACCAAAATGATCGAGTGTAGGCCACAGCACCAGATGAAATCGATGACAATGAACATTATCACGAATTATTAAAAAGTCCAGACTGTGTTAGTGAGTTTGTTTTGTTCACTGCAAAGAAGCTCATGTGGGTGCTGAAGCCAAATGGTCAGAGTTGGGATGGACAGTATTTTCGTGATATTATTCTATCCCAGCATGTCATTCCTTTTCTAAGAAACCCAAACAATGTTATGGATGTAGATGAGGTCACACTTCTGCACGATAAGGCCCCCTGCTTTAAGGCATTAGCCACTCAACAGTTGTTGCGGAACCATGAGATCGATTTCTTTGGAAATGAAGAATGGCCAGGAAATTCTCCTGACCTGAACGTCTGTGAACACATTGGATCAGTTATAAAGGACAAGGTTGAATGTCTCCTGTTTCAAGAACTTGCCCCAAAACGATTTTCGAGGGATACAATGGCGCAACACATTGAAACTGTTTTAGCAAATTTGCGTAACGATCAAGATCTATTCACGTCACTTTTGGCAAGCTACCCAAAGCGAATTCAGGCTGTCTTGGAAGCCAATGGCGGGAACACAAAGTTTTAATTTTTTCTCATTAAATGCAGGATTAAATTATCTTTTGTAAGGTATGTTTAGTTTTACTGTATCTCTAATGGTTTAGGCCATGAGCGGGGGTGGCGGCTAAGGTTTATTAGAGCCCCTATATCGTAGTTGCCGGAATAAATTATCGCCTTAAATTCGTTTAATTTTTTCTATTCAAAAATATTGTTTTAGACGTAATCCTAAGTCCCAAACCGTGCCTAGGGGTAATACCTAAAACTAAAGACTTATCTGACCTCGCCTTCAGGGACGTAATTAACCTCCTATATCTCTCCAAACGGTCAGGCACTCTCGTGTCGGGCCTACACGAGTCGTTGCCTCCTACTATCGTCACCAACATCATGTGACGGGAGGCAACGTCAATCCTATCCACTTCGTCTCTAACTCTGTCAACCCTGGCCTCTGGGAGACAAACCCTCCTCCTCTTGGTTGGATGCCGTTTAACGAACTCTGTGTCCATATGGCGCACTAAAGAGTCCCCAATTAAAATAGTTTCCCCCTCATTCACGTCCCTTTCCAAATGGGCGAAAGGGTTCTAAACCTTGATAGGGGGGGATTCCTATCACCTAACGTATGCGGCCTAGCTCCATCCTTAACTTCTCTAAATCCCTCCCCATCTACTAATCTCGGACCAACCTTAACCCCCTCCTCAACTCTATCCAACCTTTCCGACAAGCTACCTAAACTAGAAACTAGGTTACGCACCTCACCCTTCAAATTACTAACGTCTTCAACGTTAGTATTGTTTCGACTTTCGTCAATCGTAGTCCTACCCCTGCCCTCATCAAGCGTTGCAAGTCTTTTCGTTACTTCACGTACACTGCGTTTTATGTCAACTATTTCCTCCATTAACTCGCAAAAGAAACAAACTGATCTGTCGGTAATCGCCATAGGACCGCCGTTATAATCTTTAAATTCCGAATGCAACCGGTTTATCCCACACCTAACACACGACGCTTTCTGCGACGGCATCGCGCAGTTAAAAATTAGTTTATAACCGTCACAAGTTTAAGTTAAATTAAGCCGGCACGCTGTGAAAACTTCTAAATCGCCAAAAAACACTAATATTCAATTACTTAACTATAACAATGTGAATATAAACGCAAGTATATAAAATTCAAAACTTTCCAAAAGTAAAATTCTGAGCAATATGCAAAAGTAGATGCAATATCAGAGCTCAGGAAATGCGTCACTTCAGTACAGAGTCTTGCTGACGAATGAGAAATTGTCCCTTCAATCGACGTTTCTCGAAGTAGATCCTACAGAATGGGATACCAGGGACAACTATAAATTAGCTAAGGAATATGCTAAAACAATGAATGTTGTAAACGATAAAGCAGAGAGAGTGGTCTCATTAATTCAGCGTTTCAGCAGTCATCTCACAGAAAAGCGAAGAACAACTGCAGTACCTTCATGTCGTGGAAAAACACCGAGAGCAGTTTCCAGAGGCAAAGAAATCGATGATAAAGACAGGAAGCACATCAACATCATGAGTTAACATTAAAAAAAGTGGATTAGGCCTATTGGAGATACCACTTTAAAAAAAAAAACGCGCCTGTTGTAGTTACCTCCTGGGTGGTGCGAAAAAACTACACATTTCAGAGTCTGTCGGCACCACTAAATACTATCGAATCGGGCTGAAACTTCACTCAAACTTTTAATCGACACGCATAACAAATTGCAGGGGTGAGACTTAAGAAAATAAAAAATATATTTTTCACCCTATATATATATATATATATATATATATATATATACAGGGTGGGCGGAAAGTAGCTCCCTATTTTGGATTGGTAAAAAAATACGTATATTATCCATTTATTTCAGAAGAAATAATATGAAAAGGTAGGCATACATGGTAGGTTTTTTCTAAAATTCAATGTGGGCTCCAACTCTTTCCACCAGCTTCTGGAGCCGCCCAGGAATGGCGTCCACTGACTTTAGCAGGAACTCCGGCGGGATGGAGGACATGACTTCCCGAATTCGGTCCTCCAGTTCTTCCAATGTCCTCGTTTGGTGCGGTAGACTTCTTCTTTACCCACCCCCAAAGAAAGAAGTCGCACGGTGTCAAGTCGGGGCTCCTGGCTGGCCATTGATGTGGACCACGACGACCCATCCAACGCCCAGGGAAGTGGGCATCCAGCCACTCACGGACAACAAGAGCGAAGTGCGGAGGGGCGCCATCTTGCATAAATATCAGATCGTCGATGTTCTCCCATGTGCTGACAACCGGCCAGACCTCGTTTCGCAACATAGCAAGGTACCGCTCAGCATTCATGGTGTTGCGCAGAAGGGCTGGATGCAGAAGGGCTGGATGCCCACTTCCCTGGGCGTTGGATGGGTCGTCGTGGTCCACATCAATCGCCAGCCAGGAGCCCCGACTTGACACCGTGCGACTTCTTTCTTTGGGATGGGTAAAGGAAGAAGTCTACCGCACCAAACCGAGGACATTGGAAGAACAGGAGGACCGAATTCGGGAAGTCATGTCCTCCATCCCGCCGGAGTCCTGCTAAAGTCAGTGGACGCCATTCCTGGGCGGC